>HG992325.1:0-1250000 GCA_905220615.1 Tinea trinotella
CTAACCTAACCTAACCTAACCTAACCTAACCTAACCTAACCTAACCTAACCTAACCTAACCTAACCTAACCTAACCTAACCTAACCTAACCTAACCTAACCTAACCTACCTAACCTAACCTAACCTAACCTAACCTAACCTAACCTAACCTAACCTAACCTAACCTAACCTAACCTAACCTAACCTACCTAACCTAACCTAACCTAACCTAACCTAACCTAACCTAACCTAACCTAACCTAACCTAACCTAACCTAACCTAACCTAACCTAACCTAACCTAACCTAACCTAACCTAACCTAACCTAACCTAACCTAACCTAACCTAACTAACCTAACCTAACCTAACCTAACCTAACCTAACCTAACCTAACCTAACCTAACCTAACCTAACCTAACCTAACCTAACCTAACCTAACCTAACCTAACCTAACCTAACCTAACCTAACCTAACCTAACCTAACCTAACCTAACCTAACCTAACCTAACCTAACCTAACCTAACCTCACCTAACCTAACCTAACCGAACCTAACCTAACCTAACCTAACCTAACCTAACCTAACCTAACCTAACCTAACCTAACCTAACCTAACCTAACCTAACCTAACCTAACCTAACCTACCTAACCTAACCTAACCTAACTAACCTAACCTAACCTAACCTAACCTAACCTAACCTAACCTAACCTAAACCTAACCTACCTAACCTAACCTAACCTAACCTAACCTAACCTAACCTAACCTAACCTAACCTAACCTAACCTAACCTAACCTAACCTAACCTAACCTAACCTAACCTAACCTAACCTAACCTAACCTAACCTAACCTAACCTAACCTAACCTAACCTAACCTAACCTAACCTAACCTAACCTAACCTACCTAACCTAACCTAACCTAACCTAACCTAACCTAACCTAACCTAACCTAACCTAACCTAACCTAACCTAACTAACCTAACCTAACCTAACCTAACCTAACCTAACCTAACCTAACCTAACCTAACCTAACCTAACCTAACCTAACCTAACCTAACTAACCTAACCTAACCTAACCTAACCTAACCTAACCTAACCTAACCTAACCTAACCTAACCTAACCTAACCTAACCTACCTAACCTAACCGAACCTAACCTAACCTAACCTACCTAACCTAACCTAACCTAACCTAACCTAACCTAACCTAACCTAACCTAACCTAACCTAACCTAACCTAACCACCTAACCTAACCTAACCTAACCTAACCTAACCTAACCTAACCTAACCTAACCTAACCTAACCTAACCTAACCTAACCTAACCTAACCTAACCTAACCTAACCTAACCTAACCTAACCTAACCTAACCTAACCTAACCTAACCTACCTAACCTAACCTAACCTACTAACCTAACCTAACCTAACCTAACCTAACCTAACCTAACCTAACCTAACCTAACCTAACCTAACCTAACCTAACCTAACCTAACCTAACCTAACCTAACCTAACCTAACCTAACCTAACTAACCTAACCTAACCTAACCTAACCTAACCTAACTAACCTAACCTAACCTAACCTAACCTAACCTAACCTAACCTAACCTAACCTAACCTAACCTAACCTAACCTAACCTAACCTAACCTAACCTAACCTAACCTAACCTAACCTAACCTAACCTAACCTAACCTAACCTAACCTACCTAACCTAACCTAACCTACCTACCTAACCTAACCTAACCTAACCTAACCTAACCTAACCTAACCTAACCTAACCTAACCTAACCTAACCTAACCTAACCTAACCTAACCGAACCTAACCTAACCTAACCTAACCTAACCTAACCTAACCTAACCTAACCTAACCTAACCTAACCTAACCTAACCTAACCTAACCTAACCTAACCTAACCTAACCTAACCTAACCTAACCTAACCTAACCTAACCTAACCTAACCTAACCTAACCTAACCTAACCTAACCTAACCTAACCTAACCTAAACCTAACCTAACCTAACCTAACTACCTAACCTAACCTAACCTAACCTAACCTAACCTACCTAACCTAACCTACCTAACCTAACCTAACCTAACCTAACCTAACCTAACCTAACTAACCTAACCTAACCTAACCTAACCTAACCTAACCTAACCTAACCTAACCTAACCTAACCTAACCTAACCTAACCTAACCTAACCTACCTAACTAACCTAACCTAACCTAACCTAACCTAACCTAACCTAACCAACCTAACCTAACCTAACCTAACCTAACCTAACCTAACCTAACCTAACCTAACCTAACCTAACCTAACCTAACCTAACCTAACCTAACCTAACCTAACCTAACCTAACCTAACCTAACCTAACCTAACCTAACCTAACCTAACCTAACCTAACCTAACCTAACCTAACCTAACCTAACCTAACCTAACCTACCTAACCTAACCTAACCTAACCTAACCTAACCTAACCTAACCTAACCTAACCTAACCTAACCTAACCTAACCTAACCTAACCTAACCTAACCTAACCTAACCTAACCTAACCTAACCTAACCTAACCTAACCTAACCTAACCTAACCTAACCTAACCTAACCTAACCTAACCTAACCTAACCTAACCTAACCTAACCTAACCTAACCTAACCTAACCTAACCTAACCTAACCTAACCTAACCTAACCTAACCTAACCTAACCTAACCTAACCTAACCTAACCTAACCTAACCTAACCTAACCTACCTAACCTAACCTAACCTCCCTAACCTAACCTAACCTAACCTAACCTAACCTAACCTAACCTAACCTAACCTAACCTACACCTAACCTAACCTAACCTAACCTAACCTAACCTAACCTAACCTAACCTAACCTAACCTAACCTAACCTAACCTAACCTAACCTAACCTAACCTAACCTAACCTAACCTAACCTAACCTAACCTAACCTAACCTAACCTAACCTAACCTAACCTAACCTAACCTAACCTAACCTAACCTAACCTAACCTAACCTAACCTAACCTAACCTAACCTAACCTAACCTAACCTAACCTAACCTAACCTAACCTAACCTAACCTAACCTAACCTAACCTAACCTAACCTAACCTAACCTAACCTAACCTAACCTAACCTAACCTAACCTAACCTAACCTAACCTAACCTAACCTAACCTAACCTAACCTAACCTAACCTAACCTAACCTAACCTAACCTAACCTAACCTAACCTAACCTAACCTAACCTAACCTAACCTAACCTAACCTAACCTAACCTAACCTAACCTAACCTAACCTAACCTAACCTAACCTAACCTAACCTAACCTAACCTAACCTAACCTAACCTAACCTAACCTAACCTAACCTAACCTAACCTAACCTAACCTAACCTAACCTAACCTAACCTAACCTAACCTAACCTAACCTAACCTAACCTAACCTAACCTAACCTAACCTAACCTAACCTAACCTAACCTAACCTAACCTAACCTACCTAACCTAACCTAACCTAACCTAACCTAACCTAACCTAACCTAACCTAACCTAACCTAACCTAACCTAACCTAACCTAACCTAACCTAACCTAACCTAACCTAACCTAACCTAACCTAACCTAACCTAACCTAACCTAACCTAACCTAACCTAACCTAACCTAACCTAACCTAACCTAACCTAACCTAACCTAACCTAACCTAACCTAACCTAACCTAACCTAACCTAACCTAACCTAACCTAACCTAACCTAACCTAACCTAACCTAACCTAACCTAACCTAACCTAACCTAACCTAACCTAACCTAACCTAACCTAACCTAACCTAACCTAACCTAACCTAACCTAACCTAACCTAACCTAACCTAACCTAACCTAACCTAACCTAACCTAACCTAACCTAACCTAACCTAACCTAACCTAACCTAACCTAACCTAACCTAACCTAACCTAACCTAACCTAACCTAACCTAACCTAACCTAACCTAACCTAACCTAACCTAACCTAACCTAACCTAACCTAACCTAACCTAACCTAACCTAACCTAACCTAACCTAACCTAACCTAACCTAACCTAACCTAACCTAACCTAACCTAACCTAACCTAACCTAACCTAACCTAACCTAACCTAACCTAACCTAACCTAACCTAACCTAACCTAACCTAACCTAACCTAACCTAACACCTAACCTAACCTAACCTAACCTAACCTAACCTAACCTAACCTAACCTAACCTAACCTAACCTAACCTAACCTAACCTAACCTAACCTAACCTAACCTAACCTAACCTAACCTAACCTAACCTAACCTAACCTAACCTAACCTAACCTAACCTAACCTAACCTAACCTAACCTAACCTAACCTAACCTAACCTAACCTAACCTAACCTAACCTAACCTAACCTAACCTAACCTAACCTAACCTAACCTAACCTAACCTAACCTAACCTAACCTAACCTAACCTAACCTAACCTAACCTAACCTAACCTAACCTAACCTAACCTAACCTAACCTAACCTAACCTAACCTAACCTAACCTAACCTAACCTAACCTAACCTAACCTAACCTAACCTAACCTAACCTAACCTAACCTAACCTAACCTAACCTAACCTAACCTAACCTAACCTAACCTAACCTAACCTAACCTAACCTAACCTAACCTAACCTAACCTAACCTAACCTAACCTAACCTAACCTAACCTAACCTAACCTACCTAACCTAACCTAACCTAACCTAACCTAACCTAACCTAACCTAACCTAACCTAACCTAACCTAACCTAACCTAACCTAACCTAACCTAACCTAACCTAACCTAACCTAACCTAACCTAACCTAACCTAACCTAACCTAACCTAACCTAACCTAACCTAACCTAACCTAACCTAACCTAACCTAACCTAACCTAACCTAACCTAACCTAACCTAACCTAACCTAACCTAACCTAACCTAACCTAACCTAACCTAACCTAACCTAACCTAACCTAACCTAACCTAACCTAACCTAACCTAACCTAACCTAACCTAACCTAACCTAACCTAACCTAACTAACCTAACCTAACCTAACCTAACCTAACCTAACCTAACCTAACCTAACCTAACCTAACCTAACCTAACCTAACCTAACCTAACCTAACCTAACCTAACCTAACCTAACCTAACCTAACCTAACCTAACCTAACCTAACCTAACCTAACCTAACCTAACCTAACCTAACCTAACCTAACCTAACCTAACCTAACCTAACCTAACCTAACCTAACCTAACCTAACCTAACCTAACCTAACCTAACCTAACCTAACCTAACCTAACCTAACCTAACCTAACCTAACCTAACCTAACCTAACCTAACCTAACCTAACCTAACCTAACCTAACCTAACCTAACCTAACCTAACCTAACCTAACCTAACCTAACCTAACCTAACCTAACCTAACCTAACCTAACCTAACCTAACCTAACCTAACCTAACCTAACCTAACCTAACCTAACCTAACCTAACCTAACCTAACCTAACCTAACCTAACCTAACCTAACCTAACCTAACCTAACCTAACCTAACCTAACCTAACCTAACCTAACCTAACCTAACCTAACCTAACCTAACCTAACCTAACCTAACCTAACCTACCTAACCTAACCTAACCTAACCTAACCTAACCTAACCTAACCTAACCTAACCTAACCTAACCTAACCTAACCTAACCTAACCTAACCTAACCTAACCTAACCTAACCTAACCTAACCTAACCTAACCTAACCTAACCTAACCTAACCTAACCTAACCTAACCTAACCTAACCTAACCTAACCTAACCTAACCTAACCTAACCTAACCTAACCTAACCTAACCTAACCTAACCTAACCTAACCTAACCTAACCTAACCTAACCTAACCTAACCTAACCTAACCTAACCTAACCTAACCTAACCTAACCTAACCTAACCTAACCTAACCTAACCTAACCTAACCTAACCTAACCTAACCTAACCTAACCTAACCTAACCTAACCTAACCTAACCTAACCTAACCTAACCTAACCTAACCTAACCTAACCTAACCTAACCTAACCTAACCTAACCTAACCTAACCTAACCTAACCTAACCTAACCTAACCTAACCTAACCTAACCTAACCTAACCTAACCTAACCTAACCTAACCTAACTAACCTAACCTAACCTAACCTAACCTAACCTAACCTAACCTAACCTAACCTAACCTAACCTAACCTAACCTAACCTAACCTAACCTAACCTAACCTAACCTAACCTAACCTAACCTAACCTAACCTAACCTAACCTAACCTAACCTAACCTAACCTACCTAACCTAACCTAACCTAACCTAACCTAACCTAACCTAACCTAACCTAACCTAACCTAACCTAACCTAACCTAACCTAACCTAACCTAACCTAACCTAACCTAACCTAACCTAACCTAACCTAACCTAACCTAACCTAACCTAACCTAACCTAACCTAACCTAACCTAACCTAACCTAACCTAACCTAACCTAACCTAACCTAACCTAACCTAACCTAACCTAACCTAACCTAACCTAACCTAACCTAACCTAACCTAACCTAACCTAACCTAACCTAACCTAACCTAACCTAACCTAACCTAACCTAACCTAACCTAACCTAACCTAACCTAACCTAACCTAACCTAACCTAACCTAACCTAACCTAACCTAACCTAACCTAACCTAACCTAACCTAACCTAACCTAATGTAGTGTTGCAGGTAGCGCCACGGGTGTGGCAAAGGTTGATTAAGGCTGAACGAGTGCATATAGACCTCCAAAACTTACGCGTGGCGGATCAAACGCCGCTGCTGCAGTGTTCACTCTGCCTCGCGTACGGACATGGAAGGCGCTTTTGCAAAGAAGTCGAAAAAACGTGCAATTATTGCGGAGGACTGCACCTGTGGAACGAATGTGAGGACAGACTAGTTGGTGCACCGCCCTCGTGCTGTAATTGTGTACGAGCAAAGTTACCAGCTGCCGACCATCATGCAAGTAGCAACGTGTGCACAATACGCCAAAAATGGGACGCGCTAGCACGAACTACTATAGCATATTGCTAAAGTTGCTGCAGGCGGAAACATGGAAAGGATAAATTGCAGAGTCTCTCCCAAATTATGTGGCTACCTCGTGGTCCAAACAAACTTGCAGAGAAAGGAGTTGGCCACAAGCGAACTCATTATAGAAGCCGAAAAAAGAAAGGTGGCCTTTGCCCTGCTCCAGGAGCCATACGTTGGTGCCGGGAAAGGTATGAAGAACTACAGAGGCGCGAGGATCTACCAGAACACTGGGAAGGAAGATGGGCCTGTCAAAGCAGCGATAGCAGTCTTTGACAACGACCTTGACGTCCAGCAGTACCCGAAACTTACCACAAACAACATCATAGTGGTAAGGATCCGAACCAGTGCCTGGGAAATCTTCGTCGTTTCTTCATACTTTGAGCCGGACCAGCCCATTGAGCCATACCTGGAGCAGCTCAAAAGGATAGAACAAGAACTCCAGCCCCGAATGTTCCTGTATGGAGGAGATACCAATGCAAAGAGTAGCAAGGTGGACCACAGAGGGGAGGAATTGTGTGGAGCCCTGGAGGAGATGAACTTGCAGGTACTCAACGTAGGAGATACCCCAACATTTTACACCGTAAGAGGAACAAAAACATACTCTAGTTATGTCGACGTTACGGCCTGCTCAGTGGAACTGCTGTGCATGATAGAAAAGTGGAAAGTAGACGACACCCTCACGAGCTCAGACCATAATGGCATTACTTTTAACATCAGGTTGACGAAGGCGAAGGGGTTGAACGTCCAAAGGACAACCAGACGTTTCAACACAAAAAAGGCTAATTGGCTCCAGTTTCATAAGAAATTGGACCAATTAAAAGAGGAGCACAAAATAACAAAAAATGAGATGGACAAAGTCAACCAAAAGGATGCATTGGAAACTTTGGTGGAAAAGTACACGGACATAATAACGACTACATGTCACGGTACATTACCAAAAAAGAAGTCCGGCGAAAAACATACATCGCCGTGGTGGTCTGAGGATCTCGCGAGATTAAAAAGGCAAGTTAACACTAAAAGACGCCGCATCAAATGTGCAGCACCAATCCGCAGAGAAAGGGTCGTAGAAGAGTACCTGCAAGCTAAAGAAAATTACGAGAATGAAGCCAAGAAGGCAAAAACTGAAAGTTGGAAGAGATTCTGCAATAAACAAGATAAAGAAGGACTTTGGGAAGGGATTTACAGGGTCATAGGAAGAACCACCAATAGACAGGAGGATGTGCCATTGCTAAAAAACGGGGAGGAAATCGACCTCAAAGACTCGGCAAAATTATTGGCGGAAACTTTCTACCAGCAGGATTCAAAACAGGCAGATAACGCAGACCATCAGCGAACGAGAATACTAGCCGACCAAGTAAACGGACCTGGACAGTTTGAACAACTTGACCCCCCGTTCACAATGGTAGAGATGAAGACTGCGGTGGAAAGTTTTAACCCAAAGAAGGCTCCTGGCGCCGACGGACTAACCGCTGACATCTGCAAACAAGTCATCTTCAAGGACCCAGAATTTTTCCTAGCTCTAACAAATAAATGTCTAGAGTTAGGGTACTTTCCAACTATCTGGAAAGAAGCCACAGTGGTAGTCCTAAGGAAACCAGGCAAAGACGACTATCGGAGTCCCAAGTCGTACAGGCCCATAGGACTACTGCCTGTGATGGGAAAGATTCTGGAGAAGATGACGGTTGGCAGATTGAAGTGGCACTTACTTCCCAAAATGAGTACTCGCCAGTACGGATTTGTGCCACAAAAGAGCACCGAGGACTCCCTCTATGATCTGCTACACCATATACGCACAATAATTAAAGCGAAAAAACTGGTAATTTTGGTCTCGCTGGACATAGAGGGAGCCTTCGACAACGCATGGTGGCCCGCGATAAGAGTGAGACTGGCTGAGGAAAAATGTCCAATAAATATCAGGAAGATCTTGGACAGCTACCTTCAGGACAGGATTGTCAATGTAAGGTATGGCGGAGAGCAGCACACAACGAGCACCAGCAAAGGCTGCGTACAAGGTTCTATTGGTGGTCCTATCCTGTGGAACTTAATCCTGGATCCGCTCCTAAAGGAGCTTGATCGGCGAGGGCACTATTGCCAGGCCTTCGCCGACGATGTAGTGCTGGTATTCGACGGAGAGAAGGCGTCAGAAATCCAGAGACAGGCGGATGTCGCTCTTGCCTATGTTCAGGAGTGGGGTGTCAAGAACAAACTGAAGTTTGGTCCACAAAAAACTAAGGCTATGCTTTTGACCAATAAGTTGAAATATGACACACCACTGCTGAGCATGGGAGGCGTTGGCGTGGGCCTGTCTCAGGAAATAAAGATCCTGGGATTGACAGTTGACTGTAAACTCACGTTTAATGCTCACGTGGCAAATGTTTGCAGGAGAGCATTGAACGTTTACAAGCAACTGTCAAGAGCAGCGAAAATAAACTGGGGACTCCATCCGGAGATAATACGAACTATCTACGTAGCAACGGTGGAACCAACTATTATGTACGCCTCTAGCGCATGGGCACAAGCAACACGAAAGCTCGGTGTTCAAAAACATCTGAACGTTGTGCAAAGAGGCTTTGCACAAAAAATTACCAAAGCGTATCGGACTGTCTCTCTGAACTCGGCACTGGTGCTGGCTGGAATGCTCCCTCTTGATCTCAGAATCCAGGAAGCCGCTACCCTGTATGAGACCAGGAGGGGGGTATACCAGTCGGTCCTGGGGGACAGAGAGATAGAGCGAGTCGCTGAGTATATTGGGCTTCCTCATCCAGCGGAATATATGAGCCTGGAGTTCATAAACCTGGTGGACCTGGAACAAGTAGAGTGCCAGAACAACCAGGCCGTTAGAATATTCACGGATGGCAGCAAAGTTGAAGGCATGGTCGGAGCCGCATTGTCTATTTGGAATAATGAGGCCGAGACCAGCTGCCAGAAATTCAAGCTGTCACCGTACTGTACGGTCTACCAGGCGGAACTTCTGGCCATATACGAAGCCACGAAGGTAATACTAAAAAGACCCGAACTGAGCTTTGGAATCTATAGTGACTCCAGATCAGCTCTAGAAACCATAACTGACCCTGGATCTTCTCATCGCCTAGCAGTAGACACACGTAAAAATATTAAACAAATCAGATCTCAGAATAGAGAATTATCTCTATTCTGGATCAAGGCACACGCAGGTCTTGAGGGGAACGAAAGGGCAGATCGGTTAGCAAAGGAAGCTGCAACAAAAACAAAAAAGAAGCCCGACTACGATCGATGTCCGGTGTCATTCGCTAAGAGACAGATCCGAAAGGAATCGCTTGGCGAGTGGGACCGGAGATACGCGGCGGGTGAAACAGCTGGAGTCACTAAACTTTTCCTCCCAAACGCGCTGGAGGCGTATAGATTGGTTAGGCAATTTGAGCCGAGCGGTGTGATGACACAGGTAATGACGGGGCACGGTGGGTTCTCCGAATACTTGAACAGATTCAGATGCAAGGAGAGTCCATCGTGCATCTGTGACCCGAGTGTGGAGGAGTCGGTGGCGCACGTATTATTTGAATGTCCCGTACACGGAGCGGATAGATTAGAAATTGAACAGAGATTGGGAGAAACTATTGACAAAACAAATGTAAAATATATTTTTAAAGACAAAACAAAAAGAGAAACTTATGTGAAATATTGTACAAAAATTGCGAATATAGTTATAAATAGAAATAAGAGTTAGTAATTTATGATATACATGTATAGTATAGTATATATAGTATAGGCATAAAATTGTAAAATGGTATAGTTATATAAGTTGTGTGAAATTTTTGTAAGTTAGTCATTAAGATAGAAATAAGTTTTCATGTTTCTAGCAAATCAGCAAATCAAATTGGTATGATAAAAGCCTGTGTAAGTATATGATAAAGGTAATAGAATATAAGTTAAGTAAAATAAATAGAACAAAGAAATATAGAGATCTCACAAAGAGAAGTTTGTAATAGGAAATAGTAATAATAGAAAAAACATGTAAGTTAAGCTAATTAAAATGAATACAGTCAGAAACTATAAAGAAAGCCTATATTCATTAAAGGTAACATGTTTTTTATAATAAAGAATTAATAAGGACTCTGAGGAAGAATGTCAGAGGAAAAAAAAAAAAAAAAAAAAAAAAAAAAAAAAAAAAAAACCTAACCTAACCTAACCTAACCTAACCTAACCTAACCTAACCTAACCTAACCTAACCTAACCTAACCTAACCTAACCTAACCTAACCTAACCTAACCTAACCTAACCTAACCTAACCTAACCTAACCTAACCTAACCTAACCTAACCTAACCTAACCTAACCTAACCTAACCTAACCTAACCTAACCTAACCTAACCTAACCTAACCTAACCTAACCTAACCTAACCTAACCTAACCTAACCTAACCTAACCTAACCTAACCTAACCTAACCTAACCTAACCTAACCTAACCTAACCTAACCTAACCTAACCTAACCTAACCTAACCTAACCTAACCTAACCTAACCTAACCTAACCTAACCTAACCTAACCTAACCTAACCTAACCTAACCTAACCTAACCTAACCTAACCTAACCTAACCTAACCTAACCTAACCTAACCTAACCTAACCTAACCTAACCTAACCTAACCTAACCTAACCTAACCTAACCTAACCTAACCTAACCTAACCTAACCTAACCTAACCTAACCCAGGTGCTCAACCACGGTGACACCCCTACCTTTGACACCATAAGGGGCAACAAAAGGTATTCTAGCCACGTGGACATTACCACCTGTTCCACGGACATGCTACACTTTGTGGACCATTGGGAAGTCAGAGATGATATTTCGAGCTCGGATCACAACGCCATAACATTTAAACTGCGACTAACCAAAGCAAAAGGCATCAACATCCAACGTACAACTAGGATGTACAAAACAAAAAAGGCGAATTGGGCAAAATTTCATGAGAAATTGAGCCAATTAAAGGAAGAACACCTAATCAATATAGAGGAAGTAGCCAAGGTTAATCGCAAAGAGGAATTGGACTTCATGGTGGAAAAGTACTCGAACACGATAGCGAAAGCTTGTTCCGATACATTGCCAAAAAAGAAGTCCAATGAGAAAACTACCTCTCCGTGGTGGTCCGAGGAACTCGAAGAACTGAAAAAAGAAACCACTACCAAGAAGCGTCGAATAAAGTGTGCAGCGCCAGTCCGCAAAACGAAGGTCTACCAAGAGTACCTGCAAGCGAAAGAAAAATATCAGTCAGCAGTGGAAAACGCCAAAATCGCCAGCTGGAAAAAGTTCTGTGGGAAACAGGAAAAGGAAGGGATATGGGAAGGGATATATAGAGTTATAGGACGAACCACCAAGCGACATGAGGATCTGCCACTGAAGAAAAATGGACTTGATATTGACCTACAAGAATCAGCAAAATTGTTGGCGGAGACCTTCTATCCGGAGGATTCTTCAGTGGGGGAGAATGCGGACCACATGCTAATTAGGAAAGCGGCCGACCATGTGAACGGCCCGGCTGATGATGGAAAATTAGACCCACCGTTTACAATGGTAGAGCTGGAAGCCTCTGTGAGAAGCTTTAATCCTAAGAAGGCCCCCGGATTGGATGGGTTTACCGCCGACATTTGCAACCAGGTGATTAGCCGAGATCCGCATCTATTCCTGGCCCTGCTTAATAAATGCCTCGAGTTGGAAATCTTTCCCATTGTCTGGAAAGAGGCTACGGTGGTAGTCCTAAGGAAGCCAGGTAAAGATGATTATAGAGAACCAAAATCTTACAGGCCCATAGGACTGCTACCAATAATGGGAAAGATTTTCGAAAAAATGATAGTGGGTAGAGTCAAATACCATGTACTCCCAAGGCTTAGTACTCGCCAGTACGGCTTCACGCCACAGAGGAGCACCGAGGACTCCCTCTATGACATGATACAACATGTGCGCAACAATATAAAAGCGAAGAAACTAGTAGCGCTGATATCATTGGACATAGAGGGAGCCTTCGATAACGCCTGGTGGCCGGCGATAAGGGTCCGGCTGGCTGAGGAAAGGTGTCCTGTCAACATTAGGAGAGTAATAGACAACTACCTGCAGGATAGAAAGGTTAGGGTCAGGTACGGAGGAGAGGAATATATCAAGTCCACTAACAAGGGATGTGTACAGGGATCGATTGGTGGTCCGATCCTATGGAATATCCTCCTGGATCCATTGCTAGGGGGACTGGAAAGAAGAGGAGATTACTGCCAGGCCTTCGCCGATGACGTGGTCTTGGTGTTCCATGGAGACACAGCGCTGGAAATACAAAGACAGGCCAATGCGGCCCTCGCCTATGTCCGGGAGTGGGGTGTCAGAAATAAACTAAACTTCGGGCCACAGAAGACAAAGGCCATGTTATTGACTAAAAAGTTAAAGTATGACACCCCCCTCCTGAGCATGGGCGGTGTCCGCATTGGTATGTCCCAAGAAATAAAAATTCTGGGGCTCACTATTGACAACAAGTTGACATTCAGTGCTCACGTAGCAGATGTCTGCAGGAGAGCACTGAATGTCCACAAACAGTTGTCCAGAGCCGCCAGGATAAGTTGGGGTCTCCACCCAGAAATAATCAGGCTGATCTATACAGCGACAGTGGAGCCCATCATCCTGTATGCAGCCAGCGCATGGGCCCAGGCAGCCGCGAAACTCGGAATACGAAGGCAACTCGCTTCAGTCCAAAGGGGATTTGCTCTGAAACTGACCAGGGCGTACCGTACTGTCTCCCTAAACTCAGCGCTGGTGCTGGCTGGGATACTACCTCTTGACCTCCGTATACAGGAAGCAGCTGCCCTGTATGAGGCCAGGAGGGGGGTACCACAGCCAGTCCTAGTGGGTAGGGAGGTAGAGCGGGTGGCTGCCTATGCCGAGACCCCTCATCCGGCCGAGCATATGAGCCTGAAGTTCATGTGCCTGGTGGACCGTGAACAAACGGACGCAAATAACACCCAAGACGTCAGAATATTTACGGATGGCAGCAGGCTTGAGGGCGGGGTCGGAGCGGCATTATCCATATGGAATGATGCCGCCGAGACTAAGGCGCTCAAGCTTAAGCTGTCACCATACTGCACAGTATACCAGGCGGAACTTTTGGCCATATGCGAGGCCTCGAGGTGGATACTGAAAAGTACCTCTAAGAGTTTCGGCATATACAGCGACTCGAGGTCCGCACTGGAAACAGTCGTGAGCAATGCTTCCCGACACCCCCTAGCGGTGGAAACACGGCGTAACCTTAGATCGGCTCAACTCCAGAATAGAACCGTATCCCTATTCTGGATTAAAGCGCATGCCGGCCTGGACGGGAATGAGAGAGCGGACGAGCTAGCCAAAATTGCAGCTATAAACCGAAAGACGAGGGACGACTACGATCTGTGCCCGGTTTCATTCGTTAGGCGACTGCTACGACTTCGTTCGCTTGACGAGTGGAGCCGAAGGTATGGGTCGAGTGAAACTGGAGCGGTCACAAAGATGTTCCTTCCTGATGCAATTAAAGCATATAAAGTTGTCAGGCAACTCGAGCCGACCGGTACTCTAACCCAGGTAATGACGGGGCACGGTGGGTTTTCCGCATACCTCCACAGGTTTAAATGCAAGGAGGACCCGTCGTGCATCTGCGGGACCGGCGCAGATGAATCAGTAAGCCACATACTATTTGAATGTCCTGTGTTCGGCCGTGAGAGATTTGACTTGGAGCAAAAATTAGGAATGATATTAAATGAGAAAAGTATAAGTGAATTGTTTATGGATAAATACACAAGCAAACATATTGTAGAATTCTGTACAAAAATAGGCACTAATGTAATAAATAGGAACAAATAGTATATTAAATTATGTGGTATATATATATAATGTAATATATATATGACTAGCATATAAGAAATAGAGTATAAGTAAAATTTTATGTTGTAAAGTACATGTATTTAAGGATAAGTTCATGTTTCAGCTAAGGTGTATGTATGTATGATAAAAATAATGTAAGTATAATAAGTTAAGTGAGTAAGTATAACGTAATGTAAATGTAAATAAGAAATAGTAAAATAAATGTAATAGTGATAAAGAAAGAAAATAACAATAAACTTCAACGGTCCCAGTGGGAAAAGAAGTTTCGATGGTAGTATAATTAATCTAAAGTTAGCAAATAAAGTCTCTGATTAACTCTGAAATCAGAGGAAGTAGGAAAAAAAAAAAAAAAAAAAAAAAAAAAAAAAAAAAAACCTAACCTAACCTAACCTAACCTAACCTAACCTAACCTAACCTAACCTAACCTAACCTAACCTAACCTAACCTAACCTAACCTAACCTAACCTAACCTAACCTAACCTAACCTAACCTAACCTAACCTAACCTAACCCGGTATTGCAATAATAATTGTATATAGGGGGGCCCGTTAATTGATCAATCAATCAATAAAAACTGGCAAAAAATACTGTATGCGTGAAAAGGAGACACGGAAGTGCTGACCGTTTACCAGGAATGTACTTTGGTTGGTTTCTAAAATCTTTGCATATGTTCTCATAAATGCCGAAAGAACAATAAAACGATCAAGGTCATTGACACGCAGTGGAATGCAGGTCACGCTAAAGAGATCGCTGCAGACCGCTGTCTCAACACTCGCTTCATTGCGCCTTCTAACCGGACGGGGTAGGCAGATGATATTTTTCTGAAAAATATAGAACACCCTTTTGGCATTTGATTGATTGATTAATTAGCGTTCTCAAATATAGGTAATAAATGTATAGTTTATTATATAGGATATATAGAATAGGCCCGCATTAGGTAATTGTTGTTGTATATGTGTAGTTTAGATATAAACAAACATGGTATTGCAATAATAATTGTATATAGGGGGGGCCCGTTAATTGATCAATCAATCAATAAATACTGGCAAAAATAGTCAGCTGTGGGCGTGTAAATGAGACACGGAAATGCTGACCGCTTATCAAGAATGCACTCTGGTTGGAGCCCTCTTTGTATGGTCTCGAAAATCTTTTGCATATAGTATTATAAATGTTGATTTGTCCTTCTATATAGATGTGTTTTTTAAACGAATGCATTGAATAAAATAAATATAAATAGAGAATTGTATAAATGAATATATTAAGTAAAATGTAATGTAACATAATGTAAAATAATACTTAGCTATAATTTTCTGTATAGTTTTAAAATTATTACATATGGGAGAGGGATAATAAAAAAAAAAAAAATATATATATATATAATATAATAATCATAATAATAAGAATATAAATAATAGATAAGAATACTAACAATAGAAAATAATAATATTTATAAATAAACAAAATACAAATATATAGAAAAAAAAAAAAAAAAAAAAAAAAAAAAAAAAAAAAAAAAAAAAAAAAAAACATTACCTCTCCCATAAAACTCTAAATTAAATCACTGACACTGTCACATTTGCGTGGGCTCAATCGTGTGGAAAGTCAGTATCGAGAGTAACATTCCTTGATTCTGGCCGACATGGGCGGGTCCGCGCGTGTGTGGTAGGAACTAGAACTAAGAAAACCAGTGTCTGCCTAACACCTACAGGGCACTGTCGCATGAGCATTGGTTCAATCATGTAAAACGGCGAGTATCGAGAGCAAAATTCCTTGATCCCAGCTGACATGAGCGAATCCATGCTCAGGTGTAAATGGGACTCCGAATAAATTCCCGATTCGGATTCCCATCACTTTAAAGAAATCATAATAATAATTTCACACCTTAATAACAAAGGCACGGGTTCATGCCTGTGGAATATTACACTGGTCTTATAAAAAAAAAAAAAAAAAAAAAAAACCTAACCTAACCTAACCTAACCTAACCTAACCTAACCTAACCTAACCTAACCTAACCTAACCTAACCTAACCTAACCTAACCTAACCATTTGGTCCGGCAGCCTACAATACAAATACATACACAAAAAACTTATATCCCTACAAAGACTACTCGCCATAAAAATGATACAGGGATTCCGTACCGTCAGCACCATCGCCTCCATCTCCCTGGCACAACTCACACCTCTGCCAGCTAAGATCGCCGAAGTCGCAAATATAGAAAACTCCAGAATCAAAGGCTTCTCCACTTTTCTTCCAGAAGACATACTCATAGACAGACCCGCGCAACCCTCTCAACTTTTACACCCCTCTCTCAGAACTTCCATCTTAATACATGACATCTCTTCCGAGGAAGAATTCAACTCCTTAGATTTCACCGACTGTCATCAGATCTTCACTGATGGCAGCAGACACGACAACACCGTAGGGGCCTCCTTCGTAGTTATACGCCCCAACAACCCAAACACGCTTACCAAGAAATTTAAATTACATGGAGCATGCTCCGTTTTTCAGGCCGAACTACTCGCAATCAACAAGGCCTGTGAATGGGCTCTTAACAACCAAATAACAAATACCTTCATCCTATCTGACAGCAAATCAGGACTGACCGAAATTTCCAATAGTAACAGTCATAATAACTTCGCAGTTCAAATCCACAAAACCATACATTCCATTCAAAACACTGGACACAACATACGATTTTACTGGATTAAAGCTCACATAGGTATTCAAGGAAACGAACTAGCAGACTCCGCCGCAAAAACGGCAGCCTCCTCCCACAAATCCCCTGACTACTCCAAAATACCCATCAGTTACATCCGATACCAAAACAAAATCAACTCCAAAGCTGAACTCAACAACTTCTACAACCAAACCTCCAAATGCATCCACACTAAAAGTATCCTACCTACCATTGACGACATAAGAACCTTCACCCAACACATTAACATCTCTTTCTACATAACACAATTTTTAACAAACCACGGATATCACAGAGAATACCTTCACAGGTTCAAAATATCCAACACCAAATCCTGCCCCTGTGACAACATCTCCACCCAAAGCATTTCCCACCTCATCCAACACTGCCCCCGCTTTCACAAATCTAGATTCCAACACTATATGACAGCCACAACATTACAATTAGACCCTTACCACATTCAAGATATCCTATCCCTTCAAATCACCACCAACACATTTAAAAAAACATCTCCTCAATATATTCCAAAACCTAAAAGAATTCAACAATTAACCAACCACTCCCCGCATACCAAACCAACTCTTAACTAATATCACAAACCCTCTCGACCAGCTAAGGAATGGAAGTATCCCATTAGCATCCATTCCTCGGCTTGCACAACCACCTTTCCTGAGGAGGAGGTTTTAGTCCGTAGGTCCCCTGAGGCAACCTCTCAGGTGGAAGTCGGGCATGCGACAGCATACGGGTGCTGTCGTATACATGAGTATTTCCTCCTCCTCCGCAAAAAAAAAAAAAAAAAAAAAAAAAAAAAAACCTAACCTAACCTAACCTAACCTAACCTAACCTAACCTAACCTAACCTAACCTAACCTAACCTAACCTAACCTAACCTAACCTAACCTAACCTAACCTAACCTAACCTAACCCAAACCTAACCTAACCCAAACCTAACCTAACCCAAACCTAACCTAACCCAAACCTAACCTAACCCAAACCTAACCTAACCCAAACCTAACCTAACCCAAACCTAACCTAACCCAAACCTAACCTAACCCAAACCTAACCTAACCCAAACCTAACCTAACCCAAACCTAACCTAACCCAAACCTAACCTAACCCAAACCTAACCTAACCCAAACCTAACCTAACCCAAACCTAACCTAACCCAAACCTAACCTAACCCAAACCTAACCTAACCCAAACCTAACCTAACCCAAACCTAACCTAACCCAAACCTAACCTAACCCAAACCTAACCTAACCCAAACCTAACCTAACCCAAACCTAACCTAACCCAAACCTAACCTAACCCAAACCTAACCTAACCCAAAAAAGAGAGATAACCTAACCAGAAAAGAGAAAGATTTAGTTAGAAATGAAATCAACGCACAATTGTATGAGAACCCAGTGTTACACACTTACACATGTTATTGCACTAAACAACACAACAATAACGCATCTCAATTCATTTTTTATTTTGTAATAAAAATAAAATTTATATAAAGAAAATTTTATCTTATATCATATGCAATATAGACGAAATTATATTTTTTTTACATATAGATAATATTTTATACTCTTACCAATACTTCAACATAAAAAAGGCTTGTAAAATAAATAAATTAAATTAAATTAATTAAAATAAAAAACTTTTGAAAATTCAGCGTTATAATATGTGATTAATAAGTGAAGAAGAAAACAAATTTAATAGTTTGAAAAACATATGACAGTGAATGCTGTGTGGTACACCATCATTGGTTTGCCCAATGTATTTGAAACAGGGATAAACGACCAAGAAGTCCAATAGCTCTGATGCTTTAAAAATGAAAGTATATTCAAATGTTATAGAAAATACTTGGAAAAGCGGTAAATTATATATTACTTTATATGTAAATTATTGAGTTGCGGAAAACCCCACGTATTACAATTCAGGTGTTCTGATCTTTAATTGTTTATTTATATTACGTACTTCGACTGTACTGTCATCAATATAATGGAGTAATCGCATAAAATGAAACACATTTTGTTTAAATATAAATTGTATAATGTAGTAGAAGAATATTTTTGTAATAACAAACGTTTACTAAATAAATTAATTATAATAGATCTCCAATAGAGAGTGTATTGCCAAAAGTTACATTAATACTAATAGAGAAGAAGAAGATAGAAGATAGAAGAAATATAATAGTATAAATCACAACATACATTATTAAACATTTGTATAGCTGGTCTAACTATAAATGACGCGCCCCTCCACTTTATTGGTTAATTTAAATGTGTGAATACAAATATTACTAACTATACTATTATATTTTATTAACGTGCTCCTCCTTTGCATTCATATTTTATATTTGCTCGTGTGCGCAAATGCAGTGGAGGGGCGCGTCATTTCAGCTTAGACAGACTCTAATTATATATTTTATATTATATTTATTATCGTTTATAACACATCGATTGGTCCAATCATTATCATTTATTAATGTTTGTTTGTGTAAATCATGTTGTGTGGTCTAGTGATGTGAGTAATGCTGGTTGTTGTGTCAGCCATTGCACATATTCATAGCACAGTGTCTGTGTGGTCTAGTGATGTGAGTAATGCTGGTTGTTGTGTCGGCCATTGCACATATTCATAGCACAGTGTCTGTGTGGTCTAGTGATGTGAGTAATGCTGGTTGTTGTGTCGGCCATTGCACAGTGTCTGTGTGGTCTAGTGATGTGAGTAATGCTGGTTGTTGTGTCAGCCATTGCACATATTCATAGCACAGTGTGTGTGTGGTCTAGTGATGTGAGTAATGCTGGTTGTTGTGTCAGCCATTGCACATATTCATAGCACAGTGTCTGTGTGGTCTAGTGATGTGAGTAATGCTGGTTGTTGTGTCGGCCATAGCACAGTGTCTGTGTGGTCTAGTGATGTGAGTAATGCTGGTTGTTGTGTCGGCCATAGCACAGTGTCTGTGTGGTCTAGTGATGTGAGTAATGCTGGTTGTTGTGTCGGCCATTGCACAGTGTCTGTGTGGTCTAGTGATGTGAGTAATGCTGGTTGTTGTGTCGGCCATTGCACATATTCATAGCACAGTGTCTGTGTGGTCTAGTGATGTGAGTAATGCTGGTTGTTGTGTCGGCCATAGCACAGTGTCTGTGTGGTCTAGTGATGTGAGTAATGCTGGTTGTTGTGTCAGCCATTGCACATATTCATAGCACAGTGTGTGTGTGGTCTAGTGATGTGAGTAATGCTGGTTGTTGTGTCAGCCATTGCACATATTCATAGCACAGTGTCTGTGTGGTCTAGTGATGTGAGTAATGCTGGTTGTTGTGTCGGCCATAGCACAGTGTCTGTGTGGTCTAGTGATGTGAGTAATGCTGGTTGTTGTGTCGGCCATAGCACAGTGTCTGTGTGGTCTAGTGATGTGAGTAATGCTGGTTGTTGTGTCAGCCATTGCACATATTCATAGCACAGTGTGTGTGTGGTCTAGTGATGTGAGTAATGCTGGTTGTTGTGTCAGCCATTGCACATATTCATAGCACAGTGTCTGTGTGGTCTAGTGATGTGAGTAATGCTGGTTGTTGTGTCGGCCATTGCACATATTCATAGCACAGTGTCTGTGTGGTCTAGTGATGTGAGTAATGCTGGTTGTTGTGTCAGCCATTGCACATATTCATAGCACAGTGTGTGTGTGGTCTAGTGATGTGAGTAATGCTGGTTGTTGTGTCAGCCATTGCACATATTCATAGCACAGTGTCTGTGTGGTCTAGTGATGTGAGTAATGCTGGTTGTTGTGTCGGCCATTGCACATATTCATAGCACAGTGTCTGTGTGGTCTAGTGATGTGAGTAATGCTGGTTGTTGTGTCAGCCATTGCACATATTCATAGCACAGTGTGTGTGTGGTCTAGTGATGTGAGTAATGCTGGTTGTTGTGTCAGCCATTGCACATATTCATAGCACAGTGTCTGTGTGGTCTAGTGATGTGAGTAATGCTGGTTGTTGTGTCGGCCATTGCACATATTCATAGCACAGTGTGTGTGTGGTCTAGTGATGTGAGTAATGCTGGTTGTTGTGTCGGCCATTGCACATATTCATAGCACAGTGTCTGTGTGGTCTAGTGATGTGAGTAATGCTGGTTGTTGTGTCGGCCATTGCACATATTCATAGCACAGTGTCTGTGTGGTCTAGTGATGTGAGTAATGCTGGTTGTTGTGTCAGCCATTGCACCAATTCATCGCGTGTCACGACGCCATCGCGGTCTGCATCCATCAGCTGTAATACAAAACTTGTCATTTAATATGTAATAAATAATAATAATAATATATAAGGTGCTTCATCTAGTGTTTGCAATCGCAACTAAGTACCTTCGTTCAATTACTTTTGTCAAAAGTGACAGAAAATTGACAATTTGATTGATTGATATATGTGAAAATTTAATAGAAATGTCATAATGGCAATTTAAGAAACCATTTGTGACGCGAATGTATGTTTTCTTGTTTTGTTATAACGACACAATCAGTAAGTAATTACTATCCCTTGCCCTAACCGCCTTTAGCTTATGTCATTAACATTACTCATAACATTACCCTTAATATAATTTTAACATGTGTACCATCATACTACATTATAAACTATAATGTAGTTTATAATGTACATTATACAATATAAACTTTTTTTTGAAAATGCTATAAAAAAACTACTGAATATTTTTTCAAATTTCTTTTTTTATTTGAAAGTACAATCCTTCCGGTTAATGATGGAAAATATAATGATTCAAATGGCTGCCTCGGCTCTTCGAAAATGAGCGTCTTTTTCGTCTTTCTTCGAAGTGGCCGTCACAATCAATGGCGATCGTTATCGGGCCATGTTGAACGAATTTTTGTTCAGAGAAATTGAAGAGGAGGATATTGGCAACATTTGGTTTCAACAGGACGGCGCTACGTGCCACACAGCCGACGCTACACTTGATGTTTTGAGCCGTGTTTTTTAAAATCGCATTATCAGCCGCATTATAATGTTACATTATATATATATGTATTTATTCTGCATGTTGGGTTACTCATTCCTTAGTGGTAGTTTCATTATTTATTTATCAATTATAGCTCAAAATTTGTTTTGGATCACGACTTTATGTCCTTCAAATGGCGCACTTTTCAATTTAACATCACATAGCACGATACCTGATTTGCCAAAATATGATAAGTAATTTAATACACAAACATTTTAAATAATAACCCTCGTCTACGCATCGCCGTATTCAGGTAAATATGAGCAACAAAAACCGAACGACGGCGCTCAACCATGGAGTGGCCGATGCATGCACAAGACACGAACAAATTGTAGTTGCCCTTGGTACATGTTGGCTCGATGTTTGCAATAGATGGAGCACCCTTTATTACATATACATATATATATATATACCGTGAATATATTATCTATGTGTGCGTTGAGCGTGCCATTGTCAGCGCTGCCAATGAGCGCGTGCACAGCGCCGGCCACGTTTCTCAATTCTCTGCGGGAGACTCTGCCGTCGCCATCGCTGTCGTACAACGCGAACACGCACGACAACTTCTCGCCACGCGAGCCGCGGCCCCACACGGACAGCGCAGCCAGGAATTGCTGTCAACATAATGGGATTGTGATTGTTGTACTATATGAGGCATTTATGTGTTTGTGTGTGTGTGTTACCTCGAAGGTGAGTTTGTCATTGTGTTTGTCCTTGATGGTGTTGAAGACGAGGGTGGCATACTGTGTGGCGTCGCCCATGGGGAAGAATTGTGAGAAGATGTTCTTGAATGTCTCCTCGTCCACTTCGCCGTTGGGGCACTCCTGCAATGTGACGTGTTAGTGTGTGGCGTGGCGTGGCGTGGCGCGCGGCCACGTGTGTGTGTGTGTGTGTGTGTGTGTGTGTATACCTGTTTGAAGCCACGGTACATCAGTTTGATTTCATTCCTTGTGAACTTTGTGTCCCTCTCCAATGCGTTCAGTTCAAGTTTTGTTGCTGCGCGCGGCACGAAGCGTTCGCCATATTCCTCATCTGTTAGGTGTTCATTATTATTATAATTAGAAATATACGTAAACGTGACACTCTATTAAACTTATTTTAATAGAGTGCGTCAGGCGAGTGTCATTTCTATTGCCACAGCCTAAGGTCTAATTGAGTTTGTAATCGCAACAAAAGACAGAGCAATTAAATATAATCTGTAACATTAGACGCAGGCGAACTTGTGTCCTATTACAAGTGGCGTAAGGGTGTGTTTGTTCGCAATTCCACAGTTTAGCATTAATATAAAATGTATGTGCATTCGCAAACATATTGTGACACGTGGAGCAAGCACATCGAGTACTTTGTGTAATGCAATCACAGCGATCCCCACTCCATTTCAATATCACAAAATAATATTGTACATTGTGTATTGGAGCCTTAATGACAAAGCGCAATCAACAATCATATTAAAATGACACATTCCAAATTCAAATGTAATATCAAAATCATTATACCATTGAGCAATGGGTAAATAAACAAGTTGTCTATATTATAGGTACAATATATAGCACAGCCGTGCTCTACCCTACCAGGTATACAAATTTCAATATTAAATGTCAAAATTGATATAAAAATAATAGAAATAATGGCACCTGATTGAACTATCTATTATTTTCTTAGGAGGAGATATCGAGAAAAAAATTAAAATCAGGCCTCCTGGAGCGATGCAAGGTTGTTTGTTGCAATCCCAGTTCACAATTAGCGCCAAGGATAAACGAGCACTTCGATACGTTTCTTTATTTATTGCGGTTATACTCGTATATGGCTTGGATGTAGTCACGCGGTGAAGGCACCAAATCAAGATTTATGTTTTTTAAAGAGGCTTAAAGAATGTGAAACTGTTGACAGATTGATCTTCAAAGCTGCTCTGACCAAGTTTAGTCTACATCTTAGGTACTTGTCAGAAGGAATTGTTGTTTATCACTTTTTGATAACGAAGTCCAACAAACCAAGGAAAACATTGTAGTGAATTTACAAAGAGAGAGTTTGTATGATTCTGGGAAGAGATACATTACATCGAAAGAAGACATGTCTAATTATTTGTAATGTAAGTAGGAAACGTATGCAAGATTTCACTGCAAAGGAAGAACAAAAGCAATTTTTGCTACGCTGTGTACAAGAGCATAGAAATCTGTACCCAGACTGTAAAAAAGAGAGCCTCAAGAGAAAATATCCTGACTGATCTGTAATTTTATCTTCTTTTAATCAATAAATACCTAGTATTTTCTTAGATTTTGCGCAAACATTGATTAATGAATTAAACAAATTTTATGCGGCTTACTATCGCGTTTATTTTGGTTTTGATTTTACAATTTTTTATTATTCCGACGTTTCAAAGAGCTTTGCAGCCATCGTGGTCACGGAGAGACTGAGGTGTTGGTCGTCCTATTGGTTGATGCTGTTATTGTTTCCAAAACTACCCCGTTTGATATTTTGTTTTTCTGTTCCCGGTTTATTTCAAATTTTTGCAAAAATAACTGACGGTGTCATCTGGTTTGGCAGTTTGCTGGCAATGCTAATAAAAAATTGTAAAATCAAAACCAAAATAAACGCGATAGTAAGCCGCATAAAATTTGTTTAATTCATCAATAAATACATATTTGCTAACTTTCTTTTGATAATTATTTTTATAAAATACAACTATTTCAATTGATTTGGCTACGGTTAATGGAAACGGTTAAAAACAGCAAACAGTTAAACGGCAACGGCACGGGTTAATGTTGACGTACGAAGATACAATTTTGTATTTGAGTAAGTCTAGGTAGTTTAAAAAGAATATGCATTTTGATGTTCGAAAAAAAATTTTTTTCGCTCATATAAGGGACACCCTAATGTACAGAGATGGCAACGTTAGGATTCCCAGCTCTCTAAAATAATCTTTGCAGCTATCAGTAGAACGCAAACTATACATTGCTCTAAGACATTTCTTTTGTGCCTTAAATGCATCTAATTGATTTGTGGAGTTTCCCCAGAAAATCAGCCCATATTTTAAAGTAGAGGTAACATAGGCATGATAAGCAATCACGACGGTTGATCTATGAACTATTTTAGATAATGTGAAGAGAGCATACGAATATTGGGTTAATTTTTCACAGACGTGTTCAATGTGATTTGGTGTGGCCATAAATTATATAAATAATTTATGGCATATTTCTTGTGTGCGTGTGTATGTGAGTGAACTCCTCCTAAATGGTTTCAATACTTGAAATTAATTAGAATTATATCAATGTACAAATTTTGCTCAAAAACCTATGTTGTACTTGTTATTTATAAAGAGAAACGATTATATTCATTTTCGTGGAAACAATCTAAATCTACACAAAATCTTACAAAATTGGAAATCTCGACGACGTCACATAAAGGTTTTCACGCCGATGTAGAAGTTTTATTAAATACAATCCAAAGAATTGTACTCAATGAAAAAATTATGGAAAATATGAAACAAACCGACGCCTACAGACACCAATGGGCAAACATCCAATCATTACCTAATTTTAACCAAAACTCGAACTTATTAAAGAAGATGATGATGCAAAGGAACAAAGTAATATCAGATAATATTAACAGCTAAGGTGAATTAAGTAATGGAGAAAGTTTTATAAAAGAAAAAAATTGGATACTACAATGGCGGTTTGTTGGAAGTATAAATTAATTCTTAGTGACGAGATTAATAGTTTCAAATATCCTAACCTTATTCTGATGATAATGAAATTGAGAGGCTTGTCAGTGAGAAACATGAGATGATACAACAAGCTGGTGTACAAACAATCATTTGAGTTACAAAAAAATTTACTGTATTTTATGTATCAAACGTTCATTATAATAATAGATTTTAAATGCATTATTTGCATTATCTGCAACGAGAAATGAACGAATTATGAGGGCACCTATTTTGATTATAGGGACATTTATTTTTATTTGCAACTTTATTTATTTATTTTGCTGGGAGTGTGTTGAGAATTAAAAACAAATTGTCAATTTTGGCATATCATAACTTAAGTTAGGATAATCTGTAATATGACATTCATTGACGGTATGAAGTTCGCCCTGTTGGTGCGTAGTGATTTGTGCGTAGTCACCGCGTAGCACAATGACACAAGTGACGTGTATTAATGATCACACACAATTTGTCACAATAGCAACCTCCGCGTTCACAATATATACATACATATTTATATATTATTAGTATTACCCATAATGTCAGCCACAGGTGTTTGTGCGTGTGCGTGCAGTGTGTGTGCGTGTGCTGCTCGTGCGAGCGCGCGCAACCGACTGCCGCACTCGCACAACCGCCAGCGGCACACACACACACACACACACACACACACACACACACGCACACACATAACAGAGCACACACCAGTCAAGGTGAACACCTATTATAACATAGAATAATAATGCTGGCTACATAATTTGAAGTAATGGAAACCACTTTAATATGGCAACAAGCTCAACTCCTCGGTGGCAATGGGTGATTCCATTGCAATACTGCCTGATGCAATTATTTCGCGCATCATTATTATTTACTTTCATAATAATAATGTCACACGACATATTGCAACATTAACTATTATGTAAAGAACAATTATAATAATAATAATTACCAGATTGCCCCACATGTGTGTGCGTGTGTGTTTTGTATTGTGTGCGCTTCATTCGTGTGCGCATGCGTACTCGCACACATATATAATAAGTATATCACACAACAGCCAATGAAGCACCGGAAAATCTAAGATCCTTATAGAGGTCACAAACATTACATCACCAACTAAACTATTATGACAAGTATTATATACATAACCCAGCTGCACGTAGTGGCTTGCACTATGTTGGCCTCCCAGGGTCAGTGGTGAGTACTCTCACAGCATCCACGAGCACAAGCGCCTCAACCAGCTTGCCAATTCGGCAGCACAAACGAATGACGCTCATCGTACAGTGATTGGACATTGTGCGAATGTCACCACAGCATGAGCATTGCCAATGATCGCAGCCATATATATATATATATATAAGGTGAATTCATAAAGTGACAGATGCAAACCAATCAGTAGGCAGCACATACGAGTATAATTATTATTTTAATAAAGTTATACGTAGGCACTAGGCAGGGTTATTATTTTTAACTTTTTAAAAACTTCTTGTTGTTTTGTGACCATTATAATAATAATAATAATAATAATTTATTTTTATTTACATCAATTAATACAATCCTTTACATAATATTCAAATAAAACACAAATAAATAAATAAAACACACATTGAAGGTAATTATAAGACTCCGTACTAGTTTTCACTGTGTTACGGCAGCCCATTCAAACAAACTCATCAGACGTGCAGAGTGAGAGAGACAGTGTGTTGGTTAATTTTATGTGTGGGAGCAGGTGGACGCTATTCTTTACAATGTTTTATTTAAATACTTTGCACAGTATACGCATGCAAGTGAGATAAAAGTTTTATATGTGTTTTTAAAATTTATATTTATGTATCTATGAATTGTTAGTTTGTTAATGTCAATGTGTATACATAAAATAAATACGAAATATAATACGATGGTAATTAATAATTTCAAAAATATATAAATTCAATATATACGAGAATAGTAGTATTTTATTTGTACATTACCTTTATTTCGTGGTCAATAAGAGTTGTTCAGTGCTATCATAGTCCAAGCATTTTAGATAAACGTCAAGTTCTTTTTTGCATTGTCTTTGAGTTAATCGTTTTAAGGTAAGATCTTTACTAATTTTATTATAGATAGATGGGCCAAGATATAGCGCAGAAGTTTGTGTATGGCTAGTTCGACAAAATGGTACATTAAAAACTAAGTCTTGCCGTCTCCTATGTGTTTGCCCTATTCTGATTAATTTATGTTGGTTAAGTAGCAGAGACTTGATGTATAATTGTCTTACTGTCAGCACTGAAAAATCTTTATATAGTTTAGTCGTTGGGTATCTAATTTTTTTATAGTTAAGGACTTTTATAACGGCTCGTTGTGCTCTTTCTAGCTCAAGTAGATATGTCTTTCTTGCACCTCCCCAAGTCAAAATGCCATATTGGATTATTGATTGGCATAGTGCAAAGTAAATAATTTTAATAATTGTTGTGTCATTTAGATGTCTAACCCTTTTGGCAATCGATATTAATCTTCTGACTCTGCTTGTAACTAACGAAATATGTTCTTTCCAGTTTAGGTGACAGTCCAAGGTTATCCCCAGGTATTTTATTGACGTTGCAGCGTTCAGAGTGTAGCAGTTACAGTCAATTTGATTATCGCAATCGTGGGCCTTTATTATAAAAGAATCAAGAGGTGGCTTGTAGGTTCGTTTAAATAATACATATTTAGTCTTGGTTAAGTTCAATGTAAGAATATTGTTGCGGAGACATTGTATAACTTTTATCAATTCTTTTTCGACAGCAATTTTTAGTTCACTTATACACTTAGAATTAAAAATGACAACAGTATCGTCAGCAAAGGTGATTATTTGGGCATTATTGAGCTTAAGGCGACACAGATTATCAATATATATTAAAAATAGTGTTGGGCCCAAAACACTACCCTGTGGTACTCCGTACGTAGTAGGTGCATCTGCACTTTGTGAATTTCCTATACGCACTGATTGCGAACGACAACTTAAATAGCTTTCAAACAGCTTGAGTGTTTGTCCACGTATACCTATTTTCTCCATTCTATGTAGTAGTATGGGGATTGAGACTGTATCGAAGGCCTTGGCAAGATCCAAGAATACTCCTAAACACTGGTCTCCTGAATCCAGCACTTTTATCACATGTGTGACAAGATGGTTCAATGCCTCTGATGTAGATATATTCCGTCTAAATCCGTACTGGTTTGAGGAAATTAGATTATTTTTTTCTAGAAAACTTAATAAACGTGAGTTCAAGAGCTTTTCCAAAACCTTTGAAAATGACGGAAGAAGAGAAATAGGTCTATAATTACTGACACTGTCCCTATCCCCAGACTTATAAATTGGTATTATCACCGACTTTTTAAATGCATTAGGAAAAGTGTTTGAAGAGATCGCTAAATTACAGATGTAAGTAAAAGGTTTAACAATAAAATTAATAGCTTGCTTTAAAAAGGTGGTAGGTATTCCATCCCAGCCACAAGAATTGGTATTTTTTAATGACAAAATCACCCTTTTTATTTCAGATTCATCAATGGGTGTGAGTACAAAAGAGTTTAAAGGCCCATAATCAACATTTATTTTAGTTTTTAGTTCATGTTCCGTTAAATTTAATGCATTGAGATGTGTATCCGCAAGTTTTTTGCCTACATTCACAAAGTAGTCGTTGACCGAGTTAGCGGAATCATCATAAGTATTTCTTATATTTAATAAGGAGTTTGTATTTTTATGATTTTTGTCAATATAACACATTTTTTTAATTGCTGACCATGTATTCTTTGTGTCACCTTTAAATTTATGAATTTCCTCCCTTTCATACGATAATTTAAGATTTTTTAAAATTTTGTTGCAAAAATTTCTGTATCTTTTATATGTTATTTGTAGTACTAAGTTATTAGGCGATTTTTTAAGCTGTAAATGTAATTTATCTCTCCATTTCATGCATCTTATCATTCCTTTAGTTATCCATGGCTTAATATTAAATTGTCTAACACTGACTACTCGAGATTCAGTGTTGTTTTTAATAGTAGAACTTATCTTTGAAATAAATAAATCAGTTGCTTCATTACAATCGTTACATGTATAAACATCCTCCCACTTCATTGCTGTCATTTCATTTAGTGCTTTATCAAAATTAATTTTTAAGATAATGCGATTCGAAATTAGTTTATTACAAGGACCTTTAGACAAAGACATAATAATACAACAGTGATCTGTTACTGTCGATTCGCAAACTAGTGTTTTTGCAGAATTTATACTTTTAATAAAGCAGTGGTCAATGCAGTTAGAACCATGGGTAGGGAGATAGTGACCTGCCATTAGACCATGCGATGCAAGCAGATTAAGATAGTCTTGAGATCTAGAATCGTTATTTATTTTTTTAATTGCTATATTTAGGTCACCAATTAAGATAATATCTTTATAATTTTTTAATTTCTCTAGCTCGTCGTCTAAGCTAGTTTGAAACTCATCTATTCTGTGATTAGATGGTGATCTATACATACAAATTACCGCATGATTTAGACCAATTTTAATTATTAAGGTAGAGGTATCGGATATCTTAGGTTCTATAATTTTAATATTCAGATGATTTTTCGCAAATACCACAACACCACTGTTTTGGTTATATTGTAAAACTGTATGATGTGTTTTATAATTAGGTAATATAGGAACCGTAGTTTTGTCACTGAGCCAGCACTCTGTAAGAACAATCAAGTCAAATTCAATATTCAATCTTGATAGTAGGACCATAAAACCATCAAAGTTTTTTGTTATGCTTCTAACGTTTTGGTGTATTATACTAAGCGTATTGGACGTCATGTTTAGATTTTCTTTGCAGCTCTCCGGACTATCAACCAAAATTTGCTCACCGTGATTGATATTGTTATCAATATCAGTAACAAGTTGTTTTAAATTAGCCATTTTCATATGATGATTTATATAGATGATTTAAAAAAATAAATCATCAAATTCGTTTCACACAGAAAAACTATTTTTCGTGTTCCTCAGCTGAAACAACGTTTACAATTTCACGATAGTTTTAAATTAATTGACAAGCGTTTCTTAAAAACGCGATTTGTATGCGAAGGTACAACATTAAGTGATTAAATTGGCCACAAACACCCCACTTCCACTGCGTGCATCCCTCATTCGGACCATTTGCGAAACAAACACATCTGTAATAAATCCGGTGTTCAACGCAATCACAACTATTACCTGTTACAATTGATAATTGTAATTTTACTCATTTAAGACATTAATAATTGTTATTATTGGCGTAGTTTATGCGAAACCACAATGTGCACGCTTGCCACTTGCGGAGACAACCAAGGAGAATATTATGAATACGCGCAATTCGAGAATATAACATAAAGAACCTGTCCAATGTTATTATAATAATGATTAATGTTTGGAATGCATCAAATGGCCGCTTTATGTTAACACCGCGCACTCATTATGAAACCTCTTTGATTTGAACATCACCAGTGAGGCGCCATTCCGTGATAATATTACAACGCGACACATAACGAAATATGACACAGCACAACATACTTGATTAATATGGCCAATTGCAGCATACGCATCTCATAACAAAATATGGATGTGAATCGATGCTTTCACGGTCGTATGAGGAGAGAACAATTGTGGAGCCAGATGGTGCAATGCTTATGGTTATAGTTGGTGTTCATATTTCACACACCACACTGACTGGGTCCATGTTTCGCATACAATTGCGGCTTTGTGTGAAGCACATTTCAAATGTTTACTAATCACCCGCCAATGTATTCCACACGCACACACGAAACGTAAATAATCCATTGTTACATGGCCGGCATATGCATGAGAGCTGTTTATTATGAAAGTGTATCTCAGGTGTATGGGCATTGGGCATTGCAGTGAATTGCAGTCCAACATTGCGGATAAAGGTGTTTGTTCCTCAATGAAATCACTGATATTCATATAAAGGCAGCCATTTGCGCATATTACTGGCTGCAATGCAAATGGTAAATATATTTGAAAATATTATATTTCTAGTTGCGAATGGCTCGCCGCCATGTTCCATTGCGAATGGCGGTCGTGAGTACAATTGTGTGCTCTATGGCGCGACATTATAAGGTTCATATTTGTGTAGGTGATGTGTCAAAATGAGTTTTTCAAGTGTGCAATCATGTTGAGCCCTTTGTGCCATGCTCCCGTGTCAATGTTTCATTAATATTAAAAATGCATTCTGATGTTTGCTTGTCCGTGCTTTCCAACACATCACACAGTTTACAGGCATAATGTTTGGCCTACCACGCTTTTCAAATCACTGAATATTATATATAAGCATCTTGTTCACTCCAACTTATACAAATTGTCAAAATATGTTTTCAAATAATTCTCACACAGCTGCTATAGTTCCGTTGACCAATGAACTTTGGTCATAATTGTTATAATTACTTATATTTTACTAACAAAACAAATCTATATATAAAGAGGAATGATGTGTTGGTTTTTTTATGATTTAACTCAAGCAATTTTTTAAATTGTTTGTCTGCTGCAAAGCTACATCTTCGCCGAGTACCATAGGTAGGCTATACCTAAAAACCTATATAAGTCAATATTATACGATATATAAAATAGTGTTCTATGTATTATTATTAATATGTAATAATATAATTAGTAGTTATGATCACTCATAAAATAATATATGCCTAACTGTTAGGGCTAAACCACAATAACAGATTTTGTTATTATTAAGTTTAAGCACGGGTGGAATGAGGAAGATGACACATCACATTTGCAGATGAGGAAGGACGTCGGCTCAATAATGAGTTATAAACACATCGGTGAAAGTGAACACGTGTTAACAAATTCAATTCAAATTCATGTTCATAGGTTATAGATATTTGTTTTGCGGCTTATTATCAATAAAAGTGTTGTGTTTTTGTTTTGCGGCTTATTATTTTATTATTATTTGCGGCAATGAAACCTAAATCAAGTTGTATTTGGAACTACTTCATTGAAGTGAATTCAGATTCGGCAAAGTGTAAACTGTGTATGAAGACGTATTCAAGAAAGGGAGGTATATGGTTTATAGAGTGTTTAGTTGCGCTGGCCTAATCTACGCTTCAAAGCTTTTGTTCGTAAAGTATAATACTCTACTTTTGGAGTCAATTCATTTGATTTGTTTTAAAGCTTTTGTTCATTTAAATAATGTGTAGCATATTACATTTGGGTTTAAATTCATTTATTTCAATTTCTGGTTTATTTGGAAATATGCCAATTATTTTTTATTGTTAGTGTTTTATTTTATAATTGAAATGAAAAAAATTGTCTAAATGATGTTTTATTTGTCCTTAAATGAGAATTGTCTCTCATGCCACCACTTCTGATCCTGCCTTCAACTCCGATATACCTACCTCCGTAACATCCCTGGTACATAGTGAAGTGACCCATCACATATATACTGCAATATGTACATATGTGAGAGCGCCATCTGTTGGCAATGACGGCAACTATTGTCATCGTCGCTCGCGTGTCGCATCGCCGCTGTCAGCCGGCAGATGTCGCACTCAGCAATAAGAGTGCTCGCGTGTGAGTGTTACCTTGTTGTGGGTTGAGGTGTTTCCTGAAATATGCGCGAATTCTCTGTTTGATGCCATTCATCTCGCTCGTCCGTGTCCTTTGGCCATCGCACTGTAACACACAAACACACAGACATAGCACACTGTTGGGTATATATATTATGCATGCGACTCGTAGCAGCCGCGCATGCATATGACATGTGCTACGGCAACACTCGCTCATGTTCATTATCATTATTTTCTTATTACATACTAAACTTACTTGTATCATAGAAACTGGCCAACCAAAGACGTTCTTTGTAGGACAATCGACAAGTGGAATGCTTTATCAGCCTATGTATTCTCCCCATACTATAACTTTGGATTCTGTAAGCGATTCGTTAAGAAACACCTTTGGCCGGCATAGTGAGGGTGACTAAGGCAATCGTCCGCACACTTGAACCTCCTCTTGCATAGCAGCAGGCAGGTGACCGGCAAGTGGTTTTGAACCGAAGGCTCTTAGTGTACCACTAGAGCACGGTCGCCCTTAATGCAGCACAGGTAATATTATAAGCGCTGACGTACCTGCTCCTGTCTATTGCTTCTCCTTCTGCTCTGAGCCCTTTGGCCGGCGACCACGCCGTACATATTCGTGGATGGCTGAATGGCAACACGCGTCGCGCCGCCACCGCGGCCCACACTGCAATGGACCAACGCATGCAGCCATCACTGAGCAATGCCGCACGCGCACACCAATATAACACTTAGCACGCACAACATAAGGCACATAATTAGGCACACACATTATTATGAGTGGATGTTACTGCTACTGGCAATTATTTTACTGTAAGTAGCACTCACATCCATTCATGGAACGCACTCCAGCTTAACATCAGACGGGGTGCTGTTTTATGTCGTGTCACAATAAAAAATCTATATCTTGGTGTGTTTGAACTAATTTATATTTTTAACTTTTACTTATTGTATATATAATTTTAATAAGTTATAAATAAACTATATAAATATGTTTTACTAATAAACAAATATAATATTAGAATGATACTGTTTGCATATGCGCCTACTGATAACACATAATTTCAGTCACGTTGGGCCAAAGTCGGTTCAGCAGTTTTCTTGAAAATCGCAAACAAGCGTAATTTTTATCCCATTTTTCCAAAATTCAAAACTTATATTCATAAATTATCATTAAAGGCTGAAATTGATACATGATTTATAATAGTCGTTAAAGAATGAATGAAGGTATACCGTCTAACCCTGGGCCTTCTTGATTTTAGCAAGAACATCTTTTTCGGTGAAGTTTATGGTACTTAAAACATTATTAGGATTATCAGCAAACGAAAATGTCTGGTTAATTTGTAATTCTGGAGAATTGCATGAGCTAAACACAGATGAAAAAGAGTCGGCAAAGAGATTAGCTATTTCACTGCCAGTGGACGCGATTTTGTTATTTAAATTTAATTCAGTTGGGACTGATGAGGGTTCTGCTCTTTTATTCTTGACGAATCGCCAGAATGCCTTTGGATTTTTAGTAATGTTGCTTTCAATTACTTTTATATATCCAGAGTAAAGCTGTGAATATAATTTGTGACATCGTTCTCTCAGAATTCGAATCTCAATTCCATCACGTGGATTTTTATACCTTTTATACCTAATACGCGCTTTATCATTTTCAGACAACATTTTAATTAATGATTTATTAAACCACTTTGGGTATTTGTGTTTGTTATTTCGCTGACGAGGAACATATTGCTTAATTAAATTATTCAACACTCCATACAATTCCTCAGACATATTATTTACATTATTGCAATTAGAAAATTTGTTATCCCACTCTACTGCTCTAAGTTCAGTAATAATACTATCGTAATTTGCTTTGTAAAAATTATACGTATATTTGTCTAGAGGTTGAAGAGTTTCTATATTATTATTATTAGATTGTAGCGACACCAGGAGAGTGGGATGCTTCACATCTATTCTACTCAACGTATCAAGTGGTTCAGATACATGCAAATTGTTCAACGTGCTAATTACGAGATCGAGGGTTCTACCATCTGAATTTTTTATATAATTGTATTGGCGCATGTTGTTGGCCAACAAGAAATCCAACAAGGTATTCCCCAGGACATTGTCGTGACAGGAAGGCTCAGCATAGTTTTCACTATCTAGTTTGCTCCAATTAATAAATGAAAGATTCAGATCCCCTATCACGACAACGTCCATAGTATGACACACAATATTACTGACGCTCTCCAACAACGTGTTCAGCGCATTGACCTTCACAGGAGGTGGCAAATAAACTGCATATAATGCTATTTTCTTTAAGGTATTGCCAACCTTTACATGTAATACAACACATAAATCCTCGTTAACGCTTTCCCAGTGGTTCATCCGCTCAGATTTGATTTGTCTCGATACAGCTACCAATACCCCTCCGCCATCCTTCTTAGAATTAGGAGCGCATAATCGATCACGGCGGTAAACTATATATCTTGAGTCGATTAATTCGCTACTTGTTAAACCATTATTTAACCAGGTTTCAGTAAATACAATTATATCATAGGAACATTGTAGTACGTTGTTGAAGACATCATTTGTTTGATGCAATCCGCAATCCGCGCACATTTTGATAATAGATAGAAATCATATTGTCCAGTACCACTAGACTGATAAGTACAGTGGAAAACAATATAGTTGCAAGTTACACAATCAGCTTAACACCGTCGAGCCCGCGAATATGTATAGCCGCACAGGTTTCATTTTTTCTTACATATATCTGACCGTTGCGTACCCATACGAATTTATATTGCATTTCCCTTGCTTTGTGTCTAGTAAGTGCGTAAAGATGCTTATTTGTAGGACTTAGATGTTCGGAAACATAAACAGGAACACTCGCGCCACCAATCCCAAGATGCTTAGATGAGAGCCTGTCCTTGGAATTGCATTTATTATAATTTGAGACGGCGGCTAATAGATTGTCACGCATTTGACGATTGCATAGTTTCGCAACTACAGTACGCGGCTTGCTACCGGATTTATTAAGCTTGGCTACCCTGCTTGCACTTATAATCACTTCATCTTTCATTTGACAATCTACAGTCTTGGCGAGTTGCACAATCGTTTTAGTAAGAATCTCTCCACTATGTTCAGGGATTTTCATTGAACGGGATTTCCATTCCATTGCTGTTCCATTGAATTCAGTCTAAAAGACAGGTCTTTAACAGACTCGTTCAGCAATTCATTTTCCTTTTGCATCTCATTCAGAGCATACACCACAAACACTGGAGTAGGCAATTCCTGCTTTTCAGGAACTCCACTCTTCCTCCCACCAGGAAAGCTTCGAAGCAGCACTTGTTCAGAGTATACCTAAAGGTATCTTTAATTACACAAGTTGTCAAATGCTGTATTAATACAAATATCTATCTGAGCTAAATACTTACGTTGATCTTATTACTTTTTCACACATACAACAATGGCTCGGCAACCCCCTACCGCCTACCCGATGGGGATGGGCCAGTAGGAACAATGGCATCCTCAAGCCGGTGACAACCAACGACCCAGTGGCACCTGACTATTCTTAACACCATATTTTGCCGATGCATGACTGGGTGTAGCGTGCGATATGGTTGCCGAAAAGCAGGAATTCCCTACTCCAGTGTTTGTGGTGTATGCTCCGGTCATGCACTAACGGAGCCCCCATTGAAGATACCGTCGACGATAATGATAATGATGATGATATTTTAAATTTAGAATATACATAGGAAATATATTTTTTTAAATTATATGTGTCATACTTAAAGAAATATGTGTATTTTTTTCATTGTCCATCTTCTTCCCTCCATATCTTGTTAAATATTGATCCTAGCGAAAAGTGTACAAAATCTTATTTGTAGAGAAATTTATGAGGATTACTTAAGTAAAAGAACATTTTTTGCTATGAGTCACCGTTTGCGAGTTTTTTACGACAAACCAAAAAAAGGTACCTTTACACCCCCCTCCACCCGTTAGCTTCACCCCCACCCATCAGTACTTTTAGTATGTCGTTTAAAACACCATTCCCTACAACTATGCCAAAAATCGCTTTTACACGAATTATTTCCCCTATTAGGCAGTTTTTGGTCTTCGTTGGGTGGGCTATACGTCACTGGCCATGAGTCGTTTTTTCAAAAAAATTAAATTACAATTTCACAACCAATAATATATATTTAACTAACAGACGTTTAGGAACCACAAATAATAAACGAAATAAAACATTTAGACAAGTCAATTGGTGTTCAAAAGTCCAACTAGGGGGAAATTTCTGGGGCAGTTCTCATTTCTTTCATTTTAAATGTATTTTGGAATGCTCAATCTGAATCTAAGGTTTGCTTACAGAATTTCGTGACGCAACATAGACAACATCGCAAAAAAGGTAAAAAAATTGCTTTCAACTCGAAAACTATAAACTTTTAGTAAATAGCCAGTTAATAGAAATTAAAGTACCTATAATTCTCTACAAATATCACTATTTAGTTTTATTAGAAGAACCTTTCGGTCACAAATACGAGTTAGAGATTGACATATTTCAGCGGTCTGTCACTTTTTACATCCCAAAACTTTATTTTCTATAAAATCAAATTTAAAATTTTAAAAGAACCCCCGAAACGCCTGGAACCACTTTGGTCATATCATCAGCTTTATAGTTATATCCCTTTAATATCCCTTGGATCCTTATGGTGCATCATCAGATAACTACTCCAGGTCTTTAATTTGATAATGGCCCAGCTAATGGCTCATAGAGAGTAACAATTTTAGTTAAAGCACTATGATATTATCTGTTATTGATTTGCTGATCTGAGAGGATTCATGATCAGATACTCCCGATCTTCAATTTGATAACGGCCCAGCTAAAGGCTTAGTTAAAGCACTACAGTTCTATCTCTTGTTAATATGCTGATCTGAGAGGATTCATAATGGTGCATCATCAGATTGCCCGGTCTTCAATTTGATGACGGTCCAGCTAAATGCTCTTAGTGAGTAACAATTTTAGTTAAAGCACTATAGTTCTATCTCTTGTTGATTTGCTGATCTGAGAGGATCCATGATCAGATTTTTTAGATCAGGAATGTTTTATTTTATCGCACTAACTTTTCTACACTTAGTTTCCTACCTTCAAGACAAATCTAATGAGTCCAAACTTAGTATACCAAAAAAAAGTTTAAACCCATCCAGGATTTCGTCTCCTACCTTCAAGTTCCATCATCAGAGTAGCTCAGTGGTACCAGTTAAAACACACATGTATTTGTATACGTTTTTATTTCAAACTAGCTGACCCGGCGAACTTTGTTCCGCCTTAGACGCCATAAATGAGCAGATTTTTGATTTTATTAAGTTAATTGTTTTATTATATAAAGTTGTCAGGTTGATCTAGCTGACCCGATAGTTATGACTATGCATATTGAATTCGAATTGGTATAATTCATAAAAAGAGTGGTTTTTATTCTAATGCTTTATGGTATACAACATTCTTAGTTTTTTTATCTTGCGCTAATATAAACAGTTTTGTTAGTATACCGACACGGGACATATAATTGGCCATGTGTAAAACATGGATTTTCAAGGTTGATGCCGCAAACAGTTAGGGACTGCTCTTGAGATTTATTTATTGTCATTACAAATGCTAGCCGCACTGGAAATTGCAAACGTTTAAAGTTGAATGGCATGTCATTCTTTGACTCGCAGCATTGCGAGTTCTGCGACTTAAGTTTGTACGTATAGCTGCTGGCATTTTTATAAATGAATATTTATCTGTAAATTAAAATAAAACTATTGTATTCTTCTTTATAACCAAGTAGGTAGGTATATACCACTTGTTATGTTAGTAACTTGTATGTTAGTCTATCCAAACTTACCAAATATCCATATTAAATTGAACTTTTAATATTTGGCCTGATGGCTCTAAAGTAACCGTCATGTAAACTAAGAAAATCAGGTTTCTTAGATCCTTTAAATTAATTATTTCAAATGTATTGTTTATCAATAAAATAAGATTGACAGAAGAATCCGTTTTAAACGTCTTTTTTTTTTCATCCTCTTTGACTATATTTGCAGCACGCATTCAGTCAATTCTATGTCAAATGTCTTAAGGTTACATTAAAAAAGTTTAATAATTTTATATGGTGGTTAAGTAATTTTAAATTTTCTAAATTTCCGCGCAATTTCCTTAATTTTTTCTTTAATAAGAACCTTCTCCTGATAATAACGAACAGAACAAAAAAAGAATTAGCGAAATCAGTCCAGCCGTTCAGGCGTGATGCCGTGACCAAGGGAAATAGGGATTCATTTTTATTTTTATATATATAGATGTTAAGTCACAGATATGTTTAAAAGTAAAGTAAATACCTATAAGGCTGGGAATACAAGTCCGATTTTCCTCTCCGATAGTCTGATCCGATTGTCTGATCAGACAATGGCTTCCTCCACACTATCATTCTCATGATTACAGGCATCTCCTATTTTCTCACGTAACTTACTTACATAATCCTCTTTCACTTCTGCATCTTGCAACTTTTCTCCTTTTATTCTTGTCAACAGTGTTGTCGATTTACGACTGCGGTTTCTCCAACCCTTGAACAGACCATTTATTCTTGACATTACAAGAAAATGGTCTGTTCCAATCTTGACCCCGCGATAAACCCTCGTATCGACAACATTGACTTTCAACCTTTCATCCACAATCACAAAATCTATCATACTTCTCTCTTTATTTCTCTCCCATGTATACATGTGAATCTCCTTGTGACAAAACTTCGTGTTTGTCACATTGAGATTCTTCTCCAAACAAACATTCATCAGACTCACTCCATTCTCATTCACACGCTCATCTCCAAACCTTCCCAACACATGGTCTACATTCACTCTTTGCACACCAACCCATGCATTAAAATCACCTAACATTACAACCCTTTCATTCGATCTCGCAACATTCAAAACATCACGCAGGCTCTCCCAAAACTCTTCCCTTTCGGTCTGTGGCTTAGATATATCGGGGGCATACACACTAACGACAAATAGTCTGTGCAGCCCCACTCTAAGCCTGACCCATAAGAGTCTGGGCGACATACACTCATACTCAGTTATACACTCTGCCATTCTCTCAGACATCAACATTCCCACACCCTGACACGCTCTGGCCGTCGAGTCGACCCCCGACCAGACTGCTGTGTAGGGACCATGGTGGGTGACATCTGAGCCCTTCCGCTTCGTCTCATTCACACACAAAATATCTATTTTCTTATCATCCATCATCTTACATACTTCATCTAACTTAGTCTTCATTCCTCTACAAACATTCAACGTGGCAAAACGGCTCTCCGCTGCCCACTTTTCGCCCCGTGGGAACTTGAGGCGTGACTTATTGCGAGTAATGTCGCCGCCATTCGAATATATTTTATTATTATTTTTAATTCCCATTTTATACCCACGAGTAGCAAGGGAAAAAAGTGCCAACTCCGACAGAGCCCCGCATGCCGGAGTGGGGCAATAAATTAGTACCCGATGGGCGCCAACCATCGAGACTGGCACGCTCGCGACTAGACCACCCCTAGCCATTCATTCTTGGGCGCGGCAGACCACGGAATTAGCGGAAAGGGAAGGGCGGAAAAGGAATTAGCGGAAACGAGAAGGGATAGGAATTTAGGGATTGGGTAGGTGTAGGTAGCGTTGGATACCATTACTATAGAAGGAGCAGGATATAGTAAATGGTAGCTCGAGGTGTCCGGGGTCGCGTACCCGTATTCGTCCTATAAACACGGGATAGATATTTATAAAACGAATCCCCTGACCAATCTAACTGTATGCTTAAACTAAAACCTAACATAATAAGAATAATTATGTAGATGACACCTACAGGTATTATTTACAACAAAACAATAGAAATGTTATTGTGAAAATATTAAACAAAATACTATACTTAAAACAAACACTAACTACTATAGAGAAAACTACTACAAAATGAAATTGTATTTAAAAAGTATTTTACACGATGATATTATATCGTAAAAATAAGTTAAAGCTGCATTCAACCGTTCAGTAGGGATCCGACCGCATGGTATGCTTGTCTATCTGTTAAGGACGCGCCCCTCCACTTTATTAGTTTATTTAAATGTATGAATGCAAACATTACTAACTATACTACATCAACGTGCTCCTCCTTTTGTGTCTAACCAGCAACTGAATAACCAATTACAACTGCATTTTCGGTGTGTTTTATCCATATTTTATATTTGCTCGTGTGCGTAAATGCAGTGGAGGGGCGCGTCATTTCGGCTTAGACAGACTCTACCTCGTAGAGCTACACCCCCTCCGCCTCGCCCGCAAGCACCGCCTCTCCTCGCCCGCTGGCCAGCGCTCATCATGCCCGTGTGAATTTTGTTTCAGTTATTTTAAAATTGTATTATCTTATAAGATGTTTATTGAAATTAGGTGATGTCAAAGACAATTTTGTTCACAGTTAAATACTCTTAAATAATAACACATTTATTTGGATAAAGATACAATGCATTAATTTCGACCAAATTTGAAAATCATAAAAACGGTTATTGTAAGTTAATTTTAAAAGATAGACATATACTGTCGCGGACACTTTTTTAGATATTTAAAGAGGAATAATTCTTTCATACATATTTTTTGGGTATCTCGAACGGTTTTCGCAGTGCAGGCATCGGAAGCCCTCAAAGATGAATTATATTCCCCGTTTTTACCACATTTTCGACTGGTTCTTCGCTCCTATTAGTCGCAACGTGATGTTATACAGCCTAAAGCCTTCCTCTATGAATGATCTATCTAACACATAAAGATTTTTTTTAAATTCCAACCAGTAGTTCCTGAGATTAGCGCGTTTAAACAAACAAACAAACAAACAAATAAACTCTTCAGCTTTATAATATTAGTATAGATATTACGAATAAAAGATGTAAAACAAATATTTGCTCTGACCGGTAACCAAACCCGGGCCTTCACGATTAACAAACTGGTGTGCAGCATTTCAGCAATACTTGTCATTAAAATATGTTTATTTAATAATTTATATTATAGATATTACAAATATTTGACTTTTGTTTTTATGTTGTTTAAAAGTTCACGGTTTGTAATTTTTTTAACCCCCGACCCAAAAAGAGGGGTGTTATAAGTTTGACTTGTCTGTGTATCTGTGGCTCTGTGTATCTGTGTGTCTGTCTGTGGCATCGTAGCTCCTAAACGAATGGACCGATTACGATGCGGTTTGTTTCATTTCAAAGCTGACGTGATCGAGATGGTTCTTAGCTACAATTGATGAAGATCTGATCAGGGGTTTCAAGGTCATCAGCTCGATTTGTTAGCTGCGGTAGCGATCTTAGACGCGTTGTTTGGGACGGCAACCCTTGTACGTCGCTATGCGACGAAGATTGTTATTTTATGTCAAATAAATATGCCATTGTTAAAACACGTAAAAAATGTTATAATTTTTCCCTTAAAATATTCATATGGCGAGGTTGGTTTGCAGTTTAGATCGATTACCTTTATTGAATATTTTAGGGGAAAAATTATAACATTTTTTACGTATTCAAACAAATGTATGGCACGAGTGCTTACCGATTGTCTGATCAGACAATCGGATCAGACTATCGGAGAGGAAAATCGGACTTGTATTCCCAGCCTTATAGGTATTTTATTTATTCATTATATTATTTATTATTTATTATTATATTTATTATATTATTTATTTTTATATATTTATTTATAATATTATATATTTATTTTATTATAGGTATTTACTTTACTTTTAAACAAATCTGTGACATAACATTTGAAATAAAAACGTATACAAATACATGTGTGTTTTAACTGGTACCACTGAGCTACTCTGATGATGGAACTCGAAGGTAGGAGACGAAATCCTGGATGTGTTCAAACTTTTTTTTGGTATACTAAGTTTGGACTTATTAGATTTGTCTTGAAGGTAGGAAACTAAGTGTAGAAAAGTTAGTGAGATAAAATAAAACATTCCGGATCTAAAAAATCTGATCATGGATCCTCTCAGATCAGCAAATCAACAAGAAATGGACCTATAGTGCTTTAACTAAAAATGTTACTCACTATGAGCCATTAGCTGGACCGTTATCAAATTAAAGACCGAGAGTATCTGATGATGCACCATTATGAATCCTCTCAGATCAGCAAATTGATATCAATTGATCAGCAAAAAAAAGAGATAGAACTGTAGTGCTTTAACTAAGCCTTTAGGTGGGCCGTTATCAAATTGAAGATCGGGAGTATCTGATCATGAATCCTCTCAGATCAGCAAATCAATAACAGATAATATCATAGTGCTTTAACTAAAATTGTTACTCTATATAAGCCATTAGCTGGGCCATTATCAAATTGAAGACCTAGTGTAGTTATCTGATGATGCACCATAAGGATCCAAGGGATATTAAAGGGATATAACTATTGAGCCATGACTAATGTTGTTTATTACTATAAAGCTGATGATATGACCAAAGTGGTTCCAGGCGTTTCGGGGGTTCCTTTAAAATTTTAATTTTGATTTTTTTTTAATAATTAGTTAGTGACTATTAGTATTTTCTTAGATTTTGCGCGAACATTGATTAATGAATTAAACAAAACGTCGGAATAATAAAAAATTGTAAAATCTAAACCAAAATAAACGCGATAGTAAGCCGCATAAAATTTGTTTAATTGATTAGTGACTATTAGCCTAGCACTTGCGAAGGAAACGCTGCGATGCTCCCAGCCGTGCCTACTGTTCCCACTCCACTCAGATGCGAGATGCGAGCGCTCTGCGGCTGATGTATATTCTAAGACCATAAACATTCCATATTATCGTATTATGCATTAATTTATATACCAAAAGATTTTGTATTGCGATACAAATATCAACGTGTGTATGGATGTTGTAACTGATACAAATCTCTGTATCACTCTGCATCAGTTACAACATCAAACGAACCCGGTCAATGCCCTAATAAATAAATATAAAAAAAAAATCAAACGAACCCGTGTGACTACTGTCAGCTCAGTCTGTCAGTCAGCTGTTTTGATACAAACATTCGTCTCGTCGGAGGCTTGCGCGCCCATATTATAGCAATGTACGGAATATTGTTGCATTCTCAGAATTCATGTAAATAATATGTCTTTTCCTAAAATTGAAGGGTTCGTTGTGTTTGAAAAGTTGGGCTCTGGAAGTTACGCAACGGTTTATAAAGCATACACAAAGGTGTGTTTGTTTTGTGGATATAGTTTTAGTGTTTGATTGTATAATGACACGTAGATGTTGCGTTTGTGATGGCAGGTCGGCGCTCGCAATGTGGTCGCAATCAAGTGCATCGACAAAAGCCGCATCAAACATTCCGGCTCCGCGGTGGACAATCTCATATCGGAGATCAGATTGCTGAAGGAGCTCTCACATCCGCATATTGTTAAGATGATCGATTTCATGTGGGACGAAAGGTAATGTTTCGTTTGATGTGATTCTATTTGCTTCATAGTGGCTGATTATAGTGTGAGGTGTGATTGCAGGAACATATATATAATAACGGAATACTGCTGCGGGGGTGATCTGTCAATGTACATTCGCAGGTATGGCCGCATTCCAGAGAAACAGGTCAGTCTTGGTGTATAGTTATAATGTTGCTGGCACAAAAGCATGCATATAAATTGAGCAATTTGTTCATATGGTGTTGCATGTGATGCCTGCAATTGTGATTTAATAACTAAATATAGTTGCAGATTACAATGGAATATGTCGGACACACAATTGATGACATGCTCATAGATTGTTTTATCTAATTTTATTTATTTATTCTAACCTACTAAAGTGCTTGTATCATAGAAACAAGACAACCAAAGTACATATATCAAAGATACATTGGTACTGGTGGGTGGTTTTGAACATGTGCTCTGTTTGCATGTTAATTGCACTGCCACTACACCATGGTCGCCTATATATGTGTGTGTATTGGTGGAGAGTGTAATATGTCTGTTGGCTTATGTTGTATTACCAATTGCAGGTGTTGTACTTCTTGCAGCAATTAGTTCTGGCGCTCAAATTCCTCCGGGAAAAAGGTATTTATTGGCAACACCAAATGTGATAGCAGAGACACCTTTAGCAGGTCACAGATCGGATAAGTTGGCCAAATTATGTGTCTACTTTAAGTTTTTTAATTGTGACTTGGCATCTGACCTCCACCTGCTTGCTTGTAAGCATGGTTCACAGCTGCCTCAGTCACTGCCTCTATGCTGGCCAATGTTATTTGTTTATGCCTATAAATGAATTATTAATTAGTCAACAATGTTGCAATGATAGCATCTTCTGTGAGGTCCACTCTGATGTCTCCTATATCATAGCAGAATGAATCAATGATACATTGTCATTGTTACCAGTAAGTGGTTTTGTGCTTGTGTGGCTGCCACTACATAACAGAACCCCCTGTGTCCCTGTGCCCCATCATGAGGTACTCCAGAGTGCTAATGTCACAGCAGGCCATAGTTGTATCTCTTGTAAACGTAACAAACAATAGAATTATAATAAGTATGGATGTATTTTGTTGTAGGTGTTGTGCACATGGACTTGAAACCGCACAATTTGTTATTGCACAAAGAATCACCTGGAAAATATATATTGAAAGTTGCTGATTTTGGGTAATTATTATTATTATAAATATAGTATGCTGTACAACGTGCTTTGACACAGTTTGTCGAATGTAGATCCTCAGAGTTCTATCATCGAGGCATAAATGAACATCTGATTAGGTGGCAACAATGTATGGATAATGAGGGTTTTGTTTAAAAATAAAACATTTGGAAGAAATAGAGGTTTAACTTTTGAGTAGAAATGGGCAATTTCATATTTTTGAACCTGTAATAAAGCTGCTGCATTCATTGTTATGCAAGTGAGACCACTGGCCATATACTGATGTAGCTGCTGCGATGTGACTCTTTGTAAGACTAGATATCCTTGGCAGTGACTTGAATCACAGAGAGCAAATTTAACATCCTTAACAAGGTGCAGTGGCTCCAGAGTTGTTTTTATTTATCCTTTACCGCCTATAACACGGAGTACCTGCACAGGTCGGGGCGGGAAAACATCTGCATTCTGTCAACCACCAAACCTTTTAGTACGAATGAGCAGTCTAACTAAAAGGTTTGGTGCTTCGTTTCTCTGTTCACCCCATCATATAACCTTTGGCCGGCATAGCGTTGGTTTCTTATGTGTGACATATTGAATTGTTGGCAGGTTCGCGAGCACATTGGAGAGCGTGTGCGTGCGTGGGCCGCGTGGCTCACCACTCTACATGGCGCCCGAAATGCTCACCGCGCATTACGACGACAGAGTGGACCTGTGGAGTTTAGGTATACTTAAATAAATATATTAGCGCAGTTACAATGCAGCCTCCACTAATGGCTTATAATCCATTTCAGGTGTTATAATGTACGAATGTTTGTTCGGCAGAGCGCCATATTCGTCCGCGACGTTCAAAGAGCTCATTCACAAAATACAAACGAAGGTGCCAATACACGTGAGCATTATAATGTATGGCGAGGGGGCGATGACACCATAGCATCATGTCAATCGCATTTATGTTGAATCGCAGTTGCCGGCGAACAGCGACATATCAGCCGGGTGCAGGGATCTGTTGCTGCGGCTGTTGCGCCACTCGCCTGATGAGAGGATCACATATGAGGAGTTGTTCAATCACGCCTATCTCGACTTGGAGCACGCGCCAAACAAGGCCAACTACGACAAGGTATACATACATATACATACATATATACACACACACAAGATCATCATGAACGGACAACATTACATCATACGCATTAAAAAAATTTACATGTCATTAACTCACAATTATATTAATCAATCAATTTGTCGAGCCCTTTTTCCCACCGAATGGGGCGCCACTTGCCACAATCCTGACACAACTCCCTCACATCCATAAGCTCTATGGTTAACGTCACTAGGCAACCTAGTTTTCTTGAGGATGAATAATGTGCGCCTGTATGCGCAAATAGTGCTAATCAGTATGCACTTGACTGCTTGGAACAATGGCGATATGCCACCAGCGCTACCTATCCATGCGACGTCCATATGATACTGCCCAATGTTCAAGTTTCTTCAACAGGGGTGATTATTGCACTCTTCTTCTAACACACGTGTTTTACTGTTATGTTTGAAAGAGATGCAATACACAGGGTATATTATAAGTAAAGGGAGAATTGACTATGGTGGGCTGACCAGTATGATTGGTCATAAGTGTTTTGCATATCTATAATAATATTATAAAGAGGAAAGATTTGTAAGTTTGTTTGTAATGAATAGGGTCAGAAACTCCTGGGCCGATTTTAAAAATTCTTTCCCCAAAAAAATTACTCATAAAATGAGTAATTTTTTTTTAATTTTTATAATTTTTTCGAGTAAACTGCGAAATCTATTGACAATAGAACAAAAAAATTGTTTATATAATTATAAATATGCAATAAAACTTATTTTTAAAATATAACCAACTATAATACTTTCAAATATGATTTATATTTATTTTGATACACTATATACAACAACATACGTTTAATGGTAGGTACAAAGATTACGTACATAAGAGAAACACTGATAGCGTGCGATGTATTTTGACCCGGGCAACGCCGGGTTACGCAGCTAGTGCATATTAAAACAAATATAACTTAACACTAATCACAATAATTACTGAGAGAATTTCACCCACATTTATATTATTAATTAATAATATTTGTTGTGCATGAACCAGGGTGTTTCACTGTTGTATGCGGCCGTCGCATACGAGAGCTCCTGTCAGCTGCATGAGGCCGTGAACGCGTATGGCGACGCTTTGAGATATTTGCTGCCATGCCTGCGAGCAGAGACAGATCAAATGAAGAAGGCGGCTCTCAACGACAAACTCACAAGGTACACACATACAAATGGGACACTAGTAGTAAAAATAGGCCACTCTTTACAATACCTTTATTGAAAATCTCAATCAATGTCCTGTTGTTGTCTAAAATGTGGCGAGCTTATGTAACTCCTGTGACAACTATTATTAACAGATATATGGAGCGTGCTGAGGAAATCAAACAATATCTCAAATACATAGAAACAGGGGAGCAGGCGCAACAAAGCATCGCACAACAAGTGCAACACAAAAGGTATCTCAACTACTTCATTTGTTATAATTTACACGCTCACAAACAATTAAATTGTTGCGTACATTCACTTGTACATATATTTGAAATACCCAATTCCTTATTACAACAGTTTGATATACACGTATCACGTAAAGTGTAGTTGGTAATATTCAAATTATACTAACAACATCCGTCGCGTAGTTTGAAATATGTAAGCATACAAACAAAGAAACGGAAGCATCCATGGAAGCAGCGTATCCATGGATACATATAGGACATATATGTAAAGATATTATATTTTATTATTTCAGATCGCTGAGTGCAATAAGCCCGTGTTGCCTGAATCCACACACGCTGTCAACAGAGCAAATTGATTGTTAGTATACATTCATTAAATATATGCAAATATATATATATATATATACTTACATTTATATTATTTTCAGTGAATGAAGTGAGTGCAGAGCAGGTGCCAACGAATGAAGACAATGTATGTGTAACCACCCACAATTATTATGTTATATATATATATTATGTATATGCAAATGTTGAATAATTTTTATATAAGGCGGCCGTGGTGCAGTGCAATGGTAACGCAAACCAAGAGCATGGGTGCAAAACCACTCGCTGGTACCAATGTATCTTGGTTGCCTTGTTTCTGTGATACAAGCACTTTAATAGATTATTATAGTAATGTTAATAATAAATGCAGCGTAACAAACACACGCACAACATGATCCTATTAATATATTGTGATGATGGTAATATATGCCAACGCATCGTATATGTGGGGATACAAATAGGTGATGAATGTGGCTTACAGGCGAACATTCACAAAGAACCATTTGTTGCAACACTCAAAGTGGCAGATTGCATAATGCGGAATGGCGAACTGCTAAAAGAACAATGTCACTGCATAAGTTGGCCACTATATGTATATATATTTCGCAGAGAGCTGGCGAGTGCAGTGGTAATACGGCAACAGGTCTATTACAGCTGAGAAGATTATTCCGCAGCAAACCCACACACCACAATGCCAGTGTATGTCCCTTTATATATATATATATATATACATAGCGTTTGCTATACATAAGTATTAATATTATTATTATTATTGGCAGGAAGAGGAGAACGATGGCAACACAGAGCTATGTCGCATCACATGAACATTAGCAGTCATAGATGATGCACACACAACAGGATAACGTTATATTGTTTGTTGTTCAATGCACACCGCCATAACATCATATATATATATATATATATATATATAGTATTCAGTGCGGCTCTCATTGTGGGCTAGGACTCCAAACCAAATATATTTACACCAAAGTCATAAACAATAAGAGTAACAGACTCCACAATCATATGTGCTGTCATATGTCGAGTCACAATAAAAAAAAAATAAAAAAAAATCTATGAAGGCATTTTGTGCTGCTTATTAAGAAGTATTCTCTTAGAAACAATTGTAGTCTGTTAGGGATATGGTTTGGCAGGTGTTGGATTATCATGAAGCTATAATGGTGGTCACCATTGCGCCTGATCTGATGGAGCTGATGTGATTTGACCAACTTATCCATAATAACATTGGTGTGCTCCATTATGTTAACAAATAAGATGTATTTATAATAAATGTGCTGTGATATGTATTGCATTGTTTTTTTATTGCAAATTAAACAAATTATTGTACTTATTATATTTTATTACATCACTATAAATTATATAAAAATGTATAAAATGTATAATTTGTTAGTGAGAAGAGAGACAACTCATAATTCAGTCATCATTAATAACATACAAATAAATTAATAAATGCCTCACGCACACACGCACACGTGGAATGTATTGCACGCACACACACACACACATATATGTACATCCTTGCATCTGTAATAGAAATAATACATTATTTTAATATAGCATTATTAAAGCATGGCAAAAAAAGTAAGTTCTAAAACATAACTACTGAAAAATCACCACCTAAAAAATATGAAATAAGAAAATATTCTCATCAGAAATTATTATGTAATACTAGTTCAATATCAGTATGCAATCTCATAATAGTGTGCTCATACATGTATAGATAGTGCAATCAACTTTATATGGCTTACTAAAGCTACAGCCACACTATGCTTTTCGCACTGCTCCCCGTGCTGCCGTGAATATTGCCCTAAGAGCCACTCCCCTACTTTGTTGCTCCGATGAACAACATTGTAACTTTGACATTGCCCCACTTGTCTGGCCACTCGTTGAGTGTGTGTCCGTAGGGTTAGAATACACAATTCAACTATGGACATAACTAAGAGTATGAATTCAATACATTTATGTTGGAGTTATTTATTTAACAGACAATAAATATTTAAAAGTTGAGAGATGAGAATATTTTGGTGGTGATGTTTTAGTAGTCTGCTTTTAGATTATGATGTGCAATTTCCCACAAATTTTTAAAACCAATTATTAAGTTTCTTATGTTACAAAAGAAAAATTACATTTAAATTTCAAAGATGTTTCAGATCTGAAGATGTATAATATAAATTGTGCAAGGCTATTTAGGCTGCATAATACATATATTATTTTGTATATGATTAGTCCAAGTGTGACAATAGACACCTAATGGACGTTTTAAATTTATAATTATATTTATTAGGAGAAAATTTAACAGAAGACGCAGTGTGGAAGAGAATATAAAGATATGAAGGAAGCATGACTTTTGAAGATTTTGCAAATGCAAGTAGCAGTTGTATCCCCAATGTGAGAGCACAATGATGTTAGACTGGAGTGTGCTCCATAAATGGAGGTGACTGCTACTACAGTTAAATAACATTCACTGTGTCTGCCCTGTAAGAATCAGCAACTTAAAGGTCTCAATCCCAAAACTTCACTTCACAGTTTGTATACTTGTAAGTAGTGTTATCACGCTGAATCAGCGGACTTGGCACCACCGCCTTCCACTCTTTGATAACCAAAGCAAATATCCTTCATTTTTCATCAACAAATATTTGTAATATGTACATATTAAAAATAAAAGCTATGTAACAAATATTTGCTTGAACCAGGAATCTTAAGATGGTGTGTGAAGCCATTGCTCCTTTCATAACAATAATGGTGACAAACCTCATAATACACATGCACAGTGTTCTGCACTCCATCATATTCATCACCCAATGGCACGTCCTCCGTGCACTCCTGCTCATTGGCCTGCCTCACGTGTCACCAGATGTGCACTGCAACAATAACAATGGCATTCATAATATATGTTTTGCGCATTTGCACATGTGTGTGTGTGTGTGTGTGTTACCGTTTGAGTGTGCGTTGTGCGGCGTGCACTATTTCGTAGAATCGGTGATATCTGAACAATAATATCACACATCGCCAACATCCCTTGTCCGTGTGCACCCAACGCAACAACTGCAACAATAAACACATCATTACCATACGACGGCGAGCCATCATGCAACACGGCCATTGATTACGTAACAGCCTCGATGTCCTTTCGCCTCCTTCGAGCGATTCCCGCGCCCATTGTTGCGTCAAACGTGATTACATAATAAACAGCCTCAATCTATCGCGAACGCAAATAAACCACACCAAATGTATAATACATGAATGAATACTTACAGATTTATCAAAATCACATACTAAAGATCGTCCTTTAACGATTGGGTACAATGTTTCGCAATGACGAAAACATAACGTGCAAACTCCTTGCTCTTCTAAACGATATACCCATTTATTCATCATTTTAAGAACTAAAATTCACTATGAACATTTCATAGAACCCTCGTGACACTATTCAATCGGTTTACTTGATTTTCAATCTAAAATTTAGGGTTTTACTATATAAAAACCCTATTACAATTCAAACTGCCTCGTCTTTAGGCCAAAGGCAGTGACGTAACTTTTTTTTTTTCTTTCTTCTTGTTTATGGCTTTAGTATTTAACTTGCCAGTGTCAAAGTAAAAATATATGGTTCAATGTTAAAACATTTTCAAGTAAAGATGAAGATGAACCACGCGAGTGATTCATCAAATAATGATGATGATGATAGTGAGGTTGATGATGATTGTTTTAGTAAAGCGGCGGAAAGCCTTTACTAAAACTTCAGAAGGAGTCTTGGAGGGAACATGAAGAAACACGTTTCACAACTTTAAATTACTTGTTTATACTTGATCAACTTAAAAATTATTAATGGATAACAATTCCACCATTATTACACATTAATATTTATGAAAAACACAAGCTTTTCAATTAATCCAAAATTGCGCGTCCTGTCAGTTGCAGTTGCCCGCCAAAACTCCGTGACGTAACTATTGACAGTTGACACTGTTATTTTTCCTATAAACTAAAGGGCACGGGAATCGTAGTCCATACATTTGTTTAGTTAAAAAAATATAATTATCTTCAGTGGACACGATGAACATGAAAGTTGTTCATATGTGGTTAAGGTGATGGTGGTAGTTTTAGTAAGGTGGTACTTATAACTTACTATATATTTCTACGGAGTCATTAAAAGTATAAATAACATTATTCAAAGTTTTTTAAAGGAAGTAGGTAAGCACTTGAGTGCACTATTAAAAAATTACCTGAAATCATGACACGATTTGTCAGTGACAGTTGCCCGCTAGAACTTCTACCTAATTTGTGTTGTTTAATTAAGGCAAATGAATCGTCGCTCATACAACCTATCCTTTACACGGCGTTCTCACGCGGCTATTTGTGTTGATCAACTGCGAAATCGTTCGCGATTTGAAACGTCTGAACAGACTTTCAACCAGTTGAAGCTTTAAAAATTGTTTCAACAAAAGTTAAAGACCTTTCTACTTTTATTGATTCAACTAATAACTGACAGCGAATCGACTCGTCTGAACCTATTCGTTCAACTTGCATTGAATAATCAGTCCAATCAATCAGTTGATCAGCGCGATTGAATACCTAAGAATTGTATATTGCATTCCTCTGTCACCAGTTTTTTGTTAGTTTGTAAAGTAAAATGTGAATAAAATATAAATTATGGCGTCCGCATCCACGAGAAATATGCTAAAATAAAGACATAGTGTAATAACACGTATAATATTGAGTTGATTATTTTTGAATCGTGAGAACGCTACCGTCAATATTTGCATTCGAATTTTTGTTTAAACCGCGTTCTCACGAGGCGATTTGAGTTGATCAACTGCGAAATCGTTCGAGATTTGAACCGTCTGAACAGACTTTCAACCAAATTGAAGCAATTAATATATATAATTTTTGTTAAACGACAAATATTGATCAACTGAAATCACCCGGTGAGAACGCGGTATTAACGATAAATATTGATAAACTAAAATGGCCCTGTGAGAACGCCCTATTAGTTAAATCTTTGTAATCACAGAACAAAGAATAGTGTAGAAGAGCTATTAACACACATTTGCATGAAAACAGTCACTCGTAAATATAATTGCACAAAACAACACCACAAAAATACAAAAAGTATACATCTATTATCATTAACGCAATAGAGTTGAAATTGTATTGACCACGAAGAATTATACAAACTTTTTGAAACAAACTATGGATGGCGATAGAATCAATTTAAAGTTCCTTATTCTATAATGGGGCGTTCTCACGGGGCGATTATAGCTAATCAATATTTATCGTTTAACAAAAAATCGAAAGTAAATATCGACTGTAGCGTTCTCAAGGTTCAATAATAATCGATTTAATACAACACGTGTTATTACACTATCTGTCCATTTTAACATTTTTCTCGTGGATGCGGACGCCACAATTCACATTTTATTTTACAAGAAAAACAAAATACTGGTGATAGAGGAATGCAATATACAGTACATAGGTATTCAATCGCGCTGATTGGCTGACTGAATGGACTGAATATTCAATGCAAGTTGAACGAACAAGTTCAGACGAGTCGATTCGCTGTCAACTATCAAATGAATCAACAAAAGTCGAAAGGTCTTTAACTTTTGTTGAATAGATATTTATTGCTTCAACTTGATTGAAAGTCTGTTCAGACGGTTCAAATCACGAACGATTTCGCAGTTGATCAACTGAAATCGCCCCATGAGAACGCTCCATAAGACGTAAGTATGATATTTGCGTGCCAATTTTATGATCATTTGGAGACGTAGCACGGGTATTTATTTATCGACAATTATTATTTCATTAGATTGGGACGAGAAAAAAGTCTTCGCGCATATAGTATGTATAAACTTGTAATTAAATATATTTAGGCTGGGAATATAAATCCGATTTTGTTTTCGATTGTCTGATCAGACTATCGGATCGTATTCACTCAATACACATCCGATTCTTGCGTCAGACTTTTTCTAAAGTCAGTTGTTCTCGAGCTGTGAGTGCTTGCTTGTCAAGATTGACGGAGCGAAAAGAAAAGATGGACGACGAATTATTGCTAATTATTGCATATAATTATTACTACCCCGGATGGGCAGACGGGGACCATTGCCTACCACTCTTTGACAAGCAGACCCGAAGCAAATATCCACCTCTTTTTTAATAACAAATAAATAATTATTTTTCCGACCGGAAATCGAACCCGGGACTTTACGCGCAACAAACCATTCGCCAACCGTTCGTCCACGTCTATCGTCAAAAAATCTTTGCGAGATTGCCAGCATATACATCACAGCATGACCAGTATATGAAAGTGTAATCATCACTGCTACTCCAGACCCAATCTTTGCTAGTGCAATTGAGATATCTTAAGAGCATTTTGCCGCAGCTATGTTCAAATCCCCAATGCGAATTGAATTGGCTCAAGTAACTGACTGTACGTGTACAAATTGATAAGCACAATATAGAGCCTATTATCTCCTGGTATGAATAGTCAACAATTTTCGGACCCTTATCCAACTTAATGTAGGTACAAGCGAAGTGGCAGCAGAATTACACTCATTCGTACCATATTTATTGTACAAATTATTTACAAATCGGAAGTAGGAATCGGACGTCTATTTTGTTTCTGTATTCTGTATGCAAACTGCACCTTCAGACAATCGGATCGGCCATAAAATCGTAAGCGCCTTGGCATTGTTTCCGATTCTGACATCCGATCCGACTATCGGATCGGACGTGAATTAAGTATTCAAACAAAATGTATGGCACGAGTGCCTTCCGATTGTCTGATGTGTCTGTGTGATTCCGATATTATTCATTTGTTTTTCTTTCTGTCAAAATCGAATGAAGAAATTATACATTTTAAAATTTTATTACAAAAATCATATCAGCACCTACGACATAGCTGAAGAACTGGGAATTGATCACAAAACAGTTTTGACCCATTTGAAAAATGGGCTTTTTGGAGTACACGAGCTTTTTTGGGTACACAAAAAAGCTCGAAATTTGGGTGCCACACGAGCTCACTGAAAGAAACCTAATGAACCGTGTACTCATTTGCGATTCTTTATTGAGACGTAATGAAACCGAACCGTTTTTGAAGAGATTGATAACTTGTGATGAAAAGTGGATCACGTATGACAAGCACGGACGAAAAAGGTCGTGGTCAAAGGTCGGTCAGGCTTCAAAGACTGTGGCAAAACCTGGGTTAACTCGCAATAAGGTGATGCTGTGTCTATGGTGTGGAAGGGCATTGTTCATTATGAGCTTTTACTGCCGGGCAGAACCATAAATTTTGAGAGAGTTTGACTGGGTGTTAATGCATCCGCCATATAGCCCTGACCTTGCACCTTCAGCTTTCCACCTGTTTCAGTCTCTTCAGAATTCTTTAGGCAATGTCAGGTTAACATCAAGCGAGGACTGCCAAATCTACTAGTGCCAAAATGTCTACAGCAACGGGATCATATCTCTACCTACAAGATGGCAGAAAGTCTATGAACAAAATGGCAGATATATAGGTACTGTAATTTAATGTAAATAAACTGAAAAATCAATGTTGAATTTTCATATAAAATGTGAAGAAATTTTTCCCCGACCTAATTTATATACTATATACTAAGCTACTAAAGTGCTTATATCATAGAAACAGGACAACCTGTGTAACCATTGCACTGCCACTACACCACGGTCGCCACGATAATGATATTTAATACTCATAATAAAAATAATAGAAACAGTTTTACTGAAACTTTTTTTAAAATGTGTCTCGATGAAGCTGAAGTGCGGTCTCTTATCAAAACTTTCATTTTTGAGGAAATAGGATGCGACTTTTCAGTTGTTTTTTCGTAACTTTCAAAGACACTCAGCATTAACTGTCTTATGTTCTTTAAGTGGGATCGTGCAGGCAGAACACGTTTGGCTAAAAAAACCGCAATAATTTTCGGCTTCGAATGCCCATACAGAAGACTGTTGCTTGGCATGTTACAATATATTCATATTTAATCTCTTGTCACAATGTCATGTACAGCATCGTCCGTGACCGTACTTTAACAGCCTTTTTTTCACACCATTCAACACAAGTCCGTTTTTGTTCTGGGGTGAGTTCATAAGGAATTCAGCGGCAACAATGTTGCCTAACTTTTTAATGTTGATGTAGGGTTTTTTAATTTGGTCTCCAAATCTCCAAATGTTCTCGAACCCCCTCATGGGTAAAACACCGCTTTTCTTCAACCAGTTTTGTCCTTAGTGATTCACAATTTTCAACATGGAGCTAAGATCAAATTCTGTGTACCAACGCCTTATGATGCTTAAATAAGGTGCTTCCCTTCCAAAAGCATTTTGAACACGCGCAGTGTAGTTTGGCGGAATCAGTGAATTTTTAACAATATTGCCAACTGTTCTAACTCATTCACCTTTTGCATGACAATATTCAATGTAACTATAAATGGGTAACATCATTCGCTGCGATAGAAAAGCTTTTATCTTTCGATAGAAGCTTTTATTTCTACAAAGTGTTAATAAAAATTGAGTTAGTTCACTAAAAGCTCCGATTTCGTTGTGAAAATGTATTATATGTACGTATGTAGATATAATTGGAGCAACCATTACTCTGGCAGCACATATTGGGGCAAATTATTAGGTGTTCGCATGATACGAAAGGCGGCCATTATAATATATTAACAAACCATACATTAATTACATAGCCTAAATTTAATAAAACATCATAATCTATTTAATGTTCAATTTGCATTATTTTCGATTGATGTCAGTAAGAGTGGTGTGCGTGCCAATGACTTCTAGGGAGCGTCCCGCTGATGCCACAAACCTCGGTTCAGAGATGGAGAACATCTTAATACCCGAAAGGCGAGAAGTATTGTAGAGTCGGTTGTCTCCCCAGTTGAATTGTTAAGGAACCAATAAACGGCTAAATATGTATTGATTTCATATATTGCATTGAAAAAATAGGTAATTGTTATATTCTTTTTGTACAAAACGCGACCTATATTATATTAAAGATCAATATATATATATATATATATCTATGGTGTAATGTTGTATGAGGAGAATTGTGATCAATGGAGGTGGTGGCAGCACAAAGAGCTCAAGTAATTCGTTTATATTGAAAACTGTTCAATGGGTAACAATGCGTGTGAGAACTTGTGTTGTATTGATTTCACGAAACCCCTGCCTTATGCCGCGTATGCACATATTATGTAATTCATGAAGCGCATTATTATTATTATGAAAAATGTAAATGTTTACATTGTGTCTCTCACCGAATGTTTCAGCGAGCAGTATTCGGCTGACTGCCGTCGCGCGCGGACGTGTTGCGCCATCGCTTCACGCGTCTTATTTGCACTCGCCGCAGACAGGTGTAACGGACCTCATGTGAGTTTTAAATGTTTAAAATTTCATAATGGAAAATATTTATTATTAATTAAATTATGTATTCCCATATTTGTTAGTATAAATAATTTGTTGCGTTACATCGGTTGTGTGTGAGAATAGTTTACGTTGCCATGGTTACAGTGATGTTAGTTAGCCCATGTTAGCAGGTATGCGGGCACAACATGGGCTGCACCAGCGCCAGGGTTACGCATGGAACTCCGCAGAACATGTTTGCCCCGTGCTCAGAGTGTCAATAGTGTTAGAGAGTGATGGCCACCAATTGGATTGTGACCAGATTGAGAGAGACGGCCTTCACCAACATGCAAACACGCACAACATGGACGACATTCGCAACAATGCATTATTGTTTACATATAATCATGCGCACTTATTAAGTATATACAAACGGATCCACAAATTGTTCATAATTATCAAAGAATTTGGACTTAAGACACAGAAGGAGCCCTAAAATAGCTACAAAATACAACCGTTTATACTATTTTCACTTATGGCATTAAAAATAAGTCAGAAGGGGATGAATATACATTCGTAATTTAGAAGGTTGTCACTAGTTTCAATGATCATTTAACAGAACAACAAATGACATTAAAATACTTCAAATCTTACTACCACGTGACTTTTAATTAGGCAGTATTAAAAGTCAACCACAATTACAAGTGGTTGTATTTGCAAAAAAAGTAGTGCCAACCTTTGAAATAAAGGAATTGAAGTACAAGTAGTTGTCTCTTTCAGTCACACGTGGTATGAACATAATATAAATGAGACAAATAACAATGAATTAGTTATTATTTTAGCACAAATTCTATTCTTTCCAAATTGTTTGATAATTATAAATATATTAATAAAGAGGTGGTCGGCCATTATCATTGTTGTGAGGAGAACATAATTATATGAATGAAAATTGTTCATTAATATTATCGTTGAGTATTGCTGCTCTAAAAGAACATTCTTTTTATTGTGATTCGAAATCTGATTTCGTCCTGCCTGTTGGCAAGTATGATGGAAGTGAGTGCCGACGACTGAAAAAATCCCAGTCGCTATTACTATGCTTCTTCATGCATCGCTTGAAAGATTCAAAGTTGTAGGATAAGGAGAACACGCGAGCTGGTAAAGCATTCCACTTGTTGATAGTTTTACATAGAAGCGACGCACCAAAGGTTTTCAGGTAGGAACAAGGTATAAAAGCTCCTTGTGACATTCTCCGTGATAGAGGACGCACAGAGTCGCCATGTCTCTGCGAAGTTGCAGGAGCTCCAGAGTTTGCGTGACCTCCTATAACTCGGGCAGCTCGGCACTGCAATGACTTCAGGGTATTAAGAAGATACTTGGCAGACCCGTCCTAAAGGTGCGAAGAGTACACCGCGCAAGAGCGAATTTGAGCCATGTACAGGCGAACCGCTGCACCTTATTTAAGTTGCCAAGTTTGGTCTTAATGGCCCGCTTGATGCCTGCTGATTCTAGCATTTATTTATAGTAGTATATGAATAAATGGTAGAGGTCTTCATAGTAGTAAACCCCACCCCTCCACAGCATCCAGTCACGAGTAGAGCGCCCTGGACCACACAACCCACAATCACCAACAGAAACCTATCCGCCACAATCACAATTGCAGGTGCTCGCACCATGGTGGTTACAAAAACTATTTGAATTTTTATCCTAATAGTATATAAACCATACATCTTTGTCATTGATGCAATCACCTAGCCCACGTACGTAGATGAGTAGTTCCAATTAAAATGGATGTGTGTATGTCATGTGAGATCACTGATTGGCGCAATTGCATATGTTTATAATAAGAGTTATAACAGCACTTCATGTATGACACACGTTGATTGCATGCATCACTCGTGCGTGTGTAATAATGCGTGCGCTGCACAACGCACAATGGCGCACGCATGGCCGGCACATACATTCAATATGAAATATATCACATACGTGCGACATGAGCAATGGCTCACCTCCGCTCTGTGCCTATTACGAGAAGCTAAACGCATTAGACACGCCCACACGTGCCAGGCGAATGTGCGCTCAATGCCCCAAGCGCACAGGTGCTATATTAGCATCGCCACTAACATTCGGCCGGAATGTGTATAAATTAACTTTGGGTTTCCTTTTGTGTCTACTGAATGTACCTCGAACGCTGTCGACTGAGTCGCTTTATAGTAATGTAAGAATAATAATTGGAACAGGTTGTGAACGTTGCCGCAATGTGTGCGATCAGAGAGAGCAACCACGACAAATATAAGCCACGATGATGTCAGCGCCGAGCGCACGCACTTGTCTCGCAGTCTGCGCGCTACTCGTCACGTATTGCGCCGTCGGCGGGTTGCTGTTCTACACGCTCGAGGGGGACCTCGCCTCCGCACCGACGCCCGTGCTCGGCGCCGACGACGGCGAGCGGCTGCGCGCGGCCACGGTCGCCCGACTGTGGGCGATCACCGAGGACCTTAACATACTCTACAAGGAGAACTGGACGTCGCTGGCCGCCCGCGAGCTGCTGCAGTTCCAGCGCGAGCTGACGCATCGCTCCGACCACGCCGAGCACCGCTGGACGCTCGCCAGCTCGTGCCTGTACGCGCTCACGCTCATCACGACCATAGGTGAGTGGCGCACGACCACCGATGCGCACATTCGCCAACTCATTGGTTCACTATTGATGCAATGTGCGCTTGCGCAGGGCACGGCAGCGTGACGCCGCGCAGCGTGGCCGGCAAGGTGGTCGCCGTGGTGTACGCGTGCGTGGGCATACCGCTGGTGATGCTCTATTTGTCAGCCGCGGGCGACACGTTGGCGGCGGGCGTGCGAGCGTGCTGGGCGCGCGTCAGTGGCCCGATCGCGCCTGTCGTGCCGCCCGCGCCCAAGACGCCGTTCCAGGCGGCCGTGGACCTCACGTGGCGCACTCCGCGTGACACGTGCGACGGCCACTCGCGGGTGCCCGCGCTCATCGGTGAGTACCATCGGTGGCGACGGCGCGGTGACATCGCAGCGCAGCCGTCACACAATGCACGCTTACTTGTTGGGCAGGTGTCGCGCTGACCGGTCTGTACGTGGTGATGGGGGCGTTCATATTCCGCCACACGGAGCGGTGGTCGCTGGCGGAGGGGTGCTTTTTCTCATTCTCCGCATTGGCCACGGTGGGCTTCGGGGCGCTGAGACCAGGCGGCGGCGGGGGGGCGGCAGGAGGAGCCGTCGTGTGCGCCGGGTGCGTTGGAATCCATTATGCTTTTGAAATAAATAATGAAATAAAAAAATAAAAATTTTACATTAACGTTTAATCGTGTAGATACCTTTTGGTGGGCATCGCAGTGGTCGCGATGTGCTTCAGCCTGTCGCGTGGCAACGGTGTGGCGTCGCAGTGACGTCGGCGGCGTGTGGCGCACACGGTCACGCCCACACGCCACAGCACAACATGCGACATCGCACACACGAACGACACACAAGAGAAACAGGTCGGTATGGCGGTGAGGTTGGCGCTAATGCTGCGATACGAATGTGTTGCAATGCGGTTGCGTTTGTTGCAGGTCACCTTCAAAGTGGACACCAGCAATCCGACCAAGTTCAACAGCCTGCCGCGCCGCAAGTCACCGCGCACGGAGGAGTTCTCGCGCGACATGTCGACTCGCCACTCGGCGGGCGGCAGAGAGCGGTGCATGGAGTACTTCGTGCCTCGCAGCGTTTCAGACTTCAACCTGTCCCGCTTGTCTGCTCCGGGCGCCGCAATGGGTGATGGGCCACCGCGCGCCCGTGACAAAGTGGTCACCTTCGAGGATGCGCCTCTGCATCAGCCAGGTGATGTGTTCATGTGACCGGTCGTTGTTATTATTAATAAATATATTTTTCATGACATTCAAATGTTTATTTATTTATTATATTACTAGCCGTTCACCGCTATTAAATCCGCGTATATAAACTGTCACTCATTGCTTGAGTACATTACGAGAACTCCTGCATCCTCGTGGTCCATCATCTGGTACTCCAGGTCCTTAGTTTGTTAACAGCTCAGCTAAGGGCGCATAGTGAAAACAATTTTAGTTAAAGCACCACGTTTTATCTCTTGTGGTTTTGCTGATCTAAGAGGATCCTTTATCCAGGTTCTTCAGTCCCATAATGGTTTGTTTCACCGTACCTTCTGCAAAGTTTGAAGCAAATCGACGTAATAAAATGTTTTATGCAAACTTTCACCACCTTAAAGTTTTATTTTTGGGACGAAAGGTATCCTATGTCCGTCTGAAAGGTACAATTTATCTCTATAGCAATATTCATTAAAATTGATTGAGCGATTTAGGCGTGAAAATGTAACAAACAAATAAACAAACATACAGAGTTACTTTCAACAACGCCACTCTCTCTTAGGGTGCTTTTATTTTTGGATCGAAACTACGTTTCATATAATTTTCCATTTTTTATTATAATAATATTATTGCTTATAATATAACAAAGATCATAAAGAGTTCGTCCGCCGCCGCCAATATGCATTGCATGTGTGTTTGATACAATCGTATGTAATTTGGTCATCCATTTCCCATGATACGAACAAGCACAATAAGTAGCTTATATTATTTTTGTTATAATTATATAATACTTTGTAAGTTTGTATTATTATTACTTATTGTATTAAATGACATACGTTCACTTGTTAAATGCACTCGCACAAATGATAGAGTTCTATAATAGATTTAAAACATATTATACTATTATTATTAATGTTGATTGTAATGCTTGAAGAGACATTCGAATGCGCAACAACATATATTTGTGCAAATTAACAGACACACGCACTACTACCGACTACAGACCACAACATAGCCTCTCTATGAAAGTATGTTTTGTGATTAGGAATGGTATACAAAATATATGAAGACAGGTAATAATAATTCAAATGACAATATTAGTTATGTTGGCATGGTTGTTTGTGGTTCGCGTAGTAATGCTGTTGGTTATAATGGGCGAATGTTGTTCAGCCAATCGTGCGAACATTACTCACAGCACCAGGAGGGGAGCGCGGGCGGAATGCAATTTTACGGATGAAAAACTCTTAGTGAACAAAATTTACAAACATATTATAAATGTTTAACATTTAATAAATAAACCTCTCATCTACATCGGTGGCGCTTCAGCGTTGAGTTGGGCCACAGCGTTGGGAGATTGACGAAATAGATTTATAATCGGAGGTGAGTGATAGGACAAATGACTTGACCAATTTGGGAATATTCTTAAATAAGCGTATGTGACAGTGTCCACATCTACATTGATGCGGAGGAAAGAGAACAAATTTTGTATTGTCAAATTAGTGGACAGTGGCGCTGCCTTGTCTCTGCCTATCCCTATAACAAAAAAGTGTTTATATAGTTAATATTGGGAATAGTAGTGTTTATTATATATATTATTTGCTGCATTCCTTTTAAATAATAATACAGTTTGCCATTTATAATTAAGTTTATATTGAGATGGGTGATTGTGGGACATATTTAATATATCGCCAATGGCTATCTTAATAATAATAACACCTACATGGCAATACCAGCCCACTATGTACACCTTCAAGCAGCCGTTTCCATAGTTTTGTGTAATCGTGTCTACTATTGACTGCACCACAAATAATGTCACTCAGCCCTCCCACCCTTGCAGATAGCGGCTGAATTGTGCTTGAGAGTTGAAAGCATAAACCATCTTTAATATTTACCAAATATTCCCCCTGGCTTATGTAGTTATCTCGTGGCACTCAGAAATACTTAGATGTCCGCTATAAAGAGTACCTACATGGGAATCTCCTAACATGAGATAAGTAATACTGCAGACGTTGACTTTTATAATATGAATAATTATAAATAATGCAAATATATGACACGCATATTATTATTATTATTATTACAACACGAACGTGTCACCTGTATTGTTTCAGTGACAATTACTATATTTGATTAATGACACTTCGCAGGGGGGATGCAAACAAAGCCCCCGTCACGGCCCCCCACAAAACATTAATATTATATTAACATAGATTATATATATTGTTTGTTATAAGGCGCCGTGCTCTCCAATAATATAGAAATATGTTTGCTTAACTAATATATAATTAATACATATATTATAATCCCTGGGGCTGATATTGAACAGCACCCGAGATCACGTGTGGTGCCGGTGGATGGGTGATAATGGATGGATAATAAGCTGAACACCGCACACACGTTATTATTATTATTATACAGCACTCACTTAAATAAGCAATTCGTAATATTGAAATGTAATGTTATTAGCACGTAATTGCTCATCGTGTCATTCCATTATTAATCATATTAATAGACTAATTATGATTCCAAGAATGCAAATGGGCTGCCCATGAGCTATACAATGGCAGCCTTATGTGTGTTATGTTATAATGTTTGATGTGAAAATGGCCACCAATCACCCAGCTCATATATCACTCAGCTTGGATGTGTAGAGCGCGTTGTGTTGGACGCATGCGATCATGTAAAAGTGTTGTAAGGGCTGCCCGCTGTCATGTCATTGTGTTGCGTCACACACCACCGCACACGCAGTATATACTAAGTTATATAACATTTATTAAACATATACTTACCTATTATAAATTGTATTATTATATATCTCAAGTGAATGGATGCGTTAAATAAGGCAGGGCCAGGAGGTAGACATCCTTAAGAAAGCTGGGTTGCCTAGGGCCCATAACCGTAGAGCTTGTATGAAGAGAATTGTGGATGTGAAGGAAGCGAGGGGATTGTATCAGGATCGTGGTAAGTACCATTATTAAGGCAATTGTACATTTTGTTACTGGACGTTTCAAATTAATATATATATATATAATCACACACGCACACACGCGCACATATATATGCGTGTGCGTGTGCGCGTGTGTGTGTGATTTGTTTAATTCATAATTAAAATTTGTTTGAAAACATTTAATATAATTTATTTTCAGTGATGAAGCCTCTTGTGTGAGTTATAATTTTAATATTGCCACACAAGCACACGCACAATCACCCTTATCGTGATGTGCAATAGAGTCCATTATCATGTGTACGTAAATGTAATGGCCAGAGGTACATTAAGCCGTGACCGCTGTGACCACAGGGTTGCGGTCGCACGCACACACACACACACGCATAATTTTGTATAAAGCGAGGGTCAGCATTCGATACCTGTCTACCAACGGTGGTAACATTGAGTGTATCACGAGCATAAGAATCAAAACTATATATAATGTTGTATCAAATATTATATAACTATGTCGCTCACTGCAACTTACAGTGTCACGTACTGACGACAGGCGTGGACGAATGGTTTAGCTCCCTCTCTCAGCCAACTACCTTCCCCAGCATATCTTTTTTAATTCTATTTTCTCATGGATCACCCGCCTCACGGGGGCTCCACCACTCAATCGCGCTGATACATCCGAAAGGATAACAGCAATCAATCTCACAAAAAAAAACGGTTTAGCAATTGGTTTGTTGCGCGTAAAATGCCGGGTTCGATTCCCAGTCGGAGCAAATATTTGTTTCATAGCTTTTATTTGTAATATTTATAATTATATTGTTAAAAAAAAGAAATGGATATTTGCTTCGGGTCTGGTTATCAAAGAGTGGTAAGCAGTGGTTCCCAGTCTGCCGATCCGGGGTAGTACCACCACTTACAAGGATACAGACTGTGAAGTGATTTGATCACGTTTCGAGATCAGCTTGTAAGTTGTCGGTTCCACCTAGGCCGGCATAGTGGATGTGATTGCTACTCAAAGTTATTGAATTGTAGTAGCAGTGACATTCATTCATGGACCACACTTCGGCTTAACATCAAGCGGGGCGCTGTCATATGTGGAGCGCACACCAGCTTAACGTTGATTGTGTCTATTGCGTTGTTTGCGATTGCGCACTCTTTGCACCACAATCACCAGGATGTATTCGCTCACATATTATTCATATAATAACAGAGACACCAAGTGCCTTAATATCACAAACTGCAATTTTTAGCAACTTTTCTATTTGGTATTCCTCTTGTATGAAATGAAATCTATTGAACATCTGTTATACATAAAATTGTCATCTAATGGAACAACATGCAAACTTCCCACTCTCTTATTAACTCAATTCAAAAGGTTATGTCAAAACCTTGTGTTAAGTGAACCGATTTTCGATTATAATGATTCTTATTTTAAATACTCAACTAGCAATTATTCAAATTGTCACGCCCTTCATCCACAGGGATAGGCAGTGACAATGGAACACCAAATGGCATAGTATTCAGCGACATTTATATTGCGTGTGTGTGCCAGGTGAGTTCTCCAAGTGGAGCACATCGTATTGAGTGTGCAGCGCGGCATGTCGCAACACAAACTCAACTTTAAGCACATTAACATAGACTCTACAATTGCATTCCAAATCACCGCACACCATTCTCACTCCAATGTCCTTTGCAATAAAGCTGCCAATTGTCTGCGAGTGACAACTTAGTAGCAATGTTAACATTATTCATTTACATCACTCGCGCCACGCAACAATGGCACTTGCGGCACACGCGCATTAAGGTGCAAATTGTGTGCGCATATTATGTATGGGTGACTTATTGCAGTATGCAATTGTTAAGTTGAGATGTTGTACAAGTTGTTTTATAAATCTACAACCACCTTAATGAATATTATTATTATTATATTAAAACACCACCGGCTGCATACACTAGGCTTCAATTGCAGCATGTCTGCCTATGCCCGCGTGCTAGATGTCCTTACTGTACGCACAAACAAGCATATATTTTATATTATATTGTTTTTTATTAATAACATTGTAGGTGTGTGGGTGTTAATAGATTGTAGGGGTGGGCAGGGGTGTTGTAATTGTGTTATGAATTAGTTTGCGTGAGGGTGCGCTATGAGCAGAGGTAATGAAAGCAAATATTATCTATAGGTGAATATTGTCTCAGCCATGGACAATAAATTGACAAATATATTTAATTGCATTTAATATTTGTCATGTTTTGTGCGTATTGAGCCTCTTTTATTATTATCAAATAGTGGCTCAACAGTGAGCCTCGTGTGAGCCATATTTGTGCGCCGTTCATGTTTTATGTGCAGTATTTTATTGACACATATAAATGTATGTGGTGGCAGCTTTCCCATAATAAATGTGAGCGAGGAGTGCGTTTGTAATATGCCAGCACCCCGTCTGATGTTAGGCTGCAAATGGATTTATTTATGTTTACTCTTATTGCCAAGCGCATAGGCAAGGGGTTGTCCAAAGTCTGGAGACAGGAAGGCTGCCAATTATTTGTGCCACTACTCATTTTTATGTTATAAAGTAAATATTGTTTTGCATAATGTATGTATGTCTGTGCTCTCTGTTTCAGTTGTAAATGATAAGTGTGTCGTTATTATACAATGGTTCTATATAATTGTGTCTATTATATATATATTCCTATATATTATATGTGCTGCTATATAACACAATATAATATTATGTTTTATGTGAATAGAATAACATGTGCCCCAAATAATAAATTATGAAACAAACACAATGGTGGTGGGACCACGCGCGCAACTGACACACGTATGACTCCAAGGAAGTGTTGGTTCTTTTAATGGTAGTGAAATTAAATCGCAAAAACTCAAGTTCCTACTTCAAAAAGTAGAGAAAAAGGCGCTTAGATAACCGTATAGAGTTGGAGATGCGAACAACAAATGGATTTTAAAGTAAAAACTTCTTTGTCATTGTTGTGATTTGAAACTCGATATCTATGGGGTTATGTATTAATTTGTATTTCTTTTTTTATTAATTCCATTAATAGATTTATGATTGGTTGCGCTACGACTCTTCGACAAAACGTCGTAGCGCGACCAATCATTATCATCTATGAATGGAATTTATATTAAAATATATATTATTTAACCCTAAAATTATCCTACCCGTGAAATTTTACATTCGCCTCAATATCTTGAAGTTCACATTTCCGAAGGTTTCACTTGAATCGCGTGTGAACTGCACATAGGATTTTTTACTTGAGATATTATGTGCAAAATTATGTCATTTCAAAGTCCCTCAATCTTACTACGATCAATGAGCGGAGACAACTGTTGCTACAGATTACAAAATGCGATTATTTATCACGTGACTTATTATCACGTTTACATATTGTGAATATAAACGAAAGTGAAAACCTCTAACAGACATAATAATTATTAAAATGGAAATTACCAACACATTAATAAACAAAAGATCTAACTTAAAGATACATTGCACGGGATTAAAACTCTCCGACCATTAGTAGGTAATCTTCGTGGTGGCTCCCCGGCTCCTCCTTTGCCCCGTTTTGACCGCGAGCGCTCTAATAATTCATTTAATTCGTGGCTGAGCTAAAAAATATGCTAATAAGCCTTAGCGGGCTTTTTACATATTCAAAGTAAATTACAGTGACTCGGAAACGACGCCGCACCTCTCGTAGACATTGCTCTACACCTTTTACATTCGCAAATTAATCATTTTGGGACAGGAGAGGGAAACTTTGGAAGTCATTCACATGAAACACATTTGTGAGCGTTTATAATGTTATCTATGAATCTGTGCGCCTAATAAAGCGATTATCACCATATTTTATGATATATTAATTTGCTTAAAATTCTTCAGCGTAATTCAAGGCGACAGTGGTGTAGTTGCAGTGCAATGGTTACGCAAACATGGGTTAGAAACCACTCACTGGGACCGTACTTTGGTTGTACGATACAAGCACTTAGGTAGCTTTTAGCTTAATATAGAATAGTATATAATAAAAAAAATGCAACTCAAACTGGCGCCCCTTTGTCCCTACCTATCTCTGTGGGCATTAGGTTTATTTACTAAATATATTCCATTTTATGTATGGTCCTGCTACATTGGCGCGCATGGGATGGTGTCATGTGTATCACAAATAGGATTTATGATATTGATAAAAAAAGAATCGTTTCCCTGTGTGTGTGTGTGTGTGTGTGTGTGTGTGCGTGTGGGTGCGTGTGCGTGTGTGTGCGTGTGTGTGCGTTGGGGCGGCACAATGGCGACCGTTTATTGCCAATATAATATAAATTCAATAATAATATGTCACACAAAACAGGGATAAGCAGAGATTACGATATTTGGTGCCATCAACACAATTTCAATTGTAACCCAAACTAATATTATAGCTCTGTCTGTCTGTCTGTCTCAAAGACTACGAACCGGAAGACGTAGCGTAGGTAGACCTCTCACTTGGTGGACTTTAGCATTGTTCTCTCAATATTTTCATTACATCGTCCAGAACATATCTTCTATTCATGGACACGCAACTGTCCATGAATAGATTGAACAGCCATGGTGACGCTACACATCCTTGTCTGTCATTTTTAAAGATGGCAAGTGAGCTTTGCCCTATGATCTCTTACTACTGTTACAGTTTGTTGTGATGTGCCATCCTACGAACATTACTATGAATATGTATTAAACATGACGACAGGCGGGGCGCATTGGTTACGCGCAAAGTCCCAATCGGAGCAAAGGTTTGTTTTATATTAAGGTTAGCTTTTATATTAAGTAATAAAATAATAATAAATATTTTAAATGAAAAGCGCGGATATTTGCTTTGGTTGCCAAATAGTGACACTGACATACAGTGGGCCCAGTCTGGCATTCCGGAGTGGTACCGCCACTTACAAGTACACAGACCGTGAAGTGACTTAGTCGCGTTTCAGGATCAGCTTGTTTGTAACATTAAAATATTTTACGTTTGAGTTGTTTACTTAATAAACAATAAACATTGAATAGTTTGTACATAAACATTTGAAATAGTAATAATTGTTTTATACTTTTTATGGTTATTATGATATTTTAGTAATGAAATAAAAGTTGGCTTAGCATGCAGTTGCTCATTATCAGATTATACCATCGCTAAGGAAAGAGAAGGCATAATGAGAAGGCGTGTAGGTGATCGCAGGTGTGCTAATAACTGCTAAATAACATTTCTTCTTAAATAACTTACATTAAATTGTGCCAAATGAATGCTCAACAGTAAATGGCTTCCATAATATCACATTCATAGGCAGCACCTACAAATTGGCACAGCTACTATTATTACGACCACGAACACTAACTCAGAATGTTATTAAAAAAACATTTCTTGTACATAATTACACATATTTGTGAATATCTAATGTATATATATCAATTCAGCATTTTCTGATATTATATTGCCTGATTATTTGTATCTCAACAACTTCAGGCTGATTTAACAAACACACAATTTCTCTCACGCCTGTACTACAAGTTGGCAGATGTCATTTATAACAAACGGATGGAGCATTACATTTTAATATTATTCAGCATTTAGGCACAGAGGAGAAGAATAATGTGTGTAGAATCATAAAACATATTAAGCAAATAAATAATTCATTTCATATATTTTAAACTTTGTTGCACTACCCACCATCATATTAACGTTCACCATATATGAAGGTTTGGCTGGTAGAGAATGCCATCAGGCATTAAGTCCGCCTTTTGTAAAAATAACAATAAAATTATAAATAAATAATTATATTTGCTTAGGGTGTAACAGTGGACAGGCATATATATGTGTTGTTAGGTGACGTGCAGGTTGTAGTGATGTGATAATGATTGTGCTGTGCATGCTATAGATGTGCGTGCGAGCCCCTCCATTAGCAGCCAACACAACGATGTTGTCAGGGATTATTTCGCATTCTTAAACAATTGTGTTGTTATATATATACATATACATCTATGTTGTTAGAGCACAAAGCTGACACTATGTATATGTATATATATAAATATACATATATATGGTTTGGCGCATCATCAAAGAGGTTATCATAAAGCTGAATGGGGCGAAGGCACACAAAATGCTAATAACTCTCTGCTCCAACAAAATGGCTGCGCTGTTTTTATAAATTAATTCACCTTTAATAATTAACTCTTTCGAGCGGTGTTTTTATAAGAAGTGCGCCTTTTTTGTTATCACTTATTATGCAAAGAAAAATATTACATTTTATTAATTATTACATGTTATGCGAGTGCTTTTTGCGGGTACATAATAATATATAAAATATAAAATCGATAGACATTCCGCTGAAACAGGGATAATGAAAAGGCGCAATGATTAAAAATGGTCGTTTGTAATTTTGTGAAAGGCTTTTCATTAATAAAGCGCAAATCCGCTCAACCGTTGCTCAATACATTAAAAATGCCCTCACATGCGGCGGCGTACAAAGGGCACAAATTAACTTTGAATGCAGTTATTGCGGACGCACCCAACACCACCATGGTACTGCTTGTTATTTAATATCACAGACACATAATAACTATTGTGGTGTATATATATATTCTAAAACGCAAACCGCCTTCACTAATCCCTCTCAAAAATATTATTCATAATAATTTTTACATGAAGCTTTGCCAACAGATTTTGGGCAACTTTTGTTCGGGCGAACTTTGCGATGGAAGCTGAATGTTGGGCAAATATTTAAATTAATTAAAGTTGTAAGTGTAGTTAAGACCTTTTGTGACCTTCGATGATAATTGCACAATCCACCTCATCCACCTGCGGCCATCACCGCCATGCCATGCCTAAAAGCGATCCCCATTTAATATATATTTTTATGTAATCATTTATATTCGAGCTATATGCGTGTATGGGTTGTCTATTAAGTGAGTAAGGACTATTCAAATAATCCATATATTTTGTTAAGTATGTAAAAATAAACAAATGCACTGATGAATGCAAAACGACAAAGAGCCTCGATTCTCCTCTCACACGACAGAGAATGGACTTGTTTTTAACCCCCGACTCAAAAAGAGGGGTGTTATAAGTTTGACTTGTCTGTGTATATGTGTGTCTGTCTGTGGCATCGTAGCTCATAAACGAATGGACCGAATACGATGCGGTATTTTACGTTTAAAAGCTGACGTGATCGTGATTGTTCTTAGCTACAATTGATAAAGATCTGATCAAGGTCATCAGCTCGTTTTGTTAGTTGCGGTAGCGATCTTAGACGCATAATAGGTATTTACTTTACTTTTAAACGTATCTGTGACATAACATTAGAAACAAAAACGTATACAAATACATGTGTGTTTTAACTGGTACCACTGAGCTACTCTGATGATGGAACTCGAAGGTAGGAGACGAAATCCTGGATGGGTTTGAACTTAATAGGTTTACTAAGTTTGGACTTCTTAGATTCGTCTTGACTGTAGGAAACTAAGTGTAGATAAGTTAGTGCGATGAAATAAAACATTGTGAATCTAAAAAATCTGATCATGAATCCTCTCAGATCAGCAAATCAACAACAGATAATATCATAGTGCTTTAACTAAAATTGCTACTCACTATGAGCCATTAGCTGGACCGTTATCAAATTGAAGACCTGGAGTAGTTATCTGATGATGCACCATGAGGATGCAAGGGATATTTAAAGGATATAACTATTGAACCATGACAAATGTTGTTAATACTGTAAAGCTCGTGATATGGCTAAAGTGGTTTAAGGAGTTTCGGGGGTTCCTTTAAAATTTTAATTTTGATTTTATATTAGGATTAGTATACATCCTTAAAAAAAGCTGAGTTGCCTAATGCCCGTAACCGTAGACCTTACATGAAGAGAAATGTGGATATGAGGAAAGCGAGGAGTTGTGCCAGGATCGTGGCAAATGGCGCTCCATTGTGTCTGTCTATTCCTGTGGAAAAACACGTGACATATTGATTTGACATAGGGCCCAGTGAAGTTGTTAAGTTTGTGAGTTAATCGCAGGTAACAAATGTTATATAGGTACACATAAAAGAGCACAATGGAAATGGAGGGAGTGATGACAATACTTGCAATAATGAACATCACCTTTGTTTCAGTTATATTAGGGGGGGAAAACATAAAACACGTTTGATTGATGTCCATCCGCCCGCCCGTCCGCTTTAAACACAACAAAAGTACCATAGTCTGATGATGAACTATGTGAATTCAAAAGATAGTATCAATTGTCAAGTTATGAACATAATTTTAAACGCTGGTGATACCACGGGGCGCACCTACTTAGTAATTATACGCAAAACGAGAGCACGGATTTTATTTATTTAAAAAACCACCCACCGGTACCAATGTACCTTTGATATATGTACTTTGGTTGTCCTGTTTCTATGTAACAAGCACTTTAATATAAAAATATATGGCGCCTCTGTTATTTATTATTATTGAGAGCCATTGATGCCCAAATTAGTTTTGTGTGTTGCAGCACATTAATAACAAATGTCTGTTTATGATTAATTAATAATATGCATTTTTATTTATTACAATATTAACTGGCTTAAGACTCGTACACGCGTGCGAGTGGGTGCCCATGACTGATCATCACCAGCACAATGATGATCCATCATCTTGTTAATCATTATAATTTATAAGAAAATTATAATAAATTCGTGTTCATATTAAATTATTTAAAGTTATCTAACCTGTAATTACAAAATGAACTATTTTACAGAATAAATAATTATAATAATCTATGCGAAGTTTCAGATTAATTTTCGCCTGAAGCGCCATTACTGAAACACGAACTCCAACAAAAGTTGTAATCAAGTTATTATTATTTTTCAATTATAACTTTAATTTTATATAAACATATCATTCCTGCAACTACGATGGCGATCCCTGAACACAATTTAGTCATTCTCCGGCACACGTGAGACGGTGTGTTTATTATTATTATTGTGTTTGCAATTGTTCATGATGATGAGGCGAGTTATGTGTGCGTGTGTGAGTGTGCACACAAACAATAATAGCTCAAGTCATTCCAATAAAAAAAGCAACATTCACCCTTATGTGCCATCGCAGTTAATAGAACCACTAGGAGCAAAGTGGCATGGCCAGGCATTAACTTACAACCTTCATCAATTTGACCAAATTGAAAGCAGGTAATCAAATAGACTGAATTAAATAAAATGTTTTTTTAATTAATAATAAAAACTCATAATAATTATTTTGATAACAAATATGTGGACATAGTTAATAAATTAATAATAATAGCCACCAATTTCGCGTCCTAATGTCCACAGGGATAGGCAGAGAGAATACGCACGGGCTTATGTAATATAATAATGAATAATTGATGACAATATACTGAAAATATGGTTTAACCCCTTAAATACATCCATAGTACACCATGGTGTGCTGCAGTGGGTTAAGCTGTGATTGATGGCTGCTTTTGTTATTTATGATAACATTTGTTTATTTAATAACAATGTATAATATTATTAAATATTATACATTGTTATATGGTAATAGAATAAAAAATAGGGGGATATCTGCTCGGGGTCTGATTATTAAAGTGGAATCGGAGTAACTACTACAACCACTTACAAGTATACAGACCGTGATGTGACTTAGTCACGTTTCAGGTTCATTTTGTAAATTGCCGGTTTCTAAATAGGCTAGCATAGTGGAGGTATAGTGGCTGTAATTAGCAATCACATAATGTTGCATCTACTGTTCATTGCATTGCAAGTTGTCATAATATATTCCATGTGTTCTGCCAATCCCCATTCTATATAAAAGTGTAAGATATATATATTGTTTATTATGATGTGCTGAATGTTGTGAACTATAGAATGGCACACAAAGAGAACGTTCAAGATTAAAACTCGACTCTGGCTCAAATACTAGGGCACAGGCTTAACACACACAACAGACGCCGCATTTGTAGCCACCCAATTGACAACACCATGTGGTTAGTGATCACATGCGCACTCTGCATACCAGGTAATTGGTAAGTATGTAGCACAATTCGCAGTAATGTGGCAATAGTGCAACACGGCGTATTGTGATTCATTGGTGACAACGCTCGTGTGATGCTGTAGTGTCTAGTGGTGCATACCCTGTGCGCAGTACAACACAAACAGCAAGTCGCAACTATTCTTTTAGTGAAACTTAATCCGCGTTCGATTGTTGTCTCGCAAACAAATAACATTCATGCAATATATATATATATATATATATATATATAGTCCATTCACTGCACAATATTCGCTTAAGTAACTTTTGTCTCTTCACTTTAATATTTACGTTTTCGCGCGAGTGCATATGCAATATAAAAACCTAAATATAAAAGTGAAGAGACAGAAGTTAATTAAGTTTGGTGCTATAGGACGCCAAAGGTTACCAAGGAGAGTAGGTACGATGATAGAAAACATTCTGGATCAAAACCATAAGAGAAGGAAATATTGTGGTTTAACTAAAAACATTCTTTACTATAAGCCTTTAACTGGACTGTTATGAAATTGAAGACCTGGAGTACCTGATGATGGACCATGAGGGTGATGGAGGGTGTAAGATGTCCTGTCATGTAAGTACTCATGTTACGAGGCACAGTTTATAAACGCAGGTAAATATGCGGGGAACAGCTAGTATATAAATATTTATATAATATGACGGTAGCGATTGGTTTGTTGCGCGTAAAGCCCCGGGTTCGATTACCACATGGAGCAAATATATGTTTTAAAACTTTTATTTGTAATATTTAATAATTATATTAATTATTGCTAATATTTGTTAATAAAAAAAGAGGTGGATATTTGCTTCGGGTCTGGTTATCAAAGAGTGATAGGCAGTGGTATCCAGTCTGCCGATCCGGGATGGTACCACCACTTACAAGTATACAGACCATGAAGTGATTTGGTCGCGTTTCGGTTTAAAGTGTAAGTTGCCAATTTCAACTAGGGCGGCATAGTAGATTTGATTGCTACTTACAGTTATTAAATTGTAGGAGCAGTGACATCCATTCATGGATCACACTCCAGCTTAACATCAAGGGGGGTGCTGTCTTATGTCGTCACAATAAAAAATAAATATATATATAATAAATATAATATACTTTGTCACGAGCTCACCTTTGACACGGCCACTCGCTGCCTTCGGAAGTATACCCGCAGGGATTTCTCACAACTCCTAATACCTCGCTCACCCCCCTGCCTGCCCCCATCCCCCCCCCCCCCAGCCACCCCCTCAGTGACAAACTGGAATCCCTCTTAAAGACGATTCTTTTACAAAAAATAGTTTTGCTTTTAATCTGGCAAAGTTTTGTTGGCAACTTGTATTGGCAGGGGGCGCTGCGGGCGGTCACCTTTCAACTTCATTGTGTAAGTATCATAATTAAGAACACAGATTTATGTTAATTTAATATTAAAAGTTTGCTAACTTTGCACAGTGGTTACCTATTGTAGATATTATATATTAGGACAGGATGGAGAACATGACAGAAGGCGATCACTGTAGCAGATAAGTATGTGCAAACCACTATGCCGGCCACACGAATTTTGTTTATTTTGTGGTTAGACATATTTCAGCAGCCCGCTTGATATTAAGCTGGAGTGCGGCCCATGAATGGAGGCGATTCCTACTACAGCTAAATGACTGAAACGCGACTGAGTCACTTCACGGTCTGTATACTAGTATTTGTATGTACATAATGTATTTTCACACAAATATCCAAAGGGACGAACTATAACTCACACGGATGTGTGTTGTGATTTAAAGAATGGCATTTATGTTTGGGGACATTGGGGCCTCACATAACCGTTTGGGGATCACACACGCGTGTGCCATAAACAATTTCAATTCACCATCTTTTTTACCTTTTATCACAATTACGTTTTTAACGATGTATTTAAAATTCTGAAAACAATAGGTAACTAATACTATGTTTACATTATTTAAATATGGTTTCATGTGTATTACATCAGCGCTGATGGGCTTGATGGAGGTAACTGCTAATACAATTAAAAACACTATGCCAGTCTTGTTTAAACCGGCAACTATCACGCGACCAATCCACTTCACAACCAGGACACTAGTAAGTATTCCTTTATAAGTAAGCCTTATATAGGAATGTTAATAACAATTATAAAATACAATAATCTCCTAAATGACCAGTGTTATATTTTTCTTATTTTTGTTTGACGTACACATCAGCTTAACACCATGCGGCAACAATTTACTTAAATATCAATGAATTTGTAAATAATTAATGAATTAAACAAATTTTATGCGGCTTACTATCGCGTTTATTTTGTTTTTTATATTTTACGCATAAAATTTGTTTAACTCATTAATCAATGTTCGCGCAAAATCTAAGAATATACTTTGTAAATAAATGTTTTTTCCAAAGTTGGCCAACAATGTAATTGTTGTTGCCAATTGCAATTTGTTCCTCCTGTTGCATCTGACACTGTTCCACAAATTCAAACTTACTTATTAATATTGTGACTCTGAGGAGGTATTGTATGCAAAAGTATTCATTGAAAGAGTGACGCATGAAACAAGCGGGATTAAGGAATGGTATGGGATGTATGGATCAAGTCTTCTTTCAATGATGCGTCAGAGAAAAAATGTTGCCAAAGTACCAGAAGGTGTTGTGGGTTTTTACGCGATCATTGCCTGAAATGGTTGCGTGAAAGGAAGTATGGTTTGTGAATGATTGACTTGGTGATCAAATGTCTCTTGCACGCCGATGATTAAGTTATCCTTGTTACAGGAAATAGTGGCGCAGAAGAAGTATGAGAGCAGAATTAACGCTGTAAAATGCGGACATTAAGAAGTGTATGTGGAGTGACGACACGATAGATGTGCTCTGAAAGAAGATGTAGTGACAAGGAATGCGTTGAACGAGGCAGAGCCAGGAGTGTTTTCCAAATAAATCGGAGACATCCTTAAGAAAGCTGGGTTGCCTAGTGCCTGTAGCCGTAGAGCTTGTATGAAGAGAAATGTGGATGTGAGGGAAGCGAAGGAGTTGTGTCAGGATCGTGGCAGGCGGAGCTTCATTGTCTCTGCCTATTCCTGTATAAGTAGGCGTGACAACTAGATTTATTGATTTATAATTCCAGTACCTTCCACACTTCTTTAATAAAATCCGATTTCTATAAATCGATTATCACCAGTACATATGAGCAGAGTGATGTTAAGCAGGAGTGCGGGCCATGAGTACAGCCGACTGCTACTGCGGTTCAACAACACCATGAACCTGTCACATACAGTTAACAGTGTCCACTTCCCCAGTTAGGCGGATTACCACCAATGACTCCCAATTAATAAAATTAATTGTGTAAATAGATTGCGAAGCAATAAGATTACAATGTCACCACAAGAGAAAATCAATCACCAAACTATAGCAAACTAGAAAGAAAGGTATTTCCAACAGATCAAACCTTGGATTCAATAAACCGAATTGGAACCCAATATGTAAATGGAAACGAACTATGTCAGAGATTTGGATTTTTGCTAAGTTACACAATTATATTATTTTGTTTTCCATTATTGTCGACTGAATCGACCCAACCGCAGTGAAATCATTGGCGCGTTATTTCTTTGTCACCAAGTTCAGTGATCACAAATAGATGAGACAACTGAAAAGCAGGTTGTTTTATTCTGAAGGCGGTTTTTTATTAAAAACTATTCAGAGGTTTCGCGCGCCCATTGTTTATGGACAAAAACATTCTTGCGGCATATTATGATTATTTGAATCACATGTTTCAATGCCCATCGTGATAGCAGGATCGTGTTGCTCTAGAATTTTGTAATTATTTTCGATTATTTAAATTAAAATGTTCTATTTGTTTAATTGTATAGTAATAATATCTATCTGCCGAAATACAGTGAAAAAGGAGTTTATGAATTAGAGAAACATAGTATTGTTTGTAGCAAAAAGTAACAAACATATTTCTAACCTGTGTAATATATATATATATATATATATATATATATATATATATATATATATGAATGTGAGTCCTGATGTGGTATGCCGGCCGCATGCTGCTGCGATTACATAAATCCATCGACAAAGGGATAACCCTTCTCAATCAATGTCACGCTTAATGTGAAACACTCGCCGCTGTTTGCTTATGCCACTATGCTGGCCACTATTACTAACCATACTCGGCACACACGTCTAATTACAATAATAACAGACACTTAAATTATTATAATAATATTAACAATAAGTAGAGTTGTATGTACAATAGTGAATCATGATGGAGTAACTCAATTTATGCTAAGACGGAGCAATTTATATTATTATATGTATAATATATATAGACATAGAAAGGGTTGTCTATATATACATAATATATACATTGGGCCGCCATACAAATGTTAAACGTTGTTTTATCTATAGGAGATATTATTGAAATTATTATTCATGCTGAGTAACTTATGCTAAATGTACGCGTATGTTGTGAGATGCGAAAGTGGCTCTTATTATTATTAAACATAAGAGCGATGCGGGTGGCAGATTGCGTGAAGTGAACCTCCCACAACTTAAACATACGTGATGGCAACGTGACGGGATAGTAACGTGATCCGAATAATATATAATATATAACATTTGGTATATTCAATTATATATATGCTTGTAATAATAATAATAATAATAATAACGCGCATGTTGGCCTGTTGGGCGCCATTTCCACAATCTAGGAATGGTTATTTAAAACTCACAAGTGAACAAACAGTCAGTTCAGTTGATTTTGTAATTCATACTTATATGAATTACAAAATCAATAATAAAGTTGTTATCAATTTTATTATTGATATATTATATAATATTGTGTAATATTTTTTGTCTTTTGATGCGTATGAAGATGCGTATTAAATCTCACAATTCGTTTACATATAATGGAGGGGTGTTGCTGGCGGTGTGAAGGGGGTACAATGAAAACGCGTGCGTGATTAAAGCGAGTGTTTTCATTCAATTTCAGTTGGGAGCCGATGAATGTAACTGAAAATGTGCACGCATGACATAACACTGCAACATGTAATTTGTTTTATTATAATATTATTATATAGGTGATAGAAACACACTTCTTATTCGCATGTATTGCATAAAGAAAATCATGAAAGTGAAGGAAGCGAAAGATTTATGTCTGTAGGAAGTGGCGGTCCATTGTCTCTGCCTGTCCTTGTAGGAATTGAGCCGTGACACAATGAATAACTGAGCGTTGTGTTAATAGAATTTATACAATAATATATATGTATTAGTCTCACGGATGGATGGTGAAACATCATTCAAATTAAACTTTGATATACTACTTTTGTAATGTCCAATGATTAAATATGACTATAACTAAATATAAATATAACTAATAACAAATTTGCAGTTATTTGGAAAATAAAATATAGATTTTGTATCATCTGTCAATCAACGACATATTTTTTCAGCTTTGAACTGTCATAATTATAGTTTGATCATTTCGCACACCTAAACTATGCAAAATAAAGGATATATTCCAATTACACTATAATCTTCGCACATTAATCTATTTTAAAATGTATAATATGCAACTGTTAATACAATTAAGCCCAAGTCCCCTCACAAAATGAATGATGTCCTTTTAATTGATTTTATTATACATTTGTTTTTGGATGGCATACAAAATATAAACAATACGATTATGTTAAATGTTGTAAGACTCAACTTGATCAATTCTCTTTTCATTGTATATATATATTATATGATATATCTCACTTAATGTCATATCAGATGTGACGTATAATATAAAATGGCGTCTCCGAATGTGATGTTGTTTTGTTCCTGTTACGCCTACAATTACATTCGCATATATTTATTATTAAATGAAGCGTAATATGTTTATTAATTATGATTGTGAGGACAGGCGTGGCGCAATGGTTAGCACTGTGACACACTTGCAGTTATTTAATGCTCACTTCCATTCATGGAGAGCACTCTAGTTTAAAATCAGGCAGAGTGCTATCATATGTCGAGCCACAATAAATAAGGCGATCGTGGAAAAGCGGTAATGCAATGGTTACGCAAACCGAGAGCACTGGTTCAAAGAGCACTGGTTGTATCTTTGATATATTATGTACTTTGGTTGTCTTGTTTTTTTAGTAGCTTAGTATAGAAATGTATAATAAAAAAGTATATATATATATATATATATATATATGTACATGCGTATATAATATATATAAAATGAATCATAATCGTAACTACCATAATATAACACAAACACAATAATTAGTTATTATCAGATTGTGATACAGAACACATTAGTTATATTAGGACAGACACAGTTGCAAGTGTTTGTAACAATTATATTAATAATTCAATTACATTCCTCACAATTTAGAAAGCCTCCATTCTACATCCTATCATCTATTATCTCACTCCATATAAAAATATGGCGAAAACCAACTCATATTTATCACTTGATGTTGTTTCTTGAATATTCTTTGATCTTTGCATACTTTACACAAGCGTGCCATTGTGCATTTGGCATCTCTTACTGGATCCCACATAAACAACTGGTCATAGTCATATTAGGAGTGTGGTGCATTACTGCTTCGTTTTGGCACGATTAAATAAGAGTATATATACGTAAAGTATGCGAAAGCTATTATTTCATTAACGATAACAGATGCACAATATGCGCCAATGGGAATTAGCACTCAATACACACATTGCAACTCAGCCGTGGTAATGCAGCAGGGAATTGGCGGCATTGGTGGATTAGTGGCCATTCCCTATAAGCCACTCTATGATTATAGAATGAAATGTCCCACAATTGAGCCAACAGTGGCCCGTGGGCATTAATGTATTATGTGGTGATCGATCACTGCTATCGTGACGTCACAGATATTCACGCTCTCAAATTGAACGAGAGACTTTTTAAATGAAAAATGTTTGCAGCATTCCCAAATGTGAAATGGCCAAATAGAACTTAACCTATTTTGTTATAAGAAACAATTATTATGAATATTGAATGTATTCCCAATGTGATTTCCTTAACAATTTATCATTTTAATAATGAAATATATAATTTATATTAATGTGTTAGCCCCCCATATGGAGGCCTCCGATGTGCCATTGTGAAACCATTAGACATAATAGCGAGATAATTCATAAAACTTACGAATAAAATAAATGAATGTATATTTAGTTTAAACAACTGATGTACATGATTTTGTAGGTGAAGAATAGTTAGTGAGTTATAAAATGATGTGTCAGCAATTATTATTATTATATTTTGACTGCAAACAATTATTAACATAATATGTATAATATGTATAATTGTAAGTATGTAGTTGAATTACAATTGAATTGATTAAATCTATATAATTCAACAAATATTGATAATAGATAAACAATAATACACAATTTATTGTTTTATATGAGAATATCAGTTAATATTTCAAATTATCCGAATGATAATAAATATGGATATAATGTGTTTCTGTCTAATAAGTGTTTGTGCGTTGTGAGAGGTGGTTGTCTGCAAATATGTTGTCTCGCTCAGCACTATGCCTTTTGGCTGTGTGCGTCTCACTCGCACACTCTTCAATACATGACAAATACAAGGGGTAATTATTTCATATTTCATAGTTCGCACATCCTTCACAACAGCAACGTGAATGAGGCGCACAAACTTCACACTTACTTTCTTTCTCATCCTCAGTCTGACAATGCATTAAACAATTCCTAATAATATTAATTCCACCATTTAAATGGTAAACCAATATGCTTTGTTATATTATTTATGTTGTTGGCAAATTCATGTGTAATTGTAACATATATATATTACATTTGTATTGGTTAGCCATGCTTAGATGTAGCTCACCAATGCGCTCTAATATTTACTGGAATGTGAGAGCCCACTATTATTTCACTTAAATTGAGTGAGTGTAAATTAAATTAATTTTAAATTGCATTATTCTATATTATGTAGGTTAATCCAATGTTATCACACAAATATATATATATATATAAATAATCGTAATAATAAAGATGTCTATCAATTGAATGTCCTTCAATATATATAATCTTAACTATATCATATCTTAATATCTTAGATCTATATCATGCGGGTGTCATGGCGCAAATGCAACAATCATTAATACGAGCGGCGTGGACAGAAGAGAATTTTATTTATTATAATTTTATTTATTATAATTTTATTAATAATCACAACACAATTTGATGAAGATGAACAAACTCGGTTTTCTCAGTCGTCGTCACTCTTGGGCCTCCTCTTGCTTATTATCAGGCGGGAAGGGGTCAGATGTCGTGTCACAATAAAAAAACATCGACTTGCCTGATGTTAAGTAAAGGGAAGTCCAAGAGCGCAAAGTAAAAAAATATCACTTCGCTAAATTATTCTACGAGATTATAAAAGAAGTTATTTTATGTTATTTTCAAATGTAATAACATACAATTGCGTTCCTGCCTCTACCTACTTAATATACAGTGGATGCCTAATGCATTATTTGTCCTCTTATTACATTTGCTTTTGCATTTCTTATAATAATGAAGGATCTGTGAACAACACTCGGAGCCAATTCTACATTATTGTCAGGTACGCCGTGTACCGCGTGCAGGCGCATAATGCTGCACAGATGGACACATTGAATGAAATGGGCGCCGCCATTGGTGTGGACTTCTGGCAGCGCGGCACCACCGCCACACCAGCCAGGGTGATGCTCTCGCCACAGCAAAGGGACGCGCTGCTGCCACAACTCACCGCAGAACACATTACATATCACATTGAAATAGACGACGTCGCCAGGTACAATTTACAATTAATACAATATGTCTATATATTAATATATAGGTACACCCAATTTACATACATAATATGATTTCAGTCAATTGAAAAAAGAAGACGAGGAGTTGGCTGCTTACAGAAGCACAAGAACCACAAGAAAATTGTTCGACGATTATCCATCATACGAGGAGGTACACACACACACACACACACACACACAAAAACTTATCCATGTACTTTTCAAATTATACGTATTTAAAAAAACATCGGAAAATCTGACACCCTATGATGATATTTTAAGTACTACAAATATTAACTTTTGTTTTTCTTAACTTTTTAATTGAGTTTAATTAATGGGACAACCTGTAACACCAATTGCAGGTGAACGAGTACATCGAAGAGCTGGCACAGAGGCATCCGGACAAAGTGACGCTGGTGACCATCGGCAACAGTTACGAGAATCGCCCCATCAAATACCTCAAGTTGTCCACGAGCGGCTTCACGGACAGCCGCAAACCGATCTTCTTCCTGGACGCGATGATCCATGCGCGCGAATGGGTCACCACACCGACTGTGCTGTACGCCCTCGACCGATTGCTGGACAACCCCACCGAGGAGGACGCCTGGCTGCTCGAGAACGTCGACTGGCTCATATTGCCAATAGTCAACCCTGATGGATACGTGTACTCGCACACCACGGTCAGTGCCAATGTGTGACCAATCACGCGCATATATACCATATATATAATATGAACTTATATATAATATTTACAGGATCGCATGTGGAGACGCACCCGCTCCGTCAATACTTTCGTGGAAACCGATTGCCTCGGCGTGGACGGCAACCGCAACTTCGACATTAATTGGAACACTACCGGAGTCTCGCAGGAACCCTGCGACCAGACTTACCCCGGCGGCGAGCCATTCTCTGAGCCGGAGACGCGTTATGTGCGAGACCTAATTCACGAACATATCGACAGGATGTACTTCTACATGAACATCCACAGCCACGGCAACTTTGTGCTGTACCCGTACGGCAATGGTGAGAACCCCGAGAACGCCATGATGATGCACTTCGTGGGCGCGGCCATGGGAGCGGCCATGGACGCGAACAAACTGCCCGAAGCAGGATTTTACTTGGTCGGCAACAGCGCACTTATGCTCTACGGCACATCAGGCTCGGCGCAGGACTACGCTGCCAAACAAGGCGTGCCACTCTCGTATACGCTCGAGTTGCCAGGATACGGATACGGGTTCCAAGTGCCGCCGGCATTCATTAACCATATAAATATGGAGACCTGGCATGGACTCGCAGTAGCCGCCAGGCTCACCAAAATGCTATACGATAAGAACCATTGAGATTGTTTTGTTTTTTATTTAAGAATAAATACGTAGGTGTGGCGAATGTAAAAACTTCCGTCGCGCGTGTATCCATCCATCAATTACCTCTAGGAGTTATTATTTGTTTGACTACTTCTTTACATTTAATTATGATGGATGATAACATGCACAATATTTTGGATTTATAGCAATTTATTATAGATAGCATTTCTGCGTGGAAAGTTGGATATCAAATCAACAGTTTGATAACCACATGCGCGTGCGCACCTAATTTATATCGTAACAGTTAAATAATTTACTTCTATGTATTAAATTGTTTTTTGTATTGAAGTAAATGAAGTTTATATTTTCCTGTAATTGATTGTTATTGATCTCTCAACAACATCACTAGTTGTGTCATTTTGACATATTTGACAGTTGTCTGACAGCCATAGACCATGGTGTTTATTTGAACCTTTGTTCATTGCGCGATGTTTACTAAGTAATGACATTCAAGGAATAGTTTTTATAAATAATAAAATGTTCGTGTCATATGATGTGTTGTTTACATTTGGTGTATCAGCGGTGAGTGTCACTAGCAATGCCGTAATATTATGGCACAGCTGTTTTATGTGTTAGAATACAAATCTGCATAAATTGCCGAAAGTTAAGCTGAAGTTCATTCCAAAAGCGGAAGGAACTGCTCACACACAAGAATGTCGCATTTACTATTGTAGCCCAGATGAAGTTATATCAGAAACGCGACTAAGTCACCCCAGTGAGGTAGAGTGGGCAAGTTTGTGACAACACTAAGTTCGCCCATTGTACTATGCCATTAGAATAAGAATAGAACGGGCTGTTGACTGACTTCACTTGACTCATTCAAAAGTGCCTTTTTCTAAAGACACCATGCTAAAGTGAAGTTGGTTGGAGACGTCACAAAATAGCGCCGACTCCGTCCAATTCTTATTTTCATCGCGTTTTCACTATTCCAATAATTTTTTAATTATTATTATTAACACTTGACAACTCCAAACTAAGCTACTATTTACTTTAAATATTAGTACAATTACTCATTATAGAGACAATTATCTGAGCATCCATGGATTCTCCATGCAGGTGCTGGGGCCATCGTGTGGCAGATGTCATTGCTCACCTTCACTACTCTTACTTTCTCTTCTGGCCAAGCAAATATTGTTGATCTCACCGATGCAGCTTTCAACATTTGAGCTAAAAAATGCCCTTGGGAGGCCAGGATCCTTTAATAGATAGTGCAAGGGGTTTTGTTGATGCAGACATCCGCTGTTGTACACATGAACAAAAAGTCATAAGCAGCTATAATGGCCATTGTGATAGAGCTTGTGTTAATAATTGTGGAGGAACCAAGAGATCTATACGCAAGAGGCACTCCATTGTCTCTGCCTAGTCTTGTAGTCTTTAGCGGGCTCGTTTCCGCACTTGAAGTCCTCTTCGGTATCTTTGTGCGTTCTCCAACGGTTCTCCTTCAACGGAGCCACCCGATCTCCTCCAGGAAGGCCAGGAGACCCTTCTCGTTCCTGCAGACCTCCGGAAGCGTCCTCGCGTTGCCAAGGAACTTCTGTCTCGCTTCTGCTACTGTTGTGCTCCTGCAACTCAAGAGCACATGTGCAGCTGTCTCCTCCTCATTCAGACATCCCCTACATAGGGGGCTGTCCGATATGTTGAGGTTGTACAGGTGCTTATTAAAACCGCAATGCCCCGTTATAACACCTACCAAAGTGCGGAGCTTGGCTCTGCTGAGGTCTAGCAGACGTCCAGTCAAGCGTCTGTCTATGTGAGGCAGAGCATCTCTGGACTGTCTGCAATCCGTTGTTTGTGACCATGCGTCTTCATGTTGGTTACCTGTTCTTTGGCGTAGCCAGCTGCGCAGGAATTGGAATGGTAGGGGCACAATAGGTCCCGGTCCCATCGGTTGACAGGACGACCCCTTCCTGGCCAGCTCGTCCGCCGCGTCATTGCCCAGCGATCCACTATGACCCTTAATCCATTGGAGAGTGATCTGGTTCGACGTGCATACGTCCTCCAATGCCAGGTGGCATTCATAGAGTAGAGCTGAGTTTTTGCAGTTGCTTTCCAGACCCAAAAGTACCGCTTTGCTATCGGAGAGGATCTTTATTTTATGGTTGGCAATTCCCCTCCTCGCTATTGCATGCGCTGCCTGCAGAATACCAACACATTCTGCCTGAAACACAGAGCTGTTTACGTCGAGCGTTGTTGAGATATTTATGTTTAAATCCCACGAGAAGGTTCCTGCCCCTGTTCCCGCACCGGTCTTGGATCCATCGGTGTAGATTCTTAGTTCCTCGGCGCCAGAGTGGTCCTTTTCTTCCTCGCACAGTTGTATTTTATAGCTCTTTTCGAATACAAACTTCTTCGGGATTCTGTCAATGATCGATACTAGGAGGGGCTGTTCCTCAATTGCATCGTTGAGAACTGTTGTGTGTGTGGCTCGGCAGTCTATGTTCCAGAGGTTCAATGTTAGAAGCCTCGTTGCCGTCAGTGTCGCCTCCAGCTGCACATGCAGATGTAGGGGCAGTATGCCCAGGATGACCTCCAGCGCCTTTGTGGGTGTTGTAAGCATGCAGCCTGTGATGGCCGTGCACGCCATGCGCTGGAATTGTTGCAGTCTGTCTTGAACGGTCTTCAGCCTGGTTCTGGGCCACCAAGTCGACGCACCGTAGGTGACGAACGGTCTAATAATGGAGGTATACATCCATTTCATAATTTTGGGGCTTATTCCCCATTTTTTTGCCTAGTAATCTACGACATTGCCATAATGTTACGGTGGCGTTGTCGAGCTTGTTTGATAAGTGTTTGCTCCAGTTCAGCTTGCTGTCCAGGATGACGCCCAGATATTTCACCTCTGCTGACAGTTGAATTTCTGTGCCGAACAGTTTTGGTAGTTTGAATTTTCCTATGTTCCTTTTCCGCGTGAACAGTACTAGTTCAGTCTTGTTAGGGTTGACAGACAAACCGGATTCGGTGCACCAATGCTGCACGACCTTCAGTGCGGATTGCATAACGTCGAAGACAACGCTGGTTACCTTTCCACTGATCAGAATAGCTAGATCGTCTGCGTATCCTACTGTGTAGTAATTTTTGTTGTTCAATTTGGTTATGAGGTCGTTGGCTACTATATTCCACAGCAGAGGAGACAGGACCCCGCCTTGAGGGCAGCCTTTTGCTGCGATTCCTCTTTTAATCCCGTTAGCGTCGAATTGAATCGCCCGTTGTCTTAGCATGCTACTTATCCATTTACGTGTTGTCTCATCAGTGCCATGCTTGTGTAGTGCCCTTTCGATGCTGTTGAAGCTTGTCTTGTCAAAGGCTCCCTCTATATCTATGAAGGCCCCTAAGCAGATTGCTGTATCTTCAATGGCCAGTTCTATCTTCTTCACAACGTTATGTAGCGCTGTTTCAGTTGATTTGCCAGTGGTGTATGCATGCTGTTGTGGGTGCAGTGGCACCTTACTCAGTGCGTTATCTCGTATGTGTCGATCACATAGCCTCTCCATTGTTTTCAACATAAACGAGCTGAGGCTTATGGGTCTGTATGATTTGGGGTTTGTGTAGTCACTTTTTCCTGCCTTTGGAATGAAAACGATCTTTACTTCTCTCCAGGCTTTGGGTATGTAGTGTTGTGCTAGACATGCCTGCATAATGAAGGTTATAGGTGGTGTTATCTCGTCCGCACCCCATTTTAGAAGTGCGGGAAATATACCGTCTGGTCCTGCTGCCTTGAAATTTTGGAAGCTGTTCAGTGCCCACTTTACCTTGTCTGGGGAAATCACGTCGTGGGCGATGTCCCAGTCTTCTACAGTTGGTCGGGCTGGTGGTGTTACTTCCCATTCGCTAGAGGTCGTTATTAGACAATCGGGGAAGTGTGTTTGCAGAAGTACTTCACTGATATCGGAGTCGGTTCTTGTGAAGGTTCCATCTTGTTTCCGAAGGGTACCCACGCCGTGTCTTCCTTCGTTTGATAGTAACTTTTTGACTCTGCACACCTCACTTGTTGAGTCTATTTTAGTGCAGAATTGTCGCCACGCTTCTCTTGTCTCTGCCTATTGTGAATGTGACACTTATTTGTCTTTAAAATTAAAGGGTTATAATTTAATTAATTGATCCATCCATATAGCAAAAATTGGTGAAAAGAATTCCAATCATTGTTGAATTAAACCATTGCACAGCAGCGCTAACCAACACATATTTGCTCTGTGGTGATAATTATGTATAAGAGATGATGATGGTCATTTGACCTCCACTTATATGTGCCAAGTTATGCGAGAACCCGTTTCTTGTTATGCCATATGTGATGCAATGTGGTTGTGCAGCATCACCACTGATTGTGATAATAATGTTAATGTTGCAGTGTGTGTCATTTGTGTTGTCCATGTGTGTGCTGCTGGTGGTGATGCTGCCGAGTGTGATGAAGAGGCAGGATGGGCGCAGAGTGCAGCCAACACCAGAACAGGAGCCATTGACAAACAAACAACATAACAAAGCAATTGATTGCAACAAATAATTCATAAATTAATATTTAAGTCATGTGTTTGTGCATTATTGGTGCTAATTAGAATATATCATTATAACATATTATTGTATGATGCGTTGGGGCCAATTTAAGGGGCCCATTTGAAAACTAACCCCAAAATATAATTCCATTATAAGAATATATTGTTTTGTGTGTTTTATTTCTTAACATCCAATGTTATGTTGGGAGGCGTGTGTCACTCAAATGTGACAACATAATTTTGGCGGCAAATTAAGTAACACGAACATTACGACAAACACACGAATGTACACGAATGTGTGTGTTATATATGGCTGACAGGACTGCACTTGCGTTGCTAATAAAATTGTACCCTTTTGTGCACCTTATGCAATGATAATTAGTTTGCCAACGATAATTCCATGGGTCCTTAGCATAATATAGACGAAACAGGTTAAGTCTAGAAACATTATTATTTTACTATTATAAAAAGTAGACATGTGCAACTCGAAAAAATGCCAAAACTAATTAAGGTGACATTAAAAGGGTTGAAGGCGAAGGTGTACCATGGCCATAATATGACGGCTGCCTATACCTATTACGTGTTTGGCGTAATCATTATTATTAAATACGCATAATGATGTAAAACAGACACGATCACCGGTGCCTGGAATAGTTGATCGCATCCCCCGCAAAGGTTAGCTAACACATTCATAATTTATTCATTATATTGCCAAACCATTTAAGCAAACAAAATTAAGTTAAAATTTTATATACATATTAGTTTACGATACCTACTAAACTATTATGGAAATAATGACCTCTCTCTATGTTGTGTTTCCAAAGCGTAGGAACCGGATTCCTTATATCGCGGATAAATTCAATAAAATGATATGAATTTATCCGCGATATAAGGAATCCGGATGTGACAAGCAAGAGCATGAGTGAGATTTTGATCCAATAATAGCGATGGTTATAATTTAAGTATAGTGATGTTTGCGACTAACCTAAGAAAACATTATACCACTTTCACTCTTGTGAACTAAGAAATATATTATTACCCCACAACCACCGCACAATTTTTTTTATTATCACTCGACATGCCCAATGGTAAGCATGATAGGGGTCCAAGAGTGCCAAGTAAAAATATCGGGTAAGTTCACGGCTGTCACTATGCATTATTATGTTTTATTCTGAATATACGTAGGTATATTTTATAAATTTTCACAGGGATAGGCAGAGCCAATGGAGAACCCTTCCACGATCCGAAAATTTGTGCATATATATGTGAGTTATGGAGTGATTGAAAGCCTGTTTTATATTAAACTAAACTGTTTATTCGTAAATAATAATCGTAAGTAAAAAATCACACACCACAAATATTCGACAGACAGGACATGACAGTTTGTTTTCTTTTATATAAAAACTACTACAAGAATATAATAATTGATTTCATTCACACACCCCCTCAATTTTATATTCAACATGTTTAAACAAATATAAAAATCTAAAACAAACATTTATAATATAAAAGAATTAAACCTCCCAAGTACGCACACTTTCAATTCGGTATAATCCTTTAATACAAACTTTTTCCTAACTTATACTTAAATGGCTTTAACCATTCATCATCTTTCGAAGCTATCAATATAGCATCAGTATACATAACTACAATTAACATCATACCATAATCTCTCTTTGTAATTCATTAATAGTAGGTAGCAAGTTTAATTTTTTCAGCTGTTTATCCAACTTCATATACCACTGCTTTCCTGATTGTTTTAGACCATACAATGATTTTTTTAATAAACAAATATCACCCCCTTGCTCTATATTTCGTAACATCACTTGAGCCTTCTCCTTAACATAAGGTTCAAAATCCTGATTAATCAAGATCTGCAATGACTCTTTCAGTAACTTTGAAATACTCATATACACTTCCTCTTTATTTATATCATATTTTGTAGGTAATACGTAATGACATCTTACTACGTTGCATAATTTTTCTATTTTCATAATCTTCCAAGTGTCATTTTTTACAATACTTTTTACTTCCGAGACTTCCGACAGAATGGCATTTTTCCATTTACTACTGTCCTCTTCTTCTATATCATTCTTCAGAGAAATTTCACCAAAACCTACAAATTCATCATTTGTTTCGTTTTTATTTATTGTTTCTAACATATTATATATCTTTTTAGGTCTTCCACATTTACCTCTCTGTAACCTAGGTCTTCCTGGTCCTCGTTTTAATATAATATTCTTATCCGTTTCAATTGTTTCAGTCTTATCTTCTTCACTTTGATCAGACTTTACATCTTCCATCTTATCCAAATCACTTTGATCAGATTTTACATCTTCCATCTTATTCAAACCACTTTGATCAGGTTTTACTTCTTCTATTTCATGCAATCCTTTATGCACCTCAATATCTATCTCATTTAGTTTTCTATACTTTTCAGTATTTTCTATAAACTTGACATCTCTTGCTATTATTACTTTTCTCTCCTTAGGCATCCATACCCTATATCCTTTTGATGTTCTTGAAAAACCAACCATTATTCCCTCTTTTGCACGTGCAGCAAACTTATCTTTAGCTGGATTCTTATCTAAAACATATACCTTACAACCAAAACAATGAAAATAATCAATCTTTATTGGTATTTCATATAGTTTTTCATAAGGAGTCACTCCATTCAGACTGCTATTTGGACAACGATTTTTTTATATGACATGCTGTCACTACAGCTTCAGCCCAAAATCCAGGTGATAATCCAGAAGAAATTAGCATACACCTTGCCATCTCAACAATGGTCCTATTCATACGTTCAGCAATGCCATTTGCTGTGGAGTATAAGCAACAGTTAGTCTCCTTTGTATGCCTTCGTTCAGTAAATACTCGTCAAAATCTTTATTGACATATTCAGTACCATTATCGCTATGCAAATACATAATTTTTTCATTTGTCATTTTTTCAATAAAATTTTTAAACAATTTAAATGCTGTTAATACTTTACTTTTCTTGCTTAATAAGTAAACTTCACACCAACGTGTACTGTCATCTATGAAGGTGGCAAAATACTTTGCACCTTTGTATGCCTTCGTTCAGTAAATACTCGTCAAAATCTTTATTGACATATTCAGTACCATTATCGCTATGCAAATACATAATTTTTTCATTTGTCATTTTTTCAATAAAATTTTTAAACAATTTAAATGTTGTTAATACTTTACTTTTCTTGCTTAATAAGTAAACTTCACACCAACGTGTACTGTCATCTATGAAGGTGGCAAAATACTTTGCACCCCCAATAGACGCATGCCTCATTGATCCCACAACATCAGAGTAAATTATTTTTAATTTTTTATTACATGGTCCACTCGATCTATAAAATGGCAAAGCACTCATTTTACCTTTTGCACAAACGTCACATTTGTATAATTCATTCTTATTTGACACATTTATTTTATACCCACACATATTCAATGTTTTAACAAGATCTATAACATTCACATGACCCATTCTCTCATGCCATAACCATAATTCATCATCAGTTGAAGAAACCATACATGCATCTACATCAACATCCTGAATATGATACAAATCACCCCTACGACATGCTGTCAACCTAACATCCCCATTTGAATTGGTAACAAAAGCAGAATCCTTCTTAAAGGTAACAGTATATCCTTTATCAGTGATTTTAGCAACTGAGATTAGGTTACTTCTAAGATCAGGTACAAATAAAGTATCTCTAAAATTTAAAGAATTTACAGAATTATTAACATTATTAAATGTAGACAAACTTACGTTTCCTTTTCCACAAACCTTTGTCGATAAATTGTTCGCTAAGTTTAATTTGCCATTAAAATGTTGAAATTTAGTGTTAAACTTTTTACTGTCATTACATAAGTGAGATGTACAACCACTATCTAACACCCAACTGGTACTCTTTATAGATGTTGGCTTCACTTCATCAATGTTTAACACAACGAAACTGTCATCAACAGCTTCCTGACTCTCTTCGTCATCTACTACATATCTCGAGTATTGTTGACCACCTTTCTTCACCTTACATTCACTCGCTTTATGCCCAAACTTGTGACATTTAAAGCATTTGAAGTTGAATGTTTTATTACTGCAATTCTTTGTTTCTCTTGCATGTTTATTATTATACCTCTTTGCATATAAAGCACTTTGAACTGGTTCCGGTACATTACTAGTACATTGTTTCCTCGAGCCCTCTGCTTCCATTATCTTAATTTTTTAAATTTCTGGACTTGGTAACTCATCTCTCGCCTCAATCGCACATCTGAAGTTTTCATAACTCGATGGCAGGCTGTACAGTAACATTATAGCTAGCAAATCCTCATTTATTTTGATGTCCATGTCACCCAATTTGTCTGCAGTCTCAAAGAATTTTGACAGATGTTCGCGAATGTCATCGCCTTCACTCATCTTTTGCAACATCAATTGTTTTAACAATGATGCCTTCTTTGCAGGTCCCTTTGATACATATATTGACTCCAGCTTAAGCCATACCTCACGTGCAGTATTACACCCTCGTATATGCTTCAACTCACTGGGAGTTATTGCCAATATTAAATCCGCTGTGGCCCTTTCATCGCCAGACAGCCACGACCGCACCAACTGCTCATTATCTGGTGTGTCCGCAGGTTTCACTTCAGTGCCATTTACATATTGCCATGTTTCATTTTTGATCAACAACGCTTTCACCTGAAAGCGCCAGGTGTCATAATTGTCCCTGGACAATAGTTCGATCCTCATGTTAACATTCATTTTTATTTCGCAATATCACAACACATCCGTACACGATTATTTCAATTTTTCATATAAAATTTTTCACAGACTTTCAAACAGCGTTATGGTTTTAATCTGGTCTGGTTTTCTCTGGGCCCATAACCTGTGAGTTATGGAGTGATTGAAAGCCTGTTTTATATTGAACTAAACTGTTTATTCGTAAATAATAATCGTAAGTAAAAAATCACACACCAAAAATATTCGACAGACAGGACATGACAGTTTGTTTTCTTTTATATAAAAACTACTACAAGAATATAATAATTGATTTCATTCACACTATATAATAGCAAACAATTATATAATAGAGTCTTAAAGAGACTTGTGTGTGTCAGGATCATGGAAAGTGGCGTTCAGTCGTCTCTGCCTATCCTTGTGAGCGTGAAATTAATGATGATGTTACATTTAATATTAAAGTAATGTATGTGAAATTGTATTTTTGTTGGAATTAAAATGCGATTTGGTAAAATGTTAAGTAATAAATAAATGCGAACTGAATGCGATAGATAGCATTTTGTTTGTTAGGGAAATATGTAAAAATGGTAGATAAAATGTGTTTTGCAAAAGTCCGCGAGCACAATAAAAAGGGAATATATGTTTTGTAAATAAAAAAGCTGTTGTGGCCAAATAAAATTATGCAGATAGGCCCCATTATGCCGGCTTACACAGCAACACACACATTTATTATATTCAATTATAGCGATCTCATTGCCACGGCGACATTGCCCTAATAAATATAACCTATTATGTGATTTTATATATCTTAAACAGTATAAATGTAGATAAGTATTACATATTAATATATTTTGACATATAAATATCATCATCAGCCAGAAGGCGTCCACTGCTGAACCCTATCCCTATTCCCCCCCTTAGAACGCCATTCCGAACGACAAGATGCCAGTTGCATCCACCGGTTATTCGTGACTTTTACTATGTCGTCAGTCCACCTAGTGGGAGGCCTACATACGCTGCGTCTTTCGGTTCTTGGTTTCTACTCAAGAATCTTCTTTCCCCATCCGTTGTCAATTCTTCAAGCGATGTACCCAGCCCATTGCAAACCTACGAGTTATATCAGTAACTCTGGTTCTTTGGCATAGCTCTCTCCATTGCTTGCTGAGCGACTCTGAGCTTTTCCAACCGGGTCTTAAATTACCATTTGTTGGGGAACGTCACCCAGGTCGCTGAGCATAGCATTAAGGTTCTCCAGCGACTCGGCCATAATGACTATATCATCGGCAAAACGAAGGTGAGTAATGTATTCGCCATTTAATATAAAACATATTTAATACAATTCGTGTGCGGTGATAATTATGTTGGCAAGTGTAATGAACAATTGTGTTTGTTTAATTTGTGACAAAGAGTAATTAAATAAAAACAATGATGGTGGACATTTTGCATAAATATATTAGTACACAACAATGCATCATAATAATTGTGCTATGAAACACATACATTTTGAATTTATATATGACATCATACATAATGAAGCGAATGCGTGCACATAAAGTTGGGCCTTGTTTATGTCTACGATTGGCTGTTAAATGGCCGCAAATATGTCATAATATGCGCATAATGGCGTCGGCGACTGAAACAATCATGAACGGAGACTGGTTTTCAGTCGTCAGCGCTCTCGGCTGTATTCTTAATACAATATAAATTTAAATAAAGTAAAAATTGGACAAACCCTTTTACATTGAACACAAAATGTAGTAATGTATGTATGTAAGCCCGCCTGCCTGCCTGCCCCTGGCAAAGCATAAAGTTTGGCAAGTCCATATCAAAGAGAGATTTCTTGTAACCCCCCACAGCCGCCCACAAACTGCCCGCCCTACACTTCCTTCCGGTCTGTATGTACACACAATGAGAACCTTTACATTTCATATTATTATTTATATTGGCATTTGCATTAAAATTAATATAACAAATTCACGCATATACTGAAACCGGGAATCGAACTTGTGTTACATAACAGTAGAACGCTTTGTTGTGCACTCGTCAATCATTATAAATTATTCAATATTCAATACATAATACATACATTATAATAATCATTTGTAAACATTATTTTATTCCTTGTAGTCACAATTTTTCAGTATTTTATTTTTTTACGGTTTTTTCAGTAATGTGCGCTCTTGCACCTCCCCAAGTGAGGCTCATAAGTGCTTAATGTTTAATATTATATATTATGAAAAATGAAATGGTTTTTATTGCATAGGCTTTGTGGCTGTTGCGCATTAAAACATGATGCAAGAAAGGCATAAGACAACAAACAGGTCAATTGCAGCATTTTAACAATATTAAACATAATATAAATAATACAATTTAAATTTAAACATGTATCATGTATCATAAATAACCAACATAAATCCTAGCCTAATAGTGAATGAGATATATAAATTGAGTGGCTTTTGAGCATATATATGATCATGTTGTGTATGTATGTGCTTATAGTGTGTACCATCATCGGCGCTGAGAGAGTGATGTTGGCCAAGATATGCAAATGTGATCGCAGCATCCGCCGGACTTATGCTAATCATCAAAAAACTACCACATCGAAAAGAAAACGCACGCCGCACACAAGCGAACGAATATAGCCAAATATTACATAATGTCAAATTGTCACCCACATGGATAGACCATGGAGCGCCACTTGCCACGATCCTCACACCCCTCATCGCTTTCAAAACATTCATTAGCCGTCAATAATTAATTAATAGTGATTTATTATATACGTTTAATATTTTTGTGGTTGTGGGGGATGCGATAGAGTTGTGGACGCAGCGCTTCTCTGTTCCTGCTTATCCATGCAGGAATTGAGGGCGTGACAATTGGATTGAGGGATAGTTACCTGAATAGATTTTTTCCTTAATTGTTCCAATTCGATTTAGGTCAGTTGAGGAGATCATCACCTCGACTATCACTTGCTCTAGAACAGGCTTCGGCAAATGTGTAATAGGTGGGCTGCAGTTACTTTTACAAATTGTTATTAAACTCATAACTATTCCGAACTAATTTACAAACGTACAGGTAATATATCAATATAATATATATATTTAAATACTTAAAAATATATTATAATGACACAGTTTATATTATTTCGCCAGTCGTGAAAATGATATAAATGATATAACTGGTCTTACTGAGCCACGATCATGTATGAAATTGATTTAATTATATCATATAATGTTAATTGTTATTTATGATTATGTTATGTTAAGCGTTATCGCTACGCTCATGCGTTAGCGTGTCCCTTAATGCAAATAGTATTATTATAACATTTGTGTTTTTTGTCCTTCCGATGCATAATGTCCGCCCTATATTCATGAATATAGTTGATAATAATGTCTGCGCCATATTTGATGGCAGACGATCAAATAAAACATGTTTTACGAGATAATTACATTTGCATTCAATAGCAATCTGCGCCTGATATATTACATCTTATGCAAATTTATTTTACTAACAATTACGAGAATATTTTTATTCATTCATTCATTAAAATAAGTTAATTATTATATCAATATACACATATACACACACAAATGTATAATTCATTGTTATTCATTTGTGTGTAATCTGGGCATAACTCGCACTGTACAAAGTTGTTCATAAACTCCACAATGAAATTTAAATCCTATCCCGAAACGCAACAGAGATTTTTATACCTGAAATCAATGTTATTAAGTAAAAGGGGGTGAATACGTCATACGTTTTAATGTTCGCAAATAGTTGTAACGTGCCTCGTTCGGAGCGCGTATAATACACTAACGTAATGGACTGAGAATTAGGAGAAAACTGGTGTCACCAAACCTAAATAAGACTCTCCAGTCTCTGTTAATTAATAACAAATGAGAATTTTTTTCATGAAAAAAAAAGAACAAGCTAAGAGCTAGAAACGATTTGAAACTATAAATGTCGATAAATTATATTTTAATAAGAAAATACGTTGATATGCTTTTGGGGCTACGAAAGAGGCACGTTAAAGCTGAAATCATGAAACTGTGTATTGCTTTTTATAAATGTTAAAAAGGTAATTTTATTAGCACTACGTCAACAATAATATTAGGCGACCGTGGTCTAGTGGTATATAAATGGTCTAGCACACGTACAATTGAAAAGCACTTGAAATGATAGAAACGTGTATGCTACAATACAATACATAAGTTTCTATTACAATATAAATGCTCTGTGTTATTGTCACTCGTCACCCCCCCCCCCCCCATGTCACAAACAACACAAACAGATGCACTTTTATTAATATTATGCACATTATGATGACGACATTCACAAGAAAGGCACGCATATTAATGTTGTTGTTTAGTTTTCAATGTTTCTCATATTAAAGGGAAGTGATGGAACGTACTCGGAAACCAAAAGCCACCAATGTACATCGTTGAGTCGTCCACCGTTCAGCACACAGAACCAGAATACTGTTGTAATTCATATGTTCCGTGGTTCCGTGGTTCAGCAGTTCATGTTGTGTTCATGCCATTCATACATATAATATAACTCTTATTATATATATAGTGGTCCTGGCGGATATTACGGTTTATTTAGTTTTAAGTGTATTCAGGTCGTGAGATTAGTTTAGCCTCCAGACAGAGCGGCAGCGCAAAATAATGAAGTTTGCAAGAGACCGCTTCTCCCAACGCAACTCACACATTTATGTTTAAATTAAACATTCACATCTTTGCAATAATAATAATGTCTTTATTTGCATAAAATATTGTATGTTTACGAAGATTTAAATTATGAACCCGTGCTCTCAGTTTGCGTAACCATTGCACTTCCACTACACCACATCGCCGCTATTTATGGACGAGCATGCAGCTTACGCATGTGGGGTGCTGTTATATATGTCGAGTCACAATAACAAAGCAATGTTATTTACATTTATGAGATATCTGCATCTGTTATATTTGTAAAAGGGCATCTGCTATACATCATCAGGAGGGTAGGGGTCAGATGTCGTGGCACAATAAAAAAAATGTACAAAATGTACATATTTAAAATTAAAGCTATGAAACTAAATTGCTCCGGAATGGAACCCGTGACTACGCGTAACAAACTAGTGGACACGGAGGTCGTGATGTGATCTGGTGAGCCACTGCCAGCCCACCCGAGTGCCAGAAATCGTCAGTAATCTGCGTCAATTTATTATTTAATTTATCTAAATTATTACAATGTGTTAGTTTATGTGTTTGGTGCAGTTGGCCCGTGTAGCAGTTCAATAAGAATGAATGTAGCGCCGATGAAAAATTGTACATTTTTATTTCAAAATGGCCGCCCCATTCCAACGAATCAGGATATTGGCTCAAATAACTTGCTAACGTCATTTTATAACTGTTGTTTGGATGCCATGGAAAGCAATTTGTTCGCACAAAAACAACAATATTACGTTTTGCGCATACTCGCATATTAAAAGAATATTACAATCAGTGTTATTGTTTTCGTTAGATTGTTTGAAAATGAGGCGATTAATTCGCCTTAATTAATTAACTAAATTAAAACAATAACATCAGCTTTTTTTATCAACGTCAACCATTCGGCCCCGTCTTACATGTTCTATAAAGTACTTAAATAAGTTTCTCATTTACTTCTTTGGCATTTAAAGTAGAGAAAGAGAGTTGTGCCAGGATAGTGGGAAGTAGAATCCCTGTGAGAATTCAAGTGTGACACTTTAGTTACAATAATTTATAAAATCCTTAAACATTTATAAGTAATGGTGTAATAAAATAGATTTACTAGACCATTGCGTCAAGTGACATAGTTGCGTTGTAGGATCAGTGTGAAAGTTGCCGGAGTTTAACTAAATATAATAATTTGTGGCAGCAGCAGTTGCCTCCAATCATGGATCTCTCTCCATTACATCGGATGGTGTGTTGTACATGTGAACCTATTCTACGTATGTATATATAATAATAGAACATGGCGCCATGCAGTGTCATAATGCAAATGTTATCCTTTTTTTCCAATTTGTTGATCCGGCGCCGCCAATGGCAATGGAACACAACCGGCCGCATGTAACCGGATATAAATGGCTTAGTAATAATTCAATATAATATTGAAATAAACAAATTAATATATAATATAATATAATTTTTTACATAATATTAAATTAATTATAAAGTCATTGCGCATGTTCAATATCAAATTATCACGCCTTTTTCCCACAGAGATACGCAGAGACCTGCCACTTGCCACGATCCTTACATGCCTTGCTTCCTTCACATCCACATTACTCTAATGAAACATATATAAAGAAACTATGATTAGGTAAACAAATAATAATAATAATAAATACACATTACAATAAAGTTATTTTACAATTTATTAATATTAATAACATTGATAATGGGTACATATGTCTGCCAATTACAAGTATACGCAACATTTGTACAAAAATTGGGATCAACAAAACAAAATACAAAACTAAACATGAATCCTTTAAACATGTTAACAAAAAATACTTATGAGACTATTAAAAAAGTAACAAACTTCAAAGTAGAAAAATAAAAAGGCAATACTGAAAATAACTTATAGTTTCTACAAAATATCATTATATTTTTTAAGTTGTCTCAGCAGCTTAACTTTGAAAATATTAGAGGAGTCATAAAATATATCTAATTCATGGTTGATGGCATTAAAATGATTATAGGTAAAACAGATTCTAGCAAGAGAATGTTATGTACATTTTTTTTCTAATTTGGTCTACATTGACTAAACGGCCGGCATAGTGGATAAAAATTTATGGCGAATGCTGTTAAAAGAAAAACAAATATGTAAGTTAAAAATGTATAACACAGAGCCTGAAACATGTTAATGTCTAAATAAATGAATAGTTTTCGAACAACTTTTCTACTTTAGCCCGGCATCGAACCCACCTCCGCTAATATAATATCTCTGTTACATAATGCGTATGTATGTATCATTAATCATTTGCGTGCCTTTAGGGAAAAAGGTTATTAAAGTATTAAGGGATGGTTTATTTGGCCCCCAAAAGTGCCATCTTTAAGACAAATGGCATCCCACTAAATACCACTTTTTATATATACACATAATATACATTATTAACAAAGTATATCTCCATACTGTTATATTTATATAATATGTTAGTCGTTAGTAATAATGAGAGGTGTATAAAAATGCAATGTACGTTGTTACTTAAACATGAAATTGTGGATTAAACAAAAATTCAACATGAAAAGTTCACATTTATTTATTTAATATACTGCTTTATATTTATTATTATTATGGGACAGCATCCCACCTGGTGTTAAGCTGGAGTGCGGTCCATGAAAGGAGACGACTTTTAATTTCTAATATAGTTATTTAGCAGTCGTATCTGCCTGATAACCAGCAACACGAAATCATGTGACCATTTACCCATAGGTCGCTGGTTCAAATCCGGCTCGAAGGACCAAAATGTGTGTAACATTTGTACATAAATACATAAATGCAAGTGTAAGTTGTTGGGATGTAACAAGAGCTGTTTTTACATTCACTTATTTATCGATTGAGCGTTCGCTCGTGCAATTCATTTATTATTATACCTTCACCAGCCCATGTGTTCTCTCCATCCTATGAACTTGGACCCTTCAAGCGATGCGTGAAGAAGCACATTTGGCTGGTATAGTGACGGCGACTGAGGCAGCCGGGAACTGATTCTGTTTGTACAGTCACTCTTGGACCTCTTCTTGCTTATCTTCAAGCAAATTAAGTTTAGATGTCGAGTCACAATAAAACAATGAAAAGCCACCTTAAATGACAAATTGCACATTATTACTTGTTCGTCCGCTGTACAACATATTTGGTGAATTACTCGAGGGACATATAACAGAGGTAAACAAAATATATATAAAGACATTTTCACTTTCAATTGTATTCTTTATTGTTATTGTTATGTCATATTATTTGGCATATGAATTACATTGTCATACATGGCTGATCATTTATAATGTTTCACTCCATCAAGGATGATATTGGCACAACATAATATGACCACATGTTAAGCTGGAGTACGAGACAGAAGTGGAAACTGCCGCCGCATATATGGCGCAGACGCATCCGCTATGCCGGCCTAAATAAACTCTAATAACTTTCAAGTGGTTCCCTGAATCAATTTCACGCTCATTCACTTTATTTTGTTTAGCACTCCTAGAACTTAACTCAATAAACTTAGAACCGAAACATGCCTGTTAATTTATTTTGTCAAATATTAGGAAGGTAGGCAAATAGGAGACATCCTCAAGAAAGCTGGATTGCCTAGTGCCCATAAATGCAGAGCTTGTATGATGAGATGAGAATTGTGGATGTGAGGAAATCGATGGAGTTGTGTCAGGATCGTAGCAAGTGGCGCTCCATTGCCTATCCCTGTATAAAAAGGGCGTGACAATTTTACTAAATAATAATAATAAGCACACTATACACCGAAAAATATTCTTTTATATAGAGACCGGTCATCTGACTTCGACTTGACTGATGGTAAAAACAATTCAGTTTACGGATACCTCAGTCATCACAAATGTGATCTATTCATAATTCATACATTTTATTATTTAACCCACCTTTTGCATCAATAACATTAGTGTGATAGATGTGATAGAAACGCAATGACAGTGAATGTCCGTCCTGTTTTATTAAATTATGGCAATTTATATTAATATTTAAGTGCTCTATTACACATCGTAAATGCATCATAACATATACAAGTATGTGTATAGTTCACATTGGTGAGCGTTTGTGGTGCTCTTAACTCACGGCAATTACTTTATTCCATGAACACACACACACACACACGTAGGCCAAAAGATCGTTTTATATCTTAAGTTGAAGCTAATATAGAGCTGTTATGTATATCGAGGCCATTTTTGTTTTGTATTTTGCGACGCACTTTTTTATTATGTTTTATTATTTATTTATTAACATTTCTATACTAAGCTACTAGAGTGCTTGTGTCATAGTAACAGGACAACCAAAGTACTCATATCAAAGATACATTGGTACAGGTGGGTGGTCTCGAACTCGTGCTGTCGGTTTGTGTAACTATTGCACTGCCACTACACCACGGTCGCCTATAAACTTTATATTCAGGCAGTTCATGGTGTATTTATATTTATATAATCAAAAATCGCATAACTGTTGTTGTAGATAGAGAGAGAGGGGGAGGAAGAGAGTTAGGCAGGATCGTGGTAAGTGAAACTCTTTTTCTCTGCCTATAGAAAGAGAGGAAATTAAGTTAAAACCAAGAGTTTTATGAAGCTCACTCAGGCTATTTGCGAAGTTATTATATTTTTTTATTGTGACACGACATTTAACCTCGACCTGCCTGATGATAAGCAAGAGTTTTAGACCTCCCAAGAGTGACGACGACTGAAAAAACGAATAGTTCACGGCTACCTCAGTCGCCGTCGCTATGTCGGCCAAGTTAACTTAATTGTTTGCGTTCTGATCGTCAATATCGTTTCAGTATTCAAACTGTAAAAGTAACACACACCCACACACACACACACACACACACACACACACAAATGAACTTTTATATATTAGTAATGATACATAAAGAGAGAAAGAATGCTGACGCGGTTAAGTGTTCAACTGAAAACAGATTTATTATCGTTCCTAAGTTTCAGGCGGGTTTTTTACAAATAGAAAAGAGCAAACTGTAAAAAGTGCCTTCAGAGAGCATTTGTTCCTTTAAAGACATATAACATATATCACTGTATGTATGTGTATATATATTAAACTCATTAACAAAATGAGTGATTACATAGTTTTTGCACTACTAGGGTAAAATCACAAACACATGTACTTGGTTAATGTGTTTGTGTGTGTGTGTGTGCAGATTGTTTGGTGACCCAGATGTTTAAAACGTCTCGGCCCCTTAGAATTTCGCGGAGACATGCCTTTGAGCAGTTTCTATGGCAACGCCAGTGGGAATACAACCAACGCGCACAACACATCACTTCATTTCTCATACATGAACATACGTCTTACAAACATCTCATTCACAAACTCACAATTTTTAATATTATTCTCTAAGTTCATTTCAACTAAAGTCCGTTGTTTGTTATTTCACGCAGCAAACAGGATGTTGTGTTCTTAGCTGCCGTTGACATTTGCATTGTGCGCATTTTGTTATTCATAATGAATATACTGTAGAGTAGAGATCGTGTAGGAGTGGAGGCAACTCCATTGTCTCTGTCTGCATCAACAGACGTGACTTAACATTCTTTATGAACACTGTAAACATATGTATACCTATAATAATAAAAAAGTTATTAGTCCCATTCATTTCCAAAGCATAATAGAAAGTAATTATTTGTTAATTTGCACAATTTAAATATATAACATAATTATCAGGGATAGGCAGAGACAATGGAGCGCCACCTGCTCCATTGTCTATATATAATTAGACAATACCCTTATAGCGATTAACCTCTGCCAATATTGACATTTGAAATTAATAATTAGTTAACGATGCCATCTTAGAACACGTAACGCAATATTAATATTCATTCACCTACGTAATAATTATATTCAAGTATATTTTCATTACGTTCACAGTAATATATGCTCATGTGTGTTTTGTTAGTTATACATACTACGCTATTAGAATAAGAATAGGACGGGCTCTTGACTAACTTCACTTGACTCATTCAAAAGTGCCTTTTTCTTGACGGACCAGACAAAGAAAAAGACACCATACTAAAGTGAAGTTGGTTGAAGAGTTAAACGTCACAAAATGGCGCATTATATATTTGTTGTATTTCAATCTACACTAATATTATAATATTAAAAGATAACATTTGTTTTTTTGTTTGCAATTGATATGCTCTATTCAAAACATTATTCCACTTATTATTACTAAATAACATAGACTATATTGTTGGGCGTGCTCAATTAGGAAACCCTACGAAAAATCCAATAATGTACCCAAGGTGTAGAAAAAATAATTATAACACTCCTTCAGCGCATGCGATAGAACAAAATAATGTACTACAATATTAAAGAACATGATAATATCAATCAATCAAATTGTTAGGTCTTTTTCACACAGGGATGGGCAGAAACAATAGCCACTTGCTACGATCCTGACACAAATCCTTCGCTTCCCACACATCCACAACTCTCTTTATACACGCTCTACGATTATGGGCACTAGGCAACTCAGCTTTCTTAAGAATGCTAATGTCTACAATAAAATAGCTATACTTTATGAACAATTAATGTTGTTATATTAATGTTTTTTTAAAAAGAAAATTTTAATAAAAATTCCTTTCATAATTACATCGCGTTATTCTTATTTTGGTATTTATTGCTACCCGAACAAATGGCTTTTAAACCTAATAAATATTCTTTCACATAATATAGAAAACTACATTATCAGCGAGTAACAAAAAGACAATCAAAACTGAAGTGTTTGTTTATTTGAAAATGCCCTTCGCTGAACATATAAGTAAAATTAAAAAAACTTAATAGCTCAATTCTTGAAAAGGATTATAGACTATTTAACATCCGAAGATCTGATCTGAAGAACCTGATGATGGATTCTCTAAGATCTGCAAAACTATAGTGCTTTAACTTAAATTGTTCTTTTCTATAAGCCTTTACGTAGGCACTTATCTGATGAAGGCTCGGGGTAGCTGATGATGGACCATGGGGATCTAAAGGATATTTAAGGCATAGAATTATGATGTTTAACTAAAATTGCTCCTTAATATGAATTTTTATTAGACCTTTTATCGATTGAAGACCTGGAGTATATAGTGATGGACCATAAGGATCCAAGGGAAATGTAGGAGTTAGATATTTTTGTTTACAATTGTTACTTACTATAAGGCTTTGCTCGGGCTGTTATCAAATTTAAGACCCGAATCGAGTACATGGTGATCGGCCATGAAGGTCCAAGGATTATATGTCGAGCCACAGTTTTGAAACGTAGGTGAAACCACGGGGCATAGCTAGTTATTTTTATTATATCTACTGACATGTAAGAGTGCTCATTAGAGGCCCAATTATATAATGAAATGAATTGAGAATGATTTCTACGTAATGTAAATATATGTAATGAGTAATATTAGTATTGAGAGGAGCAAATATTTCCGTTTAATTAAAGCTGTCTTAAAGTTATGTCTCGTATATTAGTATTAACTAAGGATGCCATTACACGACCATTATTAAACGACATCGATCTTGGTGCTCTTCTTGCTGTAGAAGTAGATGCAATACGAACTGCATGAGGCAAACCTGAGCTAGGACTGAACATTGCTACTACAATTCAATAACTGTGAGTAGCAGTCACATCCACTATGCCGGCCTAGTTGGAACCTGCAACTTACAAGCTGATCCTGAAACGTGACAAAATCATTTTACTTTGCTATTATTACTATTATTGGTATTAATAATTAAATATTTATGAGTTATATAAAGAATAGGGTATGTAGAATGAATAGTAAGAAAAACCACAAAATACGTATTATTTATTATTTAATTGCAATATCACTAATGCGTCCGTATACAATATTACTATTATTATTATTATTATTAATAATATTAAATGTCATCTCTTACAAGTGCATATTCTCTTGAGAGCACGTTTCATTGATGAAAAATAATGGATCACTTGCTCCTGGAACATAACAACATGGGTTATTGATGGATGCACTGTCATACAATATATTAATACTGGATAGCAATCGAAGTGCGATGACTGCTACTACAGTCCACTAACTATAAGTACCAGTCACATCCTAGTTGGAATCGGCAACTTCCAGCTGATCTTGAAACGCGACTAAGGCACTTCACGGTCTGTACAAGTGGTGGTACTTCCCTAGATCGGCAGACTGGATACCATTTGCAATTAGGAATGATTTTGTTATTTTACATCTCATCGCATCTCATTTAAAAGTAAGCTGGAGTGCGCTCCATGAGCGGATGCGACTACTGTCAGTCGTCTCCACTATGCCGGCCTAACTGGAACAGTCACATTGAATTATACAATTGATTAAATATATAATTATAAACGTAATGTAACTTACGTAATATGAATAACCGTAATTATTTATAATATAAATTCGTAGTAGCATTTCGCAGAGGGAATGTCAGTTTGAGTTGCACGTCAATCAAGTGAGTGACATGTTGGATGATCGTGTAACCACATCAGACATTCAGCAACGCCCCCTGAGGGTGTTTTAGTGCTTTCGAATTAAACAAGTGTCACGTGATTGTCTCAGATTATTATTATTATGAAATATGCGACAATCACAATGGATACCTCTAAATAACGTTGTCTTTGGGGATTACTTTGTGCAGCACCACTCACATTCATTTGCCAGGGTTATCTTAGTTTAATATCTGGCATATAATGGTGACCGGCATAGTGACAACGACTGAGGCAACCGTTAAATTAAATGGCTCTTTCAGTCATGGACGCTCTTCAATCTCCCCTTGTTTGCCATCAGGCAAGTCGAGTTCAGATGTCGCTTCCGAATATATAAAACACTGAAGTCATCTTAAACCTTTATAGTCTTCTCTATAAGTGGTGAGCGCGCATGATAAACCAATGATCAGCGCTGACGCATGACCTGTATAATATTACCTGCATCAAATTGAAGCACATGGCAACGAGCGCCATCCCCAGCATGAGGTACATGGAGCAGAATATGAAGGAGGTCTCTATCTTGGCAGTGTAGATGCGCTCGCCAGGCACAAAGTCACCGAACCCAATGCTGACGAACACATAATTATATTAACAACATTAAACACAATTATGCAAGTTATCAATCAATCAAATTGTCACCCCCTTTTCCCCACAAAGATAAGCAGACAATGGAGCGCTTCTCTTACATTCACAATTCTCTTCATACAAGCTCTACGGTTATGGACACTAGGCAACCTAGCTTTCTATATAAATATGCAAGCACTTTGTGAATTAATCCAAATTCATTTTGGGCTTTTATGAACTACTTTTGTTATGTTCAATAGTGGAAAATATATAAATGGTAGTTTCTATACTTGTGTTGATACAACAAATAACAATTTGCATTTAATTGCTGTGCAATTAAATTATTTGAAAAATTAGATATAGATTTTGTATCGTATGTCAATCACAAAGACACGTCATATTAACAGTTCTGCTTTGAACTGGCATAATTATAGTTTGATAATTTAACTATGCATAATAAAGGATATATTCCAATCACATTGTAATCTTCGTACATTAAACTATTTTAAAATGTATATGCAACTGTTAATACAATTAAGCCCAAGTACCCGTACAAAATGAATGATGTCCTTAGGATACAGAATTTAAGGCCAATTTATTAGGTAATTTTTTGTTGGTTTCAATACGGATTCTGTAAAAATCCATCATTTGAATAGAGATTTTTTTATTTACATTTATACAATAAGCTGCAGGATGACCAAAGTACATATATCAAAGACACATTGGTACCGGCAAGTGCTCTCAGTTGTGTGACCGTTGCACTACCACTACACCACGGGCGCCTATATGCTTTATATGAATATGATATATGAATATATATACGAAATATCCACCATTATCGTTATTAAATTGTCACGCCTCTTTATCTACAGGGATAGACAGAGATCACTTTCACGATCCTAACACAGCTTCCTTCACATTTCTTGGATACATACTCTTATTCACTGTGGACTTATTTTATAGTTTTAATATTCCAAACTTAGATTATCGATCCGCTCGCGCAACCACCTTAAGAGCAATAACATAATAATGTAACGTTCAAAATCGCTCAACACATAGCAAAATCTATTTTTCTTAAATGTTCATTTAACATTTGCCACGTAAGAGTATATTGTGTGTTCATTGCATTCGCCATATTCTGCTACATGTGGAATATGCACTTATAATTGGCTTTAGCTCCAATGAGCCAATATTCTTTGTTTTGCCCAAAGACATTCAACATAATATGAAGTAGACCGGACAATACCTCACATTGTATGACCAATTGGCTCAGAATGCGTTCGTCGATATTACCCTTCCAATTCTTTTATTATTACTGTAAATTATTGTGACAAAGATTTTGTATTTGTATGAAAATTGCGAACATGCCAGTTCTATTCTATTTAATCACTTTGGTTTTGTCCACAAAAGAAATGTGTTCACATGAAATGGTAAAGGCCAGTGCGCAATGGTTTTGTGTATATGATACAGTTGTGTATGTTGTTAACATTGGTGTTGTTTGTGATATTGGCACACGCGGCGCACTCGCCATATTAACACTCCGTGCGATGTATGGACAAATACAATCATGTTGTAAAGTTGGCAATGTGTATCTTTATATTTGTATTTATGATACAAGCAATTTTATTATTATTGAAAAATAGATTGACGAAAGGATATTATAAATCTGATGCTGATGGATGCGAGGCAGACCTATGAGAGTGTTTTCCGACCAAATCAGAGAGATCCTTAAGGAAGCTGAGTTGTCTTGTACCCATAACCATAGAGCTTGTATGAAAAGAATTGTGAATGTGAAGGAAGCGAGGGAGTTGTGTCAGGATCGTGGCAAATAGCGTTGCATAGTCTCAGCCTATCCCTGTGTGAAATAGCCGTGACAATATGGTTGATGTAATTAGTTATGTTCGTTTGCCTCACCTGCTGAGTGATATGAAGCAGAAGTAAGCGCAATCCACTTGATTCCAGCTCTCCCATGTGCCGAACAGCATTGTGCCAAATAATATGTAACTGTAACATAACAAACAATAAATACTGTGTAGGCGATAGAGGAGGCGCAAAATGGCAACGAAACCATTTTCGCAGCGAACAGAAATCGAACCCGTTTCATTTGCATAACATGAAACAATACTATACTATATTATAAAATACTAGCTGCGTAACCCGGCGTTGCCCGGGTCAAAATACATCGCACGCTATCAGTGTTTCTCTTATGTATGTGTACGTAATCTTTGTACCTACCATTAAACGTATGTTGTAGTATATAGTGTATCAAAATAAATATAAATCATATTTGAAAGTATTATAGTTGGTTATATTTTAAAAATAAGTTTTATTGCATATTTACAATTATATAAACAATTATTTTGGTCTATCGTCAATAGATTTCGCAGCGTACGCGATGTAAGGAATTTTATAAGTTATTTTTTAATCGGGCCGGTAGTTTCTAAGCCTATTCATTACAAACAAACTTACAAATCTTTCCTCTTTATAATATTAGTATAGACTATAATATGATTAATAAGTAAATATGTGTGTGTGTGTGTTTGTACTCACCCAACCATAATGGTGACGCATATGGTGATGGGCACTGTTATTGTTTGGGCATCGAATGTGACGTACGTGAAGTCACTCGCCACGTCGCACTCCGCCAGACGATCACCAGTGTACAGGGACACGCCACGGTGGCAGGATGTTCTACATGAAACACACATATTACAGGATAACATGCTTACTACATATCCCTGTGCTTGTTCACGCGTGGAAACTTCATTGATTTAATAATAATATTTTGCTAAGGCTCATTGTAATATTTGCCCAGTTTCTCTGATAGTATAGTTTGTAAGAAGAGAATTGTGAATGCGACAAAGTTACTTCAGGGCCTGTAAACTTATAAATGGTAGTACAACCAAAATATTCGCCTCTTTTTTTATTAACAAATATTTGTAACATTTTAATAAAATTATTCAATATTAAAGAGTCGAATATAAATTTAACAAGATAATAAAATACCATTGTATTTATTTTATTCAACATTATTGGCACTAAAGGAATTATTTAATATTCTTACGTTCGTTTGTTTCTTATCCATAATAAATAAACCATGTAAATGACACAGAGCGCCTGGAGTTGTACTCATTGGGAAACCACAAAGATAAACAAACGCTCGAAGTTCACAAAATCGACAACAATAGACAAACATTCGCTTTACATCTTATAATCTTAGGTCCTTTAAGCAAGGGTAAAAAAGCACCGCTGTCTGATTTAAAACCACAATTGTTTTTTTAGTCGTCGAGTCTCAATTAAAAACAAATGTTTTGATATATCATACAATATCTATGAAACATATTTTACTTAGTAATATATATTTTCACAACAAAGCAAACTTATTTAAATAATAACAAAAATATGATATCTAAATATATTGTTAGTGAATGAGGAAAGAAACCCTGGATAACACAAGTTGGTGGAATTGAATCAAAACTTTTATTATTATAATGTGTTGGATATAAAAGGGATTCACATAAATATTAGTTTTGTAAGTGAATCCCCGCAACAGAGCAACAATAAATATATAGAGCACCTATGTTGTTTAAGACTGGCACACGTGTCAATGTAAAAGGTGTTCTCCACGAAGGACACAAACAAAACAATATATATTAGGGTAATATAACTTTTACGATGTGTGACACTTTCATTATAAATAAGTTAAGCTCCCTTGTGACCAGGATGGCCGCAAAGCTTTTAAGAACTCGGATTAAAATAATCAAAATAAACGATAAAAAGACGCAAAAATCTTTTATATCATTCGCGCGAAACTTGAGGAATTATCAAGTTAATTACTTCTACATTAGACGATATTATTTTCATAAAACTTTTGACTAATTCAAAGCCCTGTGATGATGACCTTTTATATCTTTGAATATAAAAAGATTTTGCGTTTTGATACTTTTAAACAAATATTGTTTTTTTAAGAACAGTTGTTTAAGAACAATGTTGATTAATACAATTGGGCCTGTTGTATCCATATGACACATATAAGAACGTACAAAATGATGATATAACCATATTTAATATAAAACTTAATAATAGTAGAGCATTTACAAAGAATGCATAAACACGAGGCATGTTTAAGTCCGCATATTGTATGGAGTGCGAGCGCTTGGAGCATTACAAAATTGTAACAATGAAACTCCGCTCATGCTTTTGGATGATATGACACATGACAATATAAATGAATAACAACAGACGACTTTAGAGAGGAACTGGGCCAGCATAGCGGCAACTATATGTTATAGTTGCGTCATTCAAATTTTATTAATATATTTTTGTGTTGATGTTGACGTAAAATATGAGCGTAGATATTTGTAAATGAATATGATTTTTAATATAAACAGACGCCGGCTCAATTGTGTCTGCTCATATTTGTAGGAGATTCAATCAGAGTTTTTAATGAAATGTAAAAATGTTTGGAACAAACTTTTGCATTGTTCAGCGAATCCATTATATTTCATAATCGTAGTGTCGTGTCTAATACGCAGGCACTCACCTATGTATATGATTTGTATAATTCTGTTGAAAATGATATCCCTCAAATGTTGGAGTATGAGCTCTCTCCACGCTGCCATCACTCACATCGGACATCACCTGGAATAATAATTAAAACAATGCTTTTATTATTATTTCTTATTAATTATGCGCACATAGGTTTAGATGCCGTCTGCCGGGATCTATATATATCTTATGTTAAATAAATATGTGCATGCTTTGTGCTTGGTGATCCACTATTCCCTGGTTCGGGGGTTTTATCTCTCTAAAGGACATTTAGAGTTTAAATAAAAATATCCCATTTTAGTATTGTTAGATATAATACAAAGTTAAACGAATTGCTACTTGGATATATATATATACATAAACATATATATGGGTGGTTGCATTTCAATTACTAAATGTAATTTGGGAATCGTATCAATAAACGTCATCGAAACTAATTATTAATTTATCATTTAATATTTAGTAGAATATTTATTAAACTTGTGTACATCGTACACTCGTATTTTAATAACGGTTTTTTAATATGTTTAGTAATATTCAGTAATTTCAGGAATGCTTATCCGTGTAGAAATAAAGGCGTGACAGTTTTTTATTTACTTAAATTCATAAGTTTATTTTATTGTTATGAAATTAAGTAATCGATACGCTTCCATAGAGTTACAGTACATCTATCTACGAGTATATTAACTAAATTAGTTTTTCCATTAATTATGACGCAACACAGTGACGGCAACTGAGGCAACCGAGAACTGCGTACGTTTTTTCAGTCGTTGGCGCTCTTAAAACTCCCCTCGCTCACCCTCAGGCAAGTAAATGTCAAATATCGATCACATTAAAAAATGTTCTAGCTTCTAAATATAAATAAGCCAATAAACGTTGATATTGTATCATAGACGCTGGACGATTTATGTAAAAGACATTTGTTGGGCAACGTGAAATTGCCTTTGCATTATTTATATTTCATAATTATCAATTTATATGACAAAGGGAATGCAAACAAAATGTCCACTTAGTGAATTTAGCAAGTGAGCGAACAAAAACATAAATCTTGCCACTTTGGGTTTTGCTCAAAAACTGTATTACGAAAAACAAACGTAACACGGTTATTGTGAAATGTTATTGTGGGCGGCGTTATTTGTTTTTAATATTATTTTCATGAATATATATATGTTTATGTATAGGTAAAGGTGTTTTATGTAAGTTGTGTTACTACGCCTGCCTGATGATAAGATGGAAAGCGATCCATGAGCGCTGACAACTGCAGAAACGAACAACACGGCCTAATTATAACAAGCACTTATAACTATGCCGGCTTATGTAGTAAATATATAACTGATTTATATGATTTACTTTTAATATCAAAACACATCGTCCACATAGGTATATTTAATATCATCTATGTTATATGTTAATGCGTTGGTTATATAAACCATTCTCATATATTCATTGAAGCGCACACTTCGCTCAAACCAACAACAAGCTTCACAGTCATTTGATATTCTTCAGTAAATAAACAATTCACTGTGATATTCGATTCACACAATATTTCATAGTGTTCACAAAACTAAAATAGTTCATTAAATGTTCCTTAAATATTTATCAATCAACATCATCAAATTATCACGCCTTTTTCCCACAGGGATAGGCAGAAACAATGAAGCGTCACTTGCCATGGTCCTGACACAGCTCCCTCGCTTCCTTCACATCCATTATTCTCTTTAATACAAGCTCAAATATTGAAATGTTCTTTAATACATATGTAATAAACCTGTGCATTGAGCGTGATCGCCCTCCTCCTCGTGATGCCTGGACACCCGCGGCAGAGGCACACCAGCGCGTACACGCACTTGAACCAACGCGCAAGCAACGCGCCTGAAACAACACACACATAAACATTAATATTACAAATACTTCATTCAAAGAATTTGCAATAAAGTGAAATGAAACCCTAAATAAATGTGGTGGTATTTTCTTATTTGTTTTTATTATTACTCGACATTTGACAGCCTGGAGTGCGATTCAAGAATCGATGTGACATCCACTATGCCGGCTTAGTTGGAACCGGCAGCTTACAAGCATTGTTTATAATAGGTATTATTTAAATTTATAAAAATATTCAAAGAAAATCAATCAGTTGCCTAATGGAATATTTGTATTAATAGACGGATAGACAGAGACAATGGAGCACTCTGACACAAAGATGATGATACAACATTAGGGCTTTATTTACATTCACCATTCTCTTCGTATGGAAACTGTAGGCGCCTATATCACCATTTCCATTACGCTTTAATACCCACAGTCATAGACAGCAGAGCGAAACTGCTTTTCTATACTTTTATAATAATATATAAAATGCATACAATGTAATATGTTCCTAATGCGCACTCACCAACATTGCTGAGGTACAGCAGGAACAGCGGCATCCCAATCAATGTGTAAACAATGGTGGTCACTTTGCCCAGTGTGGTGCGCGGCGTTAGGTGACCGTAGCCTGACATACGAACAAATGCACATTAAATACATTAGAAATAATACTATCCCTACAATGATTGATCCCTAGCACGCGCGACTAATTCACTTCACGGCCTTTACATTTGAAAGCACCCTGGGCAGTGACTACCAACATTCTTTATTATTATAGTTGCCGGCAGATAAAAAGAGCGTTGGCATTGTAGCTGCATACTAATATGTTTTGTTACCTACTTACATACACGTCATTCAAATACATTTTAGAATTTATATATAAATGTTGTTAAAACATGTTTCAGAAAACTTTCAGAAACAAAAACATGTTCAGAAACTAGAAATAATATAATATTGTAACAAATACTTTTGTGTTATTATTTCTTTTATTAGTCTGTGTTGTTATATTAAATGGACAATTAATTATAATAATAATTTTATATAATAGAGTCACGTTCCTAATTTTAATTAATTTTCATTATTAGAATATATTACAAACGCTAATACATGTAGATTGAAGACATTCAGAGACTATGAAAAGTGTATTATTTATGTATTGTTAAGCACACCTTCTTATGTTAACCTGGAGTGCTCGCCAGAATGGAATCGACTACTGTCAATGTTTAAGTCTGTATATACCCGGCAGTTAAAAGAGCGCTGGCGTCATGGCTGCGCAATTACTTGTTTTGTCAACTATTAAACTTACTTTTCGTTAAACGAATTTGTAAACTGTATATATTTTTAAATATTATCAATAATATGCACGACTCATATATGCACGGAGTTGCTCATACCGCAGTCGTCCAGCACTCACAATATGCAGCTCTTATGACTTAGGTCAGCGCTCTTTATTTCCCTCGTTATGTGTAACGTCTTAGGTTAACTATGTCAAACGCGACTGACATATTGTTTTCGCACGTGAAATATTACCAATAGTGGTGATGACAGTGAGGCAATACAGGAACGCTGATGAGAAGCTCCACTGCCTGGACGTGCGGCCACCGTCCCACCCACTCTTCACTGCGAACACCACTTTGCGCTGATACTCCTGTATCTCTCTATCTATCCTGAAAACAACTTTGCACACTTATCCTTTATTATTAATTATTAACTACGCAAATATCAACGTTAATGGCGATTTAATAAATGGACTAAAACACACAATGGCCAGGAGCGCCCATGACTGAAACGAAATATAAATTCACTATGCCGGCCACAGTTGCTTTTCATGCTTTGCTTCAAAGTTCCTTTATAGAAAAGGCTCTGTATGAGTTTGTATTTGTAGTTTTTAGTAGGAATGGTTATATTATAAGTGTAGTTCCCCCAATATAATAATAATTAATGATACTTTTATGTTATTCATTGAATCAAATTGTAACGCCTCAGTTCCCATAGAGATAGGCACGAAACTAGTTTGTTTTTTATTGTTTTTTCGGACCGATATCTGCATGATAGAGGTTCAAGAGTGCCGACGGCTGATAAAGCCGACACAATTGAAGGCTGCCTCAGTAGCCGTTACTATCGGGGGTCACGGAATGTGCCATAACGTGCTTGTGTCATACAAATATAGATAACTCAAGAATACATAGGTAATGGCAAGTGGTTTTAAACCGGAGACATTTCATTTTGTTCACCATAAGGCTACGTTCGCCGTATTTCCATTGAATTGTTGGAGTTTCCGTTTTGTGCAATAAAGATTTAACTCATTGAAGTATTTTTTTAAATTGTGGCTCGACATCTGACCTCGACCTGCTTAATGGTAAGCATGATGGAGGTCAAAGAGTGCAGACGATTGATTAAAACATTCTCAGTTCACATCGGCCTCAGTGGCCGTCACTATACCGGCCTAAGCATATTGAACACATACAAAAACGTTTACCTATACTCTAATTCAGTCTCATTGTATGGATTGAGTGCGAGCGCAATGTGCTCCCAGAGGTAGTGCGCGGTGGTGTTCCTCTGCGAGGACATGTTCTGCGCACGCTCCATCTCACCAGCGCCCTCGATCTTCTGGAACATGAACGAGCCTGCGAACAAACATTATCAACATGATATAAACCCGCCTGATGACAACCAACAAGAGGTCCAAGAGTGACGGTGACTGAAGAAAACCAGTCTTCACGGCTGCCCAAGGTGGTGAGGTGAAGAGGATAGAGAGAACACATAAGCTGGTAAAGTATTTCACTTGTAGATTGTTCTACAAAGAAACGACGCACCGAACCTTTTAGTTCGACTGTTATCTCCAGTGGTGCCGGCTGTTGTGCCAACTGGTGGGTTAGCCCTGAGTCTGACGCTCCTAGTTTTTAGGAAGGCAGCGGATATATTTGTCTTAGTCTCATTCTAACTCAGTAGAAAAAAGAGTAGATGTTGTTACTCTCTCCCTCTGCTCTGCGCTATTTCTTTGCGAATGTATGGGTTTATGTGAATGGGAGTGGCATTTTGTCGTATCATATATGCCACATCGCGCATGTATCGCAGCACCACTATTCTGCTATTATCATATTATACGAAAATGTTGGAGCACCTGTAACGCACAAATGGCCGCGTCACCTTCATTCAATCAATCACAACATTCGCGCGCTTACACGATCAATCAACTCATTTGACTGAAGCGTCGTGTTAACTCACCATTACGCATCACTTTTGCAACTCACCGACGAACATACACACATCCAACAATCATTCGCCAATTACAGCAAAGTACACAATGAACACGTCACACATAAGCGATAGCAATCATAAGTTAAATTGGCTTTTGCAGTCGTCGACGCTCTTGGACTTCCCCTTGCTTACCAATAAGCAAGTCTACATCAGATAGCGGGTATCAATTAATAAATGTCGTACCGCAAACTTATAAAATACTAAACCCACTACTAAGAATTTAGAAGGTATATTAGTTAGAAAGATCACTAAATCAATCAATCAAATTGTCACGCCACAGGAATAGACAGAGACAATGGATCGAAGGCAATCGTAGACACAAATAAAATTACAATCACAGACCATTCATACGCTAATCGAAATTTATTTATAATAGGTACACATGACAAAGTTTAGCAAATTAAAACTTAAGAGTGCAACTTAATGGCTTCTTCGAGTGCTATTATTCTTAACATGCGTAACACACTGACATTAATATTTATGACTAATAATATTTACTTACATAAATCTATTCAGAATACATTTTCAATTGGCGCGCTTGTTGTTTTGTTTTCATTTATTATACATTTCTATACTAAGCAACTAAAGTGTCAAAGATACATTGATACCGCTACGTGGTTTCAAAATCGGGTGCGTGACCATTGCACTGCCACTACACCACGGTCGCCTTAACATATTACCCCACAACATATTTGTACAAATAGAGTTATTGCACTCTCGTGTATGATAGAAATCATAATTACAGAAAAGTAGAGACAGATTGAGGAATCCAACCAAGGATAAAGGATTACAGTATTATAGAAGATCATAGTAAGGTGTGGTAGAGAGTCTGCCGCTCCAGGGTGGTACCGCCACCTACAAGTAAGTTGCCGGTTCCAAATAGGCCGGCACAGTGGATGTGACTGCTACACAGTTATTAACTTCTACATTGATTCGCGGACCGCACTTCAGCTTTAACATCAGGCGGGGTGCTGTTATATGTTAAAACACAATAAAAAACTAGGAACAGATTGGGAAACCCTGTCCTTTAGTAATGCTTTTATATGAAATTTTACTTTATTATTAATTACGCTATATAATAATTCCAAAGCAAACAATTAATTTGAATTAATGAAGGTTGTGTTAGAAGGCTATTTAAGTATAATACAAGTAATTATTCATTGTATGGTTTCTCTAAACAAATAAATTGAATTGAATAACCTACTTGTTAGGGGAAAACAAATTAATGTTTTATAAAAGAATGCTTCCGGGCTAATCCGTCAATGAGGCGGGGCCTTAACAATCATTATACAATACACAAAGCCGGCATAGTGTTGGCTTGAATGCTTTACAAAAGTTAGGCCGGCACAGCGGATCCGACTAAAGAAGGCTTCTTTATGTATTGCATAATATGTAGTCGTACGTTATGCTACGAGTCATCATCATCATCATCAGCCAGAAGGCGTCCACTGCTGAACATTTAGAACGCTATTTCGAACGACAAGATACCAGTTGCATCCACTGGTTATTCGTATTTTTTACTATGTCGTCAGTCCACCTAGTCCTACGCACCTAAGCTACTTTTTCCGGTTCGTGGTCTCCACTCTAGACTCTTTCTTCCTCGTCGGTTCTGTCAGTTCTTCGAGCGACGTGGCCAGCCCATTGCCACTTCAGCTCGCAAATCCTACGAGCTATGTCGGTAACTCGGGTTATTTGGCGAATATCCTCGTTCCGGATTCTATCGCGCAAAGATACTTCAAGACCGCTGGGGGACTCTGAGTTTTTCCAACAGGCCAACATTTAAGGTCCACGTCTCAGTGCCATATGTCATCACTGGCAACACACACTTCAGGCACTGTGAGATGTTTGGCGAGATAAATGCTACGAGTAATGTATATGAATCCAAAGAGGGGCCTTATAAAGCCAAAACATATTACAGTGTGTTTGCGGGCGCAGATTCTATTACTGAATTATCATAATATATTTTACAAATAAAAACTACTAAAGCGTTGCATTACATTTTGATTAAGAAAGTTGAATTTAACTTGTAAAGCCTCCACATTTTCTACAGATGACTTCTTTTAGGCAATAACAAATGTATCTCTGTTAAAGTACTATAATTAAATATGTTGTGATAGAGCACAATGTCACCTTACTATAACAAGAACATTATTCTTCTACGTTTTATATTTTTTACTCAACTTTGTGAATTTCTCGTCCGCCATGTATTTCTTAACTGTATTATGTTTTTTTTATCTTGCCGTCGTTGTCTCCTTTCCTTGCGGCTGTTTCGTATGATAACGGCGTTGCCTTGGGGATGGACAGAGTGAGTCCCGATGTAAGTGCGGTCGGTTGCGAAGTTAGTGCTTTCTTAAACAAAATTGAGTGAAGGAAAGCTAACAAAAGGCAACGTTCGTTCATTACGGCGCACAGCGTCGGCCATAAGTATTCAATGGTACCTATTATTTGCAGATTATATTTTTAAAACTCACATAAAATTTTATAAAAGAATAAAAAATAAGTTGAAACGAGTTTTGTGTTTTTTATGGCTTATTTTCATGTTTTCAGTCTTCCTGAAACGAGGTGCTGGTTGAGCTGTAAGTTTTTTTAAGTTATAAAACTATGTTGGACTTTTCTGTTTACACCCCTCCGCCGCAGACAGTGGCACTTTGTTTAAGTTTTTAATTAATACAACAATGTTAGCAACAACAACAACAAACTACAACAATTTAGTTTGTGAGATTATGTCTGTGTCACTCCAATAATAATAATAATAGGGTTTAACCAATATCAATTTAGTAGTTTTGTGCTGAATAATAATGTGCGGTGCTTAGCACCGGCATTGTTATATATATATATATATATGATTATAACATCATTACGGCGCACACAAAGGGTATGTCCACGGTTATTATAATGATTAACGATTGCGCAATTTATGCTTTCAAATATACATAATAGAGATAGAGAGTGACGTTGCCTCATGCGACTTTAATGTAACTTATACTATTCTTCATTCTACTAATATTGATTAATTAATGATTAAAATAAACGCGATAGTAGGCCGCATACAATTTATTTATTCAACGATTGAGCGCGTCGTTTCTTTGTCGAACAGTTGACAAGTGCTGCCTGAGGCAACGGTGATTTGTGTGAACTTATGTATAATTGTATTTGTTTATCGAAAGATACATAATTCAATATTAATACAAAAAAACAGGTGTATTAATTTCTATTTTGTTACATTATATTGTAGTTTGAGAGGCAAGGAGTATTATGTACTAATTTATTATTATTAGCCCGTTCAATTATCTCACTGCTGCGCAAAGGCCTTTTCTTTTGTTTCTATCGTGGTAAGGCCTGCACGGAGATGAAAACTGGTATATATATATATATACAGGGCCGTCTTAAGCATATTCAGCGCCGGGGTGCGAAAGTCAAGGCTCCGCTAGCGTGGTCTCAGTGTAGTAGGTACCTATCGAAATTTATGGCGGTCGGCATGCGCCCCCTAGGACTCTACGCCCGGGTGCACTGCACCCCTTGAACCCCCGGGTAAAGACGTATATATATATAAAGGGATTGTCGTATAACGTGAATGTTCATCTTAAATGGCTTCAAAATGTGAAAGTAAGCGGGACTCAAAACGCACGATTCATTTTCTTTAATGGCGTGTGAAGACAACGTTAATTCTATTATTTCGGGAGTCATTCAACCCCCCTCTCGTGAAGGTGGTAATGGGCTTCAATTGATATTTGAACATTTCCTGCCACCCTCTTTTCAGTAAAAGCTTTTCAAAGAATCCTCCACAGCGAAAAGGGTTAAGTGTGTGAAAAATTACATATTCATAGATACAGCCTCCGCCATTGATTATATTATTATACCCTCTGACTTCCCTTCAGCATTATTTTCACACTCAATGTTAGATATTACACAAATATTGCTTTATGTATTACTCCCACGGCTCAAGTGTGCTTGCGCAAGTGTTCTGTTAACGTGTCGGACCCTTTTCAAATAAATTCCTCACTAAGTGAATTTATTTCAACAAAACGCTACGTAAATTTTATATAACATCTTCTCAATGGAATTTTACAACTTTAAACAAATACGATTTATTATTTTATTGACGCACACTTTTTGTACAATTAGGAAATATACCCAAATACACAAAATGGCCATTTTCAAACGTGGCCGGTGATGCACAAAAATACTTATGTTCGTATTAGGAGACTACAGTTGTATGAGTCATCATTGCTTATAATTCACATTTCTAATTGCATTTTGTGTTGTCACGCTGAAAGCTAAAGTGCTTGAGCAATGGAAACAGCCCATGAAAGTCCTGAAGAGATTTATTACTTCTCAAAAGGTGAGATAATAGCATGAAAAGTGTCATTAAGACAAATTAAAAAGGTAAGCGATCCAGTGATGGTTTACTCTTTGATATTTACTTCTAAGAGATTGAATTATAGAAGATGTAAAAATAATGCTGTCAAAAGATCAATTTTGCTCAACAATAATGAAGGTGACCGTGGTGTAGTGGCAGTACAATGGTTACGCACACCGAGTGCATGCGTTCAAAACCAATCGCAGGTTCTGTTTCTATGATACAAGCACATTTGTAGTTTAGTATGAAAATGTATAATAAAAACAGATTTGCGTCTACTGTTTATTATATATACTATACACGTAGTACCTTTGTTTGTATAAGCGAATACCTGCGATGGTGTATCCCAGCACGAGTATGACAACGCCCACGTTTGTGAAGAGGAAGGCGAGCAGTCGCCGTACGCAATGCCTGATGCGCGACGAGCAGCGCCGCCGACTGCGCCTTGGCATCACACCATAGCAACCGCACACTGCAACAATACACAAAACACAATTGAACATACATTCGTTTCAAATCAACATATTTTTTAAGAAACCCTCGAAACAGCTAAAAATTATAGTTATATCTCTTGCATCCTCATGCATCATCATCAGATACTCTGGGTCTTTAATTTGATAACAGCCCCACGAAAGGTTCATAGTAAGTAACAATTTTAGTTAAAGCATTATAGTTCTATTTCTTGTTGATCTCCTATCTTCGAGTTTCATCATCAGAGTAGCTCAGTAGTAAAACACGTGTCCTTCAGCCTGTAAGCCTCACCATCTAATTTAAAGATACCAAATATACCAAAATTAAGTGCCGAATTGGTGATAATTAGTGCCAAAAAGATAAAATTTGTGCCACTGTATCTTCGGAGATATACATAGGTGTTGGTGAGGCTTGCAGAATGAAGCTCACCCCAGAAGTCTCACCATCAGATCTCATCAACGGTATGAACTATCGACATAATTCTAATTCATATATCTTGTGCTAAATTTTTGCCACCCGTCACACCAAATTTCAAGAACATTGAGTTTAAGATCTCCAAGATACAGGGGTACCTTAGTGAGGCTTGTGGAATGAACTTCAGCCTGTAAGCCTCACCATCAGAGCTCATCAACGGTATGAACTATCGACACAATTCTAATTCATATATCTTGTGCTAAATTATTGCCACCCGCCACACCAAATTTTAAGAACATTGACACTGTATTTTTGGAGATATTAAATGTTAAACTTCTACATACATTTAGAGTTTGTACAGTCATGTACCATAGACCAAATCTGTGCAACATCATTTAGCAAAATATTCCTTTGCGCCTGACAGGAGCATAAGCCACGCCTCCTTTACCTTCAACTAAACTGGTCCAAGAGCCAGCGCCCTAAAAACTGTTTGAATTTACTAAGGCTAATTTATTTTATAGTTCATTAGAATGCTTGCGTACACAAACATACTGCGGTCAGTCAAGCGAACCTGAGAACAGGTGACTCAGGTGCGCTATCAAAGGTGTAGTACCTGCGGGGTAATAAAATGAATTTACTAAGGCTGAAAATTGTTATACAACTTTTATATTGCATATAAATAAAAGTTGTAATGGTCAGTCAGCAGAATATGGGGACAGAGCTGGTCAGTCAGCCGCAATGTATGTGCAAAAAATAAATAATATGCAATTCATTTACTACACTTCAATTTTTTTTTAGGAGTATTAAATATTATTTTAAACATGAAAAATATAGTCAGTCATCTTTTTAACCGGACAAGGCCCGCCAGTCAGCAAAAATAGAAATAAATAATTTCGTGCGCGCGCTCGGCATCGCAGATAACGGCTTGCTTCTTTTTTTATTATAATCGTTATTTATTGCCTTTAACAGACTAGATTGAACAAAAAAAATATTAATTATAATTCAATAATATTATTATTATTAGTAATGAAACATTAATTATCGAATTCTTCCTCCGACTCGTCAAATTCATTGATTTCATCGTTATCGGAAACGTCAATGTCGGTTGTTTCCGATTGAGTTTCTGATCGAGAATCTGAAAAATTAAAATAACTGATGCAATTATCCTTACTTATATTATAAACGCAAAAGTTTGTGAGTATGGATGGATAAATGGATGAATGGATGGATGGATGGATGTTTGTTACTCTTTCACGCCAAAACTACTGAATGGATTTTAATAAAACTTTACAATAATATAGCTAATACATCAGAATAACACATAGGCTACAATTAATGAAGATATTGTGTAAATTGTCCAAAATATGACGATAAGTGTCAAGTAAGTAGAATAAAAATCTACCATCTGCGAGCTATTCTGGCGTGCGCTGCCAAAAACGCTGGAGTTACACATATGTAATGTATGATGAATATGTGCATCTTAAATAGACCAATAAAAAAGCCCGCGACAGTATATATCTATATCTTACGTGTAAGCCATTATAGCCAAAATAGTGTCGCGTAAATCCTACGGCGGGTGAGGTGAGGGAAGAAGTCGGTCATCATTGAGTGCGCAACCCGCGGGCAGTCGCGTGAGGGCAAAAGTAATTGACGGTTGTGTCCCTTTTGCGAGTTTTCAAGCGATTTGTTAAAAACGCATTGTACTTAAAGTAATATAGGCCCGAGGTTAGATATTGGCAGGTGTTTTTTTTGGTTAGGAGTTACACGTACAAAAAGATACTTCATTTTTATTTTAGTTTATTCATTTTTAATAGGTGCGATAGTATTATAGAGTAGAGTCTGTCCACCCCGAAATGACGCGCTCCTCCACTGCATTTAAGCACACCTGCGACTATAAAATATGGATGCATCACACCGAAAATGCAATCGTAATTGGTCATTCAGTTGCTGGTTAGAAACAAAAGGAGGATCACGATGATAAAGTATAGTAATATAGTTAGTAATATGTGTATCCACACATTTAAATAAACTAATAAAGTGGAGGGACGCGTCATTTAAAGTTAGACAAGCTATACTATAATACCATCGCACTATATTACCGACAGTCACGTCAACATCTAATCCAATTAACTATACTATGAAGACTATACACTATACCTTCCATAGACTATACTTTCAGCTGTTTGGAATTTTTCTTTATTGTTATTTCTTTCCGTCACTATATGCGTATCCTACTATTATTATAAATGTGAATGTGAGTTTGTTTGTTACGTTTTCACACAACAACTACTTAACCGATCATTTCATGTATTGTACACATATTTTTGGAAGTACACATAGTTTCCAATTGACTATAGTTTTAGCTGTTTGGAATTTTTCTATATTTATTTTTATTTGCTTCTGTCATTTTTATATGAGTTATCGAGTTATAGATACAAAAAGGCATATACAGTCGAATTGAGAACCTCCTCCTTTGTTATGACTGTGTTATAAACCTAATTTTATGCGGGTGAAACCGCGGCCACAGCTAGTATATAATATTTTTTTTTTACTTTGCTAACTATTATTTGCATACCTGAATTTTCCTTTGAAGGTTGAAGGACGACATCGTTGACCAACTGTGGCAATTGATCGCCTTGATACCAATCGAATTCATATTTTCCCTCGACAATTTTCCACCCGTGATCGATTGGAGGCAGTTCCGTGATAACTTTTGCATGTGCATTGCCCCAAATATTTGCTATGTAAGCAGCTCTTAGAAATTGTTGCAACAATTCTGATTGACTTGGCGGTATACTTGATCAATATTAATGGCTTATTGAACAGTATTAATGGCTAATGCTTCTTGAGGCAGAGTACACAAACTTTGTTCATTTTGAGAAACAGATGATTCACTTACTACAGTTGAACTATTACTGATGCTATTAAGCAGAAAAGCCGTTATATTTTTACGTTATATAAGACAAAGGTCTATCTATCCTTATACTAGAGTTACAATGACCCCGATCTATTGTGTATACATTCGACCTCTTGCGTGCGAATATACCTGCGCTCTTACCTGTTCAAATCGCTTCCAACGCCGAGCGCGCGCGCGTAATTTTTATTTCTATTTTTGCTGACTGGCGGACCTTGTCCCGTTAAATAGATGACTGACTATTTTTTTTATGTTTAAAATAATATTTAATACTCCTAAAAAAATTTGAAGTGTAGTAAATGAATTGCACATTATTTATTTTTTGCACATACATTGCGGCTGACTGACCAGCTCTGTCCCCATATTCTGCTGACTGACCATCACAACTTTTATTTATATGCAATATAAAAGTGGTATAACAATTTTCAGCCTTAGTAAATTCATTTTATTACCCCGCAGGTACGACACCTTTGATAGCGCATCTGAGTCACCTTAATGAAACTGAGAAGGTTCGCTTGACTGACCGCAGTATGTTTGTGTACGCAACCATTCTAATGAACTATAAAAAAAATAGCTTTAGTAAATTCACTATGGCGCTGGCTCTCCGTCTATAATAGACAAAACAAAAAATAACTTGCTTCTAATGCCAATATTTTTGCTAATGCCAATAGAAAAGGTTTGTTACCTGCAGATCATAAAACAATAAAATGGATTATAGAAAAATACTCGTCTTCAATAGGCTAACGTCGAAGCAGCCAAGAATGGGCGTATTACGTGCGCGAGAGTAGTTTATACCATTGTATCCCTTAAGGTGGTGCAGCGAGCGTTTTGTCGACTTTACAGAGAAACGTTAGTAAAAATAGTAAAAAATTGATTGTTTTAAGTTGCCGGTTCCATCTAGGCTGGCATACTGGATATTACTACTACTCACAGTTATTGAATTGTAGTAGCAGTGACATACATTCATGGACCGCACTCCAGCTTAACATCAAGTAAGGTGCTGATTATGTCAAGTCACAATAAAAATTTAAAAAGTAAAATTACTATTTATGAAAGTTGAATGAATTTTTATTAATTTTATTAAATGAAGAAATTATTTTATAGAGGCGTATCAAATGATATATTTCAGAGTAGATACGAATATGTACGCAAGTCGAGCGATAAATTTCATATTACCGTTTTTATTTTATGTAAATTGATTTGCGAATAAATGTGCATTTTGTCAATTTTAAGGTCTACGTTTGAATGGAAAAGAGAAAAATAGGTAGGTAGTACATACTCGTACTTATTATTTTAATAATAAATTACAAACACAAATTAAAAAAATGTAAGTTTTAAACATTATCCTTTATTAATTGTAACAACAAAAAAAACTGTAAAACAAATAATAATTATGTATTTATATTTACTTACAAAATGCCTATCCGTAAGTACCTTAATGCTTCTGATATATAGCATTAAGGTGTGATTCCGCTGGCGACTGCAGACCGCAGACTGCACTACTTGTTTGTATGAGATTGATTCCGTGCAAGGCGACACTATTGCGACAATCAGCATTTGCTAAGTCATAGATTATAAATATGATGTTTGGAAACAATATTGACGCGGCGGCTGCAGACTAGTGTCGCCTTGCACGGAATCAATCTCACACAAAACGTCTGCAGTTGCCAGCGAAATCACACCTTTAACGGTATACTGTGAAGCACATATTTCTTTCTCCCTTACACTTATATTTTTTATTTATTTAAAAACTTTATTACAATTTGTGTAAAGGCGAACTTAATGCCGCTAGACATTATCTACCAGTTAACCTTCGGGACAGTCGAAAAGTTATATGGGAGTATTAGATATAAAACTGATAACTTAATATAACACAATATAGTACAATATAACACAATACAATACAATACAATACAATATAATATAATAAAATATAATACAATATAATACAATATAATACAATACAATACAATATAATATAATACAATATAATATAACATAATATTACAATAAAGTAAAATACAACCGTTACGTTTTATAAAGGTGTGCATAAACCAGTTTTTTAAAAACATATCTATTCGGTGCTTGCCTAATTGAGACAGGTAGATTGTTCCAAAGAGAGGTTGCAACAACTGAAAAGGATTTTGATACAAAGTTAGTGCGATGAACAGGAGTGGAGAGAAGGGAGTTTTCCGATGACCTTAGGGTTCTGTCATGGAATGAGGAAAGGAAGGAAAATTGTTCTTTCAGATATGAAGGGGTATTAGGTTCATTAAGAACAGTAAAAACAAGACACACTGTTCTGAGGTTCCGTCGGGAGCGAATGTCAAGCCATTTTAGTTTCTTGCGATGTTCAGAAATGTGGTCGTACTTTCGAAGAGAAAAAATGAACCTAATACAGGAATTAAGGATACGATCCAACTTATCCAGCTGAGCTTCTGTCACGTTCACGCAACAAATGTCACCGTAGTCAATCAAGGGGAGAAGCAAACTATGGGCTAGTGTGATTTTTGCACTCAATGGTAAAAAGTTTTTCAATGCATTTAGGGAGTGCAAACTTGCAAAAACTTTACGATTTATGCCACTTATCTGTGTGGTCCTGGTCCTGGTCCTGGTATCGGCCTCATGGGCGACATAGTGAGGTTACTATACTCCTAAGGTTCTACTTTCTTATAGATTGTTTGGAATTATACATCTATACATATAATAAAATTGGAGTGTCTGTTTGTAATATTGAAATAACCGTTTTTTAATACATGTATATGAATATATATACGGTACATACACCAAAATGACATTTTTTACAATTTTTGTCTGTCTGTCTGTCTGTTTGTTCCGGCTAATCTCTGGAATGGCCGGACCGATTTTGACGGGACTTTTATTGACAGGTAGCTGATGTAATAAGGAGTAACTTAGGCTACTTTTATTTTAGAAAAATACTTTTATAATAAATAAAATAAAAGAAAATCATTTTCACATACAAAATTGCGTGCGTTCAGAAATTTATTTGGGTTCAAGCTGTTAAGAATTGAAAACAAATTATTATATTATAATATTATTATTATTATCCTACTATTATTATAAATGTGAATGACCGTTTGTTTGGTACGCTTTCACGCAAAAACTGCTCAACCGATCATCATGCAACTTTGTACACATATTCTTAAAGGAATCAGAAGTAACATAGTATACATGTTTTTTACGAAAATAAAAAAGTTTTGTCAATTTTTTTTCCTATTATAAAAATAGATGCAAGGCGTTGGTTCAAACCCTGAGTACTATAATACCATCGCACTGTATTACCGACTGTTACGTCAACATCTAATCCAATCTACTGTACTATGGAGACTATACACTATACTTTCCATAGACTATACATTCAGCTGTTTGAATTTTTTCTTTATTATTATTTCCTTCTGTTACTATATGCATATGCTACTATTGTTATAAATGTGAATGTGAGTTTGTTTATTACGTTTTTTATTTTTGGAGGTACAAGAAGTAACATCGGTTACTTTTAATTAAAATAAAATATCTTTTACTATAGTTTCCAATTGACTATAGTTTTAACTGTTTGGAAAATATATTTATTTTTATTTCCGTCTGTCATTTTTATATGAGTTATCGAGTTATAAATACAAAAAAGTCGAGTTGAAAACCTCCTCTTTTTTTATGACTGTGTTATAAACCAAACTTTACGCATGTGAAACCGCGGACACAACTAGTTTATAAATAAAAGGTAGTGGTATCATGTTAAATAATAGTATTAAAATAGTTATTACTGGCCGAATTAGCTGAATAATACATACTATGCCTCATGTGAAGACAGGCGTGGACGGACGGTTTAGCGATTGGTTTGTTGCGCGTAAAGTCCCGGGTTCGATCCACGGTCGGAGCAAATATTTGTTTCATAGCTTTTATTAGTAATATTTAATAATATTCAATATTGCAAATATTTGTTAATAAAAAAAAAAGAGATTGAAATTTGCTTCGGGTCTGGTTATCAAAGAGTGGTAGGCAGTGCCGATCCGGGGTAGTACCACCACTTACAAGTATACAGACCGTGAAGTGATTTGGTCACGTTTCAGGATCAGCTTGTAAGTTGCCGGTTCCATCTAGGCCGGCATTGAATATTGAATTGTAGTAGCAGTCCATTTATTCATGGACCACACTTCGGCTTAACATCAAGCGGGGTGATACCATAAGTCGAGTCACAATAAAAAAAATGTGTTTTAAATAGTGGATAAAAATAATCAATGTCTTGTAGTTTCTAGAAATCATCTTTAATTTTACACAAAAAGCTGAATAGTTTACATATCAGCTTATTGATACACTTCACTAGTAAAATGTGTTAATTTTCATAACGAGATTTTAATAATAAATTTCATTACCGCGTCGTAACGAGTATGTATGCGACAGCAATACGGAAACAATGGCATAGAAAGAGATAGCCTAAAAGGGTCGGAGCGCAGGTAGAAATTCCATCAAAAATAAAATTACGTAATACAATTTGTCCACTGCCGAGGGTTATTAGTTACTTAGATAATTTAACTGTTAAATTATCTAAGATTGGTTAGTATTAGGCTGACCGTTACCCGGAAAGTCCCGGGTTCGATTCTCTAGCAGATATTTGTAGCAAATATTTGTTTCATAGCTTTTATTTGTAATATTTAATAATTAAGTTAAATATAACAAATATTTGTTAATAAAAAGGGCGCGGATGTTTGCTGCGGGTCTGGTTGTCAGAGAGTGGTAAGCAGTGGTGCCCAGTCTGATCATCTTGAGTGGTACTTGTAACTACAAGTATGCAGACAGTAAAGTGACTTAGTCACGTTTCGGGATCAGCTTGAAATTTGCCCGTTTCAACTAGGCTGGCATAGTGGATGTGACTGCTACTTACAGTTATTTAAGTGTAGTAGCAGTCACCTCCATTCCTGGACCATGCTCCAGCTTAACATTAGGGTGATGGCATATGTAGAGTCGCAGTCGCTTGATTGATTAATAAAAATAAATCAATCAAGTTGTCACGCCTTTTTTCCACAGGGATAGGCGCCACTTACCACGATTTTAACACAACTTCCTCGCTTCCTTCACATCCACAATTCTCGTCATACAAGCTCTATGGTTATGGACACTAGGCAACCTAGCTTACTTAACCTCATTTTCATGTCCTAAAAATCAAGACCCTCGCGTGGACGAGTTGAAAGCAGCCTATTATCGTGCCACCTTGCAGAAAGGTGTTTAAAAGAGCGGAGGCACAGCGCGTTTCCAACGGGTAGTCGCAGCTTTTGGAGTCTTGCCAAGACTGTAGAATCTAAGAATGTCGTTCAGTGCTGCCACCGCTGAGACAGCCTGATGGCTCACTGGCGCATACGGCAAAGGCTGTTCCAAGGGCCGAAGTCTTTTCCAAAGATTCGCGTATTGACGATGCCTGAGATTCGTATCAGACAACGCGATGTCCGCATCGAGCTACGATCGCTTGATATCCGGAAGTCCAGTGGTATCCCAGCGCTTGTCCTTAAAACGTGTGCAGCGGAATTGACTCCCGCCTTGACGAGGCTATACCGGCTCTCGTACTCGTCGGACTGTGTGCCTCGGGCTTGGAGGGGGGCCAATGTGCAACCGGCCAATGTGTCGCCAGCTAATCAATGACCGTCAATATGGCTTCAGGCTGAAACGGTCAACTAGTGACCTTCTGGCGTACACCACGCACGTCTTCACCCCAGATACGTTTGATGGTAATGGAGAAGCCCTTGCTGTTAGTTTCGACATCTCCAAAGAGTCTGGCACAACGGCCCTTTATCCAAGCTCGAGGCATACGGTTTACCTGACCGTCTGCGGGGTTGGATAGCCGACTTCCTGCGTGACCGCTCCATTCGCGTCGTTGTGGATGGAAGCGCATTGCGCAGAATGTCGGTGAATGCCGGCGTCCCCCAGGGCTTCGTGCTTTTGCCGACTCTGTTCCTTCTGCATATCAATGACATGCTGGACCTTGGATCCGGCATTCATTGCTATGCAGACGACAGCATGGTGCATGGACGCTACACTGCCTCCCCGTAGCCGGCAAACAGGAGAAAGCCGATATTAGAGAGTCTGTTGTACCGGGACTGAACGGGGTTCTTGATCGTATTACCCACTGGGGCGACAAGAACCTGGTTCAGTTCAACGTAGACAAGTATGCGTTCTCGAGTATGCGCGTTCTCGACGAAAAAATCCCCGTTTACTCCCCTTCCTTCTCTTTGCAACATGTACCTATGTACATGTGTTTTATTATACTGTGCAATAAACAGACTAGACATTCTTGGAATGTCTCTTCGCTGCGACTTGAATCACAGGGACCACATCGAGCGGGCCATTAAGACCACCCGCGAACTTGGCATCCTGAACAAGGTGCGGCGGTTCTTCGCGCTAGAACTTCGCCTCATATTATACAAGGCTCAGATTCGCTCTTGCGCGGAGTACAGTTCGCACCTCTGGGACGGCTCTGACAAGTATCTTCTCAATGCCCTGGATTTATTCCGGCGCCAAGCTGTTCGAATTATAGGTGATGCAGAGGTCACGCAAACTCTGGAGCCCCTGCAACTACGCAGAGAATGTTCCGAAGAGCTCTTTAACCTTGTTCCTACCTCGTCCTTCTACACCCGTAATACCCGCACAGGTCGGGGAAAGCATCCGCATTTTGTCGACCGAATCGGCAGTCGAACTAAAAAGTTCGGTGCGTCTTTTCTTTGTAGAACAATTGACAAGTGGAATGCTTTGCCAGCCCGTGTGTTCTCTCCATCCTATGACCTTGGATCCTTCAAGCGATGCGTGAAGAAGCACCTTAGGCCGGTATAGTAAAGGCGGCTGGGGCGGCCGGGAACTAATTCGTTTTTTTTTTCATTCGTCGTCACTATTGGACCTCCTCTTGCTTATCATCAGGCGGGTCGAGGTCAGTGTATCTCACAATAAAAAAAGTATTTAAATAATGTTTTCATTTTTAATGTTAGTTATTAAACCTAATTAAATAAAAATAATATAATCCGTCCCTGTATGAACAGAATTCTGATACAGGGACTTGCCGTTGTATTTTGGTTGTCCTGCCGTTCGCACATAGAAACATAGAGTTACTCGCTAAGTAATAAGATCTATTTTAGATTACATATGCTATGCTATAAGTTCTTTTGAATTCTGTGCAACGCATTTTATCCTTACTTTACTCTTATGCCTATGTAATTAGAGACCATATTTGCGTACATGATTGCAATTACTTGATAGTACTTGGATTTTTTTATGTTTAAAGTTCTGATGAGTGAAAGAAATGTATTATTATTAAAGGTGTTTTGTTTCGTGGCATGTATGCAGTTTGACCTTGGTGACACATGCATGCGTTTCGGATCAACGTAAATTAGTTATTTTATGTTATTTTGGTCCTAGGTAATTCTCGGGTTCTAGACTGTGTAAATTTATATTATAATAAAAAAATAAATAGGTCATATGTCTGTCAAAAAAATGTCAAAAGTAGTAAAATCCTGTTTTTTTATTTTTTTTATTGTGACTCGACATAAGACAGCACCTCGCTTGATGTTAAGCCGAAGTGTGGTTCATGAATGAATGTCACTGCTACTACAATTCAATAACTGTGAGTAGCAATCACATCCACTATGCCGGCCTAGTTGGAACTGGCAACTTACAAGCTGATCCCGAAACGTGACCGAATCACTTCACGGTTTGTATACTTGTAAGTGGTGGTACTACCCCGGATCGGCACCACTGGGTACTGGGTACCTACCACTCTTAGATAACCAGACCCGAAGAAAATATCCATCTCTTTTTTTTTATTAACAAATATTTGTAATATTTACTATAATTATTAAACATTACAAATAAAAGCTATGAAACAAATATTTGCTCCGACCGGAAATTGAACCCGGGACTTTACGCGCAACAAACCTATCGCTAAACAGTTCTCTGTACATCGATGTTTATAGATAGGCCCATTTCATACAATGCGCTCTATAAAAATGTTCCTGGCGCACCACTGCGATTTCTACGACACGTGTATCAAATCAAGGTCATTGAGGCGCATAATGCACCAATCAACACACACGCCGCTCCTGATTGGAGCATAAAAATTCAAAAATAGTCACAATAGTAATTAGAACAAGAAAAGGGAATGGAGTCGTCAGGGGATATTTTTTAAACAATATTTAAAATTAAAAGTTTTTTTTGTAATATTTACATTACTTTAAGTTAATTACAAATTTGTTAAGCAAATAAAATCATATTTATTTTGGCTATTTTAGGTGTATACTTTAAGCAAATAAATCATTTCATTTCATTTCATTTCATTTCATTTCATTTCATCGATGGTTTCTCTTTTAACCGACTTCACAAAAAGTGTGTTACCTTATAACTTTTTTCTGAGTGACCAATTTAGATGTTTTTTTTTATTTGGAAGCTTGTGCTTTTTGAGTTATCCCTAATAATGCGTATTTAATTGAGGACTGCATTACCTATTTTTAATATATATTTCCCGATTTCTCCGTCAATTATGAATCGATTTAAACTTTTTTTTTGCAATGGTATACCTTCGGGGCGATTCCATTGTGACCAAATCTGAACCTGATGAAAGGATCCCATAAAAATCAAGGAAAACCTTTAATTTCCTATGTTCGCCGTCCTGATTTCGCCGTCAATTATGGATTGATTTCGAAAATTCTTTATTTGTTTGCAAAGGTATACTCTCAAAGTGTACAAAGTCCCCAAGTCAGGATCTGATGAGGGAATCGAGAGAAATCTTCATTTTTCTAATTTCTTCTCGAGGAAACCTACACTAAAGACTATTTAAACAAATTTAAACTAAAAAAATGTAAGATTTTATAATTAATACCGGTATTTAAGTAGAATTTTTCATTTAGTAATATTAAAGCATAAAACAACATTTTAGAATGTTTCTCTATCTATCTGCCCCAATGATTTTGATGAAAGAGTGATATAACACGAAGTCGGCTTTACAAGTCTTTAATAAAAAATTGTTTGAATGAAAGGTAAATTGCGGTTTACTCTTATTTTAGAAGTTACAGGGGGGACTCACAGTTAACCACTTTGAAAGTGTCTTTCGCGCAAATAATTCAGTTTATCAAAAAATAATATAAGAAACCTCAATATCATTTTTGAAAACAATGCACGTATGGGTTTGTTGAAAAAAAAAATTCGAGTTTCAGTTTAAAGTATGGGGAACCCCCAAAATGTATTGTTTTTTTTCTGTTTTTGTATGAAAATCTTAATACGGTTCACAGAATACATCTATTTACCAAGTTTCAACAATATAGTTCTTATAGTTTCAGAAAAAAGTGGCTGTGACATAGGGACAGACATGACAAATCTATAAGGGTTCAGTTTTTTACTACGGGACCCTAAAAACGAGCTATAATTAAAACATAAGTATTATATAATCAAGAAATTATATTATATTTATAAAAAAAATTAAAAGCCACTCCATAACTTTTTTCATCTCAACTCCATATGAACAGTGAGCCTATTCAAGGTCATTAAATAAATCGTATTATTTCTAAAAACGGATATATTATTGAAAATAGTGATACTTATACATATAATGTAATTTTACTTCTTTTTTGGTGTTTTATAGGATAATTTTTACATGATTTTATAACACGGGAAGGCATTTTTATTAGTGACAAGACGAGCGACCTTGACTCACGAACGACTGTCGATAAAACTAATTGTTTTTTACGTTTTAGATTACTTTTTTTACCAAAGCAGGGTCTATCTATTAACATCCATGCATTTAGTACAAACGCTAAATGTATGTAGGAGTTTAACGTTTAATATCTCCGAAAATACGGTATCAATGTTCTTGAAATTTGGTGTGGCGGGTGGCAAAAATTTAGCACAAGATATATGAATTAGAATTGTGTCGATAGTTCATACCGTAGATGAGATATGATGGTGAGGCTTACAGGGTGAGGTTCATTCCACAAGCCTCACTAAGGAACCCCTGTATCTTGGGAATCTTAAACGCAATATTCTTCAAAATTGGTGTGGCGGGTGGCAATAATTTAGAACAAGATAAATGAATTAGAATTGTGTCGATAGTTCATACCGTTGATGAGATCTGATGGTGAGACTTACAGGGTGAGGTTCATTCCAGAAGCCTCACCAACACCTATGTATATCTCCGAAGATACAGTGGCACAAATTTTAATTTTTTGGCACTAATTATCACAAATTCGGCACTTAATTTTGGTATATTTGGTATCTTTAAACTAGATGGTGAGGCTTACAGGCTGAAGGACACGTAAAACACCCATGTATGCGTATGTATGTATGTTTCAAATGTTAAATCATAGATGTGTTTAAAAGTAAAGTAAATACTGATTATGCGTCTAAGATCGCTACCGCAGCTAACAAAACGTGCTGATGAACTTGAAACCCCTGATTAGATCTTCATCAATTGTAGCTAAGAACCACCCGGACTAGAACCACCATAAGAACCATCATGTCAGCTTTCAAACAACAAAAAAACCGCATCGTAATCGATCCATTTGTTTAGGTATCTGTGTGTCTCGTCTGTGGCATCGTAGCTCCTAAACGAATGGATACACAGACACGTCAAACTTATAACACCCCACTTTTTGAGTCGAGAGTTACAAACTGCAAAGCTCACAGATGCGAATGGTGACATGGTTAGTGGACGTCGCATAGATCCACTTAATTGGATCTGCAGCGCGGTTAACGAGAGCTCTGCTGATTGGATCAGCCAACTAAAGGCATTGCCTTGAGCTGGGATCTGTGTGCTCCGCTACTATTATTAGATAACAACAAATGACATGCGTTTGAATTTAAAAAGAAATGTATTTTAAAAAATGATGAACATAAGAGTACGTAATTGAGGTAAGGAGTGCTTTTGCGATTACAAATACAAGATGATTATTAGAATAATATTATTTATTAAGAATATTACAAACAGGTACAGTGGTAATAAGTTTTATTAATTTGTATTGTATCCTAATTGGACATATGACCGAGACCGGCGCAATGCCTCAGTCGTAGTTACTACGGCAGTCAGATGTGCTATTTCACGCTTTGCCTTAAGGATCCAAGGTGGATATGGGATAGGGAAAACATAAGGTCTGCTAGAGCATTCCGGTTGTCGATTGTGATACTAAGAATCAACGCCCTCAACCTTTTGTTCGTCTGTCGATCGAATGCTTCCCCCGACTTGTGCAGGCATCACGGAAGCAAATAGACGAAGAGAATAATATTTAGGAAAAGGTTATGTTAACTGTAAATACTAGTAATATTTCCAGTTAACATATTTAACATTAATAATAATTGCATATTTAGGTTCTTTGGCTAATATGCAACCAATTACAAATATGCACAACATTCAAATATGCAATTACTTACTGATAATATTAATACTTAATAATGAATAGCATAGAGATGTTAATAAATAAATGAATAATAATTATAAAGTGAGTTGTGAAATGTATTTTTGTAAATAATAAAAGAGAATGAGTTATGGAGCAATATCATTATTCATTCAAAGTCATATTGTTTATATTCTTATTTTTTTCTTTATTATAATGGAATCCTTTGATGCTATTATAAATTATAACGTACACTATCAGACATAATAAATCATTCACATATTTGTTTGGTGGATGTTCTCAATATAATTGTCATTTTATTTCACATCATCAGTGGAATTTTATAGTATTGTGTTTGGAATTTTATTACTTTTTATTCTATAGTTTATTTTATTTAAAACAAGATATGGTCGTGAAGCTGGAGCGCGATCCATCAATGGACGGACAAATACAACACAGCTAAAAGATAAATGTCCACTTTCATGTTTATCCCGAATCGCACCTGAGCCACTTTACACCTGGCTGTTCTTTAAAAAATGTGTATTATTAAACCTTACAAATTTGTGTATAAATTAAAAAATAAGTTATTGCTATCAATTTGTTCTTCATGAATTTGTAAAATCATCTTATAATAATAATAATGTTTTCATCGTCTAATAATAATAATGTATATAATATATTGTCGTATTTTTGTGACAAGGGAAATATATTTTTGGTGTGAACGCGTTTAATATCCGTTCCAAAATTAACAATACAGGATGTTAGTGAACTTTTTCACAACTTTTATATTCAATTTCCTAGTTTTATCTAAAGAGGCCGCTTCGTGCATACTTCTCTGGTGGCATGCGCTCGTTTCACATTTGATGGGGAAATTGTTCTCCGTTTACTGAATATTACATTTTTAGAAATAAACTAACATACAGAATTTTCTTAGATTGTGCGCGAACATTGAATAATTAATTAAACTAATTTTATGTCTCTCCGTGATCACGATGGATGCAAAGCTCTCGGTAAGTTAAAATAATAATAAATTGTAAAATCAATAAGCAAAAATAAACCCAATAGTAAGCTGCATAAAATTTCTTTAATATATTAAACAGATAAATAAATATATATATATTAGATTATTTAAGTTTATTTTATTTTAAAGACGACAGGTTTGGAACTTTAGTTAGCATATCAGTTTTGCAAGTAAACGCCCGGGGTTTGGTAACCGGTCGCTCGGCCGGTAGATATTTGCTCCGGGTCTGAAAGTCAAAGAGTGGTAGGCAGTGGTGCTCAGTCTGCCGATAAGATAGTCCCACTACTTACAAGTATACAGACCAAGAAGTGATTTAGACGCCTTTCGGAATCAGTTTGTAAACTGTTGATTCCAACTAGGCTGGCATAGTAGATGTGATTGATACTTACAGTTATTTATTTACATGTAGTAGCAGTCACCTCTTATTGGACCACGCAATAAAAACAACGGATTATTTTGATTATTAAAAACATCATGCTGTACAAAGTTATTTTTGTCGTTTTATATAATTTAATACAAATTTGAGCCGTTGACGTTATTAATAACCCTCGTTTGGAAACTTTGGTGTTATTTGACAGAAATTTGTGATTTTAATATTATCAAGTGGACGACGGACGAGAATATAGGACACGAAAAATAATACAGTTAGGTTTAAATTTATGTTCCTTTGAGTACTCAAATAGAAAATTACCTTTTAGTGCTGCTGAAGCGAGCTCTTAATAATATTTATATTACATCCGTTTCTATGCATAGACGTCATCTGGGGCTGGCATACTACGGGCCATTCGTGCTGGGGAATTGAGAAGCAAACTGATGGTTTTTTTAATTTACATTTATATGACAAATTAAAGCGACAGAAAAGCAAAATAACATTTCATATTTTTTATGATTTAACCATATTTTTGTATGGATTGATATTTACACAATAACCTAAACAACTAAGGTACTCTTATCATAGACACAGAATGACCAAATATACATTAGAGGTTAACATGGGATTAGTTGTCTCTGCATATGAGTTGCACTTGTTTAAATTATTAAGCTACATTATAGCTCCAATTGCAGTTCAGCATTAGGAGTAATGCTTATTTATGATAGCATTACTTTGGATCCTTCAAAGTATGTCGCCGAGGTGTAGAGGTGCCCAGTCCGGGTTAATAGCACCACTTACCGTGAAGTGACTTAGTGGCGTTTCGGACTTCTAGCTTGTAAGTTGCTTGTTTCAACTAAGCCGGTATAGTAAATGTGATTGCTACTTGCAATTGTTTAATTGTAGTAGCAGTCACCTCCATTCACAGACCGCACTCCGGCTTAACATCAGGCGATGATATGATCTGTGCCGCCTTGAATGTATATAAATATAGCAAACAATAAATATATAATGTAACGTAAATGTGTATTAATAATTGATGTACATGGTGATGTTGTAAATGTGACAGATGAATGAAGACAAAAAGGGGCAACAGAATTATATTATGCACAGGATGATGCAAACGCCCGTGGACGAGTGCTCAGTAAATAAGGCCAACACAAACTCATCTCTCTCACTAACAATGACGACTCAGATGCTGCCATGATGAACTTCACTTAGAAATAAAACCAATTTAGAGAGACATTATATTTAAGTCAATTGTAAACGTATGTTTTTAAGAGTGGTAGGCGTCACGCATGGCTCATTACTTAGCACGCTAATCGGTTACGCTGGACTACCAGGTTCGATTCCCGGTCGGAGCAAATATTTGATTCATAGCTTTAATTTGTATTACTTAATTAATAATTATTAATGAAAAAAAGAGGTCTACGGGTTGTTTCATGATTAGCTTGCAAGTTGCAGATTCAAATTAAGTCGGCCTAGTTTATGCTACAGCTACTTGTCATATTTTTTCTATGAATTTAGGTGGCTGTGGTGTAGTGGCAGTGCAATGGTTACGCAAACCGAGCACGGGTTCGAAACTACTCAACGGTACCAATGTACTTTAGTTGTCCTGTTTCTATGATACAAGCACTTAAGTAGCTTAGTGTAGAAATGTATTATATACATTTCTACACTAAGCTACTTAAATAATAAATAAATAAATTTTGTTGTTGTATGATTTTCAACATGCTGTATTGAATGTAACGTGTATAATGTATATATTATACAAATAGTTTGTGTAATTTAGCAAAATGATCTGTTTAGTATTTGGCTTGTGTTAATCTATTTGTGGCAGCCATGTTTGTATACATCACTCGCATTCACACTCAATGCAGTGCTTTCAAACAACACTTAATATGATACACCAGAAAGTATAACATAATAACAAAAACATCTTAACAGGGTGACTGTGGTCTCGTGGTAGTGAAATGGTCATGCAAACCATAAACTCCCAGTTCAAAACCACTCGCCGATACTATAGAGCTTTGACATATTGTGTTCTTTGGTCGATTCTGTGCGACTGCGCCTCCTAATTACTAAACTATTTGTTATCCATTTCTGTACTAAGATACTAAAGTGCTTGTATCATAGGAACAGGACAACCAAAGTACATATATCAAAGATACATTGGTGGTGGCAAGTGGTTTTGAACCCGTGCTTACTGTTTGCGTAACCATTGCACTTCCACTACACCACGGTCGGCTTAAACCACTTAACAACTCTGTGATTCTCCCTGGCTGCCAACGCTGATAACCATCCATTGCTACCAATGTTAAGCAATTGTACAACAGGTGATGTACAGCTAAACGTTGTACAATTGTTTAATAAGGAGCTCTTAATCACAATTTGTGTACTAGTGAAACTTGTATTGAAACTAATTATCATCATTTATACCTAAAGGTTTAAATTATATTTTATTAGCTTCATGAAATACAAATGACAATTATATAATTAGTTTTGTTTTATTTGTTAATAGGATAGGCAGAGCTGGTAGATAAATCAGGATTTTGTAGCCGCCCGCCCGCCTTTCATGTGTCCCTCTGAAGGCGACGATCATTATTTCTGTTTCATTAAAATATTCCTCAGTTCTATTAATAAATGTTTAATCAAAGGATCGAACAAACCAAATTACACAAAATAAATCACGCAATTTTAATTAATAAAATAAATATTATTTACTACGTAAATACGTAATAAAATTATTTTCTATTATAAATAAAATCGGCGACTTAAGTATTATTAAAAGGAATACATGTTGATATAAAAGAACGAATTGCGATCAATTTGAAACATTTTTAAAAATTCAGGGGTCTACAGAGCATAGATAGTGCTGGTATGAAGAAAATTTAGTCTGGACGTGGAATGTAGCACTCCATTGTCTCTGTCTATCACCTTAACAAACTGCTCTGCTTGTTAAAAATATATAATAAAAAAATATATATTTACGTTGTATAAATCATCTTTTTTTATATAACCATATTTTATTATTGTAATGACTACAAAGAGTTATAAGTCATGCTTATGTGCCAATATTATTCCATCAGCGCTGACAACAATTTACAATACAAGAGTTTAAATTAAATAATCAAACAACACGCTGAAATTCACGATCGAGAACTCACCCAATAGTACATTTAAAAAATATCAATTCAACAAGTGGATACCATCATAATTTTAGTGGACATTTTGCCCCTTTCATGAAACCCTCCGAGCACACGACAACAATATAACAATGTATAACAATATACACACCTGCATAGCCGCACTAGTAAACACATACGCACACATACACACACTGTTTGTCTCACCCAATAACACAAAATGTATTAATGTATATATGTATCGCGCAGGTGCATTGTTGTAATGGCCGCGCCGGTCACTGTGCACTCAAATGTTTCAGACACATCGACAACCAACTCCTGAGACGATCTATGAACACACCAAAGACTAGCCACGCAGACACGACACAAGAACTATTGTCTACGGTGCAAAATAAGTTATTCTCATTTTCATGATTGAATTTTTCACATGCATTTTTATTTGACATAGCTTACATCTGTTTGGCATATTAAAGGTGGCTGAGGCAGCCGTAAGTCGACGAAAAAAAATCCCCGTTTACTCCCCTTCCTTCTCTTTGCAACATCTCCCTTAGTTCTTCGGACAGACTAGACATTCTTGGAATGTCCCTTCGCTGCGACTTGAATCACAGGGACCACATCGAGTGGGTCTGAACTTGGCATCCTGAACAAGGTGCGGCGGTTCTTCGCGCCAGAGCTTCGCCTGATATTATACAAGGATCAGATTCGCTCTTGTACTGTTCGCGCTCTGCCAAGTATCTTCTCAAGGCCCTGGATTCATTGCAGCGCCGAGCTGTCTGAATTATAGGTGATGCAGAGGTCACGCGAACTCTGGAGCCCATGCAACTACGAGAATGTTCCGAAGAGCTCTTTAACCTTGTTCCTGCCTCGTCCTTCCACACCCGTAATACCCGCACAGTTCGGGGAAAGCATCCACATTTCATCGACCGAATCGGCAGTCCAACTAAAAAGTTCGGTGCGTCTTTTCTTTGTAGAACAATTGACAAGTGGAATGCTTTGCCTGCCCATGTGTTCTCTCCATCCTATGACCTTGGATCCTTTAAGCGATGCGTGAGGAGCATCTTAGGCCGGCATAGTGGCGGCGGCTCTTGGACCTCCTCTTGCTTATCATCAGGCGAGTCGAGGTCAGATGTCGTGTCACAATAATAAAAAAGTCGTCGGCGCTCTTAGTCTTCCCCTTGCTTAACATTAGGTATGTCGAGGTCAAATTTAGAATTTGAATAAAAAACAAACTCATAGAATAATTATAGTAGTCTTTCGGTTGCTAGTTTAGGTTAGTTCTCATGTAACAATATTATTTTTGTGAATTATCCAAATAATTGTGACCATGATAATAATTGATATTAATATGATATAGATATGCGTGTGTTTAATAAAAAATACCTCACAGGAAACTGTAATCCAAACGGATATGAAAGATTGTTGTGAAGTGAATTTAATTGGATTCCCAATAATAATTACTCCAAGTTACAATGTAAACAATATTGTTAATTGTCAAAACCAGAGGACACCCACTAAGTTCAATTTGTATGAGTTTGTAATATGAGCGCCTTCCCAGAAACACACTTCGCACAAACTTATATTACAAACTACATTATCAACTTAACCAATAATTCAATCAAAACAACAAGACCACCGTGGTGTAGTGGTATTGCAATGGTTACGCAAATCGAGAGCACAGGTTCAAAACCAACCACCAGTACCAATGTATCTTTGATATATGTACATTGGTTGTCCTGTAATATGGTACAGAACACTGTAGTAGCTTATATATACAAATTTAATGTAAATAATAAAAATAAAACTTATCTATTGCTCAATCGATAAGTACACTAATATATCTTTATAATATATTTTTTATTGTGTCCCGGTATATGATAGCACCCCGTCTGATGTCAAGCTGCAAGACGGGTAATGAATGGGGGCGACTGCTACTACGGTTAAATAGCTGCAAGCGGCAGAAGCATCCACTATGCTGGTCTAGTTGGAGCCGACAGTTTATTGTGCAATTGTGCAAGCGCAATTCATTCACTTCACGGTCTGTATACTTGTAAGTGGTGGTACTACCCCGGAACGGTAAACTGGGCACCACTGCCTACCACTCTTATCGGATCGGAACTGGAGCATAATATCTGTTCATTTTTTATTAATAACAAAGTATATAAAATCTACGAAACAATTTTTTTGCTCGGAATCAAACTCGGGATTTTATGCATACCAATCTATGTAAAACAATGTCTATTAAAATAGTACTGTTCATGCAACGTGCATAGAGTGATTCCAAAGAGCCTAGCATCACAGCAGTAACTATGCATGGCCTGCGATCACACACACTTACTTAATTTAGTGTATTGCCATTGTTAATATCATTGCTAAATCAATTTAACAACAGCAGTAGCGCTCAGCTAGAAAATTCCTAAATGTGATAATATATATGATTAGGACTAGAATAGTATGTGTGGGGTAGATATTTAGAAAACCGTTTCACTAAAATCAAACGTATTATTGTTTGCCAACGTAGTCAGTCACATTGAGCGATTGCGTGTGTCGCATCTGCGTTGTTGTTTATTCAACGTTGGTATGTATCTAATAATAGTTGTGTGTTGGTATCGGTGCCGCGCGGCCAACCGGCCTAATGCTATTTCGGGGAACACTCCACACACACACACACGCACACACACACACACACGCACGCACACACACATTATGTAAATACTACGATCACAGTTACAACAATATAAAAACAAAAACGAAGTCAAACAATCAATATGTATAATAATATGAGTAGTGTTTTATATTGTCGTGCATAGTGTAGTAGCTGTTGCGGTGATGGGTTGCACTCCAGCTTAACACTTGGCGGTGTGCGACCGTAATAATATGTCGCATGCAAATATTAAAAAAGTTATATTGTGTGTGTGTGTTTTATATACATACCCGACGTCTGAGCTCAACTTGCCTGATGGTAAGCAAAGGGAAGTTCAGGAGCACTGACGACTCAACAAAATCAATTCAGTTTACGGTTGCCTCAGTCGCTGTCACTATGCCAGCCAAAGGCATAGCTTTGCTTAAATTTACCCAAATTATTCAGGGAAAAACGAATAAGCCGTCGTTTTTATTTATTAATTTACATTTCTATACTAAGCTACTAAAGTGCTTGTATTATAGAAACACGACAACCAAAGTACTTATTATCAAAGATACATTGGTACGGGTGGTTTTGAACTCGTGCTCTCGGTTTGCGTAACCATTGCACTGCCACTACACCACGGTCGCCTTAACGGCCGTCAATGCATTTCACTTATCGATTGTTCTACAAATTGCTCGATGCTGCAAGTAGCTATCAGAATAACGGTAGTAAAAACAAAAGGTAGCAACATGGTAAAAGAGTTCATCATACCAAAGTTATGAGGAGTGTCGAAGTGTGTAAAAACGTGAGTGAGAAGGGAGAAAGAATGTGTATTTACAAAACTCTCTGTGTATTTATTTTCGTTCACATTTATTATTTTGTCTATATGTAAGTTCAGAATAAATAAAACTTGTATTGGGGTGAATATTTATTACAAGCAAAAGATAATGATAGAAATCGTGGCGATGTCAGATAAAGAAACAAAATGGAGGGAGATGTCTTAATATGAAATAGCAACGCGGTTATATTTACGTCCAACTGGGGAGAGTATTATATTTGACAGGAAAGTGAATAAAAAAACAACAGAAATATGATAAATTATAGACGATAAATCTGTGCGGCCGCGGAGGCTTTGTTACACAACCCCCCGCACCCCTCTAACCCCCCTCAAAGCCCCTTCTTAGCCAATGTTTTATTACAACGACAATTACCTTGCTCTAAGATAACTATTCTGTTTTCTTATTTATTCTACTTAATAATATAATTCATTACTAATATTATAAAAGAAAAAGTTTAGATGTTTGTTTGCTTCTCAATGACGTTGAATATAAATGTCATTGAGATAATAGCAGCTCTATAAAACGTTATTATGTATGAATGCAATTGTGAATGTAAGGGAGTTGTGTCAGGATCGTGGCAAGTGGTGCTTCATTCAGACATTATTAAAAACCTGTTTATTATCAAATAGTAGTGAAGTAGTGCCCAGTCTGTCGATCTGGAGTAGTTCCATCACTTAGAAGTACCGACCGTGAAGTGATTCGGGATTCGGCAAACGCCTCCATTCATAGACCGCACTCCAGCTTAACATCAGGCGGGGTGCTGTCATATTACGTCGATATAAAAATATATTATTTTTAAAAAAAGCAGTCCTCAATGCGAATATGCATTGAGTATAACCCATAGAGAATATATATTATGAAAAGAATTGTAAATATGATAAAAAGGAGCGAATCGTGTCAGGATAGTGGAGGGTAGTAGCGCGCTTCGTTGTTTGTGGCAATCCCTTATGTGTCTGGCGGCGTGTCAAGTTGACACATTCGGTATAAAGGTGAGGCAAGACATGGGTATAATCCTTTGTCCAAGAGTAATTGTAAACATCCGTATGATTTATATTTGTGTGAAGAAGCTTATGTTATGCAAATGGACTACTCCTAATAATGGCGCTCATCATGTAGAGGAGAAGGCTACACTTCAGAGAACTATAAATTAAATAATCATGTTTTCATTGCAAAAATGTAAAAGCCTCTAAAATATATTTTTTTAAATGTTTTAATTGTGATAAAAATATATTTTGTTTGAATAAATAATTATTGTAATATAATCTGATTGTTTATGCATGTTAATGATTTTAGCATTGATAGAAACCTTTTTTCAATATACGTTAATTTTAATTGCTGAAATGTCATTATTGTTGAGAATCAGAAGTAAAGTGTCAGTTTTAGACAAGACAATAAAAAATATTACTCAAAAATAAATGTTGTTTTATTTTAAAGAGAAACGATTATATTAATTTTCTCTATTCACAACAATTATCATTTCCACGCCTTTATTTCTACAAAAATAGGCAGAGAGCTCGCTTCCTTCACATCCATAATTCTTTTTATTTGTTATGTATACCTTGTATACTTTTTTTAATTTGTTTTTATTATGACTCGACATAGTTGATTTTGACCCGCCTGGTGGTAAGCAAGAAGTGGTCCAAAAGTACCAACGACTAAAAAGACGGCTGCCCCAGTCGCCGTCACTATGCCGGCCACCTACTATAAATAAATAACATAAACTTTATTTATTCGTACATTGTGTATTTCGTGTCAGCAACAAGTATTTACATAAATCTAATTTCAGAAATGTGCTTTATTGAAAACAACTTAACTCAATATGAACTCATCCTTCACTGACACATAGAATACCTCGGAATTTCCTCTAAACATGTTCAGCTAACAAGTTTCCTTTTTCGTTACCTAAGTAAATATATCTTTCTCCCGCAGAGCCTCTTCATGTATATTCCTACCAATTGTTCCCAGAAGTAACATTTGCTAAAAAGTAATGGACTAATAAATAATAAAACATGCAATTAAATTACCTTTTTTTAAATATAAATTACGCTTGTTCCTTTTTATTGCCACAAGTGGATTTTATTTGTATTACTTTCTGAAGTGAAATCTTATGGACACGAGTGATAGCTGCCTGATGTTAAACTGGTGGCCGTCCGTTCAACTTTAATGGGAATATTCATTCCCATTTGTCATAAAGTTACGCGGTCACTGTTAGTGTCAAAAGCAACTTTTATTCATTCGAACAATGAGTTTCAATGAACTTGAACTGTTAATGAAAATGAACATCGATTCTTAGTGGTTTGCACAGTTGAAATTTTAATTTGAAAGTTCATTGTCAACTGTTAACTGTCAAAACGAATCCCATTCTCATTGTCCTGTGGAGTGCGATCTATTAGTTGAGGCGATTGCTATTACAATAAAAATAAGCAAGTAGCAGTCGCATCTATAATCACAGAACGCGAATTGTCACCGCAAACTAAACAAAGACAAGCGACTACCAACTCTCTGCCCTTAAAACTTTGAAACTTGTTCATTGTTAACATTTTTTTATTGTTTATTTACATTTCTATACTGAGCTACTAAAGTGCTTGTATCATAGAAACAGGACAACCAAAGATACATTGGTACCGGTGGGTAGTCTCAAACTCGTGCACTCGGTTTGCGTAACTATTGCACTGCCACTACACCACGGTCGCCTTAATTTAATTTAATAATTCTAGTACAAAACATTTGCTAGGTGGTAATACTTAAAATAACAATTATAATATATATATATATATGTGTGTGTGTGTGTGTGTGTGTGTGCCGTTTAGTGTCACGTGTGTTAGATGGGCCCCGTGCAATTAAAACGAGATGATCGCACACACGCGCACACACGCACACATGCAACTATTAAGTTAATTGCACATTTTAGCATACATATTGCCTAATAGCACAATTAATGTCATATTACACGCACGAGTGCATTGTGACAGCATACAGTGGAGACCTCTACTCATGGATCACACTCCTGCTTATCACTTGGTATGCGGCATATTGGGTCAGGTCACAAAATTCAAAAACGGAATAAAAATGACAGGAATAATTAAAAGAGTGATCGTTAAAGTGAAGTATAGTCAAATTAGGTTGGAGACGTTTTTGCATTTGTATTAGTGTTTGTCTCTGCCTATCTCTGTGGGAAAAAGGCGTGACAATTTGATTGATTGATAGTGTGTGTAGTACACACGCCTAAGAGCGCTTTTCCATTATGTCGTGGCGGTAGATAAAGATGTTACGATCTCCTATCATAAGGTTTAGTTTTAGCTTGAAGACGTTCTTATAAAGTCAGTAAATAAATAAATAAAGACCTACTAGACCTACATAGTGGATGCACTGCTATTTGTAGGTATGCAAGCTATAGTAGCAGTCGCATCCATTCATAAACAGGCGGAGGTGCTATTATATACCGAGGTACAATAGGAAAAATGACATAACATGTAAAGAGGGGATCTCATTGCGATTGAACAGAGGACAAACATAAACCAAGATAGTTTATAAAACTATTATTCAAATATAAATAATATCCAAGCGAATATAGTCTCTGTTAGTGTGCAGTAAGGGATATAATAGTGTTTCAGTTGATAATGGCCGCACTTAGAGTATTAAAGCGCTGTTTTCCACAATAAGCATTCTCTTCAATGGGAAAATGTATATTTTTAATATTGCCAAGAATGCTCCAAGTGCATGCTTCAGTTGGAGTTATCTCCATTTATAATGCAAAAGCCAACATACTTTTTTATATTAATTCTGTAAATTCGTGAAAGTGACTTATAGTAAAGCAATGTTAATAATATCGATGAAAAGTTTACTACTTAATTTTTATTGAATTTGAATTAATAATTATCAATTAATCAAATTGTCATGCCTTTTTCTCACAGGGATAGGCAGAGACAATGGAGCGCCACATATCACGATCCTGATACAACTCCCTCGCTTCCTTTATACAAGCTCTATGGTTATGGGCACTAGCCAATATAGCTTTCGTGAGCATGTCTCCGGTTTGGTCGGAAAACACCCTCCTGGGCCTGCCTTGTTTAACGCATCCATCCACATCAGATTTATAAATTTCTTTAACTTAATAATTATGTACTTTCATATATATTATTCAATATGATTATGTATGCATGGTTGAAATTTGAGCACTTTCAGAAACCTTTTTGCTTTATACGTACATTTATAAATTTTAAATTTTTTTCGATGTATACTTTTATTGTGACTCGACATATGACAGCACCTAGCAATGCGTTTATGAATTCAAGACTGCTAATACTAAATAACTGTGGGTAGCGCTTACATCCACTATGCCGGCCTAATTGGAAATGTGACTCGACATATGTCATTGACTTACCTGCTCTATGATAAGCTAGAGGAGCACCCATTACTTTTATCAAATCACTTATGTTTTACTTTTATTTTATCTGATGTGAACGAATGTGTTAAACGAGGCAGGCCCAGGAGGGGGTTTTCCGACAAAATCGTAGACATCGTCTAGAAAGCTGGATTGCATAGTGCCCATAACTATAGAGCTTGTATAAAGAGAATTGTAGATGTGAGGGAAGCGAGGGAGTTGTGTCAGGACCGTGGCAAGTGGCGCTCCATTATCTCTATCTATTCCTATGGGGTAAAGGTGTAACTATCATAAATCTATGGTTCTAAATTGATGGTAAGCGTGGTAAGGTGCCCAAATTGGTGCAAATTAGTTTGTTATCCAAACAGTCCTCCTAATAAGTATTATTATTATGAAACAAACGACACTCGAGTATTATCCAAAAAGCTCAGCCGGATTAATTCAGGGATAATGTCAATGTTCAACATACATAGAACAATTAACAAATAGACACTCTCCGCATTTAATACATTTCACTTTCAATGACAAATAAATCACTTAAGGTTTTCCTTATATTTTATTACTAAACATGCTTGTATATGAAGAAGTACGTGCATGTAAAAGATACATTGGTAGCGGCAATTGATTTTTATTACCACCAAACCTCAGTAAAACCTAATATTGACGCTACGCGGTCAAGAACGTTATGAAATGAAACGCACGCGTTGAAATTGAGAAGACTAATTTATTTGACATCAAAAACAAAAGAATAAATGAGTTTGAAAATGACAATTATATTTTTTAATGGAATTGAATTAAAACAATTTTAGAGCGACCTTTTTAAGGTCGGCACATTGGCCAATAACCTTTCCCTGAACTGAGCGCTCTGTTATTTTACTGGTTTGTCAAAGATTATTTAACTCACGCATTGTTAGCTGTGTTTATTAACAGTAATTGTCGATTAATACCACAGATGTCCCACCAACTATGCCAACTACTTCTAATTAATGAACTCTAATATTTATTAGAAATATATTTGTACAATAAACACGACTCCAATTACTGCTTCAAGAGCCTAATTCTTATTAACAGAAACGTGAAAATATCATGTTGATGACATGCCACTGATCTTTCAAAGTGATCTTTTTACATTATCAATGTTCCACTAAATAATGGATAATCAGTGACCACTTATTTTGCATTCTCGTAGCCAACTACCGACATTTTTATTGGATATTTTTGTTATTAATTAGGTCTTTTTTTATTAATTACGACAAAATACTTGTTTCGGCACCTAATTATGTATATACTTAACACGTGCAATGTACATGCTTTAAAATAATTTGTATGTCGTGTTGAAGCGATTTCATAGCAGCGCCTATATTAGTGTTATGTGTTTTACTGTAAGCGTGTCATCGTGAATCAGTTGTGTTATGAGAGTCTAATGGCCACTTTGTCTGTGCGGCCGGATTTTCCGTGTAAGTTTGTCCGACCGGATGTGACGTAGCCGGGCGCGCTGTAATCATCCCCCCACCCCGCCCTGTATACACAAGTGGGGCCTTTTTTGCTCACTAATTAAATAACGAATGGCCGCAATGATACGCTCACTTAACAAAATAATTATAACAACATTTATCTTGTTGTTAGACAGAGATAGTAGATTAGTGTTTGTGACATCACTTCAGAACTTTAATAATGTTGTGCTTTTATTATTATTTATGGCATATTATTACTGTATTAATAAATAATACAAGTTGTATATAAAAATACACGCATACACATCGGCTAACTGCGGCCGGGGATCGAACTGTGTCTGTTGCTTAACGCGCGACTTTGATTAGTAATTTATAAAGTAGGCTTTGTGACGTCTTTGGTCGGCATAGTGACGACGACTAATGCAGCCGTGAACTGTCTCAGTTTCTTCAGTAGTCGTCACTCTTGGACCTCTTTTTGCTCATCTACAGGCGGGTCGAGGTCAAATGTCACTGTCACAATAAAAAAAACAGGCTCTATTTGCACAAAGATTTGCAGTGACAAAGGGGCGTCATTTTATAAGATCTTCACATAATTTTTTTGCTTCCATTACAGCCACATCTCAAGCTTTTCTTTATGATACTCGTATGTTTCTAATTTGACGAGAGAACATTCTTCTAGAATTAAATAAAACAATGTTTATTAAAGTGAATGATTATAAAATTAAATTAATCAAGCTAAAGAAATGGCTGGTATACATAGTTGTATAGGAAAAAAAAAACAAGTTTGGTGATATTTTAGTAAAAAGCTTCACTTCAATTCAAAAGCATCATGAAAACTTCAATTTCCACTTTGATTTATGTCACACGTGATAGTTAACCTCACACCCGAACACACTTTGCATAAATCACACAAATCACACTTTTTGGTAAAAAAAAAAAAAAAACCTACACGGCTTTATACCGCATTCAAAGCAAACTTTTTTTTTTATTGTGGCTCGACATGTGACAGTACCGCGTCCGTGTGATAGTAAACTGCAGTGCGATCATTAAATGGAGGTGACTGCTACAAAACCTAAACAATCGCAAGTAGCAGACACGTCTACTATGCCGACCTAGATGGAACCGACAACCCACAAACTAATCCTGAAACGTGACTAAATCACTTCACGGCCGTATACTTGAGAGTGGTGGTACTACCCCGGATCCCAGTGGTACCCACTGCTTACCACACTTATCTGATCCCGAATCGCGACAAAGTTACTTTCCGTGGTGGTAGTTACTATCCAGTATGTAGTAACCATATGTAAAAAGCTTCGAAGTATTATAATTTCTCTTTGATGAACGTTTTCTGTGAAAACTTTTGTTCACGAAGAAAAATAAATGTAGGTTCTAAGAGTAACATTGTAAATCTGTGCTAAATGTTCTCAGAATTGTGGAATATTTTCAAAGAGGAATTTATTTATTTTTCACATGAATATCAAATATTGCCCGTAATATCAAAAGTATTATTCCCGTTGAAATACTTAGTTTTCTGCGCAGTAAGCTAATCAAATGTTATTATAATAAAGGTTCATTGCGGTCAAATACTTATGTCTACTTTACAAACAACTCCTGTCCTCACACTTGCCCTGTGTCGTGAGGGGGCCTAAATTAGTTTTTGGGCATAAAATGTAATGTAAGGTAAATATGAATTATTATTATTAGTGTTTGTATTGCTGGTTGGTAATATTGCGTTTATTTTATATATTAAATTATAAGCGTCCGTGGTGTAGTAGCAGTGCACAATGGTTACGCAGACCGAGAGCACAGATTCAAAACCACTTGCCACCACCAATGTATCTTTGATATATATATATATATGTACTTTGGTCGTTCTGTTTCTATGATAGCGAGTATAGAAGTAGCTTAGTATAGAAATGTAAATTAATTATAGGTATATGAAAAAGTGTACTTAAATTAGAATTTATATAGAAATAAGTCTGAAAGAGAAAATAACAAAAACATATTTCGTTTAACTTGAAAAAATACATTTTGAGTTGTTAAGACATTTTAAATATATTCCCGTTGCAATCTTGGAACAATGCTATTTGAACAAAATGTTTATTTTCTTCATATTTTGAGAATGGCGGAACACTTTTGTTTGAATTTCGAAATCATACTTCCTGATTTACTTCGATATGTAATAGAATTTAAATATATTTTTATATATATTCATTTAATATTGTAACGCCACATCTGACTTTTATTGACCTGTTCCAACCTGGTAACATACGGGTCAAATAGCGCCAACGGCTGAAAAATATGACTCAAACAAAGTGGTCTCGGTCGCCGGCCAGAGGTCACGCATCAATCGAAGAATCTAAAGTAAGAGGATGGGGATAACACAAGCTAGTAAATTAAACAAATTTTATGCGGCTTACTATCGCGTTTATTTTGCTTAATGATTTAATGATTTTATTGATATCTCATTATTCCGACGTTTCAAGAGCGTCATCCTATTGATTGATGCTGTTATTGTTTCCAAAACTACTCCGTTTGATGTTACGATTTTATTTTTCTGTTCCCGGTTTGATTTAATTTTTTTCAAAAATAACTGACGTTGTGATCCGGTTTGTTAGTTTGCTGGACTTGGGAGTTGAGTTTGTGTATAATGGGGTCACGATAGTAAGCCGCCATCAAAATTTGTTTAGTTCATTAATCAATGTTTGCGCAAAATCTAAGAAAATACTACATCAATCAATCAATCAAATTGTCACGCCTTTTTCCCATGGGGATAGGCAGAGACAATGAAGCGCCACTTGCCACGATCCTGACACAACTCCCTCGCTTCCTTCACATCCACAATTCTCCTCATACAAGCTCTACAGTTATGGGCAATAGGTAAACCAGCTTTCTTGAAGATGTCTTCAATTAGATCGGAAAACACGCTCCCTCGTTCAACGCATCCAACCACATCAGATTTATAAATTGCTTTCGTCAATCTAATTTCACTCATTCTTTACATAGCTAGTATGTACATAATATTCATGTTATGTGTTATGACGTACACAGCAATATAATAATACCTATATATATATATATGTTGGAGAACAAAGGCATACCTTTTAGTCCCAATAATGGACGAATGTTTTCTATTGTGCTATCAAAACTACAATTATGGTTATCCCCACTAATAATGGTATTACGCACACCAGGTGGCCGACCGCGCAACATCGATGGTAATTACAATGTAATTCATTACCATTTGTCAAAAAGTCACGCGGTCGCTGTTAGTGTTTCAATGAGGTTGAACTGTTAATAAAAATAAACATTGACTCGTAATGTGTTGCGCGATCGCAATTTTAATAATGGAGTTTAACTGTCATAACTATATGACAGTTAAACTCCATCCATATAATAATATAATTATTTAAAGAGTGGTAGGCAGTGGTACCCAGTCTGCCGATCCGGGGTAGTACCACCACTTACAAGTATACAGACCGTGAAGTGATTTGGTCACGTTTCGGGATCAGCTTGTAAGTTGCCGGTTCCAACTAGGCCGGCATAGTCGATGTGATTGCTACTCACAGTTATTGAATTGTAGTAGCAGTAACATTCATTCATGGACCACACTTCGGCTTAACATCAAGCGGGGTGCTGTCATATGTCGAGTCACAATAAAAATAAAACTCATTCTCATTGACATTGAATTACGCGGTCGGCCCGCCCCGGACAATGAGTGGTAGGTTATCGGTTGGTGGTCGCTATATTCTGACAATAATAATTTAAATGATAATGAGTCACGTTTCAGGAGCAACTTGAATGGCGAATATCTGCAAGTGCAACTCGCAAAACCGATGTGCTATTATGCTGTTATATATGTTGCTAATTATATCGAACCTTTTAGTATTTACTTATATTTCGCGCGAACATTGATTAATGAAATAAACAAATTATATGTATCTCTCCGTGGTCATGATGGCTGCATACCTCACAGAAAGTCGGAATAATAAAATGTTAAATCATAAACTAAAAATAAAAATAATGCGATAGTAAGCCGCATAAAATTTGTTTTATTAATTATCTATAACACAAATTTTATTTCATTGCGTCGGGAATGACAATGCCCCTTTTGATGTTAAACTGGAGTGCGCTCTATAGACAACTACAGTACAATAAGCAGTCGCATCCACTTTTATCGCTTAGCTGGAACCGGCAACTTACTAACTGATACCTAAAATGCGACTAAATCACTTCACTATAGTATAAATCAACTGACTGCCTACCATTCTACAAAACACCCAAGGTGGTTTTGAATTGTAGCCCTATACAACTTGAAGCATAATATATTCTCATGGAATGTTGGGAACAACAAAACACTTTTGTTATCAAACTTTGGGGAGCAAATTCTTTGAATTTCCAAACTAACGCATTAACAACACATAACTACACATCCCCACTTACACACGGGGCTCATTTACAACTGCTCCTACTAAACACTGGACCTTCGTTTCTTTATCATTATTATCATTAACGCCTCAATTCCTACAGGGATAGACAGAGACTTTGGTGAATTATAATACAACAAATTAGGTCCACTTTTTGTGTGAACAATTTACTAACATAAAGGACATTATCCATTTTAGGCTTTTATGTACTACTTTTGTAATGTCCAATAATGAAAAAATATATAAATGGTAGTTACGATACTTGTGTTCATGAAACTAATAACAATTTTGCTTTTAATTGCTGTGCAATTGAATTATTTGGAAAATAAGATATGGATTTTGTATTGTCTGTCAATCACAAAGACACGCCATATTAACAGTTCTGCTTTGAACTGTCATAATTATAGTTAAATTTTATTTTGTACATTTAAAATATGCAAAATAAAAGAAATATTCCAATTATAATGTATACAATAAAAAATATAGTGCAAATACCTATATTTTTTTAAATATACACAAAATGTCAGTTTAGAGCATTTCATAGCTTTTTAGGGTCTTATAGCGCGTACAGTCAGTAAGCTTAATATTATATTTGTCAACTAAAAAGCAATCAAACTAATTTAAATTCTAGAGGCAAACATGACGGCCAGTCCATCCAGTATTCGTGAATATTGCAAAACCCCCCCTGGCTTTAGTTGCCGGCCGCTGTCATGGCAAAGCTGCGGGGCTTAAAATGGGCTCACGACCACTGCGCCGCAAACAGTCACTATGCTTAGCCCATTTACACTTTAATATAACTACAACAATGTTCATCACCGTACAGTCATTGTGTAGGAACCATTATCATTGCCTACACCCATCAATCAATCAATCAAATGTGACAATTTCAATGATCAAAACTAATGCAATAATAATATAATAAATAATTTCAAACTTATAAGATTTACAAATATAGAATATGAGTTGTAAGTTACCTCTCTAAACCTCATAAAAAATAAAAGAGATTTTAATTATCATAATAAAAATTATGTAAGTATAGTGCGTAAATTATATATACTCGTAAATGTGAAAATAACGTTTATTTGTTTGTTACATTTTCACGCCTAAACAGCTGAACCAATTTTGATGAATATTGCTATAGAGATAAATTGTACCTTTGAGACGGACATAGGATACCTTTCGTCCCAAAAATAAAACTTTAAGATGGTGAAAGTTTGCATAAAACTTTTTATTGCGTCGTCAGATTTGCTTCAAACTTTCCAGAAAATGGGTGAAATAGGGGTTAATTCACTACGTTTTTTTATTATGACTCGATATATGACAGTACTCCGCCTGATATTAAGCTGGAGTGTGGTCCATGAACGGAGGATACTGCTACAATAACTGTATGACATGGAAGATATGAGGTACCTGATGATGGACCACAAGGATGCAGGGGGTCTTGTAATGTACTCAAGTTATGAGTCATAATTGATATAGGCAGGTTTAACAGCTAGTTGTGATATAATATAATATCACTTATATAGGGTAATTTTTATCAATCAATCAATCAAAATGTCACGCCTTTTTTCCACAGGGATAGGCAGAGACAACGGAGCGCCACATGCCACGGTCCTGACACAACTCCTCGCTTCCTTCACATCCACAATTCTCTTTATACAAGCTCTGTGGTTATCGGCACTAGGCAATTCAGCTTTCTTAAGGATGTCTCCGATTTGGTCGGAGATCACCCTCCTGGGTCTGCCATATTAATAAATTAATTTTAACAATTATAGTCCATTTTACAGTTACTTAACTTAGCACACACACAAATTACATATTTAAACTTGTGTCAGAAAGATAAATTGCAACTTAGCCATGAAAAAAGCAAACATAATTAAACGTAACATTTGAGCGGCGAAAGGATTCCGTTTGCAATTATATTTGATGTGAATTTTTGATGAATTAAAATGGTTACTGTTTGTGTTCATGTCACTTTTGTTAATTAGCTTTTAAAGTTCACTTAATTAAATGTCTGCTGCTGGCATTACATTATACATCATATAGGCATGTATATGTACATAAACGGAGACCGTGGTGTAGTGGCAGTGCAATAGCTACGTAATCCGAGTGGCACGAGTTTGAAACCATTCACCAAATTGGTAAATCACTAAAAGTCAAGATACATTGATTATATGTGGTCTACTCTACCACAAGACCCCGGTCGCCATTTATATTTTCCAATACAAAACAAAAACACTTTACTTAGAAGCTACAGCTACGAATTTAAGCTTATTAACAGTGATCGTTGTGAATGTATTTATTATGTTTCTAATACATAATAAATAAATAAATATCTGGGGGCACAGTGTTATGAGATCATTTATTGTTTATCGCAGACATATTTTTTCATAACAATTTTCAATACTTCGCAATCAATGACAATTACTTATATTACCAACCAAAGGATCTCTCCTATGTTAGCTTTAAGTTTTATATTTCCTAAATAAGTAAATAATAACCATCATAAATTTTATGTGGCTTACTATAGCGTTTATTTTTGGTTATTGATTTTACAATATTTATTATTTCGATATTTTGAGAGCTTTGCAGCCATCGCGGTCGTGGATAGTAAACCGCAAGAAATTTGTTTAAGTAATTATTCAATGTTCGCGCAAAATCTAAGTAAATACATTTACTTAGATTAATAATTGAATATTGTACTTTACTTCCGTCGTGCTCCGCCGATTTGCTTCATATTTAAACAAAGTAGTATTCGCATTCGATGGCTACTCTCACACGTTTAATAGTAATCAGTTTTTTTTTTTTTTGGATGAATATACGGTTGTCCAAGCCTCGATTTCTTTAAGACATCATTCCGTATTTCGTGTGTTACGAGATGCACGTGTTTATCGGTTGTCCGCATTTTATTGTAAATTTTAGTGTAAATAATTATACAATCTTACTCTAAATGGGTAAAAGGCAACGAGAAGAAGCTGAAAACGAACAAGCAAATTGGCAAATACCGTAGAAAATAAGATGGTTGGAGAAACGGAGCTCCACGAATACGACGCCATCACGGTCGCCCTCATCCACGTTTGTTCGTTTTACCTGCATGAACAAAACGATTCAGGTAAATACCGATACTGGTTTTTTTTACATAAGTGGATTTGTTGCAACCAAAATGTTTTAATACTTAGTGAGACTATAACGTCCACTATTTATGAATTATTATTGTGATTGAGTGTAGTTTGAAAAACTGCAATGTTACAATTTATAATTACTGTTATTGATGGTAGTTTGAAAAACTATAATGTGACAACTAATTATAACTGTGCTTGAGTGTAGTTTGAAGAACTGCAACGTCACAATTTATTTTATTATTGTGCTTGAGTGTAGTTTGAAGAACTGCAACGTCGCAATTTATTTTATTATTGTGCTTGAATGTATTTCGAGGAATTACATCGTCACAATCCAATATTATTACCTCTTTAGCATGGGTGAACCTACGTCGTCCATATATTGATGTGTATGATTTTTATTAGAAAAATGTACTATCTATAATGAGAATCCTAATTCAGGTTACAACATTTTTACCCAGGGTTTATGCTTTTAAGCACCAACTCAATAAAGATTCGAGGTCAATAAACTCTTGACCTTGTTTTATTAGTCACTCTAGACCAGTGTTTCCCAACCTTTAAAAAATGTATTTTACCCTTAATAAATATAAATGATTACAATATTTTTTTAAAAAAAATTGCCTTTTTTGTTAAATTGGTCACCGATATCTAGCATTGCATATAAATAACCCAAAGCAGAAGGGTTGAAGTCGTGTCTAATCCATTTTGAAATTACCCTCCTTAACTATCGAATTGCCCTGTAAGGCGTGGGCCCCACTTTGGGAAACACTGCTCTAGACCATACCAAAGAACGTGAGTGCCAGAACCAGCCATACACAACTAGAACCCACAGACCGTTGGTCAAAAAGTTAGTCTGGTGTAAAAAAAAAAAAAAAGAGGGATAATGTATTTAACACAATGGTTAACCCTTGCAAAATAAACCCTGAGGTCACATATGCAATCAATAAACCCTCTCTGAAGAGGGATAAAACAAAAAGTATTCACTATTTTGCCATGCCATGCAAATACAGTAGATCACAGTATTAAGAATAAAATTATACGGTGTTATATAGATATATCAATACCGCCATTTATTAATATAAAAATGTTCAGAATGTCAGAAAGATACTGAAAAACTTATTTCAATGAACTTCTCTTTAAGAAGGTTTTTAGCCTCAGGCTAGTTCAGGTGAAGTTGCCAGAGATGCAGCACAGGTCTCAACTCCTGAAATATCCCTTTTTGAAGTCAACTTTGGACTTTTGGTGATAAAATGGGAAATAGTAAAGCCGCAGCAAGTTCGACCACTGATTTTTTAAATAAATAAAATCCTTTAAACTACTGGGGACTCCCTCGGAAGACTATGTGAGAAGGTGGTTGCTACCAATATGCTGTTACGAAAGGCAACAACAAACAGCGTCAACAGACGATTACAATATTTTTACAAGGTACCCTCTGACATATTTATTTATTTTTCATGGATCTGGGACACAATATTCCATTTAATATAATACCTGTATAAATCTAATACCTGTACAATAAGTCAGGTTCCAATTGGTCAGGTTGCCTAATTTCTAAGGAAGAAATTGCTGACTTTAATAGTTCAATAAATGAACTGTTATGTAAAGGTGCTATTTATCTTGAGCTCACCAGAGTCCAATTAATTTATATCCTCACTTTATTGTCTCCAAAATAATACATATAAAAAAAAAAAAAAAAAAAAAGTTTTATTTTTAATCCAAAAAAATTAACATCTTTTAAAATTGAGGAAATACGTACTGCTCTTAAATTATTAATAACTGCTCTGGATTTTTATACATGACCAATAAAGATATTAAAGATGATTTTGACACCCATACATAAATATAAAAAATCAAAATTAAAATTTTAAAGGAACCCCCGAAACGCCTGGAACCACTTTGGTTATATCATCAGCTTTATAGTAATAAACAACATTAGTCATGGCTCAATAGTTATATCCCTTTAATATCCCTTGGATCCTTATGGTGCATCATCAGATAACTACTCTAGGTCTTCAATTTGATAATGGCCCAGCTAATGGCTCATAGAGAGTAACAATTTTAGTTAAAGCACTATGATATTATCTGTTATTGATTTGCTGATCTGAGAGGATTCATGATCAGATACTCCCGATCTTCAATTTGATAACGGCCCAGCTAAAGGCTTAGTTAAAGCACTACAGTTCTATCTCTTTTTTTTGCTGATCAATTGATATCAATTTGCTGATCTGAGAGGATTCATAATAGTGCATCATCAGATTGCCCGGTCTTCAATTTGATGACGGTCCAGCTAAATGCTCTTAGTGAGTAACAATTTTAGTTAAAGCACTATAGTTCTATCTCTTGTTGATTTGCTGATCTGAGAGGATTCATGATGGTGCCTCATCAGATACTCTCGGTCTTTAATTTGATAACGGTCCAGCTAATGGCTCATAGTGAGTAACAATTTTAGTTAAAGCACTATAGGTCCATTTCTTGTTGATTTGCTGATCTGAGAGGAGCCATGATCAGATTTTTTAGATCCGGAATGTTTTATTTTATCGCACTAACTTTTCTATACTTAGTTTCCTACCTTCAAGACAAATCTAATAAGTCCAAACTTAGTATACCAAAAAAAGTTTGAACACATCCAGGATTTCGTCTCCTACCTTCGAGTTCCATCATCAGAGTAGCTCAGTGGTACCAGTTAAAACACACATGTATTTGTATACGTTTTTATTTCAAATGTTAGGTCACAGATTTGTTTAAAAGTAAATACCTATAAGGCTGGGAATACAAGTCCGATTTTCCTCTCCGATAGTCCGATCCGATTGTCTGATCAGACAATCGGAAAGCACTCGTGCCATACATTTGTATGAATACTTAATACACGTCAGATCCGATAGTCGTATCGGATGTCAGAATCGGAAACAACGCCAAGGCGCTTACGATTTTATGGCCGATCCGATTGTCTGAAGGTGCAGTTTTCATACAGAATACAGAAACAAAATAGACGTCCGATTCCTACTTCCGATTTGTAAATAATTTGCTCAGCAATATCGGACGTGTATTCCCAGCCTTATGCGTATTTAGGACGACAACCCTTGTACGTCGCTATGCGACGAAGATTGTTATTTTATGTCAAATAAATATGCCATTGTTAAAACACGTAAAAAATGTTATAATTTTTCCCCTAAAATATTCAATCAAGGTAATCGATCTAAACTGCAAACCAACCTCGCCATATAAATATTTTAAGGGAAAAATTATAACATTTTTTACGTGTTTTAACAACGGCTTTATTATTTGACATAAAATAACAATCTTCGTCGCATAGCGACGTACAAGGGTTGTCGTTCTAAACAGCGCGTCTAAAATCGCTACCGCAGCTAACAAATCGAGCTGATGACCTTGAAACCGCTGATCAGATCTTCATCAATTGTAGCTAAGAACCATCTCGATCACGTCAGCTTTCAAATGAAACAAACCGCATCGTAATCGGTCCATTCGTTTAGGAGCTACGATGCCACAGACAGACACACAGATACACAGAGCCACAGATACACAGATACACAGATACACAGATACACAGATACACAGATACACAGATACACAGACAAGTCAAACTTATAACACCCCTCTTTTTGGGTCGGGGGTTAATAAAAACAGGAATTATACTTCATTAGTATATTTAAATGTTTAGATAAAGACATAATAATCATGTCTAATGGCCACAAAGGAGACTTATATATTGGTAAGTTTATGTTTTATTATAAACACAACTAAAAGTAAATTAATTCCACAAGCATAATGAATGAGAATAGGTTCTGAAAACATGACAGTTGGAACAAAACACGTCCTATTCAAAGTTGGCCACTATAACAGGCATGCTATATGCAGCATGTCCAAGACTTCAGGTGTAACATAATATAGCTGATGCGCATACAAAACAACTTGAACTATGGAAATGCATTAAATAATAATAGATATAATAGCCAAGTACCAATATCACAAGGTGCCAATAAAATACTATCCTGGTGACAAAATAATTTGTTTCACTTTCATAAGAATCAATTAATCAGCCAAAATAAGTAATTTATGCAGATGCATTATTGTTAAATTGCAGTTATGTTGTACCACTAATAGGGTTCGGTAAGATTCATAAATAAATAAATGAACACAATAATTACCTAAATTTACTGGCTGTCTTTTTGCTTTAAAATCATTTACATGTAATAAAAGTAAGTAACTCCTTTATCATGTTAAGAATTAACAACACCACATCTTGATAGTCTAGCTAAACTAATTTAGCAGTGGTGTAAGCATGCAAGTATGTGCGTATAGACAGATTATATACCATCAAAAACAATACTGCTTCAAATAAAATCAGTTGACACTGCTTCAAGACAGTTTAACAATAGAACCTAGTGAAAAACGGCAAAATATGCCTTTTATACGATTATTTCAGGTTTTGGTATTTCTAAAAAAGATTTGTTTGCCTCTACACATAATCATAAGTGTAAGTTATATATTTGTTGGCGACCAGACCACTATGCTATCGCAAGAGATTCTTTCACAATCTCATGGACGTTTTCCATACAGGACTTTTTACAAATATCATTCGTTTTCCACCCTTTTCAATTATGATAAAGCTTTTCTAAATTTTGTAACAAGGCACCTAGGGTAATTATAGTTGGCTCATATTGACCATTGCAACCATAGTATCCTTTCTCCAGGTTACACGGTATATTGCCTGTAAGTGCAGGTGCTTCATTGTCGATAACATTTTGAAGCAATGTCATACCTAATTGTAGATTATTGTAATAGTAAAAAAATAGTATCACAAATATACAGATACATTACACTTCACAGATAGATAAGATTTCTCTTATTTATTCTTATTTATTAACCTTTTTCTAATACTTCTAATAAAGGCTATAGTTATAATTCAGTAAATTGGTATATTCAGCAATAGCCCTCATTTACCAAATGAACTTACCACTGACATTTGTGTTAAGATACTATCTAAGAGATTTTTAGGTTTCGCCCACAAACTCGAAAATATGATTTAAGAACCCAATGTTGGTTAAGAATTATTATATAAATTATATCCAAATGAAAATATTTCACTTAGTTTGTTATCCAATGTGATAACATTGTTAGCTCTTGTAACCGCTCATAAAGGATAATCCTCATCTTTAATTAAATATAATAATATGATTATTTAAAATATTGCGAGTTAAAATATAAATAATAAATTTCAATAAACCTAGGGCCAGGTCGTACACAACCAGCTTTATTATTGCCTCTATTGTATAAATCCTAAAATATCTTTTGTAAAAGAGAGTTTATCTGCCCTGCACAAAACTCTTTCAGTTATATAAATGAAAAATAAAAAAATCTTGTTCGTTAACAAACTTTAAGCAATTAAAATAAAGATACACTATATATCTTGATATCTATGACATACACTTGAAAATCATAGTAATGGTCATTTGTCAACATCTACTATTTAAACATTAGGAGAGAATATTGACACTATTCGTAGAACTGTTGGATGGTCCGAAAAATCCAACACTTTTGCAAAAATTGATTTAAAAAAAAAATATATATTATATATATATTTATTACTTGTACTAGATCACTGTAATGACTTAGAGGACGCATAATTATATAAATTTAAGAAATAATTGTTATAGAACTAATTTAATGTGATTGAGGAGTTCTGATCATCCAAATGTCTGGTAATACTTCCATTTCAGTCCACAAACCTTCAACCTTTAAATATCTACTTTGTTTAAATATGAAGCAAATCGGCGGAGCACGACGGAAGTAAAGTACAATTGAGAATCAAACGAACTTACCTGTAAGTGAAGTTCGATGATAATTGTACGAACTTCCTTAGTGCTCCGCCGATTGTGAAAGCCACACCCTCCCACCTCTACATGTAAATAGGTAGGTGAGTTTCAGGTTTGTAAGCACAGGAACACTATAAACAGAATGATGTCTTAAAGAAATCGAGGCTTGGACAACCGTACATTCATCCAAAAAAAAAAAAATGATTACTATTAAACGTGTGAGAGTAGCCATCGAATGCGAATACTACTTTGTTTAAATATGAAGCAAATCGGCGGAGCACTAAGGAAGTTCGTACAATTATCATCGAACTTCACTTACAGGTAAGTTCGTTTGATTCTCAATTATATAAAGGTAAGTTTTACACGAGTCTCAAATGTAATATAATCCAATTTGTTAATAATTCCCACTTGTTCATGAATAACCAGCTCTCATCGTAGCGAAGTTAATTTCCAAAAGTCTAATTAAGAATAACATTAGCGTGCGAAATGTTAAGAGAGAGCATTTAATTTATAATTACTCAAAACAACCAAAGTGTGGATAAAAAGTAATTAAAACTGCTTATGTTTGCGTTCATTATAACATTTGTGTGTGTGTGTGTGTGTGTGTGTGTGTGTGTGTGTGTGTGTGTTGTTAATTAAAAATGACATGTCGGTGGCGAGCTCAAAGAGTTTCATTATGAAATGCGGTCTACCATATTGAACACATGTTTTATATATATTTATATATATATATATATATACGCAGATATATCCCTGTTATATTTATCTATTGTGGCATGTCATAAAATCATAAAACCTCAGCACGCCACCGGCCAAAGACGATAATAGATGATAGGAGTAGCTTCGTGTACACATGTGTGTAGTTATTTATATGACAACTTTCTATCAGTGAAAACCTTTGAATATCAGTGAAATTTGAGACTGAAAAATTGGTCAACTTTGATCTATTGGCTGGTAGCCCACTTTTGAATTTTATTTTGTGTTTGGTAATATAGTTTTTTTAATATATAAACAACAATTCTTCAAAGGCGTAAAACAAGAATTATCCTTTAAATTGGACGTAAAACTGCGTGCTCCATTTGTCCGCTATGCCGGCCTGCAAAACCTCTCTCTAATTAATGATTTCTTTTAACTAAGCTACTAAAAGTGATAAGCAGTGGTGCCCACTTTTCCAAACTGGGATACTACCACCACTTACAAATGCAAAGAGCGTTAAGTGACTTAGTAGCGTTTTAGGATCAGTTTACGTTTCAGCATTAAGTTGCCGGTGCCAACAACGCCGGCATAGTGAATGCGACTGCTCCTTATTAAAGCGGTTATTTCAATCGAGGATTATACTTGAAAAAGTTTACTTACATTACTTGACATATGACAGCACCCTATCTAATGTTGGGTTGGAGAGCGGTCCTCAAATGGAGGTGACTACTACAACAATTATTAACTGTAAGGCTGGCATTCACTATGCCGGCCTAATTGGAACCGACACCATCCAAGCTGAACCCAAAACGCAACTAACATTTAAACATTTAATTAAATTAAACATTTCTATACAAGCCTACTAAAGTGCTCGTATCGTATCTAAACAGGACAATCAAAGTACTTGAAAATGTACTCTCACTCTTGTTAGTTCTAGAATTTTTTTGAATTTTTATAAAAAAATCATAAGCTTTTTGAGGTATTTTAAACCCTTTTGACGCTACGTGGTCAAGGACGTTGTAAAATGAAACGCACCTGTTGAAATTGAGAAGAAGATTGAATATTTCTATTGTGACAAATAGAATACAAAATGAAAAGAATGAATTATGTTTAAAAATGACATTTATGTTTTTTAATGGAAATGAATTAAAACAAGTGTAGTGCGAACTTTTTCGAAGGTCGGCACAACCTGTTTGGTAATACGGATTGCGTGATTCTATCACTATTCTGCAGAGTAATCATCTCTGAAATAACGCAAAGGCAAAGAGGCAGTAAATGCAACAAGAAGAATTGGCAGCTAAGTTAGAAAGCAAAGAGTAATAGCCAATGGAATTGCATTTTTAAATTAGTTTTCTTCAATTTGCTCTATTCATGAAATACTGCCAACGGTGACTTTTTGTACTGAAAACACTTTCCACTCTTTCCTTTTATATGTGAATGAGCTCGCAGGATATAATGTCGGATGATTACCACCTAACCACACTCATTACACTTCAATTTGCACATTTCAACGCGAAGGGGTTTTTTCAGCCTTCGTACCAACATGTATTTTTATTACGTTTTGCATAAATTAGCATTTTCAGCAGTTTTCATTTACTTTTCTACCTTTGCGCAATCATGAGAATTATTTTAGGTGATTTTGATGCATCATCAAGAAGGCAATTTTTTTTATTGAAAAGTGAATTTTTATTGAACATTTACTTGAATTGTAGTAGGCGAGGATAAATCGAAGAGTACCGACGACTGACAAAATGACCTAAATATGCTAAAGTTCTTATTAAACCGTCTAGTGGTAGTATAATTCTCAAACAGTAGTAGGCAGTGGCACCCAGCCTGCCGATCCAGGGTAGTTACACCACCTGTAAGTATACACACCGTAAAGTGATTAGGTCACGTTTTGGGATTAGTTTGTGGGTTGCCGGTTCCAACTAGGCCGGCATAGTGGACGTGATGTGACAGTTATTGAATTGTAGTAGTAGTCACTTCCATTTATACTAAGCTACTGAAGTGCTTGTATTATAGAAACAGAACAACCAAAGTACATTGGTACCGATGAGTGGTTTAGAACCCGTGCTCTCTGTTTGCGTGACCATTGCAATTGCCACTACACCATGGTTTAGTAATCCACTTAGCACAGAATGAAATAACCACCCTTAATAGCAATATGAAAAGCAAACAAAACCGTTTATCGTTTTTTGAGGCAATTAAAAATATACTAACGTTGCAAATGTTTACACAAAACATATAAAAATACCTCTCTACATATGACAACTCGCTTCATGTCAAACTGGAGTGCGCCCCATTAATAAAGGTGACTTCATAGTCACACCCACTATGCCAACCTATCGTAGTTGGCACCAGCAACTTACAAGATGATCTCGAAACGCGATTAAGTCACTTCACGGTTTGTATACTTGTAAGTAGTGGTACTACCCCGGATCAGCAGACTGGGTACCACTGCCTACCACTCATTGACAACCAGCCCTATCAAATATCTATCTCTTTTCTTTGTTATAAATAATCAATTTATTTAATAAACATGAAACAAATAAGGCGACTGTAGTGTAGTGGTAGTGCCAACTGAGAGCACGGGTTTGAAACCACTCACCGATACCAAAGTATCTTTGATATACCAGTATGTACTTTCGTTGTCCTGATTCTATTATACAAGCACTTTAGTAGCTGAATATAGAAATAATAAAGAAATAAAAATATATACAAAATATCTGCTCCGACTGGGAATCTAAGTGCTGGCGCATACATGCGGAATTCCGGATCTGAATTCAGATCAGGAATTCGTGAGTCTAGTGCACACTACCGGTTTTTTTTTATTAGGAATTTTTAAGACTGGTAATTGTTGAGACGCTATTGTGTTAAAATTTAAAAAATTATCAACCCCCGATAACACTTAAAACAACTTTAGTCATTGTATCATAGTTAAATGTGAATTAAACAAATTCAGATCTTCAATTTCATGACAGCCCAGCCAATGGCTAGTAAAATGGAATAATTTTAGTTTAAGCACTAAAGTTCTATCTCTTTTGGGCTGTTATGAAATCGAAGACTTGAATACCTGATGATGGACCATGATGATGCAAGGGATATTTAGGAAATATAACTATATTTTCTTAGATTATGCGCGAACATTGATTAATGAAATAAACAAAGGACATCATTTATTTTGTATGGGGACTTAGGCTTAATTGTATTAACAGTTTAATATGCATCTTAAAATAGTTTGATGTACGAAGATTACAATGTAATTAGAATATATCCTTTATTTTGCATAGTTTATGTGTGCAAAATGACCAAACTATAATTATGACACTTCAAAGCAGAACAAATATGGCGTTGATTGACAGCTGATACAAAATTCATAGAAATTTCTATCTTATTTTCCAAATAACTTAATTGCACAGCTATTAAAAACAAAATTGTTATTAGTTTTATCAATAGAAGTATCGAAACTACTATTTATATATTTCTTCATCATTGGACATTACAAAAGTAGTACATAAAAGCCCAAAATGAATGATGTCCTTTATGCCGCTTGCTATCGGGTTTATTTTATTTTGGCTGCATAGCGTTCTCGAAACGTCGGAATAATAAAATAAAATTGTAAAATCAAAACCAAAATAAACGCGATAGTAAGCCGCATACAATTTGTTTAATTCAGATATAACTATGATACAATGACTAAAGTTGTTTTAAGTGTAACACAATATTTTAACACAATAGCGTCTCTATAATTCTACCAGTCTTAAAAATTCCTAATAAAAAAAAACCGGTAGTGTGGGCTAGACTCCTGAACTGAATTCAGATCCGGAATTCCGCATGTATGCGCTGGGGCTAACCCGGGACTTTAAGCGTAACGAAGTGGCCACGCCTGTTGTCCATTTTGTAATTGCAAATGTTAATAGCAAGGTCTGGTGACTTTTGATTGCCTGCAAACGTGAGGGCGGTTCCGTTTGCCACTTGGCCCAACATTAATACGAGAACAGGGATTCCGTTTTAATTACCATAATGCTTTTTGCTAACTGAACTACGTGCGTGTTTCCATTGCACCGCATTCATTAGAGAACCACACACGTCACACTATATCACAAACACATAAATACACATAAATTACTACGTGATACAGTGGGTAATCTAACTAAGTAGTTATACTATTATAGGTTTATTATCGGAAGCTGCCACTTACATACTTACATGTCATAGCAGCGCGTTCGGCTGATCGTGTCTGACACGAACCACAGAGCACACAATACCACAGAAATGCCATTAAACTCATTTCATACACACATATACACAAGTAGGTGTAGAACCTAATAGAATTACAATATTCTATAAGGTTCTATTATTGCATACACGTAGGTATAGTCCATTAAAAGTTGCATATATTCTTAACTCTAAAGTTATTTTAATTTTATTTATTAGGTAAAAGATGTATACTTTTTGTTTATTACAAGTCTAAATAGCTCGACATATAAAAACACTCTTTCTGATGTTAAGCTGGAGTGCAGTACATGAATAGACTGCTATTACAATAAAATACTCAAAAGTCGCATCCACTTTGCTGACCTAATTGCAACCGGCAACTTTTAGGTAAATCGACTAACTGGGTTACTTCACGGTCTGTAGACTTGAAACAGACGTACTCGTACGGTAGGTACAGTCTGCCTACCATTATTTAATTAAACTCTTATAAAGCATGTGTCTTTATATAACTTTTTCCTTCCAATTCCAATGACGTGACGTTTAATATATTTTTGTTTTATTTTTCCTCATTCTATGCATTTATATGTATCTGTATGTACGTGTCAGCTTTTATTATAATACCTATACTAATATAACGTAACATCACATAGAAATCTATTGCATTAAGGAATATTATTTCAGAATATCACTGAGATGTATTGCGATTTGATTAATTAATTATAAGGTTGTCCAGTTGATTTATTATAAATGAATTAATAATTATGTTATTATTTATTTTTACTTCCTTATTACCTTTTTACCATAGAGCTGGTGTGAAGAGAATTGTGGCTGTTTGTATAAAACTGTTTGGTAAGATTATAATAATATTGCTTTAGGAAATGGTGAAACGTCCTCTGAGCTGGCAGCAGTCGTGTCCGTTTGAAGAATCCAGCATTACAATAGCAGAACAGAAGAAAGATATGTTTAGAAAAGTTCCATTTGAAACGACAGAAGCTACTTCTCGCAGGTGGCACGACGGCATACTAATTATAATCATTAAATATTCTAAACGGAATAACACTTAGGAACCCAAAAAATCCATTACTTATAGAAAAAATGTTTTATAATTTAATAAGCAGGTGAAAAGCACTCAGACATTCATTAATTTGATAAAAGAACACTTTTATATAACTTACTTATGCTTTATAACATTACTTTAGTATATTGCACCACAGGGATAGGCAGAGACTCCCTAGCCTATTTTCTCGGATTCTTGGGGCAAAAGCACCTCTGGCCGGCATAGCGACAGCGACGGAGACAACCGTAACTCTTTTAACTCTCTTTTCTTACTATCAAGTAGAGAAAGGTGAGATATTGCGTCTGAAATATATAAAAAAATTATCGTGGACCTGACACAACACTCTTGGTTTCTTTTACATCCACAACTCAATCCATAAATATTGTACCAATATCTCTATTAAACTCTGCAAGTAACGGTTGCTTCCATTCTCGGGCCATACTCCAGCTTAACATTAGGCAGGGTGTTAGATAGATTCGTCTTAGATAGATTTATAAATCACTTACCTCTGATTTATAAATCTATTTTGCTAATCTCCTTTCATTCTGCCCTAATGAATATATAAAACTTAATTAAACGCCAGCCATTTTGGTATTATGTTCGAAGTGTGCCATTATTGTGTCACGTTATCGGGAGTGTTTTATATCCGCTCACGTACTACGCCTGCGAGGAGATAAGAGGCGCAAGTGACGCTCATGAGGATGTAGGTATATATACTTGGTAATTGGCTGTGACTCCCTTTCAATAGCTAAAGATACATTTTTTACGAGTAAAATTATATATCTCATGGGAATGGATACGTTAGATAAGACAGGCCCAGGAGGGTTTCTTCGATCAAATCGGAGACATTCTCAAGAAAGCTAGGTTGCCTAGTGCCCATGACCATAGAGCTTGTATGAAGAGAATTGTGAATGTGAAGGAAGCGAGGGGATTGTGTCAGGATCGTGGCAAGTGGCGCTCCATTATCTCTGCTTATCATTGTAAGAAAAAGTCGTGACAATTTAATTGATTAATAAATTGTTATTTGCATTATGGTCAATTTGTTAAAGCATTCAACGTCAATCGAACAGTAGATCCTCATTTACCCAATTTGTCGATCCGGGGTAGTACCACCACTTACAAGTGTACAGTTAGATAGTGAGTGACTGCGTGGCGTTTCGGAATCGGCATTTAAGTTGCCTTCAACTGTAGTAAAAGTCGCGTCTAATATGCATTATTACGTATTAGTTGGAACCGCATTCTTCAAACTAACCACGCAGACTTTGCAAATAACCACCAAATTGCGTTCGTGTGGAGACCTATGTCAATCGTATTTCGGGTCCAGTTTAAAAGTTGTCCAAATTGAGCGAGGTCGAAATAGCGGATGCTTGTCCTCCACAAATGGATTAAACTTTAAGCTATATTATATGTCATGTCATCATGTGCATACGTAATGGTTTCTTTTTATGCCATTTATTTAATGGCATTTTTATTTAAACCTTAGTAGCATAGAAGTAGGTCGACTTACATATTTTATATTGACGGCAAGTGGTTTTTGTGGTGCTCTCAGTTCGCTTGGCCATCGCACTACCACTGGACCACGGTCGCCTTGTGAACGTATACGAGTAAAGTCATAATGTCAATACCAACTAATTTATCTCATTTGAAAGTTTAATGTTTACTATTTAGAATAATTTTTATAATATTCTTTTGATTGTAGCGATAAAGTATTTATTTTCATTCTTTCTTTACTATAAATAATGCTATGTCTGGCGTAGGCAGAGTATGCGGAACTAATAATAGTGAGACACTTCGTCGGCGTAAACGTGATTCCCAATTGAAACTCGCACAAGCACATAGACTACAAGGCACACTTAGGGTTGCCAACTTTTTTGACAATAAAAAAACCTATACAATTGTTTGAATAGGATAAAAATAAAGTATTTGGAAGAAAAATAAAGTATTTGGAAGAAAAATAAAGTATTTGGAAGAAAAATAAAGTATTTGGAAGAAAAATAAAATATTTTTCAAATTTTATGCCTTAAAAACGTATTTTGTGTGCTTTTAGCATTTGCTAACAATTTTTTGATATTTTTAAATATTTCAAAGCTTGTTTGACAATCATCATTTAAGGGACATCATTCATTTTGGGCTTCTATGTACTACTTTTGTAATGTCCGATAATGAAAAAATATATAAATAGTAGTTTCGATACTTGTATTGATAAAAGTAATAACAATTTTGCTTTTAATTGCTGTGCAATTGAATTATTTGGAAAATAAGATATGGATTTTGTATTATCTGTCAATCAACGCCACATTTGTTTAGCTTTAAACTGTCATAATTATAAGAGGATTTTGCACACCTAAATCGTGCACACGTACATCAAATTAATTTAAAATGTATATGCAACTGTTAATACATTTAAACCCAAGTCCCCATACAAAATGAATGATGTCCTTTATATACTTAAATAAGCAATTCGTTTTCTACGCAATCACAATAAAGTATTTTCACATACTTTATTTGTATGCAAAATTATAAAGTATAATTACCAAAAATAACGTAAGATACGTTATTATAAAGTATGGTTGGCAACCCTAGGCACACTATACCATTTATTATAATACTATTTCTATTATTACGATTTTGCGTGAATATTAATCAATATGAATTATACAAATTTTATGCGGCTTACTATCAAATAAGCCGCATATCGTCTCTCCATGACCACGATGGCTGTCTGTAAAGCTCTCGAAACGTTTGTAAAACTTTATGAAGTGAATTGTAGGTGTGATATAGTTGTGTTAGGATCGTGGAAAGTGGCGCTCCATTAACTGCGGAAATGCGGGCGGTTCAACAAATTTTTATATTTCAAATATCCGGGCGATTTATAGACATTCTATTAATTTCTAAAACTTGTACATGAAACTTGTTAACTAAGTTTGTTATAAGTACTAAATAAAATATTACAAATTATTTTGCTAAAATATTTATTAATATATTGGCAGAGTTACTCCACATCATAAGCATACGAGTACTATAAAGTATGTTAATTTAATAAACCAAATTTAAAGAGCACGAACATAATAGTCCAACGCCTGAATAATCACGGTTTACGTTTCCGTCGCTATGCCGGCCACATGAAAACTTTATAATGAAAAGTAATTTTCAGTCGTCAGCACTTTTGGAGCACCCCTTGCTTATCATCATGTAAAACGACTCTTACATGGAAAAATTACAGTTATTAGATAAATGTAATAAATCGATCAATTTAATTGTCAAGCCTTTTTCCCACAGGAATAGGCAGAGACAATGGAGGGCCACTTTCCACGATCCTGACACAACTCCCTCGCTTCCTTCACATCCACAATTCTCTTCATACAAACTCAACGATTATGGGCACTAGGCAACCCAGCTTTCTTGAAGATGTCTTAGATAAATCAATCTAGAAAAAATATCTTTATACTTTGAGTATATCTAATATATACTCAAAGATCTTTATTAATAAATAGTAATTTGTTTCCTTGGTTGTGTGTGTGTGTGTGTGCGTGTGTGTCTTGCAAGACGTAATTAAAGGCAAGTACTTACGTGCAAGAGGGGTCTTTGATATATACGTGGGCGCGAACTAACGCAGGGGCTTTTTAATTGAGGTCTCGCGTCATGGCGGCTTCATTATACTCGTGCTATTTACTTTATTCAGGCGCTTTCATAATTCACCGCTACGGCTGCTTGCCAACACATTTCTCTTCATAACACACCACGGCCAACATAATTGGCAATCCATTCTCTCTGCCTACACTCGCTATTTTACCAGGCGTAATGTTGTTCTTTAACTTAATTAGGGTCACTAAAACCTCTACGAATGCCATACATGTGCGAAACAGTGTTCCAATAGTTAAAATGTCTATTCTAATTTTGAAAAATGTGTTTTATTGAAATTTGACATATTATGCCGGCTACATCCACTATGCCGGCCTAGTTGGAACCGGCAACTTACACGCTGATCCTGAAACGCGACTAAATCACTTCACGGTCTGTATACTTGTAAGTGGTGCTACTACCCTGATTCGGCAGACGGGTACCATTGTCTACCACCTACTACTGGCAACCATACCCGGAGCAAACATATATTTGTACTCTTTTATATATTTGTACCATTTAAACTACATAGTAAATAAAAACTATGAAAAATACATTTGTTTCGACCGGTAATCGAACGCAGGATAATAAAAATTGCTGAAATATATCTTGAAAGCCTTATTTCATAGTGTTGTCTATGAAATAAGGCTTTGCCTTATTTCAAGCCAAGTTGCCTTATTGATTGATTAAGCTATAGCCGGTGTGGTTTCAAATAACACTATTAGTATTAAGTTTAAGAAGCTTCGTGATGTTTCAGTAATATAACTGAAACAATAATGGCGTATTGAAATGGTCACGCAAACCAACACTCCTCACTTCAAGAGCACTCGCCGGTATATTATATACAGTACCTTTGATATATAAACTTTTTTTTGTGTCACGACATTTGACCTCGACCCGCCTGATGATAAGTCTAAGAGTGACGACGACTGAATAAAAACGTGTTAAATCATCATCCAACATCAGCCAAAAAATAAACGCGATAGTAAGCCGCATAAAATTTGTCTAATTCATTAATCAATGTTCGCGCAAAATCGAAGAAAATTTCAGATTTCGCGTCAAACTTGACAATTAAAAAAATCGTGACTATATCCAAATTAATACTTATATTCCCAACTTGATCTTTACAAAACAAATTAAACTGACTGTATGCATTTTCAGAGCTGAACATTATTGGCAATTTAATATAAAGTTCCCCCCAAGCTATATCTTAGAAAATATAAGTTATGAAATAGAGTTGCGTGAGTTTGATTGCCAAGAGGCTCGCAGGAGTGGAACAGGAGTCAATATGAGCGCATACAAAGGCGGTGCTCCGGCCGAGGGCGGCATCAAAGCAACGTACTTCTTGTAAAAGGAAAGTTGGCGAAATGTTCTCAAACTGTATTAACTGCAGTAATGCACTTTTAGATATAGTTTGGATTGGATCTCTCGCAAACTCACTTTATATACTTTTTATTACTCCCTCGAATGGATAATTCTATCTGTGGGTGGCTAATTACTTAGTAACATTCGTACTACATTGTACGTCACATGTTATGCATGTACTACTTCTCTCCACAAAATCTGGTGATAGGATGAACCGGATGACTGTACAGAATCACAAAGTTTAAGCAGTCATTCTTAAACTTTGTGATTCTGTTGATGAAACTGAAGTTTAAGCAGTTATTCCAACGACCTTTCTAAACACTTTATTTCTACCATACTTCAATCGCAGCGTTAAGATGTACCTCATTAGGCCGGCATGGCGGATATGGCTGTGCTGTGTTGCAATCTCAGATCTTTGTCCGACTAATAATCAACTAGGCAACCGTTTTATTATACCTCAGTTGCTGTCATTATGTCGTCGGCTTAAAACGACACTGCACCGAAAAGTAGCCGAGCGGTCAGCCTATTCGCCTATTATATTCAAGTTATTCGATTAAGTTATTCTGTGATGCGTACGTGGTGCTGGCGTTGAGTTTGTCAAAGCGTATCTAATCCGAATTAATTAAACATTTTCAGTTGGACATTTACATTAATTTGCAAATGGTTATTAGGTTAACGGATCACACAGGATTCATAACACGCTCAAATGCTCGCGAACGTTTCATTTGTTTACATTGGCTCTGTGAGCTCGACACATCACAGCACCCCGCATGATGTTAAGCTGGAGTTCGCTCCATATATGGAGGTGTCTACTGTACGAGTAGTTTTAAATAATGTGGAATAACCGGCAACTTTCAAGCTGATACAAAAACGCGACAAAGACATTTAACGGTCTGTACATTTGAAATTGGTGGTGCTACCCCACCCCCAGGTCCAGTCTGCTGGCCACCAAATGTTTGCCAACCACTTATATACCAAATGAAAAAATAAAGCTTCATAGGTATTATATATAGACCTATATATAAAATAATTAAGATATACTAATATCTTAATTATTAAGGCAGGGATCTCCGACGATATTCTATTTTGAGGTACTTTAGACGATCAAAGGACTACCCTTTTTGAAATGTTATTAACACAAAAAAATAAAAATGTATAAAAAACAAATACATAAAAAAAACACTTAATTAAACAGAATTTACAAATACTTTATATATTAGTTTCACTAGTTTTTTTTTTGGAAATATATATAGTCAATAACTAAATTGAACACTATATTGGCTAAATATTTAATTTAGTACACGGTTTTCTTATTAACAATTAACAAAATGTTCTAAAAGGTAAATTATTCGTACAAAAAACATCGCACACTCAAGAGTGGTGTACAAATCTTAACCTTATTTCGCCTAAAACACGTTTAGTTCATAACGCAGAGATTACTCGCCTTAACTTATTGTGTTTCTATGATACAATCACGTTGTGTAGTTCAATTAAAACTAGAATGTTATCTTGAGCGCGGATAATGAACGTATAATTTAGGTTTGCGAATTATACAAATTATTTTCAGAGAAACCCTTTGAGAGCAGTTTAATCGTAAGATGATGATATCAGTTTACATTATTGCTTCTATTGTTGTCCGTGATCGATGGCAACAGATAGCCCCAACCCACCACCCTCAGCAGGTAGATTAGACAACATTTTAATGGCTGCCCAATTTAATATCAACTTCATTTAGTGTTATTACATTTCAAATCAATCTATCTAATTGTTACGCCTTTTTCCCACAGGGACAGGCAAAGACAATAGAGCGCCACTTACCACGATCCTTTCATAACTCCCTTGCTTCCTAGTGCCCATAACCACAGAGCCTGTATGAAAATAATTGTGGATGTGAAGGAAGCAAGGGAGTTATGTAATTCCATTTAGCTATATTATATTCTTTTATATTTTATTTTTATCGCGATAGATCCAAGACAGTCTCTGTACGGATTTGAATAAAAGTTACATGTTTGTTTAAATCAGAAGTTCCCAAACTTATTTTCTCATACACCAAAAAAATCTTATAGCCTACAATACACAATTATAAGCAAATTAATCTAACACACAACCTTTTACAAATGATGATAGACAGTAACAAGAGATCCTCACAAACAGAGCGGCATAGTGGCAACTTTGTTAATATCCCCGGACAACATGCCCTCATTTCGTATTCACAAACTTTACAGAATACACCAAACCCGGCCATAGTCATTCTTTATAGAAACACGACTTTATAAACACGACTTTATTTGTGTTTCTATTTTTGTTATAATAAATTTATACATTTTTATATAATTTGCTTATGTTACTTGTAACGATCATCGTTGTGATTTTAATGATCGGCCCCTCATTAGGTTACCAATTGGAAACAGACCACAACAATTTGTTTATTGTGACTCCACATCTCACCTTCACTTGCTTCATAGTAAGCATCATGGAAGTCCAACATCAGTTCACGGTTGCCTTAGTTGGCGTCACTATGCCGGCCTAAAAATTTACTCCATTATCTTTAACTTATCTTCTAGTTTTCTCCATTTCACTTTAGATCTTTTGAACGTAAAATTACACCATTGGCCTGCATAGTGACGGTGACTGAAGCAACTGTAAACTTAATTGATTTTTCTAGTCGTCTCGGCACTCTTGGACTTCTCCTTGTTTACAATCGGACAAGATGAAGTTTCTCAATAAATAAATATTAAAACAAAAAATGTTTATTTTCTCCGCAATTTAATTAAAATAAAAAGAAATACTTAGAACCATATAAACAACTTTAATGAACTCCATCGAAGAGGAAACCTATCAAATGTCTCACTTGCAAATTATAATATTATATTACATTTAGTTTTCGGATGTTAAAGTTCGTATTTGTTTTATATTAACACAACATACTTTGTGACCGCACAACGCTACATGTTAAGCTGGATGCGGTTCATTAATGTAGGCGACTGCTACTACCGTTACTTGCACTTAGCAGGAGCAGCCAATATGTTGGCCCAGTTGGAACCAGCAGCTTTATAGCTGATCCCGAAACCTGACTAACTCACTGTCTAAACTTAAAAGTAGTAATACTGTCAGGGATTGAAGACTGAGCAAATGATCTCCAAGCATCTGTCTACTACTTTAAAATACCCAGACACGAAACAAATATTTGCCTCCGTGTCCATCTTTTATTTTCCAAATAACCCAATTGCACATCAATTAAAAGCACTTTTTTATTAGTTTTATCAATACACAAGTATGGAAACTACCATTTATATATTTTTTTATCATTGGACATTACAAAAGTAGTACATAAAAGCTCAAAATAAATCATGTCCTTCAAGAATAGCACAGTAAATACTAATAAACGTACCTATATTAAATATAACTAGATTGTATGTAAAGATATATCTACTATTAAATATAAACTGAACATGTACTGCGTGGAGCAAATTAAATTACAACTGTTTGAGGTGGGTAAAGCATTTAATTGAGCTGATGTAGCATTTAATCCACAGAGAGTATGCTCTCGCTTAGTGCACTACTGTTTCTCTGCAAATTCGCTCCTATTCTGCATACACATAAACCATTATAGGCGTAACGATATTAAGATGATGACAAGAGAAAAAGTAGGGAAAATTTGCCAAAAAAGCTGTTAAAAACTTACAACAAAGTGTTGGGAAAAACAGCGATTTGTCATTTTCGGGGACATCGAAAATTGAAATGTCATTAATTAATCAGGGGTCCGGTGGCCCGGGACACAGGCGGCAATTGGCACGGACATGAAGCAGGGATCATTCCCCCTCGTTGCGTCCGCACGTGTATTGAATCATAATTTCAGCCGACACTTTAAAACACCACAAACAACACGCGCCGCTCTCACAATACAAACTAATATGACAATTAACAAAGATAATATGTCTGCCTATGGCTACATTAACGACACTCGTGGCGCAACGGTTAGCGTCAAGTACTGGCTATGATTCCCGGTCGAAACAAATAATTGTTTTATTGCTTTTATTTGTAATAATCAATCAATCAATTTGTCACGCCTCTTTCCCAAGGGGATAGGCAGAGACAATGGAGCGCCACTTGCCACGATCCTGGCACAACTCCCTCGCTTCTTTCAAATTCACAATTCTCTTTATACAAGCTCTACGATTATGGGCACTTGGCAACCCAGCTCTCTTGAGGATGTCTCCGATTTGATTGATAATAATTTATAGTTATTATAAGTTATTATTATTAGTAATTATATAGTTATTATAGTTATTGATAAATATTACAAATATTTGTTAATAAAGAAAGAGGTGGATATTTGCTCCGGTTCTGGTTGTCCAAGAGTGGTAGGCAGTGGTACCCAGTCTGCCGATCCGGGCTAGTACCACCACTTACAAGTATACAGACTGTGAAGTGACTTAGTCGCGTTTCGGGATCAATTTGTAAGTTGGCGGTTTCAACTAGGGCGTCATAGTGGATGTGACGGCTTTTACAGTTATTTACGTGTAGTTGCAGTTAGTTCTATTAATATAGGTCAACTATACCATACTAGATAGCTAGGCGTGCTATAATATTCGTAAGCGCTCATGAACGCTATTTACCATCAAGAATAAAATATATTTGGTAGCTACCTTCAAAATCCGCTTTTATTCACAAAGCCTGATAACAGAAGTTTCAGTAAAAGCTTGGTACTTTTACATTTATTTTAGCGATTTAGGAAAAAGTATAATTTTAATGTTCATGATAATAATTTATATTTGAAAAAGTTGCAAATTCATCGCCCACAGACACTTTACAACCTCTAAAGAATTTTTCCACCATTATTATTCTCTTCAATGTAATTTATTATGCTGGCCTAGTTGGAACCGGCAACTTACAAGCTGATCCCAAAACGCGACTACGTCTTTTCACGGTCTGTTTACCACCCCGGATCGGCACCTCTGCCTACCACTCCTTGACAACCAGATCCGAAGCAAATATCCACCTCTTTGTTTGTTAACACAATATTCAATCTTACATGTATTAAACATTACAAAATAAAAGCTATGAAACAAATATTTGCTTCGACCGGGAATCGAACCCGGAACTGTACGCGTAACGAACTGATGCTATTATTTTACGGATACCTGTCTATTATTTTATATAAGCCGGCATAGTGGATAAGACATTGCAGACATTCGTTATATAGCAGGAATCACTTCCACTCATGGATCACACTCCGGGCGTGTGCGGTCTTAAAACCTCGTACTAATACAATAAAAGAAACGTGTGTGTGTGTGTGTGTGTGTGTGTGTGTGTGATAAATGTAGGAAATGGTGACATCAATTTATTAGCGAAACGTCAGAGGTCAAATAAAACGAAACGATATATTTCTCAAGTAAAATGGCATGTTAAAAGAGAAAAATGTGTGAATAGAGGAGCCACCCGAGCCACTGGAAAATCCGCTCTTTATCCACCTGAATGGCTCACGGACATTACGCTACGTGCTATATATCAGAGGCGCTCTAAATGAGCCATTTCGTGTTTAACACTATTCAACAAAATGCATTTTATAAAATGTAATTTCACTTTACATTCATTCCGTACTACATTGATACCTATTTATAGTTAACTTATGGTGCTCAAACTTTGAGAGGACCACGACAGTTATATTATTGTTGATTCGAGTTCATATTTAAGTGTTGGAAATCGAATTGAGAGCGATTTTGTGGAAGTTTCCCCAACTGTCCAAAACTGTAACGAGGCAACTTGTAAAACTTTTAAGTGTTTGCTATTAAGCCGCTAATTAAGGTTGTAGGTTTTATCCCCCATGCAGATATAAAACGAGCTTACTTACAAATATAAAGGAAGCATTTTGTAAATGTATATGTACTTATATCTCGTACAACTTCATGGACAGTTAGTCGGTTACAAAGAAATGTCCCACATTCACAAAAAAGCATCACAATCATAATAGCTTTACTTTCCGTCGGCTGAAACTGTAAAAGGCTCTTATCCCAAATAAATGGAAGCTGATAAGCCTAAACGGGACGGAAAATATAAATCACCCGAGGTGAAACAAGGACGACATGAGATCGACCGGAAAGATGTGCGTGTCGAGCCGAATTTAGGATTAATCTATTTTCACAAATTTCATGTCGTTGGCAATTTAAAATCTTATTCAGATAATGTTTCAACTGATCGTAATGATAGTGCTTTAACAAAAGTAGATAATAATAAAATGGCCGCCGCTAATTGTCCATCAGCAGGGAGCTAAGTAACTAGTTATTGTGCTCCTTGTTGCTAAAGAATATCCATTTTTATTATGTAGTACAATAACTACCTAATGTTAAGCCCGTACCTAAAAGCTTCATACAAACCATTCTGTCGACTGAATCGGCAGTCGAACAAAAATGTTCCTATAACCTTGAATTCTTCAAGCGATGCTTGAAGAAGCACCTTTGGCCGGCATAGTGACGTCGACTGAGGCAGCCGTGTTGGGCAACCGGATGGGTTTTGGTATTTAAGGACCCCAAGTGATGCCAAATCCCACAGTGCACAGTACCGTTTTAGGCCATAATGGACATTATTTTTTTATTATTTAAACTTAGTATGAACTTTTGGGCAATTGCAATATCATTCGGTTGCCAGACATATTTTTTAATTTTTTTACCATCTATCTATTTTTTATCTTCATTCCTGTCCCATTTTGATTCAAATAGTGCTTTAGTGTTTAAAATGAGATAGTATTTATATGTGAGATATTATAATAATTATGTGACATAAATTTTATAAAACATGTATTTATATATTATATTACATAAAATATTAGTTAAGCAATGACACGTATTGTGGGTGGCGACAGGCAACCGGGTGGAATCTTGGGGTTTAGGTTCACCAAGCGAATGCGTTACAGACGAAATGAATCATATCATTTCATAAGAGTAAAGTATATTGCTGTAAGTTTTGGTTAATAAATGGCAAAGGTAGTCTTTACTGCCTAGTATTCTGCTGATGTGCATACACTAACTGCAGCAGTATGCAGATGTACCTTTAGGGGATAAAAAATGAGTATGAAGATGAGGAGAATGGTAAAATTTACTATTATTATTAACATGACTTTACTTGAGTATATTTAAAGTATATTTAAAGATATGCCCAATTATAAAAATAAATTAAATAGTAGTTTCAATACTTGTGTTGATAAAACTAAAAATTATTTTACTTTTAATTGCTGTTCAATTGGGGAAATAAGATATGAATTTTGTATCTTCTGTCAATCACAAAGTCACGCCATATTAACAGTTCTGCTTTGAACTGTCATAATTATAGTTTGATAATTTTGCACACCTAAACTATGCAAAACAAAGGATATATACCTTGTCATCTTCGTATATCAATCTATTTTAAAATGTATATGCAACTGTTAATACAATTAAGCCCAAGTCCCCATACAAAATGAATGATGTTCTTTAAATAATTTGAAACAACACTCAGTTACGCGCCAAAATACTTTTATTTTATTTTTTAATCGGCCACTCGAAATATAATATGGCAACATTTCCAGAAATAACGTTTCGTTAAAGGAATCAATATGGTTTTTTTAAATAATTATATAACGATAAGCATGAAAATTACGACTAATATCAATTGTAAAATAAACAATATTATAGAAACAGCAATAACTAATAATTTGTTAAGATAGTTTTTATTTAGAATTACTAATTACATACTATTTCATAGCGTGTAACGGAACGTTTTATTATTTGCTGTCCTTTTCCTCCAAAATTGTCTTTTCTTTCTTTCCATTTTGACACTTCGGTCAAGTTGGACGCTCTTGTTTTGGCATTAACACGTTTCGTGTCTTAGCGACTTAAAGTAAGTGAAATTCAACAAAATATTTATAAATATGCATTGTGTGATATATATCCAACAACCGACTTATGAATAAAATGTGAAAAGTTGTGTTTCCGACGGAGATTAACTTGGATGAAAAGTGCGTGCGGTTCGCCGTGGTTATTAACCTGCGCGTTTCTTGTTTACTTTCGCAATGTTGCTTTATAATAATTATGTTTCTATGCGAGACACGTGTGAATTAGTGATTCCTTATTGTGCTAAAAGCTTACTGGAAACATGGAGAAATATAACCTAAGACCAACACATGTTCAAGTGGCTATAACTAAATGAATTATTTTCTATTTAATCATCGTTGTAGTAGAATTCTGTTAACAATAAGTTCCTCGTTTCTTATAAATATCATCTATTTGTAGACTTGTGTATTCTAACCTTAAATTTATGTTTTGTTTAGAATGCGTTACGTGGCCGCGTACCTTTTAGCTGTATTGGGCGGTAAGGCATCCCCAGCCGCCGCTGACTTGGAGAAGATCCTCAGCTCAGTGGGCATTGAAGCCGACGGTGAGAAACTGAAGAAAGTCATTGGAGAACTCAATGGCAAAAGTGTCGAGGACCTCATTGCACAAGGTAAAAACCCTTATGAAGTAAAAAGTTAAGAATGTGCTAAAATTTAATTTAAAACATGTTGCACTAGTGTAGAACTGGTTGTATGTATATTCTATATACAGAGAAACATGAGAACAATTTCTAGTGTTCCAAAAGTGTGTTGGTAGATAATAATATGATGATATATAATAGAACACCATCTTTCGTCTGAGAAACTGTGCTGTTAACATTCCAAACTGATATTGACACAAAAGTGTCCTTAAATGTAATATTGCTTTATTGCAAAATATAAATGATTCAATTGTGTATGTGGCCCACAGGTAGTGAGAAGTTGGCGTCCATGCCGGCTGGTGGTGGTGCCCCTGTAGCAGCAGGCGGGGCACCAGCGGCGGCGGCGGTTGAAGAAAAGAAAGGTAACTGTTACTTATTATATTCTGCTAAAGTCATAAACTTCATAAAAGTCATAAAACTCAACTAATAAGTGTTTGTATCCTAGAAAGTTCAATGCCAATCTCTATTCATGACTGGATTAATTATTACCCCACCTTGTATCTAAGCAACAATGATTATATATTAAATGATTTATGTGAATTTCAAATTGTCACTAAAGGCAAAAGGCAGGAACAATGGAGCGCCACTAGCCACACAACTTCCTTCACATCCACAGTTCTTTTTATACAAGCTCTATGATTATGGAGATCTTAAGAATGTCTCCGGTTTGATCAGGAACCTCATTGTTCTGCCTCGTTCAATGCACAACATCCATCCATATCAGATTTATAAATTCCTTTTGTCAATCTATTTATACTCATCCTCAAACCATGGAAGCATTTATTTAAATATATAATATCTGTAATATTTTCCGCAGAGGACAAAAAGGAAGCCAAGAAAGAGGAATCCGAGTCTGAAGATGAAGACATGGGCTTTGGATTATTTGATTAAAACAATTGTAAGTGTACTTTATAATAAATTAGCAATGATTATATATTTATAAAAAAAAAACAATTTAATAATAATTACTTTAACTAATATTGTAAATTAATAAATAGAAAATATAAAAACATTGTATGTAAGTAATCATTTTAGAAAAAGCTTCATATTGATAAGGAATTCATTGGTTTATCGATACATTCAGAATTGAAGGATGTTCAGCCAGTCATTCAATCGAATTGTCACACCTTTTTCCCACGAGGATAGGCAGACGACAATAGATTGTCATGTCTGCATAATGGATGTGCGTGATTCACTATCCATGATGCATTGCACTCACATTTTTTTTTAAATTTTTATTGTGACTCGACATATGACAGCACCCCACTTGATGTTAAGCCAAAGTGTGGTCCATGAATGAATGTCACTGCTACTACAATTGAATAAATTTAAGTAGCAATCACATCCACTATGCTGGCCTATATGGAACCGGCAACTTACGAGCTGATCCCGAAACGCAGACAAATCACTTCATGGTCTGTATACTTACTTGTAAGTGGTGGTACTACCCTGGTACGGCAGACTGGGTACCACTGCCTACAACTCAAAGTTAACATTGGACTGTTAAAAAAGTTACTGAAATATAACATAACATTTGTATCAGATAACAGCTGTTTATGTGATAGAATTACAAGTTTGTCGAGTTCCTAATTTACTTTTAAATGACACTAGTGTTATGTAAAGCTAGCTTGGGCAATAGTTCTCTTTTTATTTTGCAATGTCATCTTCGTTTAACTGGTCCAGTACCCGAAAATGATAATGCTCTGTAGAGTGTGGTTTTTGATTGATGACTGTAATTTAATATTTTGTTGTTTCAGTTGTGGAGGGCGCCTGTTCCATGTTTAGTTGTAAGGTCATTGATATGTTTCTGTGAAATATATTTGTTATAAAACTATATTATATGACTTTTATTTATTCCACACTTTCTGACACCCATTTAATATTTAGAAAGGCTTATGTACTTTCTCACATATTGTGCATGTTTTAATAACATTGCCAAATGAAAAAATTCAATTCAAATTGTCTCGCCTTTTCCTCGCAGGGGTAGGCAGAGACGAATTTTAGCTAGGGTCTCTGCCTATCCCTATGTAATTAAAAGAAAATTATGTGTGAACCATTACATTATTGTTGCATTTAAGTGTGATTGTGTTGAGTAAATTACATATTTCATTATTATTACTAACCTAGAGCAACATAATTATTTACAAATTACTAATAGTGCTTTTGAATTTGTATGAATAAAATATATAAAGCTATGTTCGCACTGAATTAAACAAATTTTACGCGGCTTACTATCGCGTTTATTTTGGTTATTTATTTTACAATTTTTTATTCTGACGTTTCGAGAGCTTTGCAGCCATCGTGGTCACGGAGAGACCACATAAAATTTGTTTAATTCAATAATCAATGTTCGCGCAAATTTAAGAAAATACTATGTTCACACTACTAGCAGATAAAAAGAATGCCCTTTATTTCGTGAGCCTCACCATGGAAGTTTGATATAACAAATTTTTCAAAAGAAAAAAAGTGCCATTTTACTTAGAAGATTTACAAGACGACCGTGGTTCTAGTTCTCCTAGTTCAGCTCTTACCGATGCCAGTGTATTGTATTTATATAAAATTAAATATTATAGTTATAGAATTTATTGTTTTTCAATATTCAGATAAGAATAGGCAGAGACATTTGAGCGCCACTTGCCACGATCCTGACACACCTCCCTCGCTTCCTTCACATCGATAATTCTCTTCATACAAGCTCTATGATTATGTGGACTAGGTAACCCAGCTCTATCGATTTATACGTTATTTGACCAAACTGCGTTTTTTTATATCTTGTGGTGGCCTCTCAGTTATAACAGACATCAAGAACGCTCGGTTGCCTAGTGTAGCTTTTATGAAGAGAATTGTGGATGTAAGGAAGTTGTGTCAGGATAGTGAAAAGTAGCGCTCCATTGTTGCGGCTATTCTTAGGGGGCGTAACATAATTCACACCTGAATGTGTAAATATCTTTACGAGCACAATTGTGATTTGCCAGCACATTAACATCAGAATTGTGATTAAACAGCAATAATAATAATTGGTGTTCAAAGCACTTCCTTCCGTTCTATATAACATATATAGCGGGGCACACGTTACTATGTGACATTATATTCATAGACATGAAGCTGTTTGGATTCGTTGCATTCGTCTTTGCATTCATTGCAATCGCACTCGTGGTAAGTGTTACTTGTAGTATTCAATTACAATGCCGGTATACGAGTAGTAAACAAACATGAAAATCACCATTTTCCATGCCCTTTATCTAAGGAAACTGTTTACTACTGTTTTATTCTGTATGATATGATAAATATACACAATGTAACAAATGCACCAAAAACTATTTATATGGGTGCCCCAGTAATAATGATAAGAAAAAACATTTTCACAGCAATTCTTACATATTTTTATCATTAATCCGTCATTATGCCGAAAGTTTGTTTACTGCTTTTGTCAAGTAAGAAATAGTGTACTATACCAATGCAGGTTAGTTGTTGTTTCCATAATAGAAGCACGTTCCCAAACTTAGTATAGAATTGTAAAATAAAACAAGTTATATGCACACAGCCTCTTGTTAAGCTGGAGTGCGGTCCACAAGTCTGCTGGTGCGGCTCTGTGTCGTTCTGGGTATTTATGGATTAGATTAATGATTAGTTTCGCTGGCGCTACGCCACGACCAAAACCAATCATTAATCTACGAGTATTTGACACATCGATTCAATTGCGAGATTGGTTGATTCGTTGTAAGGAAATCGTATTATAATGCCATAAACTGCAACCAAATGAGGTAGAGTAGAGCGAACGTATTTAGTAAGCATACAGTGTAGATATACTAGTACTTATATATAAATTAAAGATCAATTTTCACGTGTTAATTCCCACAGGTATAGGCAGACAGAGACAACCCCAACCCCGACACAACCACAACTCTCGCTTCATTCCATGCACAGTTATTTTCAAATAGACGCTATTCATGTCTTTATTCCGGCAACTTTTAAGTTGCTATCGTAACTTAACTGACTCATTTTAATTCGAGTTAAAGATTGGATAGGAAATATTCAGATGCGCTCATTTATCGCCTGCAGAAGGATCCAAATCCTGCCTCTGCCCTTCGGCGCTCTAAACACCAGGATAACCGAGAGTAAAATGACACCTCATTATTTAAAAAAAACTTTCTTAATAAATCTAATTTTCGTTCTCGTTTTACACCAGAGTGGCATGAGTGTTGGTAGTAACATTGCTGGACTCCAACCAGCTGCACAGGGCAAGGCTCCCTGCCATGGTGGACAGGGCAGGCCTCCAGGTCCACCACCAAGCCAACCACCAGCGACAAGTGAGTTAGATGACAATTTATTTAAACATAACCATTTTCGTCAACGGGCAATTTGAAATTTGGGTTATCGTAGTTATTATATAAATTATTGGTTGGCATAGTGATGACGATTCAGACAACCGTTAACTGAATGGTTGTTTTTTTTTCAGGCGTTGTCGCCCTTAGACTGCTTACCTCAAGCAAGTTAAATGAAATGTAGCGTCTGAATATTTTAGTTTTATTATTACTTGACATATAACAACACGCCGCCTGATGTTGATCTGGAGTGCGATCCATGAATGGCGGCAATTGATGCTGTAGTTAAACTATGCCAGCCTACAAGATGATCACTTCACGGTCTGTATATTTGTGAGTCGCCTGATCGTAAGCAGGGGGGGTTTCAGAGCACCGGCGACTATGCCGGCCAAAATATTTAACAACGATCGAACACCCGAAGTGTTTCAAATGCAAATGATGTATATATTATTCCAGATTCAACGGGTTAATGTCCATGCAACAATATTGACCAATTGGAGACACAAACATGACTTGGCTATTTATTTATGTTATCAATAAAACCACTTACTAATAATATATTGTATTTTATTATTTATACTTCCTACGTAGTACCTCCCTAAGTATTTCGGTATAAGTTACAGCTGGAGTGCGCCCCATTAATGGATGTCACTGCTACTACAATTCAATAGTAGCAGTGACATCCAGTATGCCATAAACCGGCAACTCAAAAGCTGGGTATGGCTGAAGCATCAAAGTACGGTTGAAATGAACTTTTTCACCGTTGAAACATAACTGAAAAGTTTCCCTTGAAATAATGTTTTTCCCCAAGGGATATGTGTTTTTTTTCTTGAATAAACATTGGATTCTAAAAATTCACAAATCGAATATAAGGATTTGAAATTTAACTTATTACATTAAATTTTATTTAGTATTTAAACCCAAAAGTATAGGTTTACTAGGCTATCGATACGTGCAACAGAACGCGGATGCTTCTTCCGACCTGTGGCAGCCATCACAGGTTTGAAAACACGAGCTAGGGATAAAGTTAAATATAGTATTGTCTAATGCCTAATATTGTTAGTTTTGAAAGTTAAAGATTTCTTGGTGATAGGCGATAAAGCACGGTGCTCAAATAATTAAGAATATATGATAAATAATAAATACTGGCAATTAATAAAACCATATTAAAATTATTATTTAATTACAAAAATACAAAAGTATGTAAATACAAAATGAGACTAGTACATACACTTATGTCATTAAATTCATATCAAATTTTATAATAAAATAACAAATAGATATTTATATACATAAATATAAAAAGTAAGACCAGTTCTTAATAGGCCGGTATAGTGTAGGGGGGACCTTCACTATTGTTTGTAATCTTGTTGGCAATAAATGGCACCACATGAGTGGAGACAGCTGCCACACATACATATGTGTTTGCCTCCATGCCGGCTTAAATCATTGAGTTAAAAAATATGATTATATTATATACTACATTTATTGTTGTAATTCTTGTAATGTTTCGTCATGTTCTTGTAACAGTTCGCGTTCTGCTGCAATGCGCGCGTGCTGTTCGGCTATGACGCGGAATAATGCAGCATGACGTTCGGTCGCCTTTCTCACAGCAGCGGACTGATTAGGAACTGAGAGAGCTGAAATTTTACATGCATGAGTTAACTGAAAGTTATTATCATTTAATTTTTTGACCCAACAGTAATACTAATACAATTTTAGGACACGGGCACTTACGATCTGGATGTGGATTGTTAGCATGGTTTTCTGCAATTTGTGCGTAGAGTTGGTAGTGATGCTCCTTCGCCTTGGCAACGGCTGCAGAGTCCCTGGGGTGCTCCGGCAGTGGGTCACTGAGCACAGGATGGAAGCCCTCCTTGTCAGCCACGTATTCCACAGTGCGGACCTTATGGTTGGGATCCACGTAGGAATATGCACCTAAAATATACAATTTATTCATGAGTGTTGGCGACTGCTGACACAGATAAATGGCCGCCTTAAGGTGGCTTTAGACCAAACGATCGATTGCTGATTGTATCTCTTTCTTATCAAAGTACTTTTGTGTGAACCGAGACATAGCTTTCTAATTTGATTCATGAAGAATGCTCGCTCGTTTGTTGTCAAGCTTGTTCGGCTTGACGTGCTCGCTTCCTGAAGTGGTTTCTTCAAAGCGCTCTAGTTGACAGAGCCGCTATTGACTGAGCCGTATCGTAATAATGATGACTAATCCAAAAATAAAAATGTATTTTTTTATATTAGCTACTATCACTTGCTGCATGTCTATCATTGTCTCACCCACAGAATTATTTATTTTAATTAAATTCATCACCCACTAATGTCTCTTCCTTTTGAGTAATAAATGCACAACTAGCATTTATAATATTATTCTGAGTCAAACATTTTGTGTAGTCTACAATCGGCCTGACAATTGATGAATAAAGCACTAGTTCGCGAGATCTAAACATCAATCAATCAAGCATGTGTAAGAATTCTCGTTTTTTTTACAGCCAATGCTCATGTAAAGGCTCTATCTCTATGTTTATTAGGTCAAAGGCCACCCAAACAGAATCAAATTATGTTTTTTATATATTGTCAACGATATCATCCGTAGGGCTCTGTCACTGTTGGAGGGCCCGCAAGTTTAGAGGCCTCTGGTATTGCGCGGAGCGACATCAAGATACCCGACGGCATGACTGTTGGGCCGTGGAAACTTGGCAGGTCTCTGGTGTGGGATGCGATTTGTGTAGACACATTAGCCCCATCTCACATCCAGGAGACCTCGCCACTCCAAAAACGCCAACCTCGGTACTCGTTACGAATTTGCGCCGCTTGGGGTCGAGACGATGGGACGGGCCCTTAAGCTAAGCGTCAATCCCAGGAGTTGCTGATGGAGAAGTCTGGAGACAGGAAGACTGGCAATTATTTCTGCCAACGTATTAGCCTTGCTATACAAAGGGGAAATGTTACTTTTAAATATAAAATAGATTCATATTCCATATTCTTCTTTACAAAACATATAACAATTTGTATTCATTGTCGATTTTCCTTCACATCCACAATTCTCATCATACAAGCTCTAATGTTATGGGCACTCCGAATCCCCGCTTTAATACATTGTCCTCAATTTGATTGTTCGTACTTCGGCACTTACCTCTGACTACGCCGCTTCCGTCGCTGACTTCAGCGTGATGTCTGTCAGCATGTCCTGGATACCTTCCCGCCGTGTATGAGAACACGTATGGCTTCGGTGGTGGCGCAGGAGTGGTGTGCTCCTCCTCCTCCGCTAGTATATGCGACACGTCCCCCAACGCAATGCTGCACACGGCCGCTAATACTAGGAATAGCATCTGCAAACAGATATTGCACCATTAAAACGATTGCTGCGGCTGTGTAGCCTTCATTCGACCGCTTGATGTTAAGCTACTACTACTACACTTCCATAACTATGAGTAGCAATCACATTCACTATGCAGGCCTACTTGGAACACTTGGAACCGGCGACCTACAAGCTGATCCCGTCTGTATGTCTTGTAAGTGGTTGTACTACCCCCGTTCGGTAGACTGGGTACCACTGGCTACCACTTTTTGATAACCAGACCTGAAGCAAATATCCGCCTCTTTTTTTATTAATAAATATTTGTAATAATAAATATTACCAATAAAAGCTATGAAACAAATATTTTCTTCTAGTGGGAATCGAACCCGGGACTTTACGTGCAACAAACCAATCGTGTCCCGTTCGGCAACGCTTGTCGTCAAAACGAACGTCTATGAACGTTGTTTAAGACAATAGACTAATAAACGAAGATTTTATAATGAGAGTGTTTTGGTTGGGTCGGCCAGTCTGTTGACACGGAATGTCACCAACGCTGTCAGGGCATCAATTCTCTTAATACTGATATTTGACATCTTCGCAACCAATCAGCGAATAACAATTCAATAAGCAAACTACGTTGATTGGTCCCTTGCGACCGCGACGCAATTTCACTGCTTGTTCGTCAGCAATTTCACAGTTGGTGGTTATTTGCCCAGTCTGCCTGTTGCTGGTTCTAACTAGGCCGGCGTAGTGGATGCGAAGGATATATGCAGTTGTTTCGCTGTAGTAGTAGTCCACCAGGCTGTTCTGATTCGCGCTACTCAGGCGTTTGACGACAGGTGTGGTGCATTGTTTAGCACACGACTTCGTTAGGCGATAATTCTCGGGTTTTTCCGGTCGGATCAAAGTTTTGTTTCATATCTTTTATTTTTAATATTTAATACAAAAAAAGGCAGGCCCAAGAGGGTGTTTTCCGACCAAATCGGAGACATCTCCAAGAAAGCTAGGTTGCCTAGTGCCCATAACCATAGAGCTTGTATGAAGAGGATTGTGAATGTGAAGGAAGCGAGGGAGTTGTGTCAGGATCGTGGCAAGTGGCGCTCCATTGCCTATCCCTGTGGGAAAAGGGCGTGACAATTTGATAATACAAAATTTACTTAATAATTATGTTATGTTATGTTAATATAAAATATAATAAAGATATATGTGGGGCAAAATTAAAAACAATCATTGTAATAAAAAGTGAATGAATAATAAATACATTGGCAATAACAGCAGCGAATGCATTTAGGAATGTGTGACCAATGGAATTAGCAAAAAAACACAATGCAACATTCTCACATGCATTTGGTAATGTAATTATATGTATTGCACAAACAATCAATCAATATGTAACATGAGCCAACTGTAATTATGTTATTTGCAATAAAAAACAATTAGGAATCATGATGCGGTCGTGGTTGGGTGGTAATGCAATACGAAATGGGCGATTTAAACCTAAGCAGATCCAATGAAGTAAAAGAAGCCCATTGTAACATGTATCTGTGCAATATCATATAAAATAAATATACTTAGTATAACGTAATTAAAGTAATATACGTTATATTATATGTTATATATGTACGGTCGTCTTATATATAATAATATTTAAGACGACCGTGGTGTAGTGGTACTGCTGGTTTACGCAAAGAGACGATATCTTTGATTGTCCTGTTTCTATGATACAATAACTTTAGTAGCTTAGTTTGTGAGTTTTGTGTTTGCCTCTTCATTGATATTAAATAATAACTTATTGGAAAACAATCACGGATTTCCGCATGCCAATGTGTTTATGCTTTTATGTGTGAATATCGTATTTATTTAACTATGTAACCATATACCTAATTAAGATAGTTAAGATTATGCCATAGTATTTTCTTAAATTTTGCGCACATATCAATTATTGAAATTAACAAATTTTATGCAGTTTACTATCGCGTTTATTTTAGGTTATTGATTTTACAATTTTATATTATTCCGATGCTTTGTGAGCTTTGTAGCCATCGTGGTCACGGAGATCCGCGAAGGGATTTTTTTTTAATTCAAAGTATTGCGGCCTTCCTTTAGTTAATAATATTTTGTCCATAGTTGTAAAACGCTGCTAAGCTGCTAAACGTGCTTGTATCACTCTTTTGGCACATCACATTATAATCACCCTGCCTACCTATCTATGTATATTAAAGGGGGCGTACATCACCCACATCACAGAACAGATGTTACTCGGTGATACAAAAACAATGATTCATCCATTACACATATAAAATTACATTCATTAACATTATTCATGACTGAACATAGAAACTGTTGATGTGGCAAAATGGAATAAAAATCAAACTGGGGACGACCTTTTATATAAGAATATTACTGGATTAAAACATTCTTAATAAGCATATAGTGCCCATAAGTAAAGAGTTTCTATGACAAGGATTGAATGCGAGGGAGGCGAGGGAGTTGTGTCATGAACGTGGCAAGTAGCGCTCTGCCTACACCTGTAAGAAAAAGGCGTGACAATTTGATTGATTGATTGATAGATAAACCTTCACTGGACCACAAAATATGTAAAAGGCAGTAAAAAATGTACTTGAAACAATTGTCTGCCGAGTGCGCAATATGCTAGTCCACTATTATATTGCGATATTTATACAAAATCACTGAAATATATCATCATCAATCGACAATGGTGCGCCACTTTCCACGATCCTGACACAACTTAACATGAATCCACAATTGATTGTTAATTTAACTATGCTTATATATAGATTTATTATATAGCACAAAAAGTAATGACATAAATAAATAAAAGCACTTCATATAATAATAGTTTTATTAAACTCTTAGATCGAAAACATATTATAATAAGACAAATTATAAATATAATATATTGTAGCTCACACATGATAGCACTTCTCCTGATGTTAGGCTGGAGTGGGCTACAGTTAAATAGCAGTCACCACCATTCATGGACTGCACTCGAGTTTAACACTTTTTTCTTAATACTTGTAGGTGGTGGTGCTACCCCGGATCGGCAGACAGTGCAAATTAAAGGTAGGACGACCTCGAATATTTTTGAACCGAGTTAGGTCGAGTTGACAATTCAGTCCAATAATCTAAATTTCCCTGACACAGTACGGTTTACTATTGAATTTCGGATGTCAAATATAACTTAATAAATTTGGTGTCTGGCCTATACTTATATATACTTAAGTATATAATAGTTCAAACCGGTTTATTGCAGATGTTAACCGACCCAACTCGGTTTAACTCGGGTTGAAAAGTCGAGTCGTTACATTATTTGCATTGCAAATGATTACCAACATTATGTCACTGTTTTAGTTTAAATGAAAACGAATGCATTATATTAACAATGTTCTGAATATATATAATGCATTAAAGTGCAAATATATTTCAATTGTGTGTGAAATAGTAAATGGTTGCGTATATGTGCAGAATGTTATAACCCTGACCTCACACGAACGCATAATATGTGCGAACTGCCACTCGCATTATATTGGCCACCATTTTGTGTGCGAATGCTATACTATACATAACACATACAAATCGATTGTCAGGGCAATCTTTAAAACTTCGATAGCACAACTAATGCTAGTTATGAACAATAACGGTGGAATAAATATAATAAGTAAAGAGGAAATAAGTTAAATAGAACTAATAAAATCAAAATATCAATCAAATGGTCACGTATTTTTCCCACAGGGATATGCAGATAAATAAATGAAAATAAATAGAATGCAATAACTAAAGTAGAAATAATAATAATAATAAGTAAAATAGAAGTACTAAAGCACTTCAAGAACAATAATGCTTACGTCTCAATATGATGCTTTGAAGTCATCATCACAAACTTAATGTATTAAAAATTGATCAGCGCTGAGCTGAAATGCAAATGCGTTCATTATTTTCATAGTACAAAATATGAATAGAGATAAATATTTTGTAGAAACATCCAGTTAAGTATAAATATATCTCTATGTATAGAAATCAGTAAGAATTTGTTGAAAAAATGTATATTATGTAGGTCATTTAAAATTTTATAAATGTACTACCATTTTATTTTTTTTATTGCGACGGCATCTTACCTCGATTTTACTGATGGTAAGAACGACGACTGACAAAACCAATCCATTCTACAGCTGCCTCAGTCGCCGTCAGACTGAGGCGTTGATATAATCGGACCAACATGGTGGTTCAATTTAGCAATTATGATACTTACTATTATGAAATATAAGATGGCAACTATCGTATTTATTTATGAATAGTCGAATCAAAAGTCAAAGTAAATGCAATAGTTAGGGTAAGTCTCAAACAATGTTATGTTAACCTCAAAAAATACATATAATACTATGTATATTATATTGACCACAATGAGAAATATACCGGCCATATTGGTTACGTAATAAAAGCCTATAGTTAATTTCTATAACATTATATCAAACTGGTATTGGCAGCCATTTTCCGGGTGAGAACATTGCCATCACCAATAAAGGTCACGTTTAGATGAATTGCAACATCATAAGCTATCAACATCAGGGTTATGACTATGACGCGCCATAAAGACGGGTTTCTAAGAATTAAAAAAACAACATATCAAAACAAAAAAATAATTCTGAGAAACTAATTATCCAAAACAATAATTAATTAGAATTAAAACTGATCTCAAAAACAGGTCCGTTCTTTTTATAACAAAAAAACATTAAATTATGAACAGGATATAATAAAATAAATTTTAAAAAATAAAACAAGGTAAGTGTATGTATGAAGAGAATTGTGGATGTGAAGGAAGCAATCATATCATAGAAGATGGTGTTCCGTTGTCTCTTCTTATCCCTGTGGTAATTACTTGACTATTGTTTTTTATAATGACAAATGGGTAAAAATACTAAAACTGAAAAGCTGAAAGCAATCTCTACAATCTATAGAATACGACGTTAGAATGTTAGAAAAGGGATTGCAAGCGGGACGCTATACAATTACAAATGAAGGATAAAATGAAAACAAAATTTATTGCAGCAAGCAAATATCAATCAATTAAATCCCATTACTTCAATGGCAGACACAATAAAAAGTTTACACAATGGACTATCCACGATCCTGACATACAACATCACAATTTTTCAACTTGTTATTGTGTACCGACAATGACAGCACTCCGCCTGATGTTAAGTTGGAGTAAATGGAGGCGACTGCGACTACAATTAAATAATTTCAAATAGCAGTCCAATACACTATGCCCGCCTAGTTGGAACCGGCAACTTAAAAGTTTGTCCTAAAACGCGACTAAACATTTTACGGTCTCTACAATTGAAACCACTAAACTCCACGCACAAATCTTCACAGACCGTTAAGTGTCTTAGTTGCGTTTCGGGATCAGCTTAAAAGTTGCCGGTGTTCCAACTAGGCTACTTGCAGTTATTTACTAGATGAAGTTGCTCCTGTTAACGATGTTTAACGTTATCAACAACGACAGTACTTAACATCAGAGTACCCTTTTTTTTATTATCTACCACCCGAATTGCTGGGCTGTCATCGGCTAAAACTTTCCACGCCGTTTTCAGCACAGTGAAGGGAATTGTGTCCCCAAATAAATTAAGCTTTGTTCTCCAATAAAAAAATATATTTTTATTAAAAGTCAACCATTTAACAGACTCTCCTCCAATTAGTTAAATTGACACTTTTTGTTAAATTGTTTTAAATTGAGTTCAGAGAGAACTGTCAATTAATATGAAGTGGGATCTGTCTACCCCTTTATAACATTGATTGTTATTAAGGGAAGGTTTGGGAGTGATGTGATTGGGTAAGGTAATACAAATATTGATTATGTGGTTAGTTTATTCATTGCTCTACTATTATTTATTATTTATTAAGTAGTTAATATATTAATTAGTACCTGAAACACTGAATGTCTTGTATCAAAAATTAAAAATAAAAGTATTTCACCATTTCCCATTTCACCGTTATCACCATTAATTTGGTCACACCTCAACTCCCATGGGGATAGGTAGATATAATAGAGTTCCTAACACACCTCTCTCGCTTGCGCCACGTCCAATATTTTCTTTATTATACTTTACATTGGTAATAAAGAAAATTGCAATATACAATTTTAATCCGATTATTTTATTATATTAACATGCCATAAAATTAAGTTCTGGCAGTGAAGTTCATATGTCGACCAAATAAATCGGTGTTATCAGTCGATCCACTTGCCTCCCATCAGGCAAGTCGAAGCCAAATGACAATCTCCATTAAAAAAAAATTATTCCGCCCTTTTCTACTTGCGTTAGTTAACGCGTTGGAAAGATCTTGTAAAAAGCTTAAAGCCGATGTGATTAGGATAGTAGGTGAAGTGGTCCGATAGATGTTCCATAATAGTTCGAAAAAGATAATATGTTCATAGTTTTTTTTATTGTGTGCAGTAACACCGGTTAGCAGTGCAATGGTCGAATGCAATCGATTCATATTATCTGCGTCTGCCGGAACATAATATGTAATTAGATAATACAATATAATGTTAGGAGGTTACGCAAAACATCGAACACGATTGTGTGTGCGTCAGCCATCTTATATATATTCGAGATATAACAATGTATTAACAATTATATTACAACTATACTTGTATGAAATTGTTAAATAAAATATTTTAAGGTTGTGACCTAAAATAATCGACGATCAAATCGTTAACGTTCTATTCTCGATAAGGAGAATGGAGTGTGAACGATTCTGTTATGCTTGGGAAATGTATCCTTCCATTGTGTCTGCCTACTCCTGTTGGAATAGAAGCGTGACAATTTAATTGATCGAAAATAATTTAAATCAGGTATAAAGTACAAAAACAATTGCGTTATAAAAATTAGATAAAATATGGAAGTGACGTTTTTTAAACATTTCCATCTACCTTACTAAACGTGCTTTTATCATAGAAACAGTACGACCAACGTAGCAAGCGGTTTTGACCCAAAAGATTTCAGTTTACATAATTATTTCACTACAACCCCACTGTAGATTTATTATGGCTAATTAAAAATATAAATTAAAATATCCACGCAAATGTAATAAAATGTGTATAAAAAAACAGGAGAATTAAAGGTTACATTCTCGTGTATCTGTTTGCCCTTTATTCCAAATATCTTCACAATAATAACAATAATGTATTCTAATAATAAATTTTTAGTAAGAACTCTGGAATTTCATACCTGTCTCGAAACAGGTATTTTTTTGTGTGATTCACAATTTGACTATAACAAAATATATCATTTTGTATTTATTAAATAAAATCAAAATAATCGATGTTAAAAATTAATTTATATATCAGAGGCGATTGGAAAAATAAAACTACTCCTAAACATTGTGGATGTGAAGGATGTGTACGGATTGTGAAGAGTGGCGCTCCATTGTATCTCATCACTGTGGGAATTAGGGCGTAAAATTGATAATGATGATCGGTCGTTTGTTCATAAATATATAAATAATTTATGCAAAATGTATGCGAAACACTGTTCAACACGACAATAATAATAATAATAATAATAATTCACTAAATTTCATTATTATTATTTGAATGTATTTTTATATATTTTATTAGTAATTATTATTTTATGTTCTAAGAAATTTTAATTTCTTTCTTGTTTTGCTGTGTGTACATAATTTTGGGACACAATCTAGTTCATAATTGTCATTTCGTGTTAATAAATTTAATGTAACGATTGTTTCTGTCATGTATACCTTCCTAATTATAAATAAATTTCACTACACTTAAGAAACTAAGATAAAACATTTAGGAATAAAATAGAATTCACACAACTTGCATTAATTCAGCGCAATGTAAGTAAAGCATAATTTCTAACAGCTCTACCTCTCCTTTGTAAATATAGGCGTGATAGTTATGTGAAATAGTATGAAAGTAAAGTTGTTACATTTCGCATACAAGTGTTATTATTATTAAATATGTATATAATTCAATGGTTTTAGTAATAGTGGTTGTGTTTTGCGCAATAAACAATTGCCCACCGAACTACAAGCAGATACTTGATCACTATTCGAGCATAACACACACACAACAATGTTACTTCATTATATTTATATTACATACTACGATTAATATACAAGTTGTTTTCTTTGGCCGGCATAGTGACGGCGACTAAGGCAGCCGTGAACTAACTCGGTTGTTTCAGTCACTCTTGGATCTCCTCTTGCTTATCATCAGGCGGGTCGAAGTCAGATGCGTGTTACAATAAAAAATTAAAAGATTATTGGCCACGACTAATGTCAGGCTGGAGTTCCATCCATGAGTGGAGACGCCTGCTGCCACACCTAAAGAGCTACAAACAGCAGTCGAATTCTTATTCACTATAAACATACCTAATTCTATTAAATGTTATTAAAAATTATTAATTTTATGTATTAAAAAGGTATTTTATTATGAAATTTAACCGTTTAAATTATAATACTTAATTAAATGGCCCACTACATTTCTTTAATATGTCAATTCAATTCGTAACATAACTTAAACATAATAATTTTGTATTAATAATAATAATAGTGCACAAATGTACTTACAGTGAATATAATTATTCTAAATGTATCCCACGAACAGACCACCGCACTCGAATGTTATCCGAATGAGTGAACGAATGCAGAAAGTGAATGTCGAATGAGACACACCTGACCATGAAGGAGGTGCCACGCATTAGTGATGGTAATTCATCACATATATACATTCATATTAATAATCTTTATTTAAACATACAATCTAAAAAATCCCTCTGGGAAAAAGGCGTGACAATTTGATTGATTGATCTGTAACAATGTACCTAAAACTAAAAACCTTTAAAAATATAATATAATAACTAAAATATATTTAGGCAAGGATAATATTAATTATGAATAATCTCAAAATAATATTGCGGCTGTAATGGAAATCATTTCTTACTAGTTTCATCTTATATTCAGTGACCACTTCCAATAAACCCATAAGGTAAATAAATCGAATCAAAATCAATCAATCAAATTGTCACGCCTTTTCGCACAGGGATAGGCTAAGACAATAAAGCGCCACTTGCCACGATCCTGACACAACTTCCTCACTTCCTTCACATCAGGTGAATCTTCAATTGACTTAATGGTTGGTTTATGATTTAGGTAGTATTCAACTCGCCAATATTAAATGGTAATAGTAAGTGCATCACTAGATTACTGGACAACAATTTAACCACTATTACACATTTATTACGTCATAGGCAGATCTAATATTGTTCATTTTCTCTGCCTACAGCTCTCCTAGATTTGTCTTTGATAATATTTATTGCACATCATTAGGAGTAAAGGGTATGGAGTTATCGGAAATTGTTTAATTCCGTACTTCTGCCACGTTCTCGCACTTCCGAAATCAATTTAAAACTTTCTTTCTACAAACTCAATCTAAATTGGACCAATATATCGAAGCGAAATGGTGCTTTAAGCAACAATCACTTTATCGATACTTTATATTGCAAAGTGAATGATTTGTATACAACACTAATTTACTATACATAGTCAGTCACTTTGCTTTCATCTCATTCGTTCATCATTCATGGCGCCAAATATTACTTAATAAGTTAACACATTTATTTAACGCCTGAATATTTTTATAAAAATTTTGAATACGATTAGTGTTTTGGAAAGAAAAGATGATAATTATGACTGAGTGTAAGATAAAACATGGTAAAAAGTAAAATAATTTATTAACTTAATGAAAGCATAGAATGTAGGTATGGTCAATTTTGCGATGAGGGGCCGAAATATAGGTCCAAAGGCACAGATTGCTTTGCTTGTTCCGGGCGGTATAGAATGCTTGGTATGGCAGCTATAGAAGTAGAACTATTGCTGTGGTAGGTAATGAAAGCATGTGGAGTAACGATAGCGGAAAGAAAGATGTATTAGGAGTTACAAATGTATTTTGGAAGACAGTAGTGAAAAGAATTGAGAAAGGTTTGGTCACAATGAAAATATGAAAGCAAGAAAATCAGATTTATATTTTTAAATATGAAATATAAATAACCCTCAATAAAATAGATTATTCCACAAACAAATCGGGAGCATATTTACAGGAACTTGTATTAAGAGACATATTTGTTAGGAAAGTAGGAGAATTATGTCAGGATTGTGGAAAGTGGAGCTCTATTGTCTCCTGTTTTTATTCAGGCGTTGTTTTATTAGTTTAATACATATTTTTTGGGTGATTTATCAGATTTTTTTTGTAATATTTTTTACGAATACTGTATAGGTACGAGTATAACTAGACTTTCTAGTGTAAACCGTGAAGTGACATAATCGCGTTTCGGGATCAGCTTGTGACAGTTTATTATCAAATCAATGTCCTCTACCTGTATGACCTTCAAAAAAACTAAGACATGACCATGTTAACATTTTTTTCTTACAATTATCATACGAATGCTTGAAACTCGTTTAACCAAATGAATTAAACAAATTTTATGCGGCTTATTATCGCGTTTATTTTTGGTTTTGATTTTACATTAACCAAAAATTATTTGAAATGATGAATTGTGTATGTGAAGGAAGCAAGGGAGTTGTGTAAGGATCGTGGTAAGTGGCGCTCCATTGTATCTGTCTATCCCCATGGGAAAAGGCGTGACAATTTGATAGATTGATTGAAAAATGTTTTTTTATTATTCTGACGTTTCAAGAGATTGGCAGCCATCGTGGTCACGGAGAGACTGAGGTGTTGGTCATACAATATATAAACTACAAATACTGTCACATACTATAAATATACGATATGCTTAAGGCGACCGTGGTCTAGTGGTAATGAAATGGACTCGCAAACCAAGAGCCCCAGGGTCAAATCCAACGTGCATGTATAATAGAAACTATGAAACGAGCACGTTAAGTAGCTCAGTGTTGTGGTTCGAAATATGACACCCCACCTGAAGTGTGGTCATAAAATGAAGGTTCTGCAACAGCTGTTACCTACAAGTAACAATCGCTTCCACCAACTTTATTGACGTCCCATCCACAATTCTCTTTATATAAAATTAATGGTTATCTGTATTTTATTTACCATTTTACACTTCATACTCCCTTTTTTCCAGAGAAATCAATAAAAATCCAGCCTTCATTTGTGTTTCGTCAGCTCCGTGCGATCCAAAAGCTAATTCTACTGCTGTACATTGGTACTGTGTTGGATCAACTCAATGGATAAAGGTCTACTACTTTTAAAAGATTATACAAATACCATAATATTTGTGCACAATATTATGGTATGTATATAGCTCTATGTGTATAATATTAAATTATTATTTTACCTCAACTCTATTACATGAGTCGGATTTATCCGTGCGGCTGGTCCATGTGACTAAGTGTTTTCACAGCCCATTTGGTCCTATGATTAAATTTAATTTGTTTTTGTTATATTTACATTTCTATACTAAGCTATTAAACGAGCTTGTACCATAAAAACAGGACGACCAATGTTCACATATCAAAGATACATTTATACCGGCAAGTGGTTAAAACCCGAGACTCTCGATTTAGCGTGACCATTTCACTACCACTACACCACGATCGCCTTTATGATTATAGTTGTCTGGGGATTGGTGCCCAGTAGATCTCCCGGCAGATAAAAAAAACGCATACTTTTAAGCTGCGTAGTAACTGGTTTGGTTAACAACACACTTTTCGTTTTACGCATATGTAGATATAAAATTAAAATTATTATTAATTATTTGCACGACTGTATAGATAGGCGGATTCACTTCTACCGCAGTCATCCAGCGCTCTTTATCTGCTGGGAACTATACTTTTACAACTCCAATGCACAATAAACTGCTATACGTACATCTAAACTCCTATGCAAATTACACAGCAGCTCTATCGAATATCAGCGTATCCTCGTCGGCTTTTCCCTACTTCCATTAGCTCTAATAGCAATGTATTCGATTTGCAATTCGCATGGTCGATTCGACATAGACGTGCGACAAATATCGTTTCGTGTGAGCTCTGCTTAATAGTGGTTAGTAAATGAACGTTGTAAATTGTGTTTGCCATTGTAAAGGTTGTTTTGCGGCGGCGCGTTTGTGTTTTGTGTTGCTCGTGTGCAGGTAGGCTTTGTTATAATTATATAATAATAATAGTGAGCTCAATTGATACACTTGCGTCAAGTATATTAAATGTACTATCTGGCAAACAGGAGGAGGTCCAATAGTGGCCGCGGTGGAAATAAAAACGATTCAGTTAACGGTTGCCTCAGTCGCCGTCACTACGCCGACCTAAAATATTTTATGTTCACGCAATATTATGAATTATTTGTTATTGTTTTATTAACAAATTACTGATAACCAATTTCGCCAACTTTCACCAAAATCTATTCAGCGATTTAAGTGTGAAAACGTAGCAAACAGAGAAAAACAATAATATTATATTATATTAGTAAACAATAATATTAGTATGGACATTTTCCAGCAGTCCCATTTTATATTTAGTGAATTTATTCATTTAAGTATTTGATGTTTTGTTTGTTTAACAAGTCATTTAAGTAATAATAAATTCTTATGATTCTCCTTCAAGTGTAAATGTTCAGCAAATTAAGTACGTTTGTAATTTTATGTACTAGTTTTTGTAATAATTCGTGTAATAGGTATGTGCAGTGCAGCATGTAATTTCGTAGTAAAATTCAAATCGCATTTAATATGTATTACTCGAAATAATCGCGTATTATTCTGAGGTAAACAGGGAACTTAGACCTGACAGCAGTAATACAGCTTAGTGTTAACTCTTACCTCTTCATTATCTCAGGCATAGGCAGAAAGTTCTATTTGCCATTAAACTAGTAATAATTGAACTCATAATTAATTTCATCCCTCAATATCCACGGGGATATTTAGTGAAAACGTTTCCACAATCCTGACGCAACTCTCTTGCTTCCTTCACATGCACATTTTTTTTTATGCAGTTTGCTCATAGTTATTGGCGCTCCATTGTCTCTTCCTATCCCTGTGGGAAAAAGGCGTGATAATTTGATTGATGGCTCATAGTTAGACTTTTAACAGACCCTGCTTTTTTGTTTCTGGGTCATCGCTATTTTATCTTTGTACTCGTCTTTGATTTACGGGTAAAATGTAAATAATATATCAATGGTAGTTTCGATACTTATGTTGATAAAACTAATAACAATTTTGATATTAATTGCTTTGAGTTCTGTGGATAATAATATATGGATTTTGTATCGTCTGTCAATCACAAAGACACGCCATATTAACAGTTCTGCTTTGAACCTGAAGTGGCATAATTGTAGTTTGATCATTTTGCACACTTAAACTATGCATAATGAAGGATATATTCCAATTGCATTGTAATCTTCGTACATTAAACTATATTAAAATGTATATGCAACTGTTAATACAATTAAGTCCCTATACAAAATTAATAATGTCCTTTATACACATTCGAAAATCGTGAAAAACGCAGTTTGGGTGCCAGCCAGCGATCTTTTTGCTGCCGGCATCTATACTTATCTAACCGTAACATGCGAAGATTCCGTATCATCCAGACGTTTTACTCATTACCACTATGCCTGCCGCAGCTGTTTATTCATGCACCGCTTGTGTCACGTGGGATTTACGTCAGATTCTCGTATATTGTTTTTTTTTAATAGTTAAAAGAAACACGTGATACGTGATGATAATCACATAATAAACAGGAAATATTAATGTTATATATTTATAAATGCTAGGTAACAACTTTAAATCTAATGCAATCTAACTTAATTACATCAGGGATAGGTAGTAATAGTGGAAGATTTTCAATTTAAATAAAAAATGACATTGTCACGACTTCGCTTTTATCTTGCGCAGGAATTTAATCCATGATTGGATGCACTGCTGCCTACCTATATGTTTGCAGGCAGCACTCGCATCCTCGCTGAACTTTACTACGCACTCCAGCTACAATAAAACAAAACTCTAAACATGAAGTTTCATCATTTCATGTACGCAAAACATTTTGGCCATCATGTCCCCAAAATGCCATACAAAATCTATTATCATGGCCGGCATAGTGACAGCGGCTGAGGCAGCTGGGAACCACTAGGTTTTTTCTGTGTCGTCATTCTTGGACCTCCTCTTGCTTATAAACTTCGATTCCCGGTCGGAGCAAATATTTGTTTCATAGCTTTTATTTTTAATTGTATTTGTAATCATTATAGTAAACATTTGCTACGGGTCCGGTTATCAAAGAGTGGTAGGCAGTGGTGCCCAGTCTGCCGATCCGGGGTAGTACCACCACTTACAAGTATACAAATCGTGAAGTGATTTAGTCACGTTTCGGGATCAGCTTGTAAGTTGCCGGTTCCATCTAGGCAGGCATAGTGGTTGTGATTGCTGCTTACAGTTATTGAATTGTAGTAGCAGTGACATTCATTCATACCAAAGAATGTATTTTAGAATATTAATAATTACTAAAATTATAATGCGAATTGTAATTAATTGTTAATCCCCATTGGTTCAGCTGCTTTAACAATTGAATGCAACTTAAGCAACGAGATGGCTTCATTGTAATTTGCCATTCAATACAATGACAATGAATTATTACATAATAATGCAATAAATGAGGAAAAGAGCATTGGAAATTAAAACATAATTTATTAGCACGGGCAGGCACTTGCTCATTGTTTGATTCCACAATGGCTTCCAAAAGGCATATGACGAAAAGAAGGCCACAAGTAACTCATCAATTGTAACCATTAGTACATAAAAACTCAATGATTGTAGCCCATATAACTAGAATACCAATCAAATAGGCATTCAAAAAGTAAATAATTACTATCCATAAATTATGGGTCACCAAAATCTATATATCTATACATATAAATAAAATTGGAGTGTCTGTTTGTAATATTGAAATAACCGTTTTTTACTACATGTACGAGTATATGAATAGACTCGTGAATATATATATATACGGTACACCAAAATAACATTTTTAAAATTTTTGTCTCTCTGTCTGTTTGTTCCAGCTAATCTCTGAAATGGCTGGACCGATTTTGACGGGACTTTTATTGGCAGGTAGCTGATGTAATAAGAGTAACTTAGGCTACGTTTGTTTTAAAAAATATTTTATTACAAATAGTTATGAACCAGCTCCGACCGAGAATCGAACTCGGGATTCCATCTGGGTTGATATGATATTAAAAAACAGGAGTACCTGATGATGGACCATGAGGACCCTTTTCCTGTCATGTACTCACATTGCGATTACAGTTAATAAACACGGGTGAAACCGCGGGTAACAGCTAGTAATATATATATATATATATATATATATATATATATATATATATATATATATATATATATATATATATATATATATATGCGCTGCATCGACACATGTAATAGACCATTAATACTGTTAACGACAATTTGAATCTATCACCATGAGAATGTAAAAGCAATCCTTCCTCAATTCTCCGCCACATCTCCCTTATCCTGTCTTTTCATTGTTCTATAATCCTGCATTCTTCACATGCAGCGTGGCTTTATTCTGTCAATGATAATGAACTTCAAATCTTCATTGATGGTGGTTTAAGGCGACCGTGGTGAAGTGGTAGTGAAATAGTCACACAAGCCGAGAGCACAGGTATAAAACCATTTGCTGGTACCAATGTATCATACGTAGGTACTTTGATCATTCTGTTTCTATGGTACAAGCACTTAGTAGCGTAATATAGAATTTTTAATAATAATAAAAATGTAAAAGCAATCCTTCCTCAATTCTCCGCCACATCTCCCTTATCCTGTCTTTTCATTGTTCTATAATCCTGCATTCTTCACATGCAGCGTGGCTTTATTCTGTCAATGATAATGAACTTCAAATCTTCATTGATGGTGGTTTAAGGCGACCGTGGTGAAGTGGTAGTGAAATAGTCACACAAGCCGAGAGCACAGGTATAAAACCATTTGCTGGTACCAATGTATCATACGTAGGTACTTTGATCATTCTGTTTCTATGGTACAAGCACTTAGTAGCGTAATATAGAATTTTTAATAATAATAAAAATGTAAAAGCGAAACTAGTTTTTCTTTGGCCAACACAGTGAAGGCCAACTCAGTCGGTTTTTTCAGTCGTTTGCGCCTCTTACTTACAAGTTGAGGTCACATGCGGGTCACTACCTATGAAAAAATATAAGTATACAATAATAATCGACACGACTGATTCAACATTGACTTATAACTATGTCAAAGGTTCTTCAATATTATCCAACATTAGATTCAAGGTTCTGCCATTAGTATAAGCAGACATAGTAAAACACTTGAAATAATTTATGTGATACTTCTATCCATTTTTAATTTAAGTAGGGTTATCGATTCTTAACATCACATGGACAATTTTACGAATGAGAGGCATTTACCATTGAAGATAAAATGCACAAGAAACTGTGAAGTTACTTATATATTTGGTCATTTTAAAGATTTTTACGCATTAAATTGACGGTCAGAGTTACTAACCCAGAAGCGTTGTAGACATGAATGTAGCATCCTTTAAAGTAACTATTCATCATCCATCATCCAGACTTACATGATCTGGAAACCAAAAAAAAAGGCTAAACATCCCTTAGTAAAATTCTGCCTGGTGTCTAATTCGTTTTATATGAACAAGGGGAAGTTTGAGGAGCTGATTGCCAACCTTACACAAATATGTTTATTCTCTTATACTCATTATTTAACCTTTAAATCTAACAAAAATTGATTTAGGTTTAGTTTAAATAAGTATTTTGTCAAAAGGAATGTAAAGATGTCTTAAAATGTTTTTTCAACATGTACGCGAGTATACACGGATTTTCCCCTATTAAAAGCATTACAAATATTATTCGTGCGCATTTTTTTTTTGACGAGTTTCGATGATTTCGATGAGTAATATTAATTAAAACAATTTACTTTGTTTTTGATTCAAAGAAGTGTAATAAAGAGACAGCAGCACCATTTGCTTTATTTAATTGCTATCGTTTACTTTAAATGTATTCACTTTATTTTAATTTTTTTAATATTCAATCAATCATTTAAAGTGTCACGTATTTTACCCACGGGGATAGGCAGAGACAATGGAGCGCCTCTTGCCATAACCCCATCGCTTTCCTCACATCCACAATTGCTTTCTATATTGTGTTCGATTGCGTTCGATATTAGGTTTTGATATTCGATATCTATGAAAAGTGGGCCTGATGTTTAGCTGAGGTACGGTCCTTGAATGGAGGACTGCTACTACAGTTCAATAACTGTTAAGTAGTATTCACATCCACTATGCCAGCCTAGTTGAAACCGGCAACTTACAAGCTGATCCCAGACGCGACTAAGTCACTTCACGGTCTATATACTTTTCAGCAGACTGGCACCGCTGCCTAGACTTAACACTTTATCAATGTTATTTTCAAAAATCACATTTTTTATTTATTTATTTTGGAGCCCAAGTGTCTGTGTAAGGTCACATAGAATAAAATTAACAAAACCAAAACCTGTTTGTATTTTCGTATTATTTGAGTTATTTCAACATCATTACGTATGTTGTGGAGGTCAGTGATCCAATTTAAAATTATTTTGTTTAAATAATTGTAAGATTACTTTCACTAATGATAACAATTGTTTTAACCTGAACTTCCAAACGTCCCTCTACCTCCCTTAGCTAAATAAATTTCCTCTAGCAAGCCTCAACATTCATTAATTTCAAAGTCAGGCTTTACTCGACCTTAGTTCCAACTCCACTTTTCTGATGGACGACCAGCCTCACTGTGTCCTCTTACTCTCGCTCGAATACAGCAATTTTCTTATACTTTTAATTAACAAAATAATATGCCTTTTCAGTATAATATAGGTATGGAGGTGACCGCATTTCCATTGTCCAAGGAGTACGAGAAGCACAGCGACATAACACCGGATGACATCGCTCGTCTGCGTGAATGGCTCAAAACACAACCGCATCTGCCGGAACAACACATCACAGGTAAACATTATCTTGAGTCATCACATGTCGAGGTCATAATATTTGCATAACAAACACCAGAGATATACATTAGAATACTTATGGAACAATTTGAGCAATCATATCGCATTTCTTATGGGTTACATCTTGATAAATCCTTTTCTCACGCAAATGTTTTTATTATGTTTATTTTTTATTGTAACCTCTAATCTCGACCCTTGGTAAGCAAGAGTGGCAACGACTGGAAAAACCGAGTCAGTTCACAGCCAAAGGTGCTTCTACACCTATCGCTTGAAGGATCCAAGGTTATAGGATGAAGAGAACACATCTACTGGTAAAGCATTCCACTTGTCGATTGTTCTACAAAGTAACGACACACATTACCTTTTAGTTTGACTGCCGATTCGATCGACAGAATGCGGATGCTTTCCCCGAACCGTGCGGATATTACGGGTGTGAAAAGGAACAAGGTTAAAGAACTCCTCGGAACATTCCCCGTGGTATAGGCGATAGAGGACGCACGAAATCTTTTTTATTATTTTTTATTATAAATTTCTATAATAAGTTATTAAAGTGTTCGTATCATAGAAACAGGACAACCGAAGTGCATATATCAAAGATACATTGGTACCAGTGAGTGTTTTCGAACACATGCCATTCGGCTCACGTAGCCATTGCCCTACCACTACACCACGGTCGCCTAAATGTATTGTAAGACTATCCAAAAGAATCCAAGTAGACCTTTATACCACAAATAATTATGTATCTGCAAGGAATAAAGCCTTAAAAATAAAATTCTGCTAAACACATAATCATCGTGGCGTGTATTGTGTTGTGACGTGACATGTTATTAGACCTGTCGAAGGTCCACCCATGCAACTGGATTATCCGCATCAATTAGCCAAGTACTCATTTAATTATAGTTCACATAGAAAACAAGCTCCATTACAAACGCAAAGTAGCAAATGTTCACGGATATCGTCTCATGCAAAAAATAACATTGTTTTCCTGTTTTATTAAGATTTTTCTGTGTTATAAAGGTATTTTGACGTGTTTCGGGTTCAGCTTGTAAGTTGCCGGTTACATAATGGATGTGACTTGCTGTTATTGTTGTAGCTGTTATTGTTGTAGCTGTTATTGTTGTAGCTGTTATTGTTGTAGCTGTTATTGTTGTAGCTGTTATTGTTAATTGTAGTAGCAGTCGCCAAGTGTGCCGAAAAACCGCTTCAATACACAGTCGCCTTAGTTGGCGTAACTATGCCAATCGGAGGTGTTTATTCAAGCTCTGCTTAAAAAAACAAAATTATTTAACTGGATAAAACACATGGACGGACTTGTCTACTTGTCAATTGTTCATCAAAGAAACGATGCGATCGAATGATCTATTAAAATCCTATTAAAGGTTATTTAACTTTAATTCTATACAAAAAACATAATATTAAAAAATAAATCTAATTATGTAGTTTTATAATTGAAAAAATAAATCACTAGTAATTACTGTACAGAATAAATAACGGAAATAATTATAAATATTAACTATAATTATAATACTTAATTAGTTTTATTATAATTATGTAATTTTAATATAATTTGTTATTTATAAATATAATGACAAATGTTTTTTTTATTGTGACGCGTATCTGTCCTCGATTTTTAAAACGTGAATAATAATTTTGTTCGGCATAGTGACGGTGGTTGATGAGTAGAGACTGTTTTTTTCAGTCGCCTTCGCTCTAGTACTTGTTCTTGCTTACCATCAGGTAAGTCGATCAGATTCCAGATGTCAAGTCACCATAAAAAAAATTAAAAAAATTGTTATTGCTGTCGACTCCTGTTATGGACCGCACTCCCGATTATTACAACCTGGTACAGTCACATGTCGAACCACAAAAAAAACTAGTAAACCTTACAAAAGAACTTATGCATCATCGGAACAGGACTACAGTACAGAAGTACATATACTACAGGTATATAAGTTAATGTATCAAATATACATTAGTACCGGCAATTGGTTAAAAAAACACAAAACACTACCACTGCACCACGGCCGCCTTGTTACTAAATAACCTCTTTAAATGCATAATTCTTTTCTCAGATCTGGACCTGATCCTAATCTACCATTGTTGCGACCGCAGCACATCCGTGACAAAGGACGTGACAGACTTATACTTCACGTTGCGCTCGCTATTTGCCTCATTCTTCAAGGACAGAGATGTTGATAAGAGAGTCACTAAGGCATTCGAAATTACGTAAGTCAATATATTACAAGCACTTGCTTTCTTAGTTTAGGTGAAATCTTGCAAATGAATTTTGAAACGATTATCTAGAATCGATTGATATGCAATTTTTAGGTTGATTAGCTAAGCTAAGTCATTACAAATCCAAAATGGTGAACCAGTTTTTTTTTTCACCCCATGATATGGTTATTAAATTAAAAAGTATCCTGAGAAGAATATAAAAAATAAAATAACGTCCCACTATATTCAATATGGCAACTGACCCAAGATCATGGACTAAATTGTAATAACTTTTACTATTTATTTCAGTAATACAACTGAAATAAATAGTAAAAGTTAATTAATATTAACACTATTAAGTGTTAACACATACTAAGCTACTAAAGTACTTACACTCGTATCATAGTAACAGGAAAATCAGATACATTGGTGCCGGTGGGTGGTTTTGAACCCGTGCTCTCCGGTTTGTGTAACCATTGCACTACCACTACACCACGGTTGTCTTTATATAATTGTACACTAAGATTCATGATCGCCATACTTCTTGAATTGAATTAGCCAATAAATAATTGTATGTAAATAATTTCAGTTTACTATGCCCACTGAAGGAGCGTGCAATTGATGGGTCGGCATTCTTCTATGGCCGTCTGCTCGACTATGATGCTAAGAACTTCGTCTTCTGTGATGTTATGAAGTAAGCATAACTTATATTTCTATTGCATAACCTATATAACCCATATTATTTCCACTTACAAGTATAAAGACCGTGAAATGATTTGGTCGCGTTTCGGGATCAGCTTCTAAGTTGCCGGTTCCAATTAGGCCGGCATAGTGGATGTGATTACTACTAACAGTTATTGAATTGTAGTAGCAGTTACCTCCATTCATGGACCACACTCCAGCTTAACATAAAGCGGGGTTCACAACACTGCCTGAAGTGCAAGACATGAGCTGAGGTCTGCTGCTTCAATATGCAAGTATCAGTGCGATCTGAACCCTGTCAGCGTTAAAACTGATTCTCATAACGCGACTAAGTCTTTAGATTTTTATATCGTAAGCAAATGCATACCATTATATGTATCTATGTATCTTGCAGGTCAGTGATAATGATGCTTGACTTATGGCAGTATGAGGATGGCACCTGGCCTGGCTTCATGATCTCTATTGACATGGACCATGTCACCCTGGCGCATTTGGCAAGGCTCGATGTCACAACAATACAACAGTTCCTCTATTATTTACAGGTTCGTTTAATATTATCTAAATTTGTTCTTTAGTCAATAAGGTGGGCAACGTTCGCAGAGACAACCGTTAAAAATAAATGCAAATAAATACTTACCTATTCGAAAGTATTTAAATGGAAAATCATTGCATTTATTTATTAGCAAAATAATAAATTAGAATGTCTATCGTTTCTACTAAGGAATGTGTACACTACATGGATATGAAAGTACTGTCGACGAAAAAATCCTCATTCCATTTACTCTCCTTCCCACTCTTGGTAACACCTCCCTCGGTACCTCGGATGTCATAGGGCAGCGATTTAAAAGACAGGGTGCAGCGATTCTTTGTGCCAGAACTTCGTCTGTTAATATACAAGGCCTTAATTCGCTGTTGCTGTCGAAGTACTGTTCGCACCTATGGCTAGGCTCAGTGAAGTATCGAGCCTTCAGTCGATGCCCTAAATTCATTGCAGCGCCGAGCAAGTAATAGAAGATTGCAGAGGTCGTGCAAACACGTCCAGTGTTTGTACGACCTCCCTGCAACTTCGTAGAAATATTGCGGCTCTGTGCGTCCTTTATCACCTATACCACGAAGAGTGTTCCGAGGAACTCTTTAACCTTGTTCCTACCTCGTCTCTTTACAGCCGTGATACTTGCTGCACAGGTCGGGGAGGCATTCGTATTCTGTCGACCGAATCGACTGTCGAACTAAAAGGTGCGTCGTTTTTTTGTAGAACAATCGACAAGTGGAATGCATTGCCAGACCATCTCCCTATCCAATAACCTTAGATGCGTGATGCGTGAAGAATCACCTTGGCTTGGCATTGTGACGGCGACTGAGGCAGCCGTGTACTGGGACGGGTTTTTTCAGTCGTCGGCATCCTTGGACTTCGATCATCCTTACCATCAGGCTGGTCGAGGTCAGATGTCGAGTCACAATAAAAATAATTGTAAAGTGGCATCTCGTTGTGGGAATTAAAACAAAACCGTTTTGGTAAATTTCAATTACTAAATTACAGTTTAGTAAAATACAATTCAATACTCTGCAATTATTTCAGGAAGCGATGCTTGTAAAACTGAAAGCTGTCCATTTCCTGAACGCGCCATCATTTATGGACAAATTGATGATGATGCTGAAACCATTCATGAAAAAGCAATTACTCGACATGCTTTTCATACATCAAATAGGATCCAACACACTTGCCAAATTTATAGACATGAAATTTTTGCCTAAACAAGATGAATTTCAGACACGAAGAGGTAATATAAAAATTAAAATTATTTAGATATCTTTGACCATGTCACTGCTGACATGGTCCACTCACTGCTCATTTGGTTATGGTCACTATATTTTTCATTTGTGTATCAAACATTTTAGAAGTGCATTGCAAAAAGTGCCTGAGTAATAGATTCGGGTAATTCATGTCTACAAGTTAAATTCCTTAAATCTGTATGTAGTAACAAAATACACATTTTCAACTAAAATGTTGACATTTTTGGAAATCAATTGTCATCTTGCTGTATATATGAATTCTTTAGCGAGCTACATAAGTATTTCCAGAACATTATGTTTTGTTTGCTTCTGATTGCTCTTTTCTGATATTAAGAATTTCTAATGTATTTAAGGTTTGTTGCAATTCAACCGCAAATACATGATCATTTGTAGTGACCTCGTTATGTTAGGAAACAACTATTCAGCATCCTGCTACGATTGTAGTTTTAGTTTTCATACAGAGGTATGAAGAGCATGTAGAGACATGCTGTAATAAATACTCTACAATCTATTTAATGTAATTGTTTAACTTTATTTCAGATGAAATATGGGAGAAAATCAAAGCCAATCGCCAGTTCTTCCTTGATGAGAATAGAAAACGTGTGGTTGAATCAAAACGTCCCGGCAAAGCTAAGACAATCAGTGATATATTTGGTAGTGTCGAGGGCAGTTTCAAAAAACTAGATATAGATTAATTTTTATTCTACGTGTTATTAGATACAAATTCTATGTAAGTTTAATAAGTGAATGCCCATTTTTACTAAACGAATGCCTAAGAGGCAAGCAAATAACTTCCAACGGTCTTTAGGTCTTCTTTTAGGTCTTTAAACGCCACGTATCAACTAAGTCGCGTTTTGGGTGCAGAGTAAAATTTGACAGAGTTATGCAAGAAATAGTCAGAGTAGATGTGACTATTTCTTGTAGATTTTTGTGAGTAGTTTCCGTCTATCATCGTCAAGTAATGTGGTCGTAATATAAAAAACCTTGCCTTTAAAATGTTTTACGAAACAAGTTAATCCATAGGTAAGTGTTTGGTAAATATGGGTATTATGTTAGTGTGTCACTTGTTACACAAAAAAAGGACAATTATTCTTTAAATTAAATTATCGCCATACAAAATGGCGATAATTTTGTGACTAATAACAGACTTAAAACATATTTTGTGTGAGTTTATTTGCTTAGGTGCATTCATTGGTTTATTAATGGTTTGTTTTTATAAAAATAACTGTGATAAGTAATATTTATGAATAATGGTGTTTTATTCGACATAATATCTGTCTACCACTCGCACAAAAGGAAAGATATATTTAGATTGTGACATCTGACCTTTGATTGCCTAATGGTAAGCTATGCCAGCCATGATGGACGTTTTCAGCTGCCAAGCTTGGTTCTTCAAGCGTAATTATTCATTTATAATAAACTTTATGAACGGTGAAAACGTCATAACGGTCATCATAGCGTGCCACTGTTATACGAGTAGTAAAAATATTCAAGAGAGTACAAATGTGAAAATATACGCCTGTCTCAGGTAGAGGTGCTTTCTAACGCTTCCCTGAAGGATCTAAGGATGGGAAGAACACGGGGGCTGGTAAAGTACGTACTCCATTTGTCGATTACTCAATGCGGATGTTTCCCACGCCTGTGCGGATTTCACAGACTAGGTAGGAACAAGGTTTTCTCCGGTACATTCTCCGTAATTGATATAAATGATAAAAGACGAAGAAATTTTAGGGGCTCAAGTTTTCTTATGACCTTAACATCACCTATTACCCGAGCAGCTACATACATTATATCATGATCTATATAAGATTAATCTTTAAGTTCAATAATTAAAAATGTTGTTACAAGTGTAAAGACCGAAAAGTAACTTAGATGCGTTTGGGGATAAGCTTTAAAGTAGCCGGTTTAATCTAGGCCAGAACCGTGGATGCGACTGCTACTCTCAGTTATTTAACTGTAGCAGAAGTCGTTTCCATTTATGGTCTGCACTCCAGCAGAGGATGAATGAACATTAGCAGGCAGGGTGCAGTCATGTGACACAATATTCTAACCTGATGTTGAGCTGGGCTGGAATGCAATCCATGGGTGAATGCGAATGAAGTCGCATCCACTATGGCGCATTACATGATTCTACAGAATTTTGTTACTGAAATTTTAAACACAAATGAAACATCTGCATTTTAAAATATTATATATTTTAAAGTTGCAAGAAATAATTATATAATACTTTAATTTATTAAATTAAATATCTTTAAATTTATTTATTTACTTTAGTTTTATCTAATATCACACCAACCCAATTTTCACCAATTTATCTTATAGCTAAGCTTCATAATTTAAAATATTGCCATCAAGTATTAAGGCAGACACAAGCGAGGCACAATGTCATTAATTTAAGTAAGCGGAAATAGTATCAAACGTTAGCGTAGGTGTACATCTTAAAAAGTAAAAGTTGACGTCAAAACATCCACTATCCCTTCGTTAAAAAAATAAGTGGTGCTAGCGATACTAAAAATCTAAATCCAATGGTTTTTGCAGTGCCGCAACATTTGACCTCCACTAGCCTGATGGTAAGCTAGCAAGTTGGAACAAGCCAATGTTTCCTTGCTTAAATCATTTTGCTCAATTTTACCATTTCTAGCACGGCGAATCACGCACGACGGAATATCTATTATTTAAATATTATATTTATCATAGTTCCTAATCAATGTCCAATTTCTTGAAGCTCCCTTCCACGCCAAATGCTTCTGCTGCTTTGGACTTCTTTCCGTCAGGTCTGAGTGACTCCTGCACACGCTTTTTGTTCTCCTCAACAAAGAACTCAGTGTTACTTTGCAATCGATTCCTCAAGTCATCTGCAAAAGGCGAATTCAATTTATTGTTAAAATAAAATTAACTCAAAGTTGTTACTTTTAATAAGTTATTAGTGTTCTCTGGGTCAATATCTAACATATTGTATTGCATCTTTGTTATAAGTAGAGGCAATGGAATGCGACTTTCCACGATCCTGATACAATTCTCTCTTAATTTAAATCAAATAGTTTATTTGACATAGGCCCTTCCACCTCTTGCGCATTGTCAGAATATTCCTTCACTTCTTATCTCTATTTATACTCTAACAATAAATTCATATAGGCTGCGAATTTAAGTAGTTTTTCCCAACCGATTCAGATACAAAACGTTATTGATATTGATACGATAAGTTATTGTTTTTAGCATATTTTTTCCATCATTATCATCATCAATTGCATGCCTTAATTCACATTTTGCAAATTATATCTGTTTTTAATATTATTCATTTTACATTAAACATGTCTTATTTCATTGATAAATAGTTACATAAATATTACAAAGATATACTTAGATTATGTAATTTCTTTCATAAATATATATTTTATTTAAACCGATTATGTGATAAGATTTAATAAATAAAATAGATTATAACATCTGAACACCAATAACAATTGTACATTGTAATTATTGTATATACATACATATGTATATATTTTTGTTTCTAGGCAAAAACCACAACAAAAATTACTTTAATATCAAAATAATTGATAATTTTGATGCATTTATCATTTTATCAAGGTTTTAGGTCGGATAACTTAAATTCTTCAATAATATTACAATCCTTTTGTCTTATCTATTTTTAAATGTTTTTAACGTTATTGTCTAATTCTATTTTTCCTTCTAATGCCTAATCCTGTTTTTTGCTTTACTTTCATGGAAAACAACAACTGGTCCGGGTCGATGATTTATCTTCTGAGTAGGCTTTACTATCTTTTCCCCCACATTCCTTCTTTTATTTACATTACTTTTTTTCTACACTATTTTTGTTTTTTGAAAATGCCACTTTATTGTGAAAAACTAGTTTATGGTTTTTCACAATAAAATAAAATCATTCAAAATATTTCCATTTGAGTTACTTTCCATTTGAGCGTTTCTAAGTAAGTTTTTATGGGTTCGGCAATGTTATTATCATGTTGTAAAATCACTTTTTCGTGTCTCTGCTTTTCGCGCAGTGCTCGGCTCAATCGCATCAATTGAGTTCGATATAGTGATGGTTTCGCCCTGTTTCAATAGCTTATAATAAATAACACGGTCCTGCTCCCACCAAATACACAGCAAAACCTTCGAAGCATGAATAATCGGCTGAGCCGACGACGTAGAATTAAGACCGGGCAGTCCCCATGAGTTTTTCTTTTTGGATTGCTATAATAAATCCATTTTTCATCACCCGTAACGATACGATGAAGAAAATCCTTCCTTTTTGCCGCTGGAGCAGTTGTTCACAGGCAAAAAAACGACACTCAACATCTCTTGGATTCAAATCATAAGGAACGCATGCAATCGCTTGGAAATGGCTTGGACATGGGTAACTTCCAATGCTGAAGCAAGCTCATTCTGCGTTTGGCACGGATCCTCATCAAGCAATGCATCCAATTCAGTGTCTTCAAAAGCATCAAACATCTTTGTACATGAAGTACAAAGTTAAAATAATAGGAACTCGGTTCTTACCGCCAATCTCTTTGTAACTCTTGTAGTTGCCACCATTTTCCTTTGGGAAGCTTTCCTTAGGTATAAATTTGTAAATTGTTTCTGATCCAATCTGATGAATCTGCAGCATGTCCAGGAGTTCCTTCCTTACGAATGGCTTCAGCAGCATCATCACTTTGTCCATCCATGCTGGCGCATTCAAGAAATGAACACTCCGTAACTTCACTAACATTGCTTCCTGTAAGTAGAAATAGATACAAATTAGGAACTTAAACAAGATAGATACCGTGTCATGAAAATGAATGCATAATACAATATAATAAACTTACCGCGGTGGCTGTGGTAATAAATATGTATCTTTGATATATTATGTACTTTGGTGGTCCTGTTTCTTTGATACAAGCACGCTTAGTAGTTTAGTATAGAAATGTAGAAACTAATATATAAAATAAATATTTTACTTAAATATGTTAAACTAGATACTACATATACCTATGAATAACATTATAGAAAGGTAATTTTACTAAATTGATGCAATACTCTTAAATAAAAACTACGGTCAGACATAAACGTAAACTATAACAAAAATGGAGCATCAGAATAGTCGTTTAGGATCTCTTTGTGGTTCTACTTTATTTCTTATGGCAATCATATATTTGTTTACTATATACATGTGTGTATCATAGAAACTGGAGGACCAAAGTAAATATATCAAATATACATTGGTAAGTGTATGGTGACTATGGTCTAGGGGTAATGAAACCACCCCTAGACCATAGTCACCTTGACTAATTCGTATTTTAATGTCAAATTATTTTCTTTATTCTATATTCTTAGCCAAATATGTTATCTTCTATAAAGAATACTATGGATGATGAATTAAGAAAGCGAGAAAGTTGGCCTCCGTTATCTCTATTACTGAGAGATCAGAGGCGTGACAATTAGATTGATTAATAACTATTAATTACAGTACTAACCTATGTAATGTATGTGATCTGTTTGAAAGTTCGGGTTCCAACTAGGCCGGCATAGTTGATGCGACTGGCGTGAACTGAAGCGGTTTTTTTCAGTCGCTTTCAGTCTGATGATAAGCAATTTGCTTATTATCAGACAATCAGAATGATGAGTCACCACAAAAAAAACTGTACCACCAGGCGAGGTGCTGTCAATAAATCATACCACTATAAGAAAAACAATTACCTGCAAGAAGTACAAAACTTGTCTTAGAGTTGTGATATCAATTCTAGCCAAATGTCCGACGACAGCTTTGTCCATGTCGATGGCAATCACGAATCCTGGCCATGTGCCTTCCTCGCATTGCCACAAATCCAACATCATCATCGAGGTGGTGATGGATTCGGCGAACCAGAAGTTCTTTGGATCAGCATCCAGCAGCCTCGCGTATATGACACGGTAGCCCTTCTCAGTTGGTTGTTGCAGCGGGGCTATTAAACTGTGTATATAAAAGAAGAATATTACTAGAACAATGGGGAACTTCAACCGATGGGGAAGGAAGGTTCTAGAATGGAGATTACAAACCGGAAGACGCAGCGTAGGTAGGCCTCCCACTAGGTGGACTGACGACATAATAAAAGTTACGAATAACCGGTGGATGCAACTTGTCGTTCGGAATGGCGTTCTAAGAGGGAGGTCACCAGTGAACGTCTTCCGGCTGATGATGACGATGATGACTAAACAACTTTGTGCTAGGAGGTGAATGGTAGATCTATCACTCACCAATTACCATGGACCCTGGACTGCGCTCAATGAATAGAGGTGACTGCTACGACAGTTAAATAACAGTAAGTAGCAGTCATATCCACTATGCTGGCCTAGTTGAAATCGGCAACTTTTGTAAGCTGAGCTAAGTAAACTTGTCTGTAAACTTATAAATAGTGGAGTACTACCTCAGATCGGCAGACTGACCATCACTTCCTAACACTTTTCCTATGATTTTTATAGTACGAGTAATAAAACGCCTTCAAATCCGCTAAGGATTTAACTTGAATGCTTTGATAGCCCTTTCTATAATTTTGGATTCTTAATGCGTGAAGCGATTAAGTACCTCTAGCTGGCATAATAACGGCGACTGAGGCAGCCGTCATCAGAGTCGGGTTTTTAGTCATCGACACTTCACATGTCGAGTCACAATAAAAAAAACTAAATATTAATCTGCAAAGAGATTAATGCTGGAAAGTTGGAACTGGGACGACCGATAAGATTGTCCCTCGATTAAATTAAGGACATTCTTATGATATCAGGGGTCCACAGTCCACAGTACCCATAACCAAATAGTGTATGAAGAAAATTTTGAACATGAGGGAAATGAGGGAGAATGGATCACGATCGTGTAGAGTGGCGTTTTGTTGTCTCTGTGTTAGTTTAATTTTATTTTTGCCTTTGGCCGGCATAGTGACGGCAATTGAAACAACTAACTGTATAATTGTCCATTGGATTTGGATTCATTTGGATCAATTGTATTCATATTTTTATTGTAACTTGATATGTGACCACGACCCGCCAGATGATAAGCAACTCCAGGAGTGTTGACGACTGTAAGACCCAAGTCTTTACGGTTGTTCCAGTCGCCGTCACTATGCCGGCCCTTTGGCCTCTTCGCGCATCGCTTGAAGGATCCAAGGTTATATGATGGAGAGAACATACAGGCTGGTATCAACGCCTTCTTTATCATCAGAAAAACCATTATTTTCTTTCATTTATTTATTTATTTATAGGCATACATGACAGGACACAATCGTTACATTAAATTTATTTACGCAAAATGACAATTATGAACTAGATTGTGTCCCAAAAATTATGTACACACAGCAAAACAATAAATTAAAAACTGCTAAAACATAAAATAAAATGTATGTATCGTACTTACACGGAGTTGAGTACATGTTCGGTGGTATTACTGAAACACCTGTCCTTGAAATATTGCGTGAACAATGTCCGCAGCGTGTAATGCAGGTCGAGCACTTGCTTCGTCACCTCGGAGCTCTTCTTGCAGCAGTGATATGTCAGGATGAGGTCCAAGTCTGCGAGAACATTGTAATTACATTAGAATTACTTTACTTAAGGTAATATTATAAATATTAAATTGCTTAGGTTTTTTATTGTAAATGGACAACATGTATATATACAAGTATACAGACCGTGAAGTGATTAAAGTTACAACTAGGCTGGCATAGTTATTGTAACTGCTACTTACTACTTAAAATATAGTAGCAGTTGCCTCCATTCATGGACCGCACTCCAGCTTAACATCAAGCGGGGTGCTGTCATATGTCGAGTCACAATAATAAAAAATAACTGTCGCATCCACTATGCCGTCCTAGTTGGAACCGACAGGATAAAACAGGTACTACCCAGGATCGGCAGACTGGGCAAGTGGCCATCGACTGTCTACTTACCACTCTTGGACACCCAAAAGATTTGTTACATAGTATTAATAAAATTAATAAAATTAATACTATGTAACAAATCTGACTGAAAGGCGTAACGAACGACTATGATAATCAATTCGCTACGCATCGAATTCTTTCAATATAATTTATACATATTAATAATTTAAACAGAATTGCAGATGTCTGCATATAATGTACTGCAAAATAATACGTTTAAGTTAATGAATTCAACAAATTTTATGCAGATCGTGACCTGACCAGAATGGCTGCAAACCAAAATAAACGCGATAGTAAGCCGCATAAAATTTGTTTAATTCATTAATCAATGTTCGCGCAAAACCTAACAAAATACACTGTTTAAGTTGTATGTGCATATGACATATGCTTTATTTTGTATTGTGACTCGACATATGACCGCACTCCGCGTGATAACCTGAAGTGCGGTGTGGAGTGCATGAATGGATAACTGCAAGTCGGTATGACCCAGTTGGAACCAGCGACTTTTAAGCTGATCCCTCAACGCGACTAATTCACTTCACGGTCTGTATACTTGTCTGACCGCACTGTGTGCTGGCAAATGAACCATGCGGTCACTTGGCTGCACATTTCCCTAGTGATTACAACTGCAGAAGCAGCCTTTGTGACATCCGCGCATGTTACACGATCACTGACACGTCAATCAAATGGTTAATATGATAAATAACATACGCATAAATGTTCTATCATATAAATATTATCATTATCATGTAAATATTAAGTATTATTATTATGTGTTTGTTGTTATATTCGTACAAATTGTCATCATAAAATTGCACCTACTCACCATTAATACTGTCTTAATGTCCTAAAGGTTTGGCTGTCAGAGAATGTCTAACGGCATTAAGTCCGCCTTTGTACATAGTGCAATTAAGTTTTAAATAAATAAATAAATAAATATATCTTTATTGTATTTAATAAACTCAACTATTTGGAAACCTGCGATTGTAAACTGTAATAAAATAAAAACTGTTGTCCAATCTTTAATAAAAAAGACGTGTATTAAATTTTACTAATTTAGTTTAGTGGATGATCTCCTGGCCTGCCGGAGATATCCTCAAGAAAGCTAGGTTGCCTAGTGCCCATAACCATAGAGCTTGTATGAAGAGAATTGTGGATGTGAAGAAAGCAAGGGAGTTGTGTCAGGATCGTGCCAAGTGACGCTAGTTGTCACTGCCTATTGTTGTGGCATGACATATGACAGTACCGCGCCCCATGTTAGGCAAGTACAGATCGGGCTAGTTAGAGCAACTTAAAAGCTGATCCCAAAATGCAACTTTACGATCTGTACTATTTTCGCTAATAAGTGGTCTATTAACATGTTCATGTATTTTATCACTATATAAGTCAACCAAATATGATCGTGTAACATCCGCCTTCCAAGTAGAGAAAACACAAAGCGAGGAATCAGGTAAATTATGTACTTTTCATTGGTTATTCATGGCAATTCGTAATAGCTAGGTACGTTTGTGACAAATATTAATATATATTAATATATTTGCCATCAGGGGGCCTAACACCAACTTTTAAAAACAAGCATGTTTCAAGACAGTACTGTTTGATGTATAAAACAAGATTACTCAATTTCGTACCATCTCTTATTTGCAATATTGTTTTATTCCTTTTGCTACGATTGGACAACGTTTGCGCAATGAATTAGTCATATTTTATGCAACATACTATCGCGTTTGTTTTGGTTATTGATTTAAGCATTTTTTTAATTATTTCGACGCTTCGAGAGCGACGCTTCGCAAAATCTAAGAAAACAATATTTGCTCGATAACTTTATCTGTAAATTACTAATAAAATTGTATAAATCCCTGCCTAATGTTAAGCTGGAGTGCGGTCCATGAATGATAGCAACTCCTAATACAATTAAATATTAACAAGTAGCATTTGCAACTACTATGCCGGCTTAGTTGGGATTGGCTACTTACAAGCTTATTTCTCGAAACGCGACTGTGACACTTTACGGTCTATACACTATTAGCTTATTATTTTATTATTCTGTGTCATTATTATTTAAATTGAATAAAAAAATTGCAATATCCGCAATAAAAACATTTTATACTTTTTTGCTTATTTCTATGCCAAAATACTAATAGTGCTTGTATTATAGAAACTGGACGACCAAAGTACGTAGCTATATCAAAGAAACATTGGTATACAATTTGCTTATTTCAGCGAATTAATATCGTCCTTGATATAAAGTCATAAGTATACAGATGTAGTTAACAATTAAAACATGTTTTACATAAATTATAAATTATATCCATTGTTTAAAATTATATTATTATGGTTTCTAATTGATTATTGTCTCGTTTCCTTGCCGCACGCTGACATTGACCGCCAACAGTGGACTGCTAGTATTAACTACATACAAATATATACGAATGGTATCCACTGTGCTGCCCTAGCAAAATACTAATTCAGTTTGGCCGACGGCGACTAAGACAACCGTAAACTGCATCAGTGGCGACCGTGGTGTAGTGGCAGTGCAATGTTTACGCAAACCAAGAGCACTTGTTCGAAACCACTCACCGGTACCAATGTATCTTTGATATAATATATGCACCTTGGTTGTCCTGTTTCTATGATACAAGCACTTTTGTAGCTTAGTATAGGAATTTATTGTATATTATACGTTTTAGTGCGTGAATTTTCGTTTTTAAACCTTAATAGTATATTTTATAAATTGTCGTTAAGGCACCATGTTCGATTCCCGGCCGCAGTTGACTGATGCGTTCACGTGAATTCTCCAATGACTAATTCATACAGCAATAATTAGCATTGGAATAGTTTAACCAAAAATTAATAAAAAATTAGGAAAACACTAATTACTTTGATCATTTGAAGGCCAAAAAACAGAAAAAGGTTTTTGCATTGTGTGGTTTTAAATAAGTTAATGATTTTAAGTTTATGTTTAAACAACAACAAAAAAATCATCATAGCAGAGAAAGGCAGACAGTTGTGAATACTTTTCCAGTCTGCCGATCCGTTGTAGTACCATTACTTTTAAATATCCAGATTGTGAAGTGTGTTAGTCGCGTTTAGGGATCAGCTTGAAAATTGACGGCATAGTATATACGACTGAATCTGTGGCTAGCAGTCGCCTCCATTCATGAACTGCACTCTAGCTGACGATGACGATGTTCCACAAAAAAAGGTACCTGATAATTTTAAACTTACTATTTTTTTTATAAATATAATAAATCAGATCATTGGTTATATCTGATTTACATCGCTCATCGCCCGAAGAACCGACAACCGATGGGAAAGAAAGGTTCTAGAGTGGAGACCACGAACCGGAAGACGCAGCGTAGGTAGGCCTCCCACTAGGTAGACTGACGACATAGTGAAAGTCACGAATAATCGGTGGATGCTTATTGCATCTTGTCGTTCGGAACGGAGTTTTTTTTAGGGATGAGGCAGTGGACGATGATAAACTTCTGGCTGATGATGATGAGATATTTTTTAACTATACAATAAATTAATATAATTTATTTTAAATAACAATTGCCCCCTAACAATCTCAATTAGATATACAACAACAAAACATTGACGTTGTTTCCGCTATTAAGTTTTTATATACTTTTTTTAAATATAAAAAACCTAATTTTACCTAAAATATATAAATATATTTATTTATATATGTATAAATAATTATATTCATAACCTTCAATATCGTTTCTGAGGACAATTTTAATAGTTTTCCTACTCATTTCAATTTTATGTTATTTTAAGTATAAAAGAGTTATGTATATATTTACTAGGTGTTCCAACGTTATCATTAAGATAATGGACCTTGATAAAATTGAATATTTAAGTAATTTTTGCCTAGTGCCCATAACCACAGAGCCTGTATGAAGAGAATTGTGGATGTGAAGGAAGCAAGGGAGCTGTGTAAGGATCGTGGTAAGTGGCGCTCCATTGTCTCTGCCTATCCCTGTGGGAAAAAGGCGTGACAATTTGATTGATTGATTGATATTAATTTTATTAAACATTTTTTGAAGTAGATTTTAAAATGTTGCCAGACTTTTGGGCACATTAAAAGAATAGACGAACTTAATTAATCAGGAATACAAGGATAAACGAGGACGACGCACTTAATTCCCGATTACGTTCGATTCCCGATTGGAGCAAATATTTCATTCATAGATTTTATTTGTAATAATTATTATATAAAAAAAGTGGTGAATATTTGGTCCGCGTTTAGTTTTTAAAGTAGGCAATAGTACCCAGTCTGCCATTTCGGAGTTTACAGTATTGTTTACAGACCATGAAGTGACTTCAGGTCTATCTTGTAAGTTGCCGGTTCCAACTTGCAGATCCACTACGCTTGTAAGTTGCATTACAAGCGTAGAGGATCTGACTGCTACTACAATTATATAACTATAGTAGCAGTCAGATCCATTTATCCTTTTGCTTACTATTAAACAGTTCGAGGTCAGATGTCGAGACACAATAAAAACAATTTAGAGGCATTCTTAGAATAGAGAGATTTAAAGAAAGCGGATGTGAAGGTCGCGATATTATTATCAACTCATTGTGTCAGGGTCATGGAAGACGGGCTCTATGTCTGCCTATCCCTGTGCGAATGACTTTGTATATAATTACCTGTGATGTGTTGTTCCGGCAGATGCGGTTGTGTTTTGAGCCATTCGCGCAAACGAGCGATGTCATCCGGTGTTATGTCGCTGTGCTTCTCGTACTCCTTGGACAATGGAATTGGCACCACCTTCATGGTTGTCACTGAAATAAGCACTATTATTTAAGACACATTGTAATGTAACCCAAGGCCGGCACAGTTTTTGAGCCGTTCGGCACTCCTGGACCTCCTATTGCTTGCTTGGAAGGTCGAGGTCAGATGTCGAGTCACAATAAAAAAGGCTTTAGGAACCACATGGATAGGCAGTGGTGCCCAGTCTGCTGATCAGGGGTAGTACCACCACTGACAAGCATACATACCGTGAAGTGATTTAGTCGCGATTCGCGATTGTTAATTGCCGGTCATAACTAGGCCGGCATAGTGGATGTGATTGCTACTTAGTTATTGAATTGTAGTAGCAGTGATAACCATTTATGGACTACACCCCAGCCTAACATTAAGCAGGGTGCTGTCGAATGAATGCTCAATGACGAGTCACAATAAAAAAGTCATTTGAAAAACTGCCAATCCAGAATAACATTACTTCCAAGTGTACAGACCATTGGAGTAATTAAGTCGCGTTTTGAAATCAGCATTAAAGTTGCCGCTTGCGCTTTAATAAACGCGACTGCCATTTGCTTTCATTTAACAGTAGAAGGATTGTACATACTTCATCTTAACATCAGGCGAGGAGCTACAGTAATAATAAAAAAATTACATATATGTTATTTAATGAAATTTATGCGGCTTACTATCGCGTTTATTTTGGTTATTGATTTTCCTTTTTTTTTATTTCGATGTTTCGAGAAATTTGCAACCATCGTGGTCACGGAGAGACGCGATAGTAAGCTGCATAAAATTTGTTTAATTCATGAATCAATTTTCGCGCAAAATGTAAGAAAATTTTTATTTAGGCCATTGTACGTGTGAGCCATTGATGTATAATGTATATTATATTGTTTGTGTGCAAGTGTATACATATACATTAATCAGATAGGTGTATAATCTTTAGGACAGGTGCGATAATACAAAGTATTATAACATACAAATAATACAATGTTGTCATGAGCTGGCATTAACTAAGTTTATAAAATAGGTAGGACAATACCATAAAGTTTTATTATTCCGGATCTATTGTTATTTTAGAATTGTTAGTGATCATAATGCGAGTATAATGAATAAACCAAAATTAATAAACAAAAATAAATGCGGTAGTAAGCCGCACAAAATTTGTTTAATTCAATAATGCAAATAATATTTGTTTTTACTGCATGACCACACATGACCACCAACTCTCCTGCTTACTACTCCTAAAAACCGTCTTTACTTAAGTTTAAAAGCAAAATTGTCGATAACGGTATAATTTTCGAAATAATAATGTAAATAAAATCACAAAATTATTATACATTAAAGACGTCGTTCATTCTTAATTACTTTCGGCATATGACCGCATATTTAGATGTCTTCAGAACTAATATGTTAATGTTGATGTTGATGTTAAGCTGTAAAAACTAAGCTAGAGCGGTCTATATTTGGAGAATGCATGAGAGAATATTAAGTTACTTCTGTCGTCGACTTGCCTGATGGTAGACCTACGACTTAAAAAACCTATAAAACTAACGATTGCCTCAGTCGCCGTCACTATCATATCCTAATACAATATAAACATTAAGTTGTATTATGACGCATTGGTTTCCAAGTAGGGTAAACAATGAACCATAGAACCTTAATAACTTAATTTTTAACTAACCATTACAATTTATATAATAATTGATAATTATTCACATAATCTAAATCCATTCATTAAAAGATATTTAAAACAAACAAAAAACACAGATTAATATTTATTTAATCTTTACTGATAATAGGAATTTGGAAGATTTTTGTAATAGCAAAGGTCGACTGCAAATACGCTCATATTCGATTGTCGCATTTCTATTATTCATCATCAACAACTATTTCACGCCTCAATTCACACAAGGATAGGCAGAGATCGTGACACAACTCTGATGCTGTCTTCACATCGATAAATATTTTCATCCAACTACATTGTCTCTGCCTTCCCTGTGGGAGGAGGCGTTACAACTTGATTGATTGATTTCATAACTACATTTGGTTATGTGACCTGCGTACGCGTGCTTCACATTATTTTAATTTAATTACGCAAAGGAACTCCGTTTGGCTCCAATTGCAACGTATTCCCAACTTATATTACTACTGCCTTAAAGCAGAGGGTCCATGCCTCACTTCCCAAGCCCTATCAATAGGTTCAGGCTTACTCAGGCTATAGAGGCTATACAGCGACCGTGGTGTAGTGGCAGTGCAATGGTTCACTGGCATGACATAGGACCACCTACTAAAGGTAAAGGAAACTCCTGGATGCAGGACTTCCAGCTGTCCACTGTGCATCTCTATCTAAGCTGAACTTGGCCTATGTCCAGCAGTGATGAACTTAAGAGATATCTATTGAACTAAACCTCTATCCTGCAGCAAGTCCTGCTACGACTCTTGGAATAATACATCTCTATTTAAATATGCATTTTACTCGTATGTCAAATTAGGGCCTAATTTTATTTCACTGAATATAACTTTCTACTTTAGTAGAGTATATTAGTTTTACAATAATTGATACGTGATACGTGATAATTAGAAATTATTTAAAATAAACAATATTAATAATAATAATTTTTTTATTTTATTTTTGGATTTTATACAATTTTGATATTAATGGTACAAATTACAAATAAATGATAGTGAAATCCATTGTTGGCAATAAAAAAAGTTCTATGAATTTATGTTGAATAAATTAATAAATAACTTAACAATAAAAAACTTACATTAAAAGAATAACAGCAAATCAAATTAGTAAATATTATCAAATAACTAATAATTTTAAATTTATGAACAGATAATCGTCCGTCCGCGTATGTCTGCACGCGCGATACACTGTATCACATTTCTGAGTTATAAAGATTATACATTAGGAATAAGGCACACTCACACATGCACACACACACACGCACACACGCGCGCGCTCATTTCAGCAGTAACATCAGATCAGGCTGACTAACATAATATAGAGGTTCTACGTAATAAAAAAATTGGAACAAGTTATTGGATTTATACAAAAAATAAAGAAATGCAACTTGAGGTTCGGGTCGGTCTCTTGCCGTCGCTCCACGCAATACCAGAGGGTTCTAGTATTGCGGGTTCTCCTTCGGATGAGAACCTCAAGCTGTTCAAATACGCCAACCTCGATACAGAAGGCCGACCGCGCGATTTTAATTGTTATTGAGTTACGCGGTTGACGCTTTATTGAGAAACAGACAAAATTCAAATTGTATTAACTATAATAAAAAAAATATTAAGAAATATTATCTAATGACGTCGTATCAGAGATAGTCCCAAGGAGACTGGCAACATTTCCCCTTTGTATAGCAAGGCTAATGCGTTGGCAGAAATAATAGCCAGCCTTCCTGTCTTCAGACTTTTCTGTCAGCCGTTCGAACAACTCCTTGGCCAGGCGCTTGACTGAAGGTCCCCAAGAGCTAATCGTCTTGACTCCAGACGGCGCAAATTCGTAACCAGTACCGAGGTTAAGGTTCTCAGCTGTTATTTACCATGATAAATCTATAATCGATCGATTTCCTTATATGAAATACATGCGACCTTTATATTTATGAATTTTAAAATAAAATTAGTGCAACCAGTCAAACCGGAACAACATCCAAAAACAAAACAAAAACAAAAATATATATCTAAGAGTGGTAGCCAGAGTTGATGGTCAGAGGTGGAGGTCATTTGACCTGTCTTTCGATCGGGGTCTTCTATCAATTATTTTTTATTGTCACTCGACATCTGTTCTGGACATTTGTCCTAAGAGGAGAGGTTTAAAAAGGTCTAAAAATTCCAGACTGTTAAGTTCGATCAGTTTTCAGTCGAGATCAGTTTAAAAGTTGCCGGTTCCAGCTATGGTGATGTAGCAGTCGCTTCCATTTATAGACCGCACTCCAGCCTAACATAAGGCGGGGTGCTGTCATATATCTCGTTTATAGTATACATTCAATTATTAGTCTGGGGTAGCGAGAATACATAATTAGCAATTAATGAATTGTTAATGGCGGCTACCCGTGTCTAATAAAACATAATTATTATTAAAGTATTCTTTGTGATGCGAATGCAGTTATAAAAAATCAACCGGAAAATGTATCTTACTTAATTGCTCAGTGTGACGTGTGGACTCTATTGCCTATACTGTGGGCCAACCAAACGTGATCAAAATGTAAACAAACTTTTTACTCCACAAAATTAAACACTTCCCTTAAAGATTATGATAAAGATTATGTTTACTACACGGGTTTTTTTCTTCAATTAATCAATCAAATTGTCACGCCTTTTTCCCACAGGGATAGGCATTCTTCAGCTGTAATTATCAACGTATTTCATTGCAAGAACTTTTATTATTCTGTCAACCTGTTTTTTTATATTCTATTTGCGTATGAAATCGTAGCAATGGGCACTAAAGAAATAATATCGTAAATTATGTATTAAACATTTGAATATTTTTAAAATTCAAATGTTTAAATTCGGGTAACCTTGAATCTAATTGTATCTTTGAAAAACTTTGGATAAAAGTAGTAATATTTTATTATATTATTATATATGATACTGTTTTCTAATTTATTGTTGTAAATGCGTAAATCGAAGCGCGAAATTTTCATAGACAAAAGTTTGTTTATATTTTTATCACGTTTGGTTGGCCCTCGATATACGTACTCGTGCAAAAAATATACTTTTGCTTTGATGGTTGGAGATGTTTTACTGACGTCCATTAATCAAAGTGTAAATTACCCTTGTTCCTAAATCGTCTTTATACTCCCGTAATACCCGCATAAGTTGGACGCAGAGGATTGACGACAGGCGTGGTTTTGTACGCGTAAAGTCCCGGGTTCGATCCCGGTCTAAGCAAATATGTGTTTTAATTTGCAATATTCAATAATTAGATATATTAATTTAATATTATAAATTAAAGCATTTGCATAGACCGGGATCGAACCCGGAAGTTTACGCTTAACATACTGGTGTGCTGGCCAATGCGCTACGCCTGTTAACACAAGTACATAATAAAAGAGGTGAATATTTGCTCCGGATCTGGTTATCAAAGAGTGGTAGGCAATGTTTGCCGATCTGGGGAGTACCAATACTTACAAAGTATACAGACTCGGAAGTTATTTAGTCGCGTTTCGGGATCACCTTGTAAGTTGCCGGTTTCAACTAGGCCGGCATAGTGAAGGTGACTGCTACTTATTTACTCACTAATTAGATACCTACAGGGACGAAAATTTTAATTTAAAACGTTATCAAACAATAGCTGATTCATCACTAATAGCGAAAATGGTCCTTCTTGGCCTCTAGTTGATTGTCGTTAATGAACGATTTATTTTTCCATAGTAAAATACTTTTATTAATTTATTTTTTGTACTTTTTATATACATCTCATAGCTTGCTGTATGAGTCAGGGAAAGACGAGGTTGTCCTGTAACACAATGTCTCACGCAGACCTAGAACAGGGGCCTTCAAATAACAGATTTATATTGGAATATTTAATGTAAATAAAGAATTGTTATTATTTAAACCGCCACCGGTGTTCCCGTCTCGTGTGCCTTCAATGTTTGATACAATGGGCTGGCTACATCGCTCGAAGAACTGACAACCGAAAGGTTCTAGAGACCACGAACCAGAAGACGCAGCGTAGGTAGGCCTACTACGCTAGGTGGACTGTTAACATAGTGAAAGTCACGTATAACCGGTGGATGCAACTGGCATTTTGTCGTTCGAAATGGCGTTCTATGGAGGAGGCCTATGTTCAGGCTGATGATGGTTACAAAAATAAATATTATATTATGCTGAATGCGAATTGTGTATGCGAAGGAGAAGAGCGCCTACACCTTGGAAATATGGGAATTGAAGCATGCCAATTTAATCTGTATAATATTGTAATAAGGGAATACTTAAACGATAATATATCTTAAAGGGATCTCCTAATCGGCCATATGAACGGAGATACAATTTAGAACGTGCCCGGAAACACAAATTCTATAATGTCTATGTCTATACGTCTATATGACTCGTACATCTATTTTGTTTATCTATCTATACAATGCCTCACCAGCAGTGGCGTAGTGTGGCGGGGGCGAAGGGGGGCGGCAAAATTTAAAAAAACTAAAATAAATCGTTATCTGAAATTCATATGTTTGTTGTACCTATGATTGAAATTCCTAAATAAGAGGTCGGCAATTTTTTTTTCGTCCCGGGCGAATGACTCTCACGCTCGAGCCGCCAGATGATAAGCAAGAAGAGATCCAAGAGTGCCAATCACTCCAAAAACCGATTCTTTACGGCAGCCCTAGTCGCTGCCACTATGCGGGCCAAAGGTGCTTTTTCATGCATTTCATGCATTTCATCATCACGGATCCAAGGCTATAGGATAGAGAGAACACTGGTAAAGCATTCCACTTGTCGATTGTTCTGCAACGAAACGCCGCACCGAACTTTTTAATTAGACTGCCGATTCGATCGACAAAATGCGGATGCTTCCTCCTGTGCGGGTATTACGGGTGTGAAAAGACGAGGTGGGAACAAGGTTAAAGAGCTCCTCGGAACATACTCCGTGTTATAGAGGACGCACAAAGCAATATTTTGTAAAAAAATATTTTGTCTTTGCCTTAACAGTTAATTTTTATTTTTTCTTGTGCACGTTATATTTATATGAGCTCAAGAAAAGAAATAGCTGTAGAACTTCAAAGAATTAAATGTAACCTATGTCATCCTAATTCCCAATTAGTTAGTTAATTTTTATATTAAAATTAAAAATAATATTAAGGCCTCCCACACGGTTTAGAAGATTCATAAATATAAAGAAATACTGTTTATTACTTGTTATGTATAAGATAATATTGCCACATATTATTTTAATAGCAGTATTCACCTCCTAAGCTCAGAAATAAACGCCTGCATTATTGCAATAACAATAAACAATACTTACATTTATATTATTAAATATTATTCAGGCGTTTAACATAACTTAAAATATTCAGTAAACCATTTTCTGACATAGTGATATTCAAATCAAATCATATCAAATCTCGCCTTTTTCTCACAGGGATAGGCAGAGCGCTACTTGCCACGATCCTGACACAACTCCCTCGCTTCCTTCACATTCACAATTCTCTTCATACAAGCTCTATGGTTATGGCCACTAGGCAACCTAGCTTTCTTGAGTATAGTGATATTAAAATACATATTTAATTTAGACCTTTGGCATAGCCAAATTTTTTATTTTATAAAAAAATAAATCAATAAAAAAAAGCTGCTCGCTGACCTCATTTGATGTTTCCGCCCGGGATCGAACCGGGGACCTTGTGCGTGTGAAGCACACGTGATAACCGCTACACTACGGAAACGACAGTATGAGACGTGAAAGTTAGCGTATACCACATACTGTGCGCCAATTAATGGTTCTTCAAAACAGTTGTTTGTAATTCGCCTCTTATTGCAGCGACCTTAAAGCCATAATACAGCCTTATAAATTCAACATCCATTTTAAGAATTATGCGCGTACGGAGGAGTGATTAATTTGCCATAGTTATATAAGTTCTTGCGGAAAAGAAGTGCAGTATGCTAATATCTTTATGCGACTAACTATATATAGATAATCTTCTGTCCACTGAACTTCTAAATTAGTTTGGATTCGCTATTGGACCCGCTAGGTGGCGCTGCAATTTATTAGGACTGGACCTCTAGTCGAAAATGTGTGACGTCATCTTGTCTAGCAGCCCAGATTCATATGATACCTAGATCCAATATTTGCGTTCGTTTGTTTTTAATGGAAACGAACGTTTAGCTATTCTGCTAATGCAATTGGCATAAAGTAAATATACAAGTGGGTATAAGAGTCTATAACTCCGGTCTTTGCTTTAACAAAACAGTGACATAAAGAATAAATGACCAAGGAATTATTTAACAATTTGTATAATATATATTTTACATTATAGGAATTCGAGAAAACAATAAGATAACTAGAGAATTTTTGCTCATCATACCGGTGACATTGCTCAACAGCTGCGATGCCCATTGCAGAAGAGAATTGGGGATGTGAAGGTAGCATAGTGGCAAGCGGTGTTCACTAAACTATGGTGTGGTAGTAGAGTCAATTATTAATTGCAGTTGTCGGCACTCTTGGATCTCTTCTTGCTTACCATTAGGCGGGTTGAGGTCAGATGTCGAGTCAGAATTTAAATTTAATGGATTTTAAAGCATTTCTTAGCATTCGTGGTTTCTCCGTCGAGGTCGGGTCCATCGCGTGGCAGGCGAGAGAGTAAAGGTAGCGTTCCGGAATTGTGACTATACTAATATAATAAAGACTTTTTTCAGTCGTTAGCACTCTTGGACCTTTATAATTCTTACCTGATCAGCTCGAGGTCAGATGTCGAGTGACAATAAATAAAAATTCAAAGAGTTACATTTATATAATTTGATGTAAATATAAAGTGATATATATTTTGTTTAATATTGTTTGTTGTGTCTCGATGAAACCGAAAGCGATGAGACTCCACTACGCGCCCGTGAGAACGAGGTCAGCAGTGCTAATGGCACAGTATAGCACAACACAGTATTCTAACGCATTCAATACACCTATGTTGATTTACATTCTAGAAAGTAGGGATCTATTTACGACAAGCAGTTTTATGCAGCTAGTCGCAGTAATTTTGACAAATATTTAACTTTTTTTATGTGTATGATGTGAAGTGCAGTCCATGAATGATGGCTACTGCTACTACTGCAAGAAGCATTCAGACTGGGTACCACTGCCTACCACTCGTTAATAACCAGATCTTGAGTAAATACCCGCCTATTTTTTTTTTAATCAATTTTATTAGGGGAATTACGCACTTTATTTGTTTAAATAATATAAATAATATTCAATTTGATTAAAAATATTACAAACAAAAGCAACGAAACAAATCGCATATCGGACTATATGTGCAAACCAATGCTAGGATTTGTGTGGGTGAACCAGAAGGGTCTTATAGCTTTCTTGTGGATCGAGTGACTTCACTGAGAGCGAACTGTTGAAGAACGCCCAAATACGCTCTTGCATGAAGTACTGTTCGCAACTCTGGGACAGCTGTGCCAAGTATCTTCTCGATGCCCTGGATAATGCAACGCCGAGTTGTCCAAGTTATAAGAGATGCAGAGGTGGCGCTAACTCTGGAGCACCTGCATCTTCGCAGAGATCCGTTCCGAGGAGCTCTTGTCGGCGCTCTTGGACCATCAGGCATGTTGACTTTAAATATCGAGTCACAATAAAAAAGAAGAAGTCACGAAGGATTCAAATACGGGAACGGTGTCTGTAGATAACAGTAACTACTGTATTAAATCTCATTTTACTGTAATAAATAGTACTGTGCCATGTTTCCAAGTCAATGAACGCATTTTTTACATTCACTCTCAGTGAAGCATAATAAATAGTGTTACCATTTATTTATAACACTTTATTATTATCATTACTATTATTATTATTATTATAATGAAATAACTCCAAGTAATATTTATTTAATAATTACACTTTGGCGTGTGACTTGGAATAGTTAACGGGTAACTTTTATTTGGCACCCTAGACTAGGCCCTAACTCTCATCTACGTCGTCGGATTAACTTCCTCAAGGTTTGACTGGTGGAGAATGCCTTTGGCATTAAGTCCGCCTTTGTACTAGTTTAAATAAAGTAATAGTTTTAATAAGTTAAAAAATAAATTTAAAAAATATCTGAATGAAATAAAATTATTGCGCCAGGTAATAAGTCTATTTTGTGAGAAAGGTGTCAATTATTATTTCATATTACTCTAAATCTATAACGAGTAAACTTTAATTTTTTTAAATACTAGATCTAATAGTAGAATCTGAATAACGGATCGTAAACAATAATTTAAATCCAAAGGAATCCCAACATGGACCAGCCTTGGGATACCTAAATCATCAGTACTCTAAAGGCAGCAGATAGAAGTTTCGGACTTCTTATCTACTGACTGATAGATATGAAGGTTACGCCTCCACTCACGTCAATGTCATTTCAGGTCAATGTCGCTTCATTATCTCTGTGTATCATTGTGGGATAGACAGAGATAATAAATGGGAGGCCTATGTTCAGCAGGAGACGTCTTCTGGCTGATAATTCATATAATATGTTGGTTCCTATAATATTGGATCCGAGAAAAGACCCCTTTGGCCGGCATAATGAGGATGCATTACAAAAGTAGTACATAAAATCCCAAAATGTATGATGTCCTTTATCTATCCATCTACAATATCGACACACTGAGTGTTGTACATCACTAGGAGAGTGCTCCGCCAATAATGTTGGTCTCAATTGCGCAAAACGCAAATTATGATTGTGGCAGGAGTACAATCGAAAGGGCCACACCATCCATGCTTGTTTACAACATTTGTGCTTTGCTTCATTTACTTTTGGGAGTTGGCAACTACAACAGGCACTAACGCACTATCATTCAATTATTTATTTAGTCTTTTTTATTTTATCAATGTGCCTCCACACATGACAGTAAGATTGTCCCGCCTGTTCTTAGGATTTTTTATTTATTTACATTTCTATACTAAACTACTAAAGTGCTTGTATCATAGAAACAGGACAACCAAAGTACATATATCAAAGATACATTCGTGCTCTCGGTTTGTGTAACCATTGCACTGCCACTACACCACGGTCGCCTTTAAAATTGGTGGCACCGCTCTCTCTCTAAAGTCTAAAAGAGTCTGTGTGACTTGGGCATGTGAAGGAAGCATGGGAGTTGACGACAGGCAGCACACCAGTTTGTTACGAGTGAAGTACAATTTCCGGTTGGAGCAAATATTTGTTAATTAAAAAAGAAGTGGGTTTGGTTGTCAGAGTAGTAGACGTTCAGTCTACCGATCTGTGGTAGTACTCTGTGTAGTCTCAGTCGCCTTTTGGGACCAGCTCTTAAGTTGCTGCTCCCAACTAGGCCGGCATAGTGGATGCGACTGTTTTTAGTCGCATCCACTATGCTAAACAACTGCTTACAATTGTTTAACTGTAGTAGCAGTCACATCCATTTATGGACGGCTTAACATCAGGCGGGGTGCTGTCATATGTCGTGTCACAATAAAAAACAAACTTTAGTTATTATTTGCAGTTTTAAACTGTAATATTAAATAAATAGCTTATTTACTAAGCCGTTAAGGTCAGTCATATATGAAGTGTCACTGGGGGGTGGCCCATAGCGCTCGCTTAGCTGCAGGACGAGTCGAGGCGCGGCAGCAACTTTCCAATTACTTTGCCTACCCCTTACGTAACATATGTGACCGACATTATACATGTTACACTTACACACTATTTATTATAACAACTTTTATCATTCATATTTAAAAAAAAAACACGTTAATTATTTTTAATTTTCAATAACATACATTTTACCACATCCACAATTCTCTTCATACAAGCTCTATGGTTATGTGCACTAGGCAACCTAGTTTTCTTGAGGATGTCTCCGATTCGGTCGGAAAACACCCTCCTGGGCCTGCCTCGTTTAATGCATCCACCCACATTAGATAAAGGAAGTAAGGGAGTTGTGTAAGGATCGTGGCCAGTGGCGCTCCATTGTCTCCGCCTATCCCTCTGAAAAAAAGGCCTGACAATTTAATTGATTTAAATTTGATTAAAAAAAACATTCATCAAATCACTTAAAGACAACAAGCGTTAAAGTATAAAAAATAATGTATTTATTGCTGTTCACTAAAAACCTCTATGTATATCTACTAAGCCATCAACACCTGTCTGTTAAGTTATAATAATAAATGGATATAATTTAAGATAATAATAATAATGGGCAAGTGATCTAAGTGAACTGATTTTGCATTATATTGTGATGAAATTATAATAAGGAAACCATTTTGTTTTACGCAAATTGTGTACAAACTTGCAATCAAATGGCACACTCTGCAATCAAGGGCTTTTCTAACAAATATCTGCTTGGAGTGTGGCGCTCCCTTAAATATGGTTGACGGAGATGATGGCTGTATAACGAGGCAATAAAACGAGACTATTAATCGTTGTGACGAATATCGTCTGTGGGACGACACGTTTGATCATTATCATCAATAGTCTCATTTTGGTGGATTTAGCCTAGCTTTTATTAGTTTGCCAATCGTCGACGAAAAACGATAATCGTTTTAACTTGCCCAACCTAACCCCGCTGGGCGTTATACTGGCTAGGTGCTGCGGTGGGAACGGTCTACTCCTGTGGAAAAAAGGCAATTTCATTGATTGATTGATTGATATTTTAGTGGTCTATAATTTATAGATAGTAATTGTTTGCTTTAATTAAATACCTATTTTCATGTGTACAGGCTACAATTGACGAGTTACTTGTGGCCTTCCTCGCGTCGTACACCTCTCCGAAGCCATGGTAGAATCTGATGATGAGTAAATTTATGTTAAGGTCATCCCCATGCTAATAAATTATTGTTATTAGCATGTGAAAATTAAGCTTTCATTTTATTTTAGACTTATATCCATAAAAAAACATCATGTCAAAATAAACGTTAATTATGGTATAAAATGCCATTTATTTTAAACGTTTTAAACAATCTAATATAAATAATCTGATATAAAAAATTAATAAATTTAAATAATCTAATAAATGAATATTATAAATAAAAGCTATGTACAATTCTCGGTTTATTCTATTAGGTACGAATTATTAAAACAGTTTGATAATTTAAAAAATAGCAGACGCTCTCGGGTTTGTCTGTGTAAGAGTGGAAGGCAGATAGTTTGAAGTCATTTGTCAGCCTGCCGATTTGGGGTGAATTGACTTAGTCGCGTTTCGGGATTAGCTGCAAAGTTGCTGGTTCCAACTAGGCCAGTAGAGTGGACTAGCCCAAATACATTCATTTGTAATAGCAGTCACCTCCATTCATGGACCGCACTCCATCTTAACACCAGGCGATCATATGTCGAGCCACTTTGTAATAATATCCCTGTCATCGTTTTTGATACGAACAGTTAAATTATCTACCGTTCTTATAAAATACCCTTCGTAGTGAATTAAACAAATTTTATGCGTTTATTTTGGTTTTGATTTTACATTTTTTTACTATCTCTCCGTGACCATGATGGCTGCAAAGCTCTTGAAACGTCTGAATAATAAATAAAAAAATTGTAAAATCAAAACCAAAATAAAGGCGATAGTAAGCCGCATAAAATTTGTTTAATTTATTTATCAATGTTTGCGCAAAATCTAAGAAAATACCTCAAGTTACCGCCAACTACTAGGATAAAGTATGAAAAAGAGTAAAACTGTTTTTTTTAAATATTATTTTTCAATTGTGAAGCAAACAACGAATGGTAACTGTTACCGATGACGGATAGTTTATTATGGGAACCGGGCGTTAGTGATTAATTATCTATTATTGCATTATATACAAAGGCGACCGTGGTGTACTGGTAGTGCAATGGCTACGTAAGCCGAGTGGGGTTCGAAACCACTCACCGGTACCAATGTATCTTTGACATACTTTGATTGTCCTGTTTCTATGATACAAGCACTTTAGTAGCTTAGTATAGAAATGTATAATAAAAATAAATAAATATATACGAGTGTGTAGTACACACGCACATACCTAACATAGTATCAATCTATCAATCATTTACATGACATGACCTGTGAACCTAATTTGTCCAAAATCGTTTTATAATATATATTTTAAGTTTGCTTTAAAATAATGAACTATGACTTGTGCCAGCAAGGCCTTTGCATTATATTTCAATGAATTGATTTTTATGACATGGAAGTTTCAGGTACAAATTAGAAAGGCAACCGTGGTGTAGTGGTAGGGAAATAGTCACGCAAACCAATAGTCCTCGGTACAAAACCATTTACCGGTACCTACCAAGATTTTTGTTAATATTGTTTCTATGATACAATCACGCATGGAAATATATAAAACAATACTATTATTATGTTATAATCGTATTATTTTAAATAATATTATTAAGTTTTTCTTAAATAAATAAATTTCTATTTTATTTTCTATCTCTTATAATAAGAATTCAAAACGGTATAATTTTTAAAAATAAAAACAATGAAATCTTGGTGCTTATAACCATTAATATTGCATAAAGAGAATTGTGGATGTGAAAGAAGCGACAGTGTAGTGGTTTTTTTTTTTTTTCATTTTTGTGGCCCTATGTTTTTACCCTGCATAGCTGCGATGCATTCCTTAAAGTACTATTACAGTAAAATAAATGCAAGTAGTTGTCGTATCCACTATACCGGCCCTCTTGGCAACTTTCAAGCTGACCCCCAAACTTCCCGCTATGTAGCTACATTTAAAAGTAGTGGTACTGTACTAACTCGAATCGCAGACTGGTCAACTGACCGTTGGTGGTTTGTCTACCACTCCTAAAATTAAAAAATAAATGAATTTTCATTCTCTCTGCCAATCCCTGTCAGGCGTAAAAATCTTATACTAGCAAATAAAGCTGATTAATTAAATAGTTACCTGTCGGATTTGAACAGGAGTCGTAAAGTTGACCTCACGTAATATAAATTCGGCCTCCATTGCCTGAATGATTCCCACACACAAAAAAATATGAACGCAATGCAATTGTTATAGTTCAATAAACAATTATTATTGTTTTTAATAATAAACCTTCCCCTTGAACGCACTCTCTGTATCATCATAGTATGTTTTTTTAAGCATTAGCAGACCATGCAGATGTTCTCTTCAATCTGATGCAGCAACCATTCTTGCGTAAAAAATCTTGTCATGTTTATGATATGTTTGCCATCTATGTTTAATGTTCCTAAAAGTTACCTAGTAAATCAGAGTAACCTTAATAAGATACTTTACCACGATTCTACCTTTTTTTCGTGGGATATTCCAGGTTTCTCGGCGTAGAAACCAGGGTATGCCGAACTCGTACCGGCTAAAACCCCACGGTGACCTCCTTCATCACAATCCTTGGAGCCTTGGAGATTGGGAGCTGGGTGCATACGTCGGACAACCTTACTAGGATACCCCAATAAATAAGAGCCACAACAAATAAAAGTTTCAACAAACCTATTCATTTTCATTCAACGTTGCCTACTTAGATCGTAGAGTTTGTATGAAGAGACTTGTAGATGTGGCGCTCCATTGTCTCTGCCTATTCCTGTGGGTAAAAAGGCAATTTAATTGATTGATATACGATCAATCAATCTCTTTATTTTTTTCATCCTATTACCTTAAATCATTGAAGCGTAAGACGCACCTTTGGCCGGAATAGTGACGATGACTGGGGCAGTCGTGCACTGACTTGATTTTTTAGTCGTCGGCAATCTCGGACCCCTCTTGCTTAGCATCAGGCGGGTCGAGGTCAGATGTCAGTCACAAATAGTTGAAAAATCACTTCATTTTACATTCTTTACCATTTCTTCCTTCATCCAAATAATATGAGCAATGTAATAATGTTTGTGACATCCATTTCTTATAATAATAATGCTTGCATAATTATCTCCGAATGTAAGCTAAAAAATGTGAGTATTTTTTGTTGTAAGTTATTTGCCAGTCGCCCCGCTTCACATTGCCTTGTTACTCCGGCAACTGAGTAAGTAAGGAGAGTGTGCGAATATTCCAAGTTGCATTTAGTGTCTGTGCGCACTGCCAACATCACGGACGACGACTGCTAGACAAACTTTTGACAATCAAGTTTACGATTAAGTTCGCGTTTATTTTGTTACACCTTTGGATGCGTTGCGCTTCACAACGGTGAGTTTTGTATCAAATTGTGTTTTTATTTAAGTTAAATATTAATTCTTAGATGTTATAATTTATTTGATAATTGATAGTTTTTTTGTTAAATATATATGTTTATTTTTTCTCAATTACAGTTAAACCTCTTTCTAATAATAGAAAAAAAAATAATATTTAATTATATTTTTTTTCTATTGTTAAGTTTTATAAATATTTTTGAAACGTAATAGATATACTTATAAAGGTACTAAAGTTAAAAAACAAAGAAAACAGACTAAAACTAAAAATGTAACAAAAATCGAACAACAAAAGCACAAAAAAACCTCGTTAATTATTACAATTGATTAAAATCGCACCATGTAATTAATTAATCAACCATTTTTATCAGAGCACAATGAATCGAATAGCCATATTCATAAGTTAAGCTCAATTAGCCGCCAATGAGTATTGCACAATAATGTGATTGATTGATAATGTATCAATCAATCACATGACAAGGCTTTCATTACTTCATGATATATTGTTACATATTACTTTTATTATATCGTGATTTAATGCTCCGATTAACATATGAAGTTATCAGCGCTCATGGGTCTTTACTAATATTACCCATCAGCGAAGGTTGACCCAATTGTAAAATATAAAATATATACTTAATAAACGAGGCAGGCCCAGGAAGGAAGGATGCCTAGTGCCCATTACCATAGAGCTTGTATGAAAAGAATTGTGGATGTGAAGGAAACGAAGGAGATGTGTAAGGATCGTAGCAAGTGGCGCTCCATTGTCTCTGCCTATCGCCTTTACTATAAAAGTAATACATAGAAATCGGCAACCTCTGGTCCTTTGGCCATTATACCGTACCTGAATCTATTTTTTTTAATCGTCACTCTTCTTGGAGCTCTTCTTGTTTAGAAGTCAAGGTTATATAACGTGTCGTCACAATAAAAACAAGAAACCTATTATAATACGCCGGCATAGCGGACATGACTGGTACTTTCAAAATAACTGTTTGTCACTACAGATTTTTTATCATATTCCAGTTTGCAATTGCCAATTATATTCAAATAACATATAGTACATATTATTATAGTATATCGGATTAGAGTGTCGTAAAAGCTTTATGCAAATATGTTTTAATTAAGTTATTTGCAGTTGTCACTTTAAAAGTTAAGTGATATTAGGTAATCTTAACTACGACCTGAAGGTTGGCAGAGGTTAGTGACATTCGCTCTGCTACACGTGATTATGAAAAACCAATATAAATACTCATATTTTGTGTGAAGATTGCGTCCAAAATTACATTAATGATTACCCTACTCATAAATGTAACAAAAAATAAAACTATTTATGAAAAAATCCATTAGCCAAAAAATCCAACCAATCCCACAGGGATAAGCTGAAATAGCGAAAAGTCATGTTTCATGATCCTGACAAGAATAATCATAAAGGCTCATATTGTAAGGCTTTGGTTATTTTCAGGAGATTTAGCAAACAACGTAAAAGTTATTATCATTTTTAATATTATACCCTATTTGAGAAGTAATAGACAAATAGTGTTTTATGCAAAATCTGCCGATCCAAGGTTACCACTTTAAACCGTACCGTGAATTAGGGATCTTATAAAGCTCCCTAACCTCATCCGTTATAAAGTTTGGGATAGTTTCGAATAGAGACAGAGCCTAAATGAAACATGATATAACAGGCTTTTACTCTTAAAATTGTGGATGTGAACGAAGCAAGGGAGTTGTGTCAGGATCGTGCTAAGTGGCGCTCCATTGTCTCTGCCTATCCCTGTGAGAAAAACTCGTGACAATGTGATTGATTGATTGATACTCTTAAAATTCTCTAACAATGTAACATCCGTAACCGCCTCAAAACCGGTATCAATAACCAAAATTTCATATGTTATCCCCATAGCATCCCCACCGTTAATGCATACCGTGAAGACACTTAGTCGCGTTTCGGGATTAGCCTGAAGGTGCCAGTTGTAACTAGGCCGGCATAGTGGATGCGGCTGCTACTTGCAACTATTTACCTGTAGTAGCAGTCACCTCTATTCATGGACCGCACTCCAGCTTAACATCAAGCGAGGTGCTGTAACATGACATGTCTTAATAAATCAAATCTAAAAGGTTTAATTTAATTATTATTTAATTGTTATCAAGCAATAACAATGAGCAATCGTGATATGATAATGTTATGTTAAGTTTTTTTGAATACAATAATTTTAATGTAGAGTCAAGGTTGCATCTTCACGGTGCATTAAGTGTTGGAGGTCAAACTATCACTTGAGATGCTTATTTACTTAACATGCATATATATATTAATGTTGCATACACTATTTAAAAATATACTTACATTAGAGATGGGTAATGTTGTCTTCTCGTGACCACAGCTGTTGTAACATACGCGAACTCAACTTAAGCTCGACCGTGGTGCAGTGGCAGTGCAATGGTTACGCAAACCGAGAGCACGAGTTCGAGACCATCTACCGGTACCAATGTATCTTTGATATATGTACTTTGGTCGTCCTGTTACTATGATACAAGCACTTTAGTGGCTTAGTATAGAAATGTATAATTAATAAATTATATATATATAATTAAATTTGTGGTAATGTAGTGCAGTATTATGACACCTCTTCAAAACCTAAAGTCGCATTTGGGGATTAGCGCAACAGTTTCGTGAGTTAGGAAAATGTGTCATAACGAATGCGACTACTACTTACAGTTATTCGCAGTCGCCTTTGCTCATGAGTCGCAATCAAGCCGATGCAGTCTTATGTCGTGCGTGCTATTACAATAAATACCCTAATTCTATAACTGTTATTATAAATGTACTATGTTAGTTTAATAAGCTATTAACCCACAAAAAAATAATTACTAAATGGTTTAGATTAAAAAAATCAATAACAAGTTCCTAAAATTAATGTAATGTGTAATAAATCATTCTAAAGTCAAAAATTACTTATACAGGGTTCTTCTATAAAATCATTTAAAAAACGCGTAAGAATTTCTAAAGGGAGATGAATTCGTAAATGAAAAATTTAAATAAAACCGTTTATAATGCTAAAATAAAATGTTCACTGATTTTGATCTCATTTATATGTTAAAAAACATGTTTTATTTATTAACATTTTTTTTAAATTATGCCCTAACAATATGATCGCACCCTGCCTGATGTTAAGTCAATGAATGGAGGGAGGCAACAAAAGAAAACCAATAAATTTTCCCAGATTTTTAAGTTGAGAAATATATCTAAAATAAAATTGAACCTTTTTATATTAATAATATTTATGAAAATATTACTTAAATCATATTCAATTATATACTTTAAGTATATTTGTATAAGTATATTTTTTAAAGTGGAACAAGTCAAACAATTTGTTTACTTGGGAAGTATCTGAAGTGTGATGAAGATATTGAGAGAAGAGTGCAAAAGGGTAACGTAGTGAACGGTGCCATCCATAGTATAATGAACAGCCAAATAATGTCACAAAAGTCACGGATGGCTGTTCATAATGCGGTGCTTGTTCCTACATTAATGTATGGAAGTGAAGGTTGGGTATGGCAGAAGCAGCATGAGAGTAGAATTAACGCTGTAGAAATACGGTCGTTAAAGAGTGTATGTGGAGTGACGATAGCGAATAGAATAAGGAATAGCACATTGCGTGATAGATGTGGTTTGAAAGAAGATGCAGGGACAAGGATTGACAAAGCTATTTTTCGATGGTTTGAGTACATGGAAAGGATTAGTGAAAGTAGATTGCCGAAAGGAATTTATAAATCTGACGTGGATGGATGCATTAAACAAGGCAGGCCCAGGAGAGTGTTTTCCGACCAAATCGGAGACATCTTTAAGAAAGCTAGGTTGCCTAGTGCCCATAACTACAGGGCCTGTATGAGGACAATTGTGGATGTGAAGGAAGCAAGGAAGTTGTGTAACGAACGTGGTAAGTGGCGCTCCATTGTCTCTGCCTATCCCTGTGAGAAAAAGGCGTGACAATTTGATTGATTGATTGCTTGATATTCTAGTAGTTTATCTGGTAGTTATGATTCAACCTGTATATATATATATATTATAATGTATGCTTAGTTAATTACAGTATAGTTAAATCTAATAAAAACGTGAACACCTGTGATTGTAGGTAACTAGCATTTAAGCAATTTGTGCTGCCATTTTAAGTGTGCCAAATTGTTTCATCACAAATCGAGATCAACTTATTAGCAGCCATATCAGATTACTTTTAACATTTTGTTTTCGCTTTCATTAATCACTTTTAGATTAATTATTATTAGCTTTTTTATGTTTATAGCTTTTTTGCTTTTTATTTATTATAGTGACGACAGGCGTCGACGAACGGTTTAGCGATTGGTTTGTTGCACGTAAAGTCCCGGATTCAATTCCCACTAGGAGCAAATATTTGTTTCATTTCATTTGTTAATAAAAAAAAGAGGTAGATATTTGCTTCGGGTCTGGTTATCAAATAGGCAGTGGCCCAGTCTGCCGATCTAGGGTAGTACCACCACTTATAAGTACACAGGCCGTGAAGTGATTTGGTCACGTTTCGGGATCAGCTTGTAAGTTGCCGGTTCCATCTAGGCCGGCAGGGCCGTCTTTACCCGGGGGTTCAAGGGGTGCAGTGCACCCGGGCGCAGAGTCTTAGGGGGCGCATGCCGAGCGCCGTAAATTTCGATAGGTACCTACTACACTGAGACCACGCGAGCGGAGCCTTGACTTTCGCACCCCGGCGCTGAATATGCTAAAGACGGCCCTGTAGGCCGGCATAGTGGATGTGATTGCTACTCACAGTTATAGAATTGTATTAGCAGTGACATTCATTCATGGACCACACTTCGGCTTAACATCAAGCGGGGCGCTGTCATATGTCGAGTTACAATAAAATAATACTCGTAATAGATCAAGGTTGTAACAAATTTAGATTTAAAATCAGTATATAGACCCAAAGAATGTCTGCAATTCATGAAATTTTCTCGATCATAAAGGAAATATAAATGGAAAAAGGCACTTACATGACCATTGTTGTCGCAGTTCACACTTTTCAATTTCACACAACTTATTGTGTGCTTGTTACCATTTTAAAATCGAAGAAGCTGTACAGTCCTGCACATTGTATGTCTATACATTTTTTTTATACGAGTAGTTTACGTTACTTTATTTTTTAAGTACCTTTAATGTATATCAATGGATAGATTTTTAAACATTATAAATTGTTGTCAATTAAAAAAGTTATGATAATTCAATATTTCTTAATATATTTTTGTCATAGGCCATTGCTTGAATTATTATTGATAGTATAAATATTTATTACATTTCTTTACTAAGCTACTAAACGTGCTCGTATAATAGAAACTGAATATCCAAAGTACATTTATTTAATATACATTGATACCGGCAATTAATTTTAAAACTGAGGACTTTCGGTTTGCTTGACCATTTCACTACCACGGTCGGCTTTTAGACAGTAAGTTAGGGCTTTTAGACATAATTATGAAGTAAGTTAATTTGCAACGGTCTCTGCTTTAAAGCTTGCATATAATTATTTCATGTGTCACTAACCCGGCAATATCGCATAGTTTGGACGCATTTTAATGCGAGCACATGGTCGTAGTGGTTAGGTTCAGCAACAGATACTGGGTTCGATTGCTGGTAACAATTTACACATCCGGGTGTACATAAATATTTATACATATTTAAATAATATGAAACCCCAATTTGTGCGCATAATATAAACTTGAAAATACATTTATTTTGTTATAATAATGTCAATTATAATTTTAAAAAATAATTAAAAACGCACCCGTTGCATTCGAGAAATAGAATTATTGTTCACTAAAACACAGCCCTTAGCCGTGGGCAATGAGTGTGTTGCGCAAATTATAGTAGTATGTATATATGAGACAATTGTGGACTGGTTATGTAGTAAGGCAGTGAAATGTCAAGTTCAACTTGTGCGACATTAATTAGACGCACAACAGATAAATGGGGTTGCACTGTAATCAATATTTGGCAATCAATAAAAACACTACTTGGAGCTATTTTTTAATGAGGCACCCCGCCTGATGTTAACTGGGGTGTGGTCCATGAATGGAGGCGTCTGCTAGTAGAGTATAATAACTGCAAGTAGCAGTCGCAACCACTATGCCGGCCTAGTTGGGGATGGCATCTTTTACAATAATACTAAAACGCTAAAAAGTAACTTGTAATTTAATTCATTTGTAATTTTGTCGAATAAACCAAATTACAAATGTATGCTCTGATATAAATTTAAAAACCGTCTAATTTCCCCCGACGGGGTCGCTCGTAGCAGAAAATTGGAAATTTATGCGTGGTCAATAGATTTTTTTGTAATTGAATAATAATTTTATATAATGTCATTTATCATGTTTTTATTTTTGCGTTTTTCCTTAATAAAAGTACGAACTTTATTTAGCAAAATCAAAACTTTTTTAAATGTATTATTTATGTTTTTACATTTCTATACTAAGCTACTAAAGTGCTTGTATCAAAGAAACGGAACTACCTAAGTACATAATATATCAAAGATACATTGGTATCGGCAAGACATGTGGTTTTAATAACGGAGCGCATTTTTATTTTTGTTAGCATATTCCAATTCTGGGATTAAAAATGCTCGGTTCAATTTCTAGTCGCAGTTGAAAGCACGCGTGATTTTATTTCCTATTCAACTTTTATTATTAATGTATACGTACGAGTGGTAGGCAGTGGTGTCCAGTCTGCCGATCCGGGATAGTACCACCACTTACAAGTATACAGACCGTGAAGTGATTTAGTCACGTTTCGGGATCACCTTGTAAGTTGCTGGTTCCAACTTGGCCGGCATAGCGGATGTAATTGCTACTCACAGTTATTGAATTGTACGAGGATTAGCAGTGACATCCATTCAAGGACCACACTCCAGGTTAACATCAAGCGAAGTGCTGTCATATGTCGAGTCACAATAAAAACGTACTTGTCTAATTGTGAATGCATGACACCTTATAAAATTATACCACACTTATTACAATGGCATGTAAATGTGATCTAAAAAACAATCAAATTGCATCTAATCTGATGCCTAACACGCACTCCGCAATATCTGGGCATCTAGGTCTTATATGAAGTGGTGTTGGTAGTGGTGGTGGTGGTGGTATGTAGCCCGTGTGAATATACTTCACAATTGTTCACCAAAGCATTATTGTGTAAAACGTATGACACGACATAGCTACAAGATAACACAACACATTCATAGATAAACATACATAATAAGGAAATACTTTACTCTTCATAAATTAATAACGTCTCCGTGACCACGATGGCTGCAAAGCTCGCGAAACGTTGGAATAATAAAATCAATAACCAGAAATAAACGCGATAGTCAGTCAATCAATTAAATCGTTACGCCTCCTTCCCATGGGGATAGGCAGAGACAATGGAGCGCCACTTGCCATGATCCTGACACAATTCACTCACTTCTTTCACATTCACAATTCTCTTCACGAGGTAGTAAGCCGCATAAAAGGACATAATTCATTTTGAGCTTTTATGTACTACTTTTGTAATGACCAATGATAAAAAAATATACAAATGGTACTTAGTTTCTATATTTATATTAATAAAACTAATAACCTTTTTGCATTTAATTGCTTTGGAAAATAAGATATGGATTTTGTATCGTCCGTCAAATCACAAAGACACCCCATATTAACCGGTTCTGCTCGGCAGGCACAGGAGGGTTTTTCCGAACAAATCGGAGACATCCTCAAGAAAGCTGGGTTACCTAATGCCCATAACTGTAGAGCTTGTATGAAGAGAATTGTAGTAGTGAGGAAGCATGAGACTTGTGTCGGCATCCTTTGTCACTGCTTATCCTTGTGGGAAAAAGGCGTGACAAACTAATTGTTTTTTTTAAATTAATATCATGTGCTGTCCTTTAGTAAGTTATTCCTTGCAGGTCATCTTGCTTATTACATCGCCGTGCTATAACGTGATAAGTCGATCGAAAATACGCTGAGAGTTCGTCAGTGATATTGTTTGTATGGGAGATGACACGAGCCGGCGTGAGCTCAATGGACTTATAATAGATTTGCAATTTGTTTTGTTACGTCAAAAGGCCGGCGGCTTTGGATTAAATGACACGGAGGCTTGACGAAATGCGTACAATTACGTAAAAATAAGTCGAAATACTCATGTAAATCGATTTGCAATAAAGGTAACGATGAGCGATAACCCTAGGGAGAATAGGTCGGTGGTAAAAAAAAGTTATATTATGTAAATTTATAAAGGACATCATTCATTATGTATGGGGACTTGGGCTTAATTGTATTAACAGTTGCATATATATTTTAATATAGTTTAATGTACGATGATTACAATGCAATTGAAATGTATCCTTTATTATGCATAGTTTAGGTGTGCGAAATGATCAAACTACAATTATGACAGTTTAAATATATGGCGTGTCGACGTGGTTGACAGACGACACAAAATCTATATCTTATTTTCTAAATAACTCAATTGCACAGCAATTAAAAGCAAATTTGTTATTAGTTTTATCAATACAAGTATCAAAACTACAATGTGTATATTTTTATCATTGGACATATCAAAAGTAGTACAAAGAAGCCCAAAATGAATGATGTCCTTTGAACAACTCAGCTTAAAGTGATTTTCAAAAATAAAGAATCGACGCCACCTACTAAAAAAGTCGTCTCAGTCAGTTTATGACTGCCTTATGACTGACTCGCTTACAATATAACTTCGATCACAAATACTATTTAGAAAGAATTATTCTGACATAATAATCCCTTGATAATTAAATACCTTAAAATTGTATATTGCTAGAAAAGTAATTGAATTGAAAATCCCCGAAGCGGAGATGTTCTACTTTTATTTGTAAACTTCATTGATAGCTAATAAAAAGTGTAATAAATATAATAACAAAAGGCAATCGCACAATGACAGACAAAGCATTGTCACTTAATCATAGATAATAGTTAGTTACAGTTACATCACTAGAAAATATGTTTCAACAATACTTAAACAATGTTTTATCTATTATGGCTTGAAATTCTTACATCGACTTGTCTGGTAGTAAGCAAGAGGATGGGAGCGTCAACGTTAAAAATTTCGGTTTATTTTACAGTTGCCTTAATCGCTCTCACTTAAAGAACAAAAATATATAAAGTCAGTAAAAGTAATAATTAAATATAATTTAACTATAAATAAAAAATATCATCTAATGACGTCGCATCAAAGATAGTCCCAAGGAGACTGGCAACATTTCCCCTTTTTATAGCAAGGCTAATACGTTGGCAGAAATAATTGCCAGCCTTCCTGTCTCCAGACTTCTCCGTCAGCCGCCTGGACAACTCCTTGGCCAGGCGCTTAGCCAGTATAAAGTTAACAAATTTTAATTTATTGTATTAAACAAATTTTATGCGGTTTACTATCGCGTTTATTTTGGTTTTGATTTTACACGATGACCACTCCGTGACCACAATGGCTGCAAAGCTCTCGAAACGTTAGAATAATAAATTTTGTTTATTTATTTAATCAATTTTAATTTATAAAATTTAATTTATAAAACGAGATTAAGAATTTTATGTGGATTTCACAGTAATACTAGAAAATATATGTGTTGTTTGCCAGTCTTCCTATTTTATTTTTCAGCTATTAATGTCGTTTTCCGCCACGCCTTATGGACAGCTGTTCCAATTTCACCCAATTAATTTTCGATCAAGATATTTGTCTGCTATCCCCATTCTTGAACAATAAAAAACCCTTGATTTTAGGAATTTAGATTACTTATATTTTCTCTTGTCTTATATTTTAATAACGTAGTAAAAATAAAAACGATAGTAAGCATTAAATCAATCGAATCAATTTGTCACGCCTTTCTCCCACAGGGATAGGCAGAGACAATGGAGCGCCACTTACCACGATCCTTACACAACTCCCTCGCTTCCTTCACATCCACAATTCTCTTCATACAGGCTCTGTGGTTATGGGCACTAGGCAACCCATCTTTCTTAAGGATGAGTGATAGTAAACACAGCACGTAATATTTGATTATCTAAACTACGTTTAACAAGTTGGTGAATACAGACGTAGATAACGTGACACCTTTTGTGTTAGTGATGTGACAATAGAGCACTTATCGATATAATTATAACAGACATGATTATAATGGTAATATTAGGAGTTAATAATACTTATGATACTTTCTACTATTAATATAATAACAATATATTATAGAGGCATTTCTTTAGTATAACGCATTTGTTGTTTTGTACATTAGTGAATGCATTTGATGATGTTCTTTACATGAAGTTAGATGAAAGCCATTTTTGTAATATTCTCTCTTAGATAAATCAATATAATGGTTGTAGAATTATCACTTGGTCGTCCTGTTTCTACTTGTAGGTATACCTTTACAAGTAGTAGATGAGTAAAGAAATAAAAAATATGCTTAGGAAAAATAAAATAAGTAGGTTTTTTTATTGTGACACGATGTCTGACTTCGACCCGACCCGCGAAACAAGAGAAAGACTAAGAGTGACGACGACTGAAAAAACGCGTCAGTTCACGGCTGCCTCAGTCGCTGTCACTATTCCGGACAAAGTTGCTACATCACGCATTGCTTGAAGGATCAAAGGTTTTAGGATGGGGAGAACACATGGGCTGGCAAAGCATTCACTTGTCAATTGTTCTACAAAAAAAGACGCACCGAACTTTTTAGTTCGACTGCCGATTCAGTCAATAGATTTCAGATGATTTCCCCGACCTGTGTGGGTATTACGGGTGTAAAAAGACGAGGTAGGAACAAGGTGGTAGGCAGTGGTACCCAATCTGCCGATCCGGGGTAGTGCCACCACTTACAAGTATACAGACCGTGAAGTGATTTGGTCATGTTTCGGGATCAGCTTGTAAGTTGCCGGTTCTAACTAGGCCGGCATAGTGGATGTGACTGCTACTCACAGTTATTGAATTGTAGTAGCAGTGACATCCATTCATGGACCACACTCCAGCCTAACATCAAGCGGGGTGCTCATATGTCTAATCACAATAAAAAATAAAATAAAAGTATAATAATTATAATTAAATTAAAAACAAAAATTATTATCTAATGACGTCGCATCAGAGATAGTCCCAAGGAGACTGGCAACATTTCCCCTTTGTATAGCAAGGCCAATACGTTGGCAGAAATAATTGCCAGCCTTCCTGTCTCCAGACTTCTCCATTAGCAACTTGGACAACTCCTCAGCCAGGCGCTTGGCTGAAATTCTTAACCTGTGCCGAGGTTGGCGTATTTGAGCAGCTTGAGGTTCTCAGACATAATAGGCCTAAGTGTCTGCCTATCCCTGTTGGATTTAACAAATTTATTCTAAATTGCAGTAATATCTATGTTAAAAGAGGAATCGTGAAGTCCATAGTTCGTGAGTTGCAATCACGTCGCATCTCCAATTGTACTTGCCAATCACCTATCATTTCCTAAATCAGCTACGGAAATCCATTTAAATATATTATATCGTGGAAAGGGCGTTCTCTTGTCTCTGCCTATGTCTGTTGAGGCATAACAAATTAACCCTTAATAACCTAGAGTTTCAATTTTGATACCAAACTTTTAAACCGAATGTTCACATTACTATTCGGTTTTTTTATAGGTTGGCTGTACGTATTTTACTGTTGTATAAAATTCTTTCCAACGAAATTAAAAAATAAATATTGTGATGTTTTTAGCTATTTTTCCCTTCATCTAGACCCTCAAGCAAACATAGTAATATTAAAAATAAATCACTTTCGTAAATCAGGCTACTAAGGGTTAATTGATTTTTATAAGCAATAGATTTTTAACTCTAACAAATTATTGGTTTTGTATCACATTTTAAAGCTTTTAAAGGTTTTTTTTATTGAAACGCGACATCTTTTTTTATTGTGACATTTTATTTATTTTATCTGATGTATGAATGTAATTTAAAAAAATAATAAACGCCCGTATTGTTTATTTGCGTGCAGATGCATTCATCCCACCGAGAATGGCCTTCGTTTTTACAGTTGAACACTATTAATGAACTTCAAAATTATCAACACATTGAGATTCGATGTTCATTTTCATTGACAGTTCAAGCTCTTAGAAAATCATTGTCCGAATGAATAAAAGTTGTTTTTCACACTAACAGCGACCGCGTAATTTTCTGACAAATAAGAATGAATTTGATTTCCATTCCTATTAAGAGCTCCTCGAACGAAACATAATCCGTGGTATAGATGTCCATCGCGACATAAAAGGCGTGGATAAGCAAAAGTATACTTAACAAATTGATTGCACAGCAATAAAAGCATGAGTAATAAATCACAGAAGCAAATATCCAATGGTATGATCAATGGCGATGTCTTACAAACAAACAATATGCCCGCGGGCCAACAATTTGCCACAATTGCGTAACCATTGTTACAATACCATCCACTGCCATTGCTATTGGATGATGTTACGCGGTCACTATAACAATCATAATAATAATAGTATTTTTTTAGATTTTGCGCGAAAAATTATTGAATTAAACAAATTTTATGCAGCTAACTATCGCATTGATTTTTGGCTATTTATTTTATTACAATCCGACGTTCCGAAAGCTTTGCGGCCATTATCAGAATAATAAAAAAATGCAAAATCATTTAGCAAAAATAAACGCGATAGTAAGCCGCGAATTTGTTAAAATCATACAATAATGTACCTAATACAAAATCTGTATCTCCAATAAGAAGTGTAACCTATATTGCGAAGGCCGTTTCGCGATGTACGCAATACCATTATTATGCTTATAGTTTATAATTTAAAATAGACTTTTTACTATCCTTGGTAAAAAGTCTAGACTTGGTCTCTGACGGATTACTTGAGGCCCAGGCTTAGAGTTTGTTAAAGAGGCATGGACCGTAGTAAAATTCGTAACACCATACTGCGCTCCAAAACATAATACAAATTGCCGATGTAGCCGAAAAAGCCACCCAACTGAAGTGAGACTGAACAGGTCATCTCAGTCACATGTCTGATGCATCATGGGCCAAGTCCACTACTGAGAGGACTCCGGATTGCAAAAGACATAGCGGCAGGCCCAAACAGAGATGGCGAGATGAGATAGACTCTTTCAAAGTTTGTGCCGAGAGATCGCCTAATGTCATGGAAAAAAGAGAGGGAGGCCTTTGCCCAGCTGTGGGGCAAATAAATAGGACAAATAAACAAAACAAGTGACTGTATAGGGCGTGACAATTTGATTGATTGATTGATCATAATGGTTTTTAGTATATATCTGTAAACATGCAAATGCCTAGTTGAATTGAATGGTAGTAATCTTCTGCGTGTAGTTGAATTGTTGCCTTGACATTACACGAAGAGTTGTATGCGCCCCGTTCACCTCACTCTTATAACGCACCTTGATATACAATTACAACCAAATGTCATCGCATCTTATTCCACAACATTCAAATGGAGGAAATACATTTAGGTGCGCACTTTATTTAGGGAAAAGTTACTTTATTTTCAATCAATCAATCAAATTGATCGCTCGAAGAACCGACAACCGATAGGGATGAAAGATTCTAGAGTGGAGAGCACGAACCGGAAGACGCAGCGTAGGTAGGCCTCCCACTAGGTGGACTGACGACATAGTGAAAGTCACGAATAACCGGTGGATGCAACTGGCATCTTGTCGTTCGAAATGGCGTTCTAAGGGAGAGGCCTATGTTCAGCAGTGGACGCATTCTGGCTGATGATGATGATGAATCAAATTGTCACGCCTTTTTCCCACAGGGATTGGCTGAGACAATGGAGGGCCACTTGCGCCGATCCTAACATAACTCCCTCGCCTCCTTCACATCCACAATTCTCTATGGTTATTGGTCAATAGGCAACCTAGCTTTCTTAGGGATATCTCCAATTTGGTCGGAGAATACCATCCTGGGTCTGCTTCAATTCATGCATCCATTCACATCAGATTTAAAAATTTATTTCGACAATCAACTTTTACTCATCCTTTCCACGTGCTCAAACCATCGAAGTATCCCTTACTCTTATAAACCTACCACCAGTTAACAATAAAATAACAAAAAATCTTATTTTGTAGCATGTCATGAAAATCAGGACCAACAAATGTGGGGCTTCGTTATCTTTGCCTGTCCATGTGAGAATAAAGGCGTGACAATTCATTTAAACTTTCAAGAGTGGTAGGCAGACAAGTTGGTGATTCGTCTGCCGGTATAGTAGTACCACCACTTTAAGTTTACAGGCCAAAAAGTCGTTTTTGCGTTTCGGGATCAGATCACCTTTAAGATGTAAGGTACAACTGGATACGAATGCTACTTACAGTATTCAGCTCAACCGCAGGCGGAATGTTGTCATATGAAAGGGAATAAATACGACCATGACTTATACTTAACATAAGTACATGCTTTACCTACAAAAATATATATATACTTACGAATATTTTGATAGGCGAATCCAAAATGGTTGCCGGTTACGTAAATAGCATACAATAATAATATCTAATAATAAAATACTTTATTACACAGAACAAACATTGCAAAAGACGCACTTAATGCCTTAGGTCATTTTCTGCCTGACAACCTTTGGAAGATGTCGACGGTGAATGTCTTATGTCGACAAGTAATTGATGGGCATTTTGATGAGTGGTAGGCAGTGGTGCCCAGTGTGCCGATACGGGGTATACAGACCGTAAAGTGATTTAGTCGCGTTTCGGGATTAGCTTCCGGTTTCAACTAGGCATGGTGGATGTAACTGCTACTTAGTTATTTAACTGTAATAGCAGTTACCTCCATTCATGGACCGCACTCCAGCTTAACATTAGGCGGGGTGCTGTCATATGTCGAGTCACAATAAAATATATTGCCTAGTGCCCATAACCGTAGAGCTTGTATGAGAATTGTGGATGTGAAGGAAGCGAGGGAGTTGTGTCAGGATCGTAGCAAGTGGCGCTCAATTGTCGCTGCCTATCCCCGTGACAATTTGATTGATTGATACTTTCCAAAACATATAACAACTATATTTACCATAATAGTATTACGTATGTTGAGTCACGGATTGCGGTTAACCGCGACGTTTAGCGGTTTCTGAACGTCAAATTTGAAAGTGTTCTGTCACTAATGACGCACACCTGCCCACAAGGTTAATGCTAATAACAATCACACGTCTGGGTGTCTGTCAGGGTGGTAAATGAGACAATTGTAATTATGTACAACAATATTAAAATTAGAGGTTTCTATTGTAATGATAATGCCCTAAAAGGGCGGTCGCGGTTTGGTGGTTACGACGGAATTAGATAGACGCCTCTCCACTTGAAAGGGTTTCAAAAAAACTTACCAAAAGACATCATTCATTTTGGGCTTTTATGTACTACTTTTGTAATGTCCAATAATGAAAAAATATATAAATGGTAGTTTCGATACTTGTGTTTTTGTGCAATTGAGTTATTTGGAAAATAAGATGGATTTTGTATCGTCTCTGAATCACGAAGACACTCAATCAAACCGGGACATTCTTAATAAAACCAGAGCGCAGAGTTTCTTCATACAGACATTAGAGTCTGTATGAAAAAAAATCTGGATGTGAAGGAAGCAAGAGAGTTGTTTCACGATCGTGATGGTGCTGTAGTGATTTACGCTTACGTTGATTAAGTCTAAACTCATACAGCTGGTTGTGCCAAAAATTTGCGAATTTGTAAAAAGTATCGTATCAGTAAAAGAAAAAAAGAAAAATGGGTTGCACCACTCTTTAACTTCACATTTTACATTTACGTTTAACAGATATTTTGTACAGAGCTAAAGGACATCATTCATTTTGGGTTTCTATGTAATATATAAATGGTAGTTTCAATATCCAATTATTAACAACCCAATTTACGATTTCGTAATAGTAAACGTAATTGAATAAGTATAAAGTAAAACTAAATTCGTAAATTGAAACTTTTTTGGTACAGCCGGCTGTTAGTCTAAAGTCATACTCTTGTAGAGGAAAACGTAAGCGGGAAATATATACGAGTATGTAGTAATTTGATAGCATTACAAAATACCAATATTAACTTTTCAAAATGTCATTTAATGACAGAAATAGCGTTGGTGGCATTTCGTGTTATTAAAATGTCATAAATAGCCCTTACATATACATACATACATATACATGTAACATATATCACGACTAAACACTGTTTCAATTACTCAATACTAAAACGTGATAGAGGCAAACATTTCCATATTGCCAAATACAAACATAACGAGACCACGTTTGTTTATAAACGTAATTTCAACTTTATTTTTGAAACAATAAGGTTTAAAATACACGTTCATATAACTAGGATAGTGATGAGTACTAACCTTAGGGATATCATTAGAGCGCGAATCACAAAGTATGAACCGTATGCATAAGTATGAATGTAGGCAAAAATTCCTTATAATATAAAAGAAAATTTTTATTATATTTTAATTTAACTGATAAATAGACATTGTTGCGCAGCAATATAATAATAGACAATTATACTTAAAATGGCAATTGGTAAAATTTTATTAATGAAGAAACATGGCGAGACATGGCGGCTCTATGCGTCCTCTATCGCCTATACCACGGGGAATGTTCCGAGGAGCTCTTTAACCTTGTTCCTACCTCGTCTTTTCACTCCCGTAATACCCGCACAGGTCGGGGAAAGCATCCGCATTTTGTCGACCGAATCGGCAGTCGAACTAAAAAGTTCGGTGCGTCTTTTCTTTGTAGATCAATCGACAAGTGGAATGCTTTGCCTGCCCATGTGTTCTCTCCATCCTATGACCTTGGATCCTTCAAGCGATGCGTGAAGAAGCACCTTTGGCCGGCATAGTGACGGCGGCTGAGGCAGCCGAGAACAATACTCGGCTTTCTCAGTCGTCGTCACTCTTGGACCTCCTCCTACTTATCATCAGGCGGGACGAGGTCAGATGTCGTGTCACAATAAAAAAAAAAAAACTAATTTAATAATTATTGTTGAAAATAATAAACTATTTCAGCAATTACATGGATTTTACTCGAAGAATTTTTAGACAATGACAAAATATAAATGTTAAAAAGAAATGTCAAAAGAACTTTCAAATATAGTAAAAAATATTATAAAACGAGGTCTTCCTCAACATGCCCCCCGGCGTTGGACTGGTGTCCAACAGTCTTTGAGATAGGTAAGGTATTTACTTCGATGGGTAGAGGACATATCTTGGAGAAACACCTACGTCTATTGCCATGTGCAGTCTCTATGTCTGCCACTCGTGTTATTCCGTCCTTTCCGGGATATACTTTTTTTATTCTCCCCAAACACCATTTTAATGGGGGTAAATTATCTTCTTTTATAACCACCATCATATCTTTTTCCAAATTTCTATTCTGGACATTCCACTTTGTTCTTTTTTGCAACTCCGAAATATATTCTTGCGACCATCTTTGCCAAAAATGTTGACGGAGTTGCAAAATTCTGGAATACCGGTTCAGACGATGCACAGGTATCTCCACTAAATTGGGTTCAGGAATGGAAGTAAATGGCCGTCCAATTAAAAAGTGGCCAGGAGTTAATGGTAGAAGTTGTTCAGGATCCGAAGTTAATGGTGACAATGGGCGGGAATTTAAAATAGCCTCAATTTGTGTTAATACGGTGTACAACTCCTCAAATGTTAATCTTGTGTTTAGTAAGATTCTCCTTAAATGATGTTTAACAGATTTCACACCCGCTTCCCAAAGTCCTCCGAAGTGAGGGGAATATGCCGGAATAAAATGAAATTTAATGGAGTCATGAGCCATACTATCCTGTACACTTTGAGTATTATGTTTTAAAAATTTTCTCAACTCATTATCCGCCCCAACAAACGCTGTTCCATTATCGGAAAAAATGTCAGTAGGCTTGCCACGACGACTGATAAAACGTCGCAATGCCATTAAAACGCGCTCGTTGTTAGGTCGCTTACTAACTCTAAGTGTATGCATTTAGTTGTGAAACATATAAAAATAGCTATATACACTTTTATATTGTGACCGCCTCTACCTTTCTTATTTACACCTATTATCGGACCTGCATAATCCATGCCTGTACATTGAAATGGAAAACTAACAGTGACCCGTTCTTTCGGCAAATTTCCCATAAGGGGAATAATCGGTTTCGCTTTGAATCTATAACATAATAAACAATCATGCACTACCCTTTTAGCCAAGTTTCTACCTCTAACAGGCCAAAATCGATCACGTATCGAATATAACAATAATTGTGATCCACAATGCATAAGTCTTTTATGTTCATGCTTAAAGAGTAGTACAGTTAAACGATGTTTAGCATTAATAATAATAGGATGCTTTTTGTCGTAAAGAAAGTTAGACAATTCTAATCTTCCTCCTACTCTCAACAATCCGTCATCGCCTAAAAATGGACATAAACTACTTAAATAGCCGTTTTTAATGTTATCATTTTTCTTTAAAGAATCTATTTCCCTTTGAAAAGATTCAAGTTGAGCTAATTTAAATATTATTATAAATGACCTATTTAATTCATCAGTATCTAAAGCGTCAATGCTTGTAGTCATTTTCCTAATTTTAGCCTTACAATTATATACAAATCTTAATACATAAGCGAAACTTCTTAACAGTCTATTATAATTAGAGAATCGTTCAAAATCTAAAACGTTTGGTGAATCACATACTATATTACATTGAGTCGTAGTTATCTTTAATTCAGGCAATACATTAATATTTGTATTAAATTTGGATAACGGCCACTCACTTTCAGGGGAACATAGAAAAGTGGGCCCTTTCCACCATAAATCATTATTCTTTAATGATTCTGCATTAATGCCCCGTGAGAGTAAATCGGCAGGATTATCCTTAGTACCTATGTGACGCCAACGACTATTCTTAGATGTTTCAAGTATTTCTGCTACCCTATTCTTTACAAAAGGTTTTAGTTTGTATGGCTGAGTTTGTAACCACCCTAATACAATAGCAGAATCGGTCCAAAAAGTACAACTTTGTACCTTTGCCCCTTAAGATTTTAAAACTTTATCTGCTAATCTTACAGCAATAACAGCGCCACATAATTCTAGACGCGGTATGGTAGTTGGCTTTAAGGGAGCTACCCTAGATTTAGCAATTAACAAAGATGCATTAATATTAGTAGCATTCATAGACCTAACATATAAACACGCTCCATATGCGTCTTGAGAAGCATCACAAAATACATGAACTTCTATTATTTTAGCATTATCTACAATTCCGAATCTTGGAATAACTAATTGGTTTAGCACAGTCAGCTGCGACTGAAAGGCAAACCACATCTTATTTACTTCCTCTGGTAAAACATCATCCCAGGAAACCTTGAGAAGCCATAACTTCTGCAAAATAATCTTTGACCTGATTATAATGCAACTTAACAAACCCAAAGGATCGAATATTTTCGCTATCGATCTCAAAATTATTCTTTTAGCGATGATGCGCAGTAACATCATCTGTCAAAATATTAAAATATAAACAATCCAAACTAGAGTTCCAACCTAGTCCTAAAGTATTGGCGCATTCCATATTACTCAAATCTAAATCTAAAGTATCATTAACACTTTCGTTAACAAATGTCACATTTGACCTCCATTTTCTTAAATTGAAACCCCTAGACAATAAAGTTTTGTGTAATTGTCTTTTAATGAATTTTAATTCATCTAATTCATTTGAACCAGTAAGAACATCATCTACATAAAAATCATTACATATTATATCAGAAATTAATTTATTATTATTTTTAAGACCTACCTCGTATAAAGAACGAATAGCTAAAAAAGGTGCCGAAGCTGTCCCGTAAGTAACAGTATTTAATTTGTAAGCTTTAATTGCTTGGTCAGGATCAGGTCGCCAAAGAATCTGCTGTAACCTGCGCTGACTATTTTCTATAAATATTTGCCTGTACATTTTTTCAATGTCGGCTGTTACAACATATTTATAAGTACGAAACCTTAATAAAATGGATACCAGATCATTTTGAATGGTAGGTCCAACCATTTGTAGGTTGTTAAATGACAACCCAGAAGAAGTGGGTGAGCTGGCGTTAAAAACCACTCTTAGTTTAGTAGTAGTGCTATGTTCTCTTATCACGCCATGGTGTGGGAGAAAATAATTGACTACTGAATTGTCTATTTCTGCTTCTGACATATGACCTAATTGTTCATACTCTTTCAAGAAATCTACATACCTAGTCTTTAGCTCAGGCTGTCTAATAAACCTCCTTTCCAGCGACAATAAACATTGCTTTGCACGCCGGTAAGAGTCGCCTAACTCAGTATCAGCTCTTTTCAATGGTATAGAAACACTAAAATGATCATTCTGTTCTACAGTCAAATGATCAACGAAATGAGCCTCACATGCTTTTTCCTCATCAGTATATAATTTAATTGACTCGCTTACTTCTTCAAGTTTCCAAAATTTAGTTAATTGTTCATTAATATCGTCTTCATTTATTGCAAAGTTACATCGTATTTCTTTGCTCATTACATCCCTAATAATAGGCATAGGGCCTGACAATATATACCCTAACTTTGTATTCTGTAAAATTGGGCTGTTTTGTCCCAACTTAAAACGACCATCACACAATAATTCCCAGAATAAATCGGCTCCTATTAAAAGCTCTATATCCTTAGGATTATAAAACTGAGGATCGGCAAGGATAATATTGTCTGGAATTGTCAATTTTCTTAAATCTGTACTATTATCATATTTAATAGCTGCAATATTCGGCAAAACTAAACAATTAAAACTTTTGTAATATAAATTTATCCTAGATCTCATAGTAAGATGTGTAATTTTATTTATTTTCGTAATGACATCATTGACACCTGTCACACGAGATTCAATATTATCAATATTTAACTTAAGGCGCTGCCAAAGACTCTGTGATAAATGAAGCCTGACTACCAGAGTCCAAGACGCCACGGACCTCTCGAAACTGTCCATTACCATCTTTAATATTAACTAAGACAGTGGATAATATTACTTGACTTGTATTAGTCTTAGCATTAATTTTATTAATTGACAATGAAGTCGTCGGCTCCGACGTAGTCACAACAGCCGCTACTTCGATATCATTTGACAATTGACTGTCATTATTTGTATCGCAATCTTGATGCAATAATGTGTTATGCCTACGTTTGCATTTACGGCATCCGTAAAATTTGCAATTAATATTTTTATGTCCAGGTTTTAAACATACAAGACATAAATGATTTTTTCTAATAAATGTTACCCTTTTGTCAATGGGTAAAGCTATAAACATTTCACAATTGAAGATCTTATGCTCGCCTTTACATAAAATACATAAAACATCTTTTTTACCATTAATGTTAATCAGGGCCTTAACATTATTATTACTATGTTGTTTCATGCTATTATATTTACAATTATTATACATTTGATAATTGGGTTTATTCAATACCAATGTTTCTAGTAAATCCGCACGATTCTTGATAAATCTAATCAAGTGAGCCAGTGTGACTTTTTCTAGCCTACACTTCTCTTCTTCCCATGCCCGAGAAGTACTAAAATCTAATTTACTAGAGAATATAAATATCAATAATGTATCCCAGTTTATAACGGGTTCACCTAACATTTCCAAGGCTCTTAAATTTTTAGAAATCGTGTCTATCAATTGACGTAACAATATTGCAGATTCGCGTCTGATAGGATCTATTGAAAATAACGCCTTTACGTGATTTTGAATCAGAAGCCTGGAATTGTCAAACCTTTCGCATAATATCTGCCAAGCTACTTTATAATTATTACTAGAAAATTCTAGTGAACGGATAACTTCTGCAGCATTTCCTTGCAATGCAGATCGCAAATAATGGAATTTATGCACGTCCGTAATAGTTTTATTGTTATGAATTAAATTTAAAAATGTGTCATGAAATTCAAGCCAATTTTCATAATCACCACTAAATGTAGGCATTGATATTGTAGGTAATTTAATGCCACTAATCGCATTATTGGTACTAGCATTATCCTCACAATTCTCGTCTTGAATATGCGAGGAGCCTGGCTTTGGGCCATTATATTTGGCAAGCAGCTCTTCTGCTTTAGATAATAATTCAAAATATATATCATCAAATTCGCAACGGTAGGCGATTTCAATTTCGGAGTCTGGGCGAGCAGCCTCGATGATGCATTGAACATCGTCAAATGCATCATAAACTGATGATATTTTTTGTGTTCTCAGTTTTAACTCCAGAACTTGAATATTGCTCAATATACTAGGTAAATTATTAAAATAAGACCTAAATAAGGTTAAGCGACCTTTATACGAACCGCGCTTTCGAATGGCATCGCGAACACTATCATCGTCCGACTTACCTGCCAACATTTCCTTGTCGTCCATCTCTCTTTACCAAATCACACCGGACACGAACCTCTTCTATAATGACTGCCCACCCTCTTTGGGCGCCGAGGATTCGGTACTTGACAGTGGATTCTGTAATATTTAATACATACAACCAGCGGGGAATCACTTACAAACCTGCCCTCCCAAGTTGAGACGGATTACCTGATCAGGCCGACTCCCGTAGACATCTAGTTCGTATTTCCGAACGACAATTTCTTCTTTATTGTTGATTGTCTAATATGTTTTATCCATTTAAGCGCTGTTTATTTGCTCATTATTCAGCTCAAAGGACCAAAATGTTGAAAATAATAAACTATTTCAGCAATTACATGGATTTTACTCGAAGAATTTTTAGACAATGACAAAATATAAATGTTAAAAAGAAATGTCAAAAGAACTTTCAAATATAGTAAAAAATATTATAAAACGAGGTCTTCCTCAACAATTATAATTTAGTATTTTCTTAGATATTGCACGAACATTGATTAATGAATTAAACAAATTTTATGCGGCTATGACCAAATATAAACGCGATAGTAAGCCGCATACAACTTGTTTAATTCATTAATTATGATTTATTGAACTACTTATAAATTATATTAGGTATATCCAAACGAAACAGTCCTGTATTAGATAATAATTTTAAGTAACTATAGGCAGCTTCTACTGCATCAGCTCGTATGCTTATAGTTAGTCAGATGTCGAGTCACAATAAAAAAAGTTATTTATTTGAGGCAGCATTCGTATTATATCTGCCTGCCAAAGTTGACAGTTATTTGTCCAGTCTGCCAATATGGGGTATTACCACCACCTTTATTGGCAGACACAGTTTTAAGTGTCGGTTCCCACAACATAGTGGATGCGGCTGCTATTCACATTTACTTAACTGTAAGTCGCAGTTTCCTTCAATGACCAAACATCTATCTATTTTAGGTTAAATGGCGCTATAACTCGTATTAAGGAAACATAGTCCAGCTTAACATTGGAGCTGCCCACCTTTTTCAAGTCTCTGTCAAAACTCGCCAGGCACACGAAAAAAATATTTGCTATAAAAAATATTTCAGCGTAATGTAACTAACACATACTTTGTCATTTTTGTAAATAAATGTTATGACGCAGTGGTTTACAAACGACACCAGCATATTTAATACTACGCGCTCTATTAAATCTGAACGTTTAAAAGTTAAAACTTCCCTTTTGTGGTGGAATTATTAAAATTGCAAACGTGGAATTGTTCTGAAGCCAATGACGTGCGGCCTCCAGTCACAATTTCGTGATCATTATAAACATTCACGAGCACGCCGCCCGGTTCAAATCCATAAACGGAGACTCAATATTTACATCAAACTAGGCAGGCAGACACTCGACTGCGCATGACAATTGAATTATTTATGCAACACAACAATAAATATATAAATATATTAGTAGAGAATGGACTCCATGGGAAGAAAGGACATCAATCATTTTGAGCTTTTATGTACTACTTTTGTAATGTCCAATGATGAAAAAATATATAAAGGGCAGTTTCGATATTTGTATTGATAAAACTAATAACAATTTTGCTTTTAATTGCTGTGCAATTGCGTTATTTGGAAAATAACATATGGATTTAGTATCGACTGTCATTCACAAAGACACGCCATATATTTAAACTGTCATAATTATAGTTTGATCATTTTGCACACCTTGCATAGTTTAGGCAAATAAAGGATATGTTCTAATTACATTGTATTGTAATTTAAATATATCCCTTTTATATTTTAGAGGCAGTGAATTTTTAATTAAAGTACAAGACAGAAAAACATTTTTACCGCAAAATGAAAGGTTGTTTCAGTCGTCAGAGCTCTTGGACTTCCCCTTGCTTATCAGAAATCAAAGATTATATAAGAGGTATGCTAGAAGTATCTCAGACGTGTTGCGCTAGCCGTGATACCAAAAGAATAGATTTTGTATCACGAGACATATCTCAACGCATATTGATGTTGTAACTGTTGCTAATCTCTGAGACAATGATTTTGAATTTCGCGATGAATCTGCTATAAAATTATACCCATCGCATCACTCTTCAATTGTACCGAATTGACCCAACACGTTTATTTAGCCTTTAATGGCGAACTTAGTCTTCCACCTGATGATAAGCAAGAGGAGATCCAAGAGTAAGGACGACTGCAACAACCAAGTTAGTTCATGGCTGCCTCAGTTCCCTCACATCCACAATTCTCTTCGATAAGCTCTATGGTTATGGGCTTGTGGCAACTCAGGTTTCTTAAGAATGTCTCCAATTCGATCGGACAACACCCTCCTGGGCCTTTAATATTTTATCGTTTAAGGTAAAGTGGTAATTGACAATATTGATGATTTACCATTTACCGATGATAATGTGGATTAACTTATCACATTTACCGCAACATACATGTGTATGTATACACATAATATATTTGTTTAAGATTATAAAGATCAATGTTCATAATATGTCGGATATGTCACACGAGTGGTTCATAGTGCTTAGACCACTTTCACTCTATGTCTTGTTTCAGTGCGTTTCCATTCACATACACGACACGACAATAAATAACGTCACTAAACATATATTACGTCTATTATTACATATTTTTTTATTTAATTATTAACCTATTTTAAGTTTTTGTAATGCATGCTTTGCGTTTCTCAATAAAATTACCTTAAATCAAACTTCATACTTAATAATAGCTAAAAATAAAGTGCCTAACCAAAATGTTTCAAAACGAAACCTAATTAAAATTCACTGGTTGACAAATTGTTGGCTATTTGAGTATTTGGAAAATAAATGAAAGAACTAAATGTAAAACTGGGTTATATCTAGTGAGGGCAGTGATATGAAGGTGAGTGTTGACATATCACAAAAAGCTTTGAAACCTACATTCCGATCACAAATCCGGAACGCTGGCTTTATTCTCCGCCTGCCACGCGGTGGACCCGGAACCCGCACGGAGAATCCATGGATGCTAAGAAATTGTTTCTATTTATATTTATGTTTCTGCATTATGTTCATGTCGTGCCGGTATAAGTCAATCCTCTTTTGATGATGAAGCACTTTAACCCATTTCCTTGCACTAATCATATTTCCTGGCACACACAAGCGAATGCATGCAGACTTTCAATAAAGTATATTTACATTAGGGTAATTCCGGGGGAGATGGCCGTACGGGAGAGATGGCCAATAGAAAAAAGTCCAAGTAATAATTCATAGATGACACTACTTTTGATTTAGTTCGATTCGTTTTGACACGGGCAACAAGTGTTGGTGGATGTTTTTGTGAAAAAATTATGAAAAGGTGAGTAATTTAATTTTTTTTTTTAATAACACTTTCGATTTAAACTAAGGGGTTGACATATTAAGTGGTCACAAAGAAGTTTTGAAAGTTTTGCCCGTTTTCGTGCTTTTTTGGTGAAGTAAATATACTTCCTCGTGTTCTAATCTCAAAATGAACTAAAGAATTGAGAAGTTGCTTTTATTATGTAATGTGGCCATCTCACCCGGACAATCGGGAAAGATGGCCATAGTATTTACGGGAGAGATAGCCATAAAATGTAATGTCCTAATTTAAATTTATTTGTGATATTCAATATTCTTTACAGATGCTTAACCAATTCATACGGAAGGTGGATGCTGGACGAGGTGCCTGGAGTGAAGAAGACTTAAAAAATGCTATTGCAGAAGTACAAAGTGGAGGGGTAACGGTTTATAGGGCCTCTTTTATCTACCATATTCCAAGAAAAACACTAGAAAGAAGATTAAAACAAAACAACTACACTAACTGAGCAATCATATAAAAGACATGCAGTCGAGAGGCTTTTCATTGACTATAGATGATTTAAGAAGAATTTAATTAAGTTTGCTGAGCAATTAGGAATTAAACACAGATTTAATATGAAAAGGCGGGCTATGATTGGGTGCAAATGTTTTTGAAAAGGAATTTCGATATTTCATTAAGGAAATTAGAAGGGGTGTCATATGCTAGAAGTCAAGGGATGAATAGAGCAGAAGTAACCGCTGATTAGCAGAAGATTGCAATATTTGCATGCTCTTGGGTGCATGACAATTGCACGGAGTTTGAGGACATGTGTTCTTATTGCGGTAATAAGAAATAAATAGAGCTAAAAGATCTCAAGGGCAAAGTGAAAGGCAAAAAAAAGTGCTGGCCATCTTCACCCGACCACTATGGCCGGACAGTCTGGGAGAGATGGCCAGTCCTAGAAATTTTTTTTTAGTTTTAAATTACATTGTTCGCGTTCTTTAAAGTGATTTATCGTTAATGACTGATAAGAATAATAAATAAAGATTATGTTTTATATTAATTCAATGTTTTATTTATCATATTTTCTTCACAATAGAATCTTAAAGTTACTAGGGCCATCTCCCCCGGAATTCCTATATATTTCTATTAATGAAACATATTATCATAAAAGGTCACTCGAGGCTAATGCAACTATGGGGCTGAAGCGACTAACTGAAGTTTCTCACTAATTAATCATTATTGTAAAACAAGTCATATTTTGAAATTTAGAGCTATCATGTTTCTTCAATTAAAGTAAAGATGTGCTTCTTAGAATGCGGACTATAGTACTAACAAAGCTTGTTTGTCAACCGCGATTTTGGTGCAAAGTTTTGCGGCGTCGTGAGTTTTGTTATATGGTATAAAATATTTTACTTCGCCTCCAGAAAAATACAAGTGCAAAAAAAAAGAATCAATATAATTTTAGAAACATAAAAGAAATAATATTGTATAAAATATAATAATACTTGTATATGTGGTTGTATTTGTATATTTAACATAACTATTATTTAAATTCCATAAATATCAATAGTTAATTTGAATTACGAAATATGTTAGCATAAGAAGTACCTATTTGCAATAGTAGTTAACTCGCAGATAGTTATTAATTATTAACCCTGACATTAATTTATGTCACACTCAAATTACTAAGGTTTTTAACTACAATGACACTGTCAAATGGCTAAATTACTGATAATTATCACAAAGGTAACACACACGCAATTCTGTCCCTTAGCCAATGAGTATTTAAGTCTAAATTCCCACTGCTAATACGTTATTTATGATATTCTTTTGTGTTCACAGTATTATCAGTTTTGGATTTTAAGATAACATTATGTTTTTTTAATTATTAATTAAGGGTCAATGCTTTCAATGCAGAGATTAGTACACGAGATGTAAGTTAGAACGCAGATTAGCTCTTTAATTTTTTTAAAGTTATAAAAAACAGAATGCACTCCATTTTATTATGGTTCATCTATGGCAGTATTTCCTAAGCTTATTTAGGCCATGTACCACCACCTTAACATTTATGCCCCCCATACATAGGTTTTAACCTTTAAAAATTGTTTTGTTCCCTTAAGAAATATAAATTATTAAAGCATTTTTTTAAGAATTTGCCTTTTTGTACATTTGTCACCGTTATTTAGCATTGAATTCAAATAACCCAAAGCGAAAGGGTAAAAGTCGTGTCAAGTCCTTTTTTTAAATTACCCCCCTGTGGGGCGTGGGGCTCACGTTGAGAAAAACACTAATCTGTGGACTGCTTCCAAAAATATTTCCCACAACATTAGTTGGAGTGACATTAACACAGTCGCACTTACACTCACTACGAGTATTACCATATACATCAATATACTCGATTTTTTCCGTCGTCGACACTCTTGGACCTCCTCTTGCTTACCAGCAGGCAAGTCGAGGTCAAATGTCGTGTCACAATAAAATATATATATATACAAGCCAAATTAGGATATATTTTTTAATTTTATAATTTACATTTCTATACTAAGCGATGCGGCGTTAATTTTTGGCTAATAATTTTACTTTATTTATTATTCCGAAGTTCGAATAAGTTATTTATTCAAATAGACCCAAATTTAGACCCTGCCCACCTCTCATTAGTAATTGTAAGCTTTATTATATAATTGACATAGTTATTAAATGATCGTTTTTCCTATTTTGTATCCTGCACCAACGAGTATGTAATGATCGGATACGATTGCGGCATGCGGGTTACATTCGATTTGTCAACATTCACTAATTAATTTAATTACTAATACATTACTTGTAAGTACCCAACTATTTTTTATATTGTGACTCGACATATGACAGTACCCCGTCTGATGTTAAGCTGGAGTGTGGTCCAAATAACAATCTCATCCACTATGTTGAGAAGATGTTTATGGATAACCGAGACAGTTTATAATCTAATCCTTACCTATATTATAAACGCGAAAGTTTGTGAGTATGTGTGTGTGGATGGATGGATGTTTGTTACTCTTTTACGCAAAAACTACTGAATGGATTTTAATTAAGCTTTACAATAATATAGCTCATAGATCAAAATAACATATAGGCTATAATTTATAAACATAATGTGTGAATAAGAAATAAATTTAAAAAATTATGCGTGCGCTCACAAATTTATTTTGTGTAAACTTAGTAAAATATATCAAGCAACTTGATGTTGAGAATTAAAAACAAATTAACCATTTTGAAATATAAGTGAAAAAAAATATAGTTCAAAAACCTATGTTGTATTATTATAAAGAGAAACGATAATAATTTTTTTATAATATACTTATAACCCTGCAATTACATATAAGTTATAGTTATATTTTAACAATGAATAACAATAAATCTATTTATTTATAATTCTCGTTCACCAATTAATATTACGTAATTTATATAAACTACAATCATATCTATAAATATATATAAAGGCATGTTATAGTAACTTTCTATAATGTAATAGATATATCAAAATTACGATGAATCCATTTTAGATTATTTTTATAATTGTAGTTTTGCAATATGTATTTGACCTATTGATTTTTGCCAATCTCTATTTTATGTGCGTTAAAGCAGATAACTGTTTCACTATACGAGAATGTACAATTACTAATAACAAATAAATGTCCATACTTTTGCATTACAACGCGTTAGCACACCACTCTGGCACGCGTAGTCTCGGCTTCGATTCCCGCTTCGATAAATTTGTCATAAGCTTTTGTTTGTAACATTTAATAATTAGATTAAATATTATAAATATTTAATAATTAAAAAGAAGTTTTGTGAGAGTAATAGCCCATTCTTCCGATCCGTGGTAATACCACCACTTACAAATGTACAGACCGTGAAGTTACTTGGTTGCGTTTCGGAATCAGCTTGTAAGTTGCCGATGTCATCTACGCCCGCCGGCATAGTAGATGCGAATGCTACTTGCAGTTGTTTAACTTTAGTAGCAGTCACCTCTATGGACCGCACTCCAACTTAAAAATGGTAAAACAGGGGCAGGAGCAAGAGTGCCGACAAAACGACTCAATCTACGACTGCCTTAGTCACTATGCCAGCCAGAGGTGCTTTGTCACGCATCGCTTGAAGGGTCCAAGGTTATAGGATGGAGAGAACACATAAACTGGTAAAGCATTCCACTTGGCGGTTGTTCTACAAAGAAAAGACGCACCGAATCATTTAGTTCTAAGGTCGATGCGGTTCATAGAATACGGATGCTTCAAACATTAATATTATTAATGAATTAAACAAATTATATGCAGCTTACTATCGCGTTTATTTTTGGTTATTGATTTTGCATTTTTTTATTATTCCGTTTCGAGAGCTTAGCATGGTAACGATAGTAAGCCGCATATAATTTGTTGAATTCATTAATCAATGTTCGCGCACAATCTAAGACAATACTATTATTTTCAGATGGCGATAACGTGCGATTGTCCGATGACGCAGCCAGGCCCAACGCTGGCTGCGACATGCGGCGGTGGTGCCTTCATGCTGTTCATGGGACTGCTCGAAGTATTCCTCAGGAGCCAGTGCGACCTGGAGGACCCCTGCGGACGAACACAGGTTAATAAATAAAATAAATAACTTTTAATTCAGTCAAAACTCCATATTTATTAGTAAACAATTTATTTATATAAGGGTTGCCGACAAAATATACACTAATTATTTACAAATATCTTAAAACTAAGTGTTATTTAATTAAGACAACCACAGCATGCACCATTTAAGTAAGTTAACAATAAAACTTATTATCACAAAAATAAACATATAAAGAACACAAAACTAAATTCAAAAGAAATCCATTTTCGATCATTTACTTATTACATATTTCATTAGACTATGTTAGTGACCTATACTAAGATGCATCATGGTCCAGTGCTTGATAATCTGCCAGCAACCATGGCCAAGATGCACTCTGAACAGCGCGGCGGCACACCGGCACATAAGGCATTGAACCCAAATAGTTGATAGAAATGATTTATCAACTAAAGCTGACCTATAAGTGACCGAGTTTTATTTATATTTTATTAGGGTCATCATATAACTGGATGTTAAGCTGGAGTGCGGTCCATAAATGGAGGTGTCTTCTACTTATAGTTAGATAACTGTAAGTAGTACCTAGTCGCCGGCCTAGTTGAAACCGGCAACTTACAAGCTGGTCCCAAAACGCGACTAAGTCACGATCGGTGTACGGGGCACCGTTTACGTGGAAAACAAGAACTCTTTAGGTAAATAAGGTAGATATTTTTAATAATAGTCTCCGAGTTTCAATTTTGTAAGAAGATTACCTTTCACTGCCCCGAGGACTCCAAAATTGGTTTGAATTCGCACGAAAATTACTTCCTCGACACGAATTATACCTTTGACCAGATATTTACATTTATAAAAGGATGGCTTTTCTTATTCTCTATTAAACATTCGCTTCGTATATTTTGTTTTTTTTTTTTACATAATTAATTTTTGGGTTTTGTTTGTTTCTTTATTTTCATTACTATTTTATAAGCTGGAGGATGTTTTTTCTGACCATATCAGAGACACCCTCAAGAAAGCTGGGTTGCCTAAGGCACATAACCGTGGAGCTTGTATGAAAAGAATTGTGGATCTGAGGAAAGCGAAGAGGTTGTGTCAATCATAGATGACTCTCGGAATACACTCTCCTGAGTCTGTCTCGTTTAATGCATCCATCCACATCAGATTTATAAATTCCTCTCGCAAATCTACTTTCACTCATCCTTTCCATTAGCCCAAATCATCTAAGCATTACTTTCTCAATCCTTGTCCATCTTCTTTCAAAGCATATATATCGCGCACTATGCTTTTCTTTATTCTATCCACTATCGTAACTCAACATGCATATATTGTATAAGGCGACCGTGGTGTAGAGGCAGTGCAATGGTGAGCAAGAGTTCGAGACCACTCGCCGGTACCAATGTATCTTTGATATTTGTGTTTTGGTTGTCCTGTTTCTATGATACTTTAGTAGCTTAATATAGAAATGTTAATTTAAAAAATATGTTATTAATTAATGAAATACAATAAATATTTCACCTTGTGGCAAATCTGAAGGCACATTCACAAACAATTACGCGCAAACACAAAAGGCAATTGAGTTTTGGAACTCACACGACATTTGTACATGATTTCATAATATTAATATTATTATTAAACACAGGGATTGCTTTTTCATTTCCCTTTCTGTGTCATGTGATCATGTCGTAACTGTATATAAGGGCATCTTCGAAATGAAACTAATGTCACTTATTAACTGTATTCTTTTGTAATATTACAATATTTGTGTCTTTTTTTATTTGAAATTTCATTTAAATTCATTCAAAATTATTTCAAAAAGTTTCAATAAATAAACAATTTATGCATTTCCGTAGTCTCGAACAGTCCAAAATGACAGGACAATTTAAATCTAAATGCGACACTACAAAAAAAACCTCACAGATAAGTAGATACTTGTTAAAATTTTATAGAATGTAATCAAATTGTAACGCCATTTTCCCACAGGGACAGAGACAACAGAGCGCCACTTGCCAATTTATAGAAGTTAAATTTTACCAATTCCTTTTTCTCCGTTTTACCGATTGAGGACAGTTACCGTAACTTTGGCAGTAATGATAATATTTTAGTTAATTGTGCTTTGTGTAACAATTGTCGACCAAATCGCTATTCACTTTTTAGTAGTTATCGCTTTTGGACATTTTTTGCTTTGTATCGAGAAAGATTAAGTAAAATATCTCGTCAAAATAAAAAATACTTAAAAGTCCCTAATCTCCAAAAAAGCAAAAATATGTTAAAATTGTTGTGACTTGCTTAGTATCAGTTATAAGTATATCACTAAATTAAAACATAAAAAAACATTCGCGATGTGGACGCATTAAACCTACCTAAACTATACAATATAAACTATATTAATGGAAACTTTTGCACTAAAGTTATTGAGTAGTTTCATATTTTGTTATGAAAACCAGCCATCTTTATTCCCAATCGAATATAAAATAATGCATATTGATGTTTGCCATGGGACGCAGATGTTTGCAATATGGACGCTTATTTCGTATTTATTTTACAGCATTGTCATAAAAACAATGAAATGATGATTTATGCGAACATTATTATTTGACCAATTTAAACATTTAATAAATGCTTTTAATAATAATAAAAGAGGCCTAAAAAACTTAAAAATCAGAGCCATCTTTTACCTGTTGGAGGCCCTGGGCACAATAGAATAATGGAGCCCTGTGAGATTGACAGAGCCCTATTTTGTTAAATAAGACAAAGAAAGTTTACAAGCTAGGTTATGAATTATTTAATATTTCTTTACTGTTAAAAACTAGCCATAATCATAGAGCTTGTATGAAGAGAATTGTGGATGTGAAGGAACCGATGGAGTTGTGTCAGAATCGTAGCAAGTGGCGATCCATAAAGCGTGATAATTTGATTGTTAATTGTATATGATATTATTTCCATTCTCTATTTATATCTATATATCGAATATAAACATAAACATCCCTAATAAACACAATTAATAGCAACTGCAATTGGGAATGTCCTAACTCAATTATATGTTATAGCAACATATGTGATATAGTTTTAGAGCGGTCACAAACGGGCTCGTGTGCAGTGACCCAAGCAAATCCCAATGGGACAATATGGTGTTCCTTGTGTGTACGAATATATCGAATATACACAATAACGTATATTTCCGCTATATTGGATTTGAACCAGTCACAGACTGTAATGAAAATTCACTATATTTTATAGTAGTTAAATTATGCGGCTTACTATCGCGTTTATTTTGGTTTTGATTTTACATTTTTTTGTTATTCCGACGTTTCGAGAGCTTTGCAGCCATCGTGGTCTCCGTGAAAATTGTAAAATCAAAACCAAAATAAACGCGATAGTAAGCCGTATAAAATTTGTTTAATTCATTAATCAATGTTCGCGCAAAATCTAAGAAAATACTAGTTAAATTATTTTAAATAATGTCAATCATTAATTTGCTGTAATAAATTTTATATTTAATAACATTTATACAATAAATATTATATAATCAGTGCCGGATTAAGTCAGCGCGGGGCCTCTAGCAAATTCTGTCAAGGGGCCTTTGGTTTGCTTTATGTTCTCAAGTTTAGGGTATTAAATAAAACAATACTGTTACAAATAAACTTTTCTGGATTTAATATGGGCAAATTTAGAGATAACACTTTCAATATCGAATTAAATTTTCAAGTGGAAGTGAAGCATAGCCTAAGCGCTTCGCGTTTAAGGCATGCAAGATATTTTGTGCTCCTATCTAAATTAATATATTTTCATTACGGTCAGACAGGCGTTGGAGCGCGGGGACCCCAAATTCGCGGGGCCCGTAGCTATTGCTACTTTAGCTACGTGGCTGATCCGGTACTGAATACTCGTATAATGGGGAAATATAATATTTTGCACAACATTGCACTCACCTACACCGGAATATTGTTATTTAATATAAAATATTAAATAACAATTTAAGATATTTTGGTGTAATTAAATCTAATGTGAAATTAATATTATTATATTATAATTTAAAAATTTCTTCTCGCAATAATTCAGATACTTAACATTTATTTAGGAATTAATAATTACTTTATTTGACTCTCAGTTTCCTAAATTTAATAGATATTATGGTTTACAAACTACAAATCAAACACGCATTCATGGGATTGTGAGATTGGATCGCTATATTCTCAATCTATTTATCCACTTATGGATCGCACTCCAGCTAAACTTTAGTCATGTTTCTGTCATGTAGAGTTTTAATATAATGTGTTGTTGCAGTACCGTCGTCACATGGACAGCGTTTATGACTTCATTGTGATTGGCGGCGGCTCCGCGGGTTCAGTGGTTGCAGCCAGACTGTCTGAGGTGCCGCAGTGGAGGGTGCTACTCTTGGAAGCTGGTCAGTTGGTGTGCTGTTCGTTTAGAGTTCTGGATTAATATATATTACATTATTGATACAGTATACATACCGAGAAGTGAATTGGTCGCGTTTTGGGGCCGGCATAGTGGATGTGATTGCAGTTATTGAATTGTGGTAGCAGTGACATCCATTCATGGACACTCTAGCTTAACATCAAGCGGGGTGTGTCATATATGTCGGGTCACAATAAAAAAAATAAAAACAATACTCCTACACCCGACAACCGTGAAGTGACTCACTCACGTTTCAAAATCAACTTGAATTCTCAATTATTTAACTGTAGTATCAGTCGCCTCCATTTATGGACAGCACTCCAGCTTAACATCAGGTGGGGTGTTGACATATGCTTAACAAATCGCAGGATGTAAATTGCAGTGATTTCTGCAACATTTAAATTTCCCCATTCACTATGCCGGCATAGGTAATTATTTATTTTATACCAAAATAGGTTTTGATGAGCCAACTGGTGCCCAAGTGCCATCCATGTTCCTCAACTTCATTGGCTCCAGCATTGATTGGGGTTACCAGACCGAGCCAGAACCAGCCGCGTGTCTTGGAGAAGAGGGGAGAAAATGCTATTGGCCAAGGGGGAAGGTAAACATTTAGATTATATGACCTTTTGAATGGTATCAAAAGACTGATATCAATCAATCAACCAAATTGTCACGCCTCTTTCCCACGGGGATAGGCAAAGACAATAGAGCGCCACTTGCCACGATTCTGACACAATTTCCTCGCTTTCTTCACATTCACAATTTTCTTCATACAAGCTTTACGGTTATGGGCACTAGGCAACCTAGCTTTCTTGAGGATGTCTCCGATTTGATCGAAAAACACCTGATAATGTCTACAAACTGAATTTCCATCTACTGACAGATTTAACGAAAGGAATGGAGTGTGTTTTCCCACCCAATCGAAGACATCCTCTAGATAGCTAAGTTGCCTAGTGCCTTAACCATAGAGATGGTATGAAGAGTTTTGTGGATGTTAGGGAAGCGTGAGAGTTATGTCAGGATCGTGCCAATTGGCGCTATATTGTCTCTGCCTATCCCTGTGGGAGAAAGGCGTTACAATTTGATTGATTGATTGAAAGGTTTATTTTCAGTAGATCGTAATAGTTTGATCGTTTTAGTTACATTGAAAGTTTAAATGGAAACAGGTTCACGAAAAGGGTCTAACTAAATGTAAAGTAGATAAGTGGAAAATAGAAACGACCCAGAAAAGTTTCCTGCGAACATTTCGTCCCGAACGTTGGCAACTAATGGCAATGTTTGAACTTTCCAATTGCTACTCATCCAACATCTAATCATACCAATAGACGATCAGACCGTTCTTTTTCCACAAGTTTTTCTTTTTATTTTGGCACAATATAATTTTTTTTTTTTTTTTATTGTGACACGACATCTGACCTCGACCCGCCTGATGATAAGCAATAATATAATATAATTAGGATACAATGGATAAAGGCGACGGACGCCACAGACAAATACTCGTGTCGCAAGCAAACTCGCATCCCCATTACCGGCCAGCCTAAATCTTGACAACAATCAACGTGATTCTGAAACCCGACTGAGTTATTTGACAGTCCTTAGACTTGAAACTAGTATACTGCTAAGTGTATTCATAAAAAGTGATTTCAGATTAGCGAGCTATTTTATTCTCTTCTAGGCATTCTCTTACAGCTCATATTACCATGGCTAGATATGATCTGACATTGAGGTGCAGATTTAGGAAATAATGTACTACATATACTCGTATAGTACATGATATATATACAAACGAATACGTATAATATAGTATTTTTCTTTGGCTGGCATAGTGACGGTACTGAGACAATCCTAAAAGTAAAATGGTTGTTTAAGTCTCCGGCGTTCGTAGACCTCCCCTAGCTTACTAAAAGGCAAGTCTAGGCCTAAAAAAATACAATAATGATATGTTTTATGTCTCCAGGTGTTGGGTGGTACTTCGGTGATGAATGGCATGATGTATATTCGTGGCTCAAGGCGCGACTATGACAGTTGGGCAGCGGCCGGCATCGAGGGGTGGTCGTACGACGATGTCTTGCCCTACTTTCTCAAGTCTGAAGATAATAAACAGGTTTGTTAATTTATTATTATTAAATTTATAATTAGACTAGCTGTGCCCGCGGTTTCACCCGCGTATAATTAGGTTTATAACACAGTCATAAAAAGGAGGAATTCGACTGTCGACATTCGAATGTCACATCCACGAATCCCTTTTTTTGTATTTGTAACTCAATAACTCATATAAAAATGACAGAAGAAATTAAAAATTCCAAACAGCTGAAACTATAGTAAAAAATAAATTAAAAGTATCCTATGTTACTTCTAGTACCTCCAAAAAAATGTGTACAAAGTTTCATGATGATCGGTTAAGTAGTTGTTGCGTAAAAACGTAACAAACAAACTCACATTCACATTTATAATAATAGTAGGATTTACACAAGTATTTTCTTAAGTTCATTTCAAACAAAACTTTAAATTAATTAGCACTTCGAATAAAAAGATGGTACGAGTATTTGCTAAATATTACTGAATATACTGAACATTTATATTATACATTTATATTTATCCAAATTCTATATATACTTTTAATAAAACAAAATAGCTATTTACTTTATATATTATTCTTCTAAATATCAATCAATTAATCAAATTGTCACGCCTTTTCCCCACAGGGATAGGCAGAACAATGGACCGCCCGTTACCACGATCCTGTCACAACTTGCTCTCTTTTCTCACATCCACAATTCCCCTCAATAAATATAAGTAAATATTTATATTTTAGATGGCGCAAATGGACCAAGGCTTCCACGCAACCGGAGGGCCACTGACAGTCTCACAATTTCCATATCATCCACCACTCAGTTACTCCATTGTTAAGGCTGGAGAGGAGTTAGGTAACATGAAAGGAATCATTTTATCATCATCACCAATTTCTCGCCTTAATTACTACAGGGATAGACAAAGGCAATAGAACGCCACTTACCATTATCCACGATCTCTCGATTCCTTCACAACCATAATTATCATCATACAGACTCTATTTTTTTAATTTACATTTCTATACTAAGCTACTAAAGTGCTTGTATCATAGAAACAGGACGACCAAAGCACATATTATATCAAAGATACATTGGTACCGGCAAGTGGTTTTGAAACCGTACTCTCAGTTTCCGTAACTATTGCACTACCACTACACAGTGCCGTAAATAGCCTTTTCTGCGCCCTGTGCGAGCTTCAGGGATTGTGATAATTTCAAAGCCATCATCAGCAAGAAGACGTCCACTGCTGAACATAGGCCTCCCCCTTAGAACGCCATTCCGAACGACAAGATGCCAGTTGCATCCACCGGTTATTCGTAACTTTCACTATGTCGTCAGCCCACCTAATAAGAGGCCTACATACACTTTGTGGTAATTTAATTTTAATTAAATTTTATTGTAGGATATGACGCGCGTGACCTGAACGGCGAGAGTCACACTGGTTTCTCAATAGCGCAGACAACCAACCGCAATGGATCACGGCTGAGCACCGCCCGCGCCTTCCTCCGGCCCAACAAACTTCGTCCAAACCTCCATGTTATGCTAAACGCAACTGTCACGCGAATATTAATAAATCAGACAAACAGACAAGCGTACGCCGTGCAAGTGATGAATAGCTTTGGACAAACTGAAACCATATTTGCTAATAATGAAATTGTTTTGAGGTGAGATTTGTAGTTGACAGTTAATTACTTAGTTGCACGAATTTCATGGATGTAGTAATGGGTTGGATACTCACTTTACATACCTACAGGACTTACAATCCCGGGACCCCATAATAGAGATAAAAAAAACGGATTTCAATGAGTCAGAAACTTTTCCATATTTATCTAGTCTTATTTCGAATTTCTTCATTTTCTCATGGTGTTGATAGTCTCGTATTGCACTCGAATTTCAAAAATAAAACTTATAAAGAAATTACTCCGAACGACGATGGGACAAAACCTACTTATCCTACCTATTAAAAACTACCTACTTATCAAAAACTACTTATCCTACTAAACCTACTTATAGCTATCAACATATACTTAGCAGTTAAAGTAATTTACCCTTCAACGACTTTTCGTCGAAAAAGCTCCCAAAGTTCTATTTGTTGACGAGGCATTTAGTTTTTTATAAATTGTATTCTATTTGACTTTAATAATTACCTACCACGTTTGTTGTTAAAATAATTGAGAAACAGATAAAATTAAAAGTAAAGGTTCTTTATTAGATTGCGACGATTTAATTACACCTGCACATCAGCTGAATTTAAGTTGGTATGAGATTTATAAGCGGAGAGGATCGGCAATGCCGGCCTCGACTCCGGCAACCTTGAAGCTATCTACGAAATGCGATTGAGTCACTAGTTAAAAGAATTCTTCTTGGATTGCAGCGCTGGTGCAGTAGCCTCGCCCCAGCTTCTTCAGGTGAGCGGTGTGGGTGATCCAGCCGTGTTGTCCAGAGCTGGTGTGAAGACCATACACAATCTGCCCGGAGTTGGGAGGAACCTCCACAATCACGTCGCACATTTCCTTAACTTCCAGGTGAGAAAGAGGCTCCACATTATTTTTTATATACATTTCTAATTGCACCCCGTCTGATGTTAAGTTGGATTATGTTCTATAAATAGAATTAACAGTGACTGGAAGTAGCAGTCCAACCCACTATGACGATCGGCAACTTACTAGCTGATCCCGAAACGCGATTGAGTCTTTTCACGTTCTGTAAACTTGTAGTAAGTGGTGGTACTACCCTGGATCGGCAGACTGGGAAAATGACCACAATTATCTGCCTGCCAATCTTTATATTTTTTTAAAGCGACTGCTAAAGGAATGTAATTTGTAGGTGAACGACAACAACACAGCCCCCCTTAACTGGGCCACAGCAATGGAGTACTTGCTGTTCAGAGATGGTCTGATGTCAGGCACGGGCATCTCCGAAGTGACTGCATTCATTAACACCAAATACGCGAATCCAGCCGATGATAACCCTGACATACAGCTGTTCTTCGGTGGCTTCCTTGCCGATTGTGCGAAAACTGGAATGGTCGGGGAGAAACTGGGCAATGGCTCGCGGTCCATACAAATTATACCAACTGTTCTGCATCCCAAGAGTAGAGGACGGCTCGAGATAAGGACACCAAGTGTGTTCGATCATCCAAAGATTTATGCTAAGTATGATTATTTGATAAAAACCTTTTAAAATTTAGAATAGAAAACAATAACCCATTAAAAAGGATCAGGAGAGCATCCGCATTCTTTTAACGGAATCAGCAGTCGAATTTAAAATTTCAATAGACAAATGAAATGCTTTAACAGTCCATGTGTACATCAATTCTATAACCTTGAATACTTCAAGCCAAGCGTGAAGAAGAACTTTCGGTCGAAATACGAGTAGTAAAGGCGACCAAAAGCAATCACAAACTGGAACATTTTTTTAAATCGTTAGAGTGTGTAGACCTCTCATTGTTTACCATCGGAGATCAGATGTCTCAATAAACTTAAAAAACTCTTTGTTTGTGATAAAACCGGTCAAAAACCGCTCATTTTTGTTAACATCTGATTCTCGCCTTAGTGTTTTTTTATTTATTACATAGGAAAGCTTCGTAATATACGGCATATCTTAAGCTAATCAACTAATAAAAATATTTAATTTTATTTCAGTTATTTAACCCACTCTGATGATGTAAAAACCCTCATAGAAGGTATAAAGTTCTCGATAAAGCTATCTGAGACAAAAGCCCTGCGTCGCTATGGTGTCAAACTGGACCGAACACCAGTACCATCCTGTGAGCAGTACAAATTCGGTTGCGCTGCCTACTGGGAGTGCGCTGTGAGGAAGCAAACAGCACCGGAGAATCACCAAGCTGGCTCATGTAGACTTGGTGCAAGAGGAGACCCCGAAGCCGTCGTGGATCCTCTGCTGCAGGTAATGTCATGCTTGATATTATACTTTATTGCATTTTAAAAACTTGTGAATGCCAAACATTGTAGAATATGTGGCGTGGGTTTGGGCACATTAAAAGGATAGATGAAAGAATATTGACAAAAGAGATTTGTAAATCCCACTAGTACATAAAACGGGGATAACTACAACAATTGTGCCGTTATCAATTCAGGTACATTCCTAATATATCCTTCTCTAAAAAAAGGTCAATAACCATAGAGCATACAAAAGGTAATTGTAAATTTAAGGAAAGAGAGAAGAACTGACAACCGATGAATGAAAGGTTGTTAAATGGAGACCACGAATCGGAAGACGCAGCGTAGGTAGGCCTTCCACTAGGTGGACTGATGACATAGTGAAAGTCACAAATGAATGGTGGATGCAACTGGCATTTTATAGTTCGGAATGGCGTTCTAAGGGGGAGGCCTATGTTCAGCAGTGGACGTCTTCTGGCTGATAATGATGATGTGTGTAAAATCTCTGCCAATCTCTGTGTGAATTGAGGTGTGAAGATTGATGATGATGATAAGTTTCCCCTTAAAATGTAGTTATGAAATTATTTCGTGTAAGGCCTAAATTTTAAATGTATTTGTTATGAATTGTTCAGGTGCAGGGCATAGATCGTCTGCGCGTGGCTGATGCGAGCGTGATGCCCGCAGTGACGTCAGGCAACACAAATGCACCAACCATCATGATTGGGGAACGTGCGGCTGACTTCATTAAGAAGAGGTGGTTGGGTGACAATCTGGTATGTAGACATAATATCAGTGAATATATATGTTATATATATAGTGCAATGGTTACACAAACCTCTCGTGTTCGAAACCACCCACCGGAACCAATGTATCTTTGATATATGTACCTTGGTTGTTCTGTTTCTATGATACAAGCACTTTAGTAGCTATATATCTGTGCCTTCTGTGAAAGGTGATTTAACTCGAGTTGTACCTTTTTTGTGATTTTTACATAGAAATTGTCAGAAAAAAATTACGATTTTTTTGGTACAACTCAAGTTCTTCTATCTGCTATAGTTTCGGAGATAATTTGGTGCCAAGTGATATAACTGACAGAATTTCGGAAAAAATATCGTGAATTTAGATATAAGTCAAGTCGTAACCCCTTTAGGTCATTGCTTCACACATTTTTTTTGTGCCTCTTGGTATAAGAGCGATTATATTAATTTACACACTTTATTTTTCAGTATATTTATCGTGAATATTGATATATTTAGAGTTATATCACTTTGCACCAATTTTTCTCCATACTGATTAGGGTATAACTCAACATGTACCTACCAATCCGAATCTAAAGTTGTGCCTGATTTGTGATAAGTGATGCATCTCGACTTACATCATTCGACACAAAGAATTTTTTATGTGTAAACGAATATAAATTGAGTTGTATCTAAAACTCAAACCAGATTTGTTTTTTTTTATTAATTACTAGATGTGCTATGTGATACAAGTACGAACATGAGAGTGGCGGGGGTGCGCGAGGCGAAGTAAGGGCGTGACGCGGGGTAGGAGATGCGCGGACGTTAGTGTCGCTGCGGCCTTTATGAAGCTTATGAATATTACGGTTCCTGAAACACCATCTCCAAATAATGCGAGCATATCAGAGAATGCTCCCGCTGATTCCTTCTGGAAAAATAGCGGTATGAATAGTGGCGGAAAAAAGAAAAAAACAAGAAAAAGTGAGAAAGAAAGAAGACATGATAGAGTAAAGAGAAAACTTTTTCGTAACACTGGCTTTGAATACACAACAAAGTCAGGAAAACTAAGAAAAGTCGTGAATTACGTGATCTAGACAACTGTCGTAAGAAGTGCAAAGATAGCAGGGCCGTCTTAAGCATATTCAGCGCCGGGGTGCGAAAGTCAAGGTTCCGCTCGCGTGGTCTCAGTATAGTAGGTACCTATCGAAATTTATGGCGGTCGGCATGCGCCCCCTAGGACACTGCGCCCGGGTGCACTGCACCCCTTGAACCCCCGGGTAAAGACGGCCCTGAAAGATAGGCTACCATTGCATGTAAGGAAAAATCTTTTCGACACATATTAGAGTCTGGGAAGTTATGAAAGTAGGATCGATTATATGGCGAAATGCATTGAAGTTTGCCGAAAAAAAACGTCAAGGTCTTTTCCGAAGAAAAAACGCAACGTCAGCTTTAGATACTTCGTTCAAAGTTCTGATCTAACAAAACATCAAATTTGTAAAGGATGTCTTTTGAAGACTTTCGACGAAAGTCATAAATTTCTACAAACGATTTGCGAAAAACTACGGTACAATGGCGGTCACCTTCCACCACGTAAACGTCGAGTCGGTAAGTCGATTCCTGATTTCAAACTAAAGGAAATAAAAGCTCATATTGCCTGTTTCCCTTGCACAGAAAGCCACTACGGCCGTAACAAAACGACTAAGAAATTCTTGAATTCTGAACTCAACTTACAATTTCTTTATAATTCGTACAAATTGAAGACAGAAACTCCAGTCAGCAAAACCATTTTCAAAAAGGTATTTGATACCATGAATTTGTCTTTCAAAAAACCATCAGTAGATACTTGTTCTAAATGTGACTCCATAAATATGAAACTTAAGTACGCAACCGAGGCACAGGCTGCAGATTTGACGAAGGCACTCGAAGAGCACCAAGAAGCATTTAAGGCTGCTTACGAAGAAAAGAAAAAAGATAAACACCTGGCTCAGACATGCGATGATGTAATGGTAATAACATTTGATTTGCAACAATGTTTGCCCACCCCACACTTGCAAACGAATGTAGCATTTTACAAGAGACAGCTATGGACGTACAATCTAACCATACATGATCTAAAAACAAACAAAGCGTTTTGCTACATGTGGCCGGAGTGTGAAGGGAATAGAGGAGCGAACGACATAGCTTCATGTCTATACGATTTTATCATAAATCACCTGCCGCATTTAAACCCAAACGCCAAGAAGCTGATCATGTACTCAGATAGTTGCCCGGGTCAAAACAAGAATTCGATTGTTACAACAATGTTGATGCTAGTGGCTAAACTATCCCCTCAATTACAATCTATTGAACATAAATTTCTCGTACCCGGTCATACTCACATGGAGGCTGACACCGACCATGCGTTGATTGAGCGTAAGAAGAAGCACACGAGTATGGATATTCACTTGCCAAGAGATTGGTACCAGCTAGTGCGTACAGCTTCAAACAAAACAGCGAAGTTCACTGTTATCGAGATGACTCGTGATATGTTCTACGATTTCAACATTTTTTCAAAACAATGTTATACTCTCAGGAAAACCAATACAGACAATGAAAAATTTCTGTGGTGCGACGTTCGATCTGTTTTGTATACCAAAGAAAACATGTCCCGTTTTTCTTACAAAAAAGAATTCAAGAATGTTGAGTACATGAACATGGATTGTTCTAAGCGGGGTAAAGCTTACGATATGATTACAATAAATACAGTACCGAAAGCCTACCATTCCAAGATTACTATTTCAACCGAAAAGAAGAAGGGTCTATTGGATTTGCTGTGCTTTATTCATGAGAGCTCTCATGAGTTTTACAGAAGTCTGAGCTGCAAGAATGATGTCAAAGACACTGCTCCGGATAATGATGATGATTCTGATGATGAGTAATTTTATGATATGATAGTTATGTTCATCTAACTCCCAAGACCTATTAAAGGTTTTATTTTGATTTAAGTAGGTACCTACGTACTTCTTTGTTCTCTTCATTCTTTTACCTCACTCATAGAGTCGAATTACTGCCTATAGGATAGGTTAACAGCTGTTAACTGTACTGTGTAAGTTTTAAAGTGTTAGCAATTTTGATGTTTATTATTTTTCTAGATTTTTTTAAGGATTCACACAATGGCTGTGCTGTTATGTTTTGTACTGAGTAGGTTCACTTTGATTATTGTGATAGCTGCGTAAGATTGATCTGTGCCATTTCTAAGTATTTAAGTTTAAGACTAATTGCATTTAAAAAGATCTCTATTTACTTCTTATAATTTTGATAAAACTGTGCCTTATTTGTAAGTAATTTCATAATTTTGAAGACTTTAATAAACGTTAAGTATTTTTCTAAAACTTGTATTCATTTCCACCATACATAGGTATTTTAATGCAGGATATAACTGGACTTGTATCATTTAACACATTTTTATAAAGACTAGAATTTTAGCAAACTGATACAATCCAGGTAAAATATGAAAATAGAGGACTGATAAGTAAAAAATTCGAATCTTTGGAGTATTATTTTTATCATTTGTTTGAGCTACATTATGTTTTGAACATATTCTTATTAGTTATTGGATTTTTTCACTTCTTGTATATCACTTTACACAAAGACAACATAAATGTGCAACATGATTTAACTGTACTTGTATCATTTATCACGTAATTTTATCACATATTAGAAATTAAAAAGGGTACAACTGCGAGTTTTTCATGAATTACTTCAAAAGTATAATATTTACCACAAAAATATAAAAACACAATGAAAGTGGATGTTTCGATCTACAAAAGAAGGTACTTAAATGTAGCCTAACCCACTTCGTTCATGAACTAGAATTTTTTAAATATTGTTTGGGCTGTCCTGTAAAGTAGTGATTTTTCAATTGTATCACCGGTCACAGGAGGCACAGATATATATTACGATCCGTAAGAGGTATAGGGTTATAGCCACAAGAATGTTCACGATTTGATCAAGGAACAATGACAATCCATTTACAACAATCTACATTTCAGTGAAGTCGCTACGAAGTTAAATAAGAAGCCAGCTGAGGCAACCGTAACTTGAATCTTTTATTTATTTCTTCGGCGCTTTTGGACCTCCTCTTGCTTACAATAATTTAAGTCGAATACTAAAAAAATTGTAATAATATTTCGTTAATTTCAGAGACCATACAACGTGAACGGCCATGATGGACTCACGAACACATTGTTAGCAAGTGACACTCAGCCACAGCCCACGTACCAGAGGTGGCCATGATCAAGCAAAATAATAGTTCAAATTACTTTACAATAGAATAACTACATTCCTCTAATACAAGACTTCAAGGAACATAGAGTAGCTTTGGTCATGCGTCTTTACCGGTTCTCTATCGATTAATTTGGAGTTAGGTGGTATTATAATTTAAACGTCGTTTATATAATTTTTGATATGATGTTTTTTACCTAACAACTACTGCCGCATTAACTCGAATCTTCTGAATCATAAACTAGACCTATGTCTGTCACTTAAGTGGACTGTAACCCGAGCACACTGCGTTCTATAACTCTTTGTGTGGCCTTGAGCTTATGAACTATACCAACTTTCAGATTCCAGGGTAAAAAAATATGAATGCTGAGCTTAATAATTACACAGAATGTAATTATTAAGCTCAGTATCCTCTTATTTTACGAGCAGTAAAACAAAAGCGATTTAGTGCTACACAAAGTTTTAGTATATATACACAATAGGTTTATTTATTATTACCTAATTAAAATTTATTTTCATTGCGTCACGATGCGTTATGTTAAACTGGCACAGAGGCTCATCTGGAGGCTCACCGGGATTGTAAGCTATTTTGTTTAGTCCACTAAAGGTCTAAATCTAAAATATCATTAAAATTACCGCACTTAATCACACACAGGGTAAACTACATTGCGCCACACAATTTGGTTCCTGGATTACCAAACAATTGAATTGTTATCAAGAATCCTAACGTTCCTTAAAATATAGTTACCAATTTTACTATTTATTTTAGTATTCAATTAATTAGTAATAATTATGACAAAGTATTGTAACTTTAAGCCATTTCTAATTCGTACAATTATTTTAGGATTTAGGTATAATTTTATTAATTAAAATATATTTTTAAGAATTTCCTGTTTTTTTAATTTTTTGTGGCAGCAACCAGTTTGATTTAAAAATTAAGTGCGATCCATGAATGGATGCCACAACTACTACAGATAAATAGCTGCAAGTAGCAGTCGCATCCACGATGACGGTGAAGTTGGTACGTTGGCAACTTTCAAGATTATCCGGTAACGCGACTGAAACAAACACGTTTCACATCACAATCCTGACCTTTCCTGGTAGTCTTTCCCATTTAGGAACAAAATCAAAGCGAGAGATTACATTATATTCCAAGATTTAATCAATCAAATTGTCACGCCTTTTCTCACAGGTATAGGCAGACACAATGGAGCGCCATTTACCACGATCCTTACACAACTCCCAAGATTCTGGCATAATTATCTAGCTTTCTTCACATCCACATCTCATACAAGATCTGTGTTTACGGGTATAAACACCTGCTTTTTAGGAATGTCCCGATTTGATGAAAGAACAATCTTCTACGTTGTCCTAGTGTTATCCTTTCACTCACCAATGCTTTTTAAATCTCTTTCATCAACCTCTTTACATAAAAAGCGGCGCTCTCTGCATATCCCTGTACGAATTGAGACATAACAATTTGATTGATTATTTTTCCAAATTAGATAATATGTTCTTTGAAAAGCCGTAACAAATGTAATTGAATCCTCTCTACTTGTTCATTAATCAATGTTATCTCAGAAACAGAAACATTACAAAAAGTACTTACTTAGTCCGTGAAACTTTTTTGCTGGCTCAAGCAAATTAGAAGAGAGACTATGCATAACTTTATATATATTTGTATATTTCTTCTGTCCGTGTGGCTGAACTGGTTTGATGAAGATATTGGTTGATAGGTTGGGTTGCTTACTTTACTTTCAGATAAAACATGTCCACTATAATATAGCTTATATACTTTACCCTCCTAATACATTATGGCGTCGAAAAAGCGGTGGAATTGCGCTGCACTGATGTTTGACATCTTCTTGATTGGTCACTTGCTACAGCGATGCAATTTCGCTGATTTTTCGCCGACATAAAAGTGTGATTCCGCAGGCTACTGCAGACCCCAGACTGCACTACTTGTTTGTATGAGATTGATTTCGTGCAAGGCGAACTCCGTATGTTTAGCTGGCGGCGACTGCTACTACAGTTAAATAACTGCAAGTAGCTGTCGCATCCACTGTGCCGGCTTGTTTGGAACCGACAACTTACAAGAACTTGCCGGTTCTTCAGTCATCGATCGGTTCCTTTGGACGAGTTATAGTAAAGTTTATATTTTTATTATAACTCTTACTCAAGACTGTAAGACTGTAAGACTAGTTAGTTACCTTTGCCTTCCCAGAATGAAGGATGTAAACTTAAAATAATAAAAAAGAAGTAATTTATTTATTTACAGCCTAATAAATAAAAGCCAATAAATACGGGAATAGTGATTTATTGTACAATATAAATGGAAACGACTTCTAATACAGTTACATTCCTACAGTAAATCCTAAATTCCAAGTAACATTCATGTCCACTATGCCGGCCTAGTTGGAACCAGCAACATACAAGCTGAGGTTGATTATGAGGACTGACTACGTTTTATTAAACCAAGCTTAAATAATTTAGCGACACCTAAAAGTGACATTAGCAAATAAACTTAATTCATTACTGTGTTGGCGACTGAGTTGGTTATTTCAGTCGTTAGCGCTCTTATAGCTCCTCTTGCTTACTATCAGGCAAATCGAGGTCAGACGTCGAGTCACAATAAAAAATAATTGGACCGCACTCCAGCTTAACATCAAGCGTAGTCACAAGAGAAGGTCCAAGAGTGACGACTGCCCCAGTTGCCGTCACTGTGCCGGCCAGAGGTGCTTCTTCACGCACCGCTTGAAGAATCCAAGGTTATAGGAGCGTTATCTCTCACACATGGGTGGGCAACGCATTGCACTTGTCAATTATTCTACAAAGAAGAGACGGACTGAACTTTTTAGTTCGACTGCCGATTCGGTGGACAAAATGCGGATGCTTTAATACTAATGCTCTTAGATGACTAGAGCCACAGACTAGAGTATGTGAGGGTAGGTTGGTCTACAGTTGGACATTGTCCAGGTTGGCTGCGGAGTGCGTGGGCAAGTTAGTGTCAGGCAATATGAGCGTTCCAATTGGCACGACCGCTTTGTCCCTGTCACGCAGACGCAGCATCTCCGTGCGCAGTTTGTTAAGCACAGCATAGTTGGGTTTGTTGTGGGTTGCGTGGTCCTGCAAACAATTTTGTTATTACAATTATAAATAAAATAATTGTAATAAAAGAAAGTTAGGTTGCCTAGTGTCCATAACCACAGAGCCTGTATGAAGAGAATTGTGGATGTGAGGGAGGCGAAGGAGTTGTGGCAAGTGGCGCTCCATAGTCTCTGCCTATCCCTGTGAAAAAAAGGCGTAACAATTTGATTGATTGATTGATAAATACTATAAAAAAATGATAAAAAACTATAAAACCCGCTTATAAGACGATATTGAAAAGTAAATAAATCGTAAGCAAGAGTAAGTCCAAGAGCGCCGATGACTGAAAAAACCAAGTCAGTTCACGATTGATTCAGTCGCCGTCACTATGTCCGCTAAAAAAATATTTTATTAAATTATTTTATTGTCATTGGTTTTTAAACGTGTACAAATTTCAAATTATTCAGACCTTAAATTAATTTGAAAGAATATATTTCATACGAGTAGTTACATTTTTTTTTATTGTGCTTAACCAGCCCATTTGTTCTCTCCATCCTATAGCCTTGGATCCGTGAAGAAACACATTTGGCCGGCATAGTTACGGCGACTGAGGCAGCCGTGGAGATTCGGTTTTGGGAGTCGTCGCTACTCTTGGACCTCTTCTTGCTTATTATCAGGCGGGTCAAGGTCCGATGTTGAGTCACAATAAAAAAAATATAATAAACGACAGGCGTTGACAAACGGTTAGCGATTGGTTTGTTGCGCGTAAAGTCCCGGGTTCGATTCCCGGTCGGAACAAATATTTGTTTTATAGGTTTTATTAATGCAATATTTAATAAATATATTAAATATTGCAAATATTTGTTAATAATAAAAAAAGGGGTAGATATTTGCTTCGAGTCTAGTTATCAAAGAGTGGTAGTCAGTGGTACCCAGTCTGCTGATCCGGGTAGTACCACCACTTACAAGTATACAGACCGTCAAGTGACTTAGTCGCGCTTCGGGATTAACTTGTAATTGCCCTTTCCAACTAGACCGACATAGTGGATGTGACTGTTACTTTCCGTTATTGAATTGTATCAGCAGTGAGATCCATTCATGGACCACACTCCAGCTTAACATCAGGCGGGGTGCTGTCATATGTCGAGTCATTACCTGCAGCAGCGTGATCTGTTGTTCCTCCATCTTCCTCTGTTTGCCGCTCTTGACTGAGCCGGCGCCATACAGCCGTATGAGTGATCCCCACGAGCGCACGTGCGGATGCAACTTCTGCAGTATGGCCTGCGAGGCGCGCTGCTTCGCTGTCTTCTTGTTCTTGCACACAACCGTTGCGGTGTGCTTGCCCACGCGCATTGTCAACTCCATTTTTTGATATTCCAGCTTCTTTATCTATGGAATACAGAGGATACATTATATTTTTTTTTACATTTCTATACTACTTAAGTTACTAAAGTGCTTATATCATAGAAACAGAACAACCAAAGTACATATAACATAGATTCATTGGTACCAGCGAGTGGTTTTGAACCCGTGCTATTAGTTTGCGTAACTATTGCACTACCACTACACCACATATTTATATTTGTTACCTCAGTCCTAATGTGTCTATCAGTTGCCCCGAAATTCCTTGACAGGCACGTCCTTAATATGGCGTGCGGGGATGGTTCAGCGCATGCCTGACAGAATTGTGCGACGCGCGGGTCCTCGATGCCTATGGACTCGAAGAAGGACAAGTCAGGCTCGCCAGCTTCCGTGCTCGAATCATCCTAGAATTATACATTTACATTATACAGCGTTATGGATGCGTTAAACAAGGCAGGCACAGGAGGGTGTTTTTTATGATCAAATCGGAGACATCCTCAAGAAAGCTAGGTTGCCTAGTGCCCATAACCACAGAGCTTGTATAAAGATACAAGCTTGCTTTTTTCCATAGGCATTGGGAGAGACAATGGAGCGCCACTTGCCACGATCCTGATCCTCGCTTCCTTCACATCCACAATTTTCTTTATACAAGCTCTAAGGTTATGGGCACTAGGCAACTAGGTTTCTTGAGGATGTCTCCAATTTGATCGGAACATCTATCGCACACTGTGCTATTCCTTATTAACGACCGCATTTCTACAGCGCGTTAATTCTACTCTCATGCTTCTTCTGCCACACCCAACATTCACTTCCATACATTAATATGTAGGAACAAGTACAAGTGGTTGTTTTAGGAGGCTTATATTAAAATACTACAACTATTCCGATTATTTTCTTCATTAGTTTTACTTCTGCCCCCCTAGCACGGCAATCCAAGAAGCAAGATAAAGACTTGGAAAGAATATTATTGTAACTCATTTTAAATAACTTAATAGGCTGGTTCATTAAAATGTTAAAAAAAATTATTTAAGTTTTTTACGTTGTTTTGTGTGAAGTTTTACAAAACGTTTAAATATCTTTTATGATACACTGTTCTAGTAAGTTATTTATAATGAGTTGGAATGATATTCCTCGCAAGTCTTTATCTTACTTTTTGGATTGCCGTGCTAGGGGGGCTGCAAAGAATATCATTGCAACTCATTTTAAATAACTTAATAGGCTGGTCATCAAAATGTTAAAAAAATTTATTAAAGTTTTTTACGTTGTTTTGTGTGAAGTTTTATTGAACCTTAAAATATATTTTTTTGGACATTCTGATCTGGTAAGTTATTTAAAAATGAGTTGCAATGATATACTTTGCAACTCTGTATCTTGCTTCTTGGATTGCCGTACTAGGGGGGCTGATCGTAGTTTACCTTAAAATATAACAAAATGATTCACCTTCATCTCAGGGATAAGTATTTGTATGGATGCCTTTGCTGCGGCTGCCTTCGCCTGCTTCTTGCTTGAACCTTTGCCTACGCCATATTGCATGTCGCCGATGTATACGGTCGCTTGGTATGGGAGTGATGCGTTCTCTGGAAAATTACATCAAATATGCACCTTTGGCCGGCATAATGACGGCGAGTGCGGCAGCTTGGTTGTTTCAGTCGTCGTTACTATTGGACTTCCTCTTGCTCATCATGAGGCGGGTGCTGTCATATGTCGAGTCACAATAAAAAATATTTAAGGGTATATTCAGTCATTGTCCTGATGAAGCAATTATCTTTCTAGATCCCATAAAGGCTTCGAAACTTCTTGCTTAGAACCTTGGTTACCAGAGGCTAACAGGAAAAGTAAGTGTGTGAGAATGGTAGTGAACGAAGGGAGAGTACGGGTGTGACTCCTTCCCTCCCTCGGCAGCACTGCTCTCTGGTGGCTTGGCCAAGACGCTCTTCCATTCCAACCATACATACAGATTTCGTAACTTAATAATTAAAACCATTCATACAAATTCCGTAAGTTGATAATAAAAAACGTTCGCTCAGATTCCGCTAGTTGATAATAAAAACCATCAACCCAAATTCTATAAGATGCACTAAAATGTTCCAAAACACTAACCCAACTGTTGAAAATGATACGTGGGTTGTTTATGCAACGCCAGCCTGACATATTCGTGAAACACTGAAAGGTAGCTGCAGCCATTCATATTCATAACCCAATCGCGCTTCGGGTTCTTAGAATTGCCACCAGTGCCATTGTCGCCGGTGTTCGGAATTGTTATTAATTTGGTGCCCTTCGGCAGTATGGGGTACTGCATTGTTTTGCGCGCTTTGGCATATTTGCGACGGTCAGTCCAACTTCTGAAATAAAGAGACAATCAGCGCATTAATTATATTTTTACCATGTGTGGCCTTTAGGATATTTTTTTGTATGCTTCTTGCAAACTAAATAAGTACATTTTTTATTTAATTTAATTTTTTTTTATTTACATTTCTATACTAAGCTATTAAAGTGCTTGTATCATAGAAAGATGACCACCAAAGTGCATATATATATAAGATACATTGGTACCGGTGGGTGGTCTCGAACTCGTGCTCTTTGGTTTGCGAAACCATTGCACTGCTACTGCACCACGGTCGCCTTATTGACATGACACATTTACAAGACACATGACTGCTGATATGGTAAAAGTAGGCAGACAGTTGATCGTCATTTGCCTCAGTCATATTTCGGTAGCAACTAGAAAGTTTCTGGTTTCAACTAGGCCAGCATAGTGTATGGGGGTGTGAATAATTTAATATGAAAATGTATGTATACATACTTAAAACTCATAATATCAATCTTTTTGAAGCTAAACAGTCTAGTACAATATTCATTAAGTTGTGCACAAGTTAAATGTTGTGCTTGAGCAACTGTTTCAACTCTCGGCGGTGCCATTAATTCTCCATCTGGTAATAAAACTGCTCTTGGACCACTTGTATTCACTTCTGCTTTACTCTTTGATTCTTCCTTATTTGTTGTCTCTGTCATCGAATGACAATTCACTGTCACAGATTCAGAAGCAGAATTACTCTCTAAACCATTAACTATTGGGTTATCTTTTAACTGTTGGCTATTAACATCATTACTATCAGTTTTGACACTATCATACTCCTTTTTCAACATATCTCCATTTAATTCCGGGCAAATGTTGTCATTATCATTAGTAGTATCAGTTTTGACACTATTATCTTCCGTTTTTAACATATCTCTGTATACTTCCAGGCAAATCGCATCATTATCATTATTAGTACCATTTTGGTCATTATCGAATTCCTTTTTTACTATATCTATGTTTACTTCGTGGCAAATATCATCATTATCATTGTTAGTACTACTATTCTCTTCCTTCTCTAAGTTATCTCTGTTTACTTCCTTGCAAATTCCACCATTACTCATTTTATCTCTTTCGTTTTTATTCATTTCATGATCTTCAGACGCAATCGGACATCTCGCGTCAGCAATTACAATTACTTTCTGATTTTTGTCTTCATTAATGTTGTCCTGATTGTCTTCATTAATTTTGTTTTTATTCATTTCATAATCTTCAGATGCAATCAGACATCTCGCGTCAGAAATTACAATTGCTAGCTGATTTTTGTCTTCATTACTTTTGTTCTGGTTGTCTACTTGCATTTCAACATCCTGAGAATTATTTGCGTTTCTCCCATCAGCAATTTGTTGTTCAATAATTTTGTCTATCTCTTTTTGTTTTTCTTCCTCCTCTAACGCGCGCCGATAGCTTAAACATGGCACAGCACTTAGAGGGACGTCGTGTTTCTGAAACATTCATTACATTAAAACTACTTTTCTTTCGACATCCATATTAAAATGATGATAATATATTTATACTAAATAAAACTTTACTGTTACGCCTAGAACTGCTAATTCATAATCATAATAATAATAGTTTTGACGACAGGCGTGGACGAACGGTTTAGCGACGGCGCGTAAAGTCCCGGGTTCGATCCCCGGTCGGAGCAAATATTTGTTTCATAGCTTTTATTTGTAATATTTAATAATATTAAATATTGCAAATATTTGTCAATAAAAAAAAAAGAGATGGATATTTGCTTCGGGTCTGGTTATCAAAGAGTGGTAGGCAGTGGTACCCAGTCTGCCGATCCGGGGTAGTACCACCACTTACAAGTATACAGACCGTGAAGTGATTTGGTCACGTTTCAGGATCAGCTTGTAAGTTGCCGGTTCCATCTAGGCCGGCATAGTGGATGTGATTGCTACTCACATCAGTTACTTCACAGTTATTGAATTGTAGTAGCAGTGACATTCATTTATGGACCACACTTTGGCTTAACATCAAGCGGGGTGCTGTCATATGTCGAGTCACAATAAAAAAAAATTCATCAAAATTAGAAAACTAATTTTGATGAATTTTAGAATAGAAATAAAATGGTCCCCAGGAGAGGGCAAAGGCTAGGTTTACCGTAGAAATAAAACTTGCAAAGGGTGAAGAGGAATAGGAGAAGAAAATTTATGCGGCATCATTTCTCAAGTTAGAGACATTAAAATATATTCATATTAGTGCTTTTAACCTGCCTGAGGCAGAACAATAGAGATGATCTATTTTTATTTTTGTATCTATAATATTACAAAATTTTCAATATTTATCGCCAAAATATCTAAAAATAAATACTAATCATAAAGCCTATGTAATAATAATAAATACATTGCAAAACACTTGCAAGCCAGCAAGCGATTCGGGGAACGACATATATGATCAACAAAATTTATTCAGAAGAGACATTTCACCCCGAGTTGCTTAAAGGTAAGTAAAGGAGAACCCAGAGGCCCCAAAAACTAAAAAATTCGACTCCATATAGCACTTAGTGAACAGACTCGGCTCTTTCAATCGTCGACACTCTTAAACCTCCTGATAGTAAGCTATTTGATTGTTGGATTTTATTAATTAACACCCGGTTCCTATATCTCAATTGTTTTTGATACCAACAATTAAATTATCTACCAGCCGTAGCTCAAACCCGTTCTTATAAAATATCCCTCGTAAGTCAAGTTATCGACAACTACTAGTATAAAGTACGAAAAAGGGTAAAACCGTTTTTTTAATATTATTTTTTACATGTCAGTGAACTGAGAAGTGAACAACGAATGGTTACTGTTACCAATGACGGATAGTTTATTATAGGAACCGGGCATAAGTTAATTAATTTTGCGTATACGTACCCTAGCACTTCCTTTCCCCAGGAAGTATGGTCTCGCAAGCGTACATACTCTGGTTGTTTTATGCAAATACACCGGCATACCACTGTTGTGACGTACCAACATCCAATCCAGGGGCAAGATTTCGAATTGATTCACACCTTTCTCTGTCAAATTATACTTATTTAGTGTCATTGCATATAATAGTACCGCAAGATAACCCTGGAAAAGCATATCGACGGCATAGTGACGACAGGCGACAGGCGTGGACGAACGGTTAAGCGATTGGTTTGTTGCGCGTAAAGTCTCGGGTTCGATTCCCACTAGGAGCAAATATTTGTTTCATAGATTTTATTTGTAATATTTAATAATTATATTAAATATTGCAAATATTTGTTAAAAAAAAAAAGAGGTGGATATTTGCTTCGGGTCTGGTTATCAAAGAGTGGTAGGCAGTGGTACCCAGTCTACCGATCCGGGGTAGTACCACCACTTACAAGTATACAGTGAAGTGATTTAGTCACGTTATGGGATCAGCTTGTGGGTTGCCGGTTCCAACTAAGCCAGTAAGTGGATGTGATTGCTACTCACAGTTAAATGAATAGTAGTAGCAGTGACATTCATTCATGGACCACAATTCGACTTAACATCAAGCAGGGTGCTGTCATATGTCGAGTCACAATAAAAATAAATAGTGGCGGCGACTTAGGCAACCGTGAACTGACTCGGTTGTTTCAGTCGGCAGCACTCTTGGACATCTAAGACTATACCGGCCAAAGGTCAGACATTGCTTGAAGAATCCAAGGATGGGAAAAACACAGGGGCTGGTAAGGCATTCTATTTGTCGATCGTTCTACAATACAAAATGCGGATACATCCCCCGACCTATGCGGGGATTACGTGTGTGGAAAGACTAGGTAATAACAAGATTAAGCCGACCACACTTCGGCTTAACATCAAGCGGGGTGCTGTCATATGTCAAGTCACAATAAAAAAATCCATTTTTATTTTATCCAATTTCCCCTAATAAGTTCATACTTAATTTAAATCATGTACCTTCTAAAACAATCTTCTTAGTGGTGATATAGGGCTTATCCTTTGGCTTCGGAGTGCCCTTAAATTTATCTGGCAGGTTTTCATCCAGCATCCGATCAATTTCATCAACGGGTAGATCTAAAACACAACACAAATATTGTATATATGTAGTTTTTGAACATTGATTAATGAATTAAACAAATTTTATGCGGCTTACTATCGCGTTTATTTTATTTTATGGCTGCAAAGCTTGAAACGTCTGAATAATAAAAATTGTAAAATTAAAACCAAAATAAACGCGATAGTAAGCCACATAAAATTTGTGTAAGTAAATATAACATACTATCGTTTGGTATGGTACTATCACAAATAACTGCAAACTAGGCGTATTATCGGCGCGTATAAGGCCGCTTTCATATTGTTGTAGGTATACGCGCTACTACTGAGTAACTGGCTGCTCCAAAGAACAGGTAATCAGCATGAAAGTGCATGTTTGTGAATCGCAGACTGTCCCAGAAAGCCCTTCCTCAAGTCAATAGACGCTTGACTGGGCGACTGCTAAATCTTCATAGAGCCAAGCTCCGCAATATGGTAGGTGCCATAACAAGACACTGTGCTTTTAACAAACACCTTTACAATCTCATCATTTCAGATAGCCCGCTTTGTAGGGGCTGCCTGAATGAGAAGGAAACAGCTGCATGTGCTCTTGAGTTGCATCAGCGCCGTGGCCGAAGCGAGACACAAGTTCCTTGGCAACGCGAGGACGCTTCCCGAAGTCTGCAAGAACGGGAAGGGTCTCCTGGCCTTCCTGGAGGAGATCGGGTGGCTCTATTGAAGGAGATCCGTTAAAAACGCACAAAGGAGCCGCAGGGGAGTCAAGTGCGGCAACGAGCCCGTACATTACACGCGCGATTTCGTTAAACAGTTGCAACATGGATTTTGACAAGGAAACTTTGCATTTCCTGAGTGGAACGGGTCCTGTGCGCTCGTATACGCACTTGCAAGCGCGTCATCGCGTTGATGAATCACACGATCGTATGAAAACGAGAAAACGCGCCGAAAATTCGCCTAATTAATTAAGCAAATGATAATCAGTAAAAGATCTTGCCAAATCCATTGGAGTTAATGTACCACAGATGAAATAATAATTATAAACCTACCCTCAGAGCTGTCAGAGTTGTCCTGGTCACTATCACCATCGCAAACTTCATCTAAAATTTGGAACTCTCTTAATTTCACAACCTCCTCCATATCCACTTCATCTGCAACATAATGGCTCACTTCTGTTGCTGGTTCAACCTCATCCTCTGTCATCTCCATTTTAACATTCTCTGTAATCTCCACCATTTCATCATCCTCAAGCTTTTGTCTCTTGCTGGGTGGTGGTGTATCTGTGGTACTCATGTTTCCTAAAATATTACATTGTGTATGCTACGTATGTTTGACCCTTGATTTAAATATTACAAACAGTTATGTGTTGTACAGGAGAGTCAGGGTTGCTACAATTGCCCACCCATTATCACGGACTTACACGCGCTGGACACAGACCTATATTTAAACCCCATACATTTTGTTTGGAAATAAAGACTAATTTCTAATAGAATAATTAGGTAATATAGTTATTAACATTTACCTTTGGAGTTTTAATTGTTGACTGAAAATATTACCTTTAATACAGTTATTTGTAATTATTACAATTTTTACTTGCAATGACTAAACTAAATTATACAATAAAAACAATTATTTCATCATGTACATCTTTTAAGTAATGATCCCTTTAATAAAAATGATTAATCAGTTTAAATGAATTATTTATTATTATGTGTTATACATGTTATATTTATGTATCTATATATATCCATGAGTGCATTTATGTATTAATGAATTAATTTATATATTTTACATAATATATTTGGATACCTTTTTTATATTGTCGGATCATCATCCTAAAGGTTTTTCTGGCAGAGAATGCCTTTGGCATTAAGTCCGCCTTTGTACTATTGTGCATTAATTATTAAATAAAAATAAATGTTGTGTTTTTGTGAGTGATAAATGTCTTTAAACCTAATTTGGTGTTTAATGTGTCTATGTGTGGAAGCATTAAGTCATGCCAAAGCTAATGTAGGCAGAGTAGGCGCGCGGGTGGTTGGAGCAGTGATCAAGGTGCAAGCTGATTACTGAATGTGATTAGTGAGTGGTCAGCAACTTCACATAGAAACACTATTGCCAAAGTGCACTGTTGATACAGTTTTGGTTGTTACTGTTAGATTCATCATACTAAAAATGCAATTAAATACATAATACTCAATAGTATTTTTATACTTACACATTATTCCTTGTAAGAGAAATTTTATAATTACTTTATTAAATGGAATCACAGTGATTCTAGAGGTTGATGAATACAACCTTTTGCATAGCTACCAGGGAAAATTTTTGCCTCAGGTTCAGATGTCTTATGAAGAGTTGTGGAATATACTTAATGCCTGATGTTAAGCTGGAGTGCGGTCCATGAACAGAAGTTTCTACCACCACAGTTAAATAACTGTAAGTAGCATTCACATCCACTATACATGCCTAATTGGAACCGGCATGAATAGTGTTTTTTTTTTTAATATTATACATTATTATACTAAGCTACTAAAGTGCTTGTATCATAGAAATAGGACAACAAAGTACATAATATATCAAAGATACATTGGTACAGGTGAGTGGTTTTGAACCTGTGCTCTCGGCTTGCGTAGCCATTGCCTCTACACCACGGTCGCCTTTATGCAGTATTTATTTCAATACATTTTTTCAATTATACATTTCTATACTAAGCTACTAATGTACTTGTATCATAGAAACAGGACAACCAAAGTACATATATCAAAGAGACATTAGTACCGGCGAGTGGTTTCGAACCAGTGCCACTCGGCTTACGTAGCCATTGCACTGCCACTACACCACAGTTGTTATTTAACCAGTATGGAAAGTTTAAGAGCAAATTGCCATCTTGAACACTGTTAAAGTAATTGACAAAATGGAATGGAATGGAAGGAGAATGGGTTAACATTATGTTGTCAACTAACAGAGACTACATGAATCCTCTGTAAAGAATTGCAGCTGTTTAAAAGACAAATGGTGGCCTATCACCTTAATCAATAAATATTAATGCAAACTGAGAGTACTGCCACTCACCCGTATCAATGTACCTTTGATATATGTACTTTGGTTGTCCTGTTTCTATGATACAAGCACTTTGGTAACTTAGTAGAGAAATAATAAAAAAATGAATATTAGGTGTTCATTATATTTTGTCCACCCCTTGTAAATACAAAAATTGACAATCAAATTTTTCAAAATATTAATATTAATAGTAAGATATATTGACAATAATCACCTGTTATGCCAAATATAATTATAATAATTGTTGTGTTTACCTTGGCACCAACAAACTGTTCACAGCAAGTAGACTGATGACTTAGACCGTCCACAAAGTGTGATGATCCTAAAAACCCAGACCAAGCAAAAACTGAGTCTTTACCATCACACCCTGTGAGACTGCTTTTAGTAATAATCTATCGCCAACAAAACCCCTCGCTGATGACTGCGGCTGATCACAACTGACTGCTCTGCTCGGAGATACGTCTAGCCACTCGAGACTATCGCTGAAGATGACAATTCTGCAAATAAAAACCCGGCTGATTCCTATGAATGCCTAACCAGCCAGATATGTTATGCACACGATAGTACCACATGCCACACTTTCTAGTATGTATAGAAAATACACTCACGGCCGTATGGTATATTATATTCGAAAATATCGTCTTCGTGTTAAAGGCAACATAAATTATCTGTATTCAGCAGCAACCTAAGCCTAACGCTCTTACCTCGATAACTTATATACACTAAAAAATATAATTTTTAAATAGGAAAATGCGAACTTATAACTACTATGTGGAAATTTTATTTCAATAATCAATAAAATTAATATAACCCACTTCACCACTCCTCGAAACGAAATCCACAGACAAATAGAGACACCAATTCTTTTTTTACTATTTACTACCCGGTCAAAGACAATTTTATTTTATTCATTAAATGAGGCTGAAGACGACAAAGTGCTGAAGACGACAAAGTCTTGAAGGAAACACGAAATAACACAGCTTTTAATCATTTATCTTCATTCGCCAAACTTTTAAATAATTTCTTTGGAACAGTTCTACTATTATTATATTGCACGTGCTCTGACTTGCAGTTGCCCTCCAAAACTTTCCGGCCAGAGTTTCTATAAAATAGTGAAATCACTCATGTGAGTACATGTATGTACATTATAATCAAATTAAATAATGTTGTATTATTTATATACCAATAATTTTATTTGCAGAATGTACATAATTTAAATAAGTTAAATTAGTTATTATTACTACAGCCACTACTTTTAAAAGCATTGGAATGTTGTGAACCTAGCAAAGGGCGGCTAATTCAAAATTTAAAGATGTGGTAACACTGACTGATAAATAATAAAATAATTTTGATACTTTAATATTTTAAATTTGGCTTGTTTGTATCGTAGAATAAGAAAAAAATATTTAATATATGATGACATTTCCTATTAATAGGTTTAGCAAAAATGCTGACTAGTTGTGTGACTATTTGATATCATCAATTAATATATTTACTTATAACTTTGTAACGTATCTTTAATGAAAATTGGTAATATGGAAAAGTGATTATATATATTGAAAAGTGGAAATATTTCTATAAATTTCAAAATCTCTGATTAAATTTTAATTTTAGACATAATTTGTGATAAATTAAGTGAAAATAAAAATAAAATCTTGCCAAAACTATTCACTTTATTTTAATACCATAAGAACTTGCTTGGTTTACTTAAACATACGTACAAACAACAATTGGCGTGAAATACTAGTAACACTGTTTCCTTCAGTTTATCATTTTTTCTCTTTGACTGTGTGTGTATCGCAAAGTTTTTTCGTATTTATTAATTATTTTTCCTTTAATATAAATGCAATATTAATTATAATTGTGCTTAACTGTCTGTTCTCCAATTAATATAATTGTAAGTATTATTTTTTTCGGCTTTACTTAGGTTAGATTATTATTTCGTTTACTATTTTTTTGTGATGATTTTACAGTTTTGCTTCGTTCTTAGAGGCTGAAACTGCTTTTAAATTCATTTATTGTGCTATAAATAATGTTTTTATGTTCTAATATTTATTTATGTAATTATTTTTTGCTTGTTTGTTTTGGTATCTAATGGGATCATATAAATCAATAAAAGTTTCATTATTATGAATTATCATTATTATGTTATGGATTGTGTGAAATATAATTGTTGACGTGGTGGTATTAAAGTTATTATTATCAATATTATATTTTGCATCATTCAATGTTTCATTTGCCATCTAACACATACATAATGTTTCCTTACATCTCATGATTTCAATACTTAATATGTTATTCATATTGAATTTCATACACTCATACAAAACATACATAATAGCATTTTCTTTAGGTTTTATAAATATTTTTGTTTTAATTTAAAAAAAAATACTATTTATTAAATATTAACTATATATCCTGTCTATTTGCTTACACAATTGGATATCTTACAACAAAGGAAGACACTGAGAACGTAAAATGGCGGGTAGTCGGAGATCCCGTAACCAATCCAATACTGTCATACCAAGACAAACATCAGTCTCGGATACACAGGCTCGACAGAAACTGAACCCAGAAGCCTTAGCTGGCATGAACAAGGAGCAACTGAGAATGGAGTGCAGGAAACGGGGTCAAAAGGCAACAGGGAATAAAAATGAACTGGTACAAGTTTGGTTTTTGAAGTTGCAGTGTTGTTTTGTGTTTAGGGTACTGATATGATTGAGTATTTATGTTATTAGAGATAGGCCCAAACATAGGTGTATATGGACATGAGGCTGGTTATGGCCACATGTCAAATAACAATGAAATTCATCTCACCTGACCATAAAATATGGCTATGGGCCTGAGTTGAGGTGAATTAGAATCCCTTAAATTGATGTTACCATGGTGGTAAAAATACTTTCACACACTTCTCTCACAATTTATATTATCAATATGGCAAAATTGATCATTATTTTATCAAAAGATTATTGATGTTGGTTCCATAACTTCCATCTAATTTGTAACAACATTTCAAACATTGTTATGTCTGTTTTGTATGACATAATAAAAAAAACAAATTTATATCTATACCTTTGAGAGTCCATTTTTTCTGCCTATCCTTTGCAATAGATCCCCAACTGGGTAATAAACAATTATTGAGTGTTTACTAGACATATGAATAAAGTTATCGAAGCTAATCTGGATACAAAATCTACCTTTATTTCAAATTCTCCTTTTCATTGTATGGTTTCTTTAAAAGATACAATTTCCATTCTTGATTATTAACTTTAATTCAAATACTACATATCAGTACCAAGTTTTCCAAGTTTTATAATTATTATTTATTTGCAAGCCGTGTCGTAATGCTTCATTTGATTTTGTTTGTAGTTTGCAACTTTTTACAGTTTTTTTGCTCAACTTTAGGCTAGCTTGTGCTGGCTTTTAGTGCAAATTATTATTCTTGTTTAGTTAAGTTGTCTTTTCATATAACTTTTTTTTTATTTAAAAAAAATGTGAGTGAATAACTTTAAAGTTAGGTTTATATTATAAGAAAATATTTTAAAATTTTCAATTGGATTATAATATTGAAACATATTTATTAAAATGTGTTAAATTCTACAAGACAAGTATGTCTATGCACATCAATGTCTTACTTGTTTAAATTAATTAAGTATAAATAATTTATATATTATTTACTTTTGTGTTTTGCAAATAGTCTGCACGATCGCTTTGTATTTGAAAATAGTTTTCAACACAATTTGTGTTTTCTTTTGTTAATATTTGTGTGTTTGTTTTCTAAAGATTTGTAGTTAAATTGTGTTAGTTATTCGCCGCACGGACTATTTGCTAATTGATCGTTAATGTTGTTCGTTCGGCCGAGAATTTCATTATTAAATAGATTTAAGGCTTTCACCACTATTCACTAAAGAGATTTCTTAATCGACGGTTAGTGAAAGAGTAGTACGGGAGCGGCTTAAAGGAATGATTGAATCCGAGACGTTTTGCAAAGAGTAGAAATCCACAGTCTACCATAACTATAGACTCTACAATTACGGCTAATGTGCATTCTACACTGTAGAACTTATGTTTGTAGAAGTAAAAGTTACGCCAGGAGGAGGTCATAAAAAGTGGCGATCCATTGTCTCTCCTTACAATGGCGTAAATAATTCCATGAATTGAAATCATCAACGTTTTGTTACTTATTAATTTTATTTCTAGTTTTATAATTTAAAAGTGTTGTATCGTATCGTGAAAATAAAAACCTTGTAATTCAATTTGTTTTGTTAAATTGGTTTATTTGTTGAACTAACAATTTCCTAATCTAGAACATCGCGGATGCCTACGTCTAAAGCTAAAGCTTGAAATTATTAAAAGTAATAAATAAGGATTTATAATTTCTTAAAACAATACATATATTTAATATTTAAGTACATAATATGGTATTTTAGGAGACCATGGTCTGCTCCTGGTTCATAAACCACTTGGTACCAATGTATCTTTCAGATGTATATACCTCATTATTATTGATTCATGGACTGTACTGTACTCCTCGATTGCCTATACTCTCTTCATCGGATTTCACCTCCCCTCTGTTGAACCGCTGACCTCTCCATACAATTAATTTGTGCTATTTATGTCACGTGTGTGTCCAGTTGGTCACACACTCTCCAGTTCAATGCACAATCACTCTTTACCTAACTAATCGTTATACATATATATATGCATATGACGTCACACAATCGTAACACGTTTTTTTAAGTCTGAATTTAATTGTTTTCTTTTTTATACCATGGGTTTTAGCATTCGAGAATCTATGTTTAATAATATAATTGGTTTAATTGCACTTAATATTATACTTGGAAAATGAAGAAACAAGAAAACACCTTCCAATCTTAAATAGTAATTAATAAAATGGAATCACACCACTGCCACTGCCACCGAACACTTAACTGTTTTTATTTATTGTTTGGCAGTGGTGTAGTGGCAGTGCAATGGTCATGCAAACCGAAAGCACGGGTTCAAAACCACTTACCGGCACTAATGTTTCTTTGATATAATATGTACTTTGGTCGTCCTGTTTCTATGATACAAGCACTTTGGTAGCTTAGTATAGAAAATTATAATTGGTTTTATCAATTATTTTTTATCCAATAATATTTACACGTATTTTGATATAGTAAAAGAAGTGGTTACAATATTGTGTCCCTCGATGTACTCAAATGGTCGTTGACCCTTAATCAAAAGTAATGGAGGCTCAATTATCTGTGTGCTTACTTTTAGGATAGCAACCAAAATCATTATTTATGTATGTTGTTTAAGTAGTTATAATGTTTATGTATTTATATACATATAAACAAAATTTAATTACCTATTTGTTTATATGTATACATTATGTATATTTTTGTAAACATATTTATAAAATGTTATTATTAACGTCTAGCGGCAAGTCCGCCCTTTGCAACAATAAAGCTTTAAAAAAATAAACAAATAACTCTATTTAAGCACTTTTAAAATAATAATTATAAATATACGCTTTTTTTAATTACAAATAATTTCCTAATTATTAAATATTACAAACAAAAGCTATGAAAGAAAAGTTTGTTCCGACCGGGTATCGAACCCGGGACCCAACGCGCATCGGGGTGGTGTGTTGCCATGTTTTTAAGTTTCGGTTGGTTTCACGATTCCTTCATGTTCACAATTTAATAGTTACATTATGAAATATAATACAAACTGATAACAGTCAAGTCTACACTAACTGATAAGATGACAAATAAGATTTTAAATTTAACTCTGACATAAAATATAGTATACGCGCAATGACTTTGCATTTTCCTCGTGACAAATCAGTGGACTTCGGTAAATTATTACACATTTATTGATGCTTTACCAATAATTAAAATACGGCGCTCTCACAAGGCGAATTTAGTTGAACCATTGTGAAATCGTTTGCGATTTGAAATGTCTGAACAGACTTGAAACAACAAATATCGGATCAACAAAATTTAAAGACCTTTCAACTTTGATTGATTTAATTTTAATTAATAAATAACAGCGAATTGACTCGTCAGAATTGAGTTATTTGGAAAATAAGATATGGATTTTGTATTATCTGTCAATCAACGCCATATTTGTTCTGCTTTGAACTGTCATAATTATAGTTTGATTATTTTGCACACCTAAACTATGCATAATAAATTCCAATTACATTGTAATCTTGGTACATCAAACTATTTTAAAATGCATATTAAACTGTTAATACAAATAAGCCCAAGTCCCCATACAAAATGAATGATGTCAAATTTCGGTGGAAGTGGAAGTTGGCTGTCTTGTATTAATGGGGGCCTATACGATATAAATGTATAATCAGTATAAGCCTGCAAGTAAACAATTACGTAAAGTACATAGCGTGACTGTTATAAATTAAATGCGCGTTATTAATAGTGGCAGTATCTGGGCAAGCGTATTTTTGAATATTCATTGTTTTCAATTATATCTGTGAGGTGAAGAACACTTTTTGATCTATTTAAAGTAGTTTATAGAGACAAAAAAAAATTAGTTCTGTTTAATATGCTTTTTCTTTTATTGTTAGGTGACTAAAGCGAAATAAGCGTTTTTGCGCTTCGCAAGTTATAGTATGAAGAGAACACAAGAACAAATGGGCTGGTGAAGCATTCCAGTTGTAAACTGACTTGATTTTTCGGTGGAGTCATAAAAAAACTGGACACCAGATTTCAATGGCAATTCGATTAGGTTGTCAAGTAATTATCAATCGATTTTGCTGTATCGATAAATCCCCTGAAATGGTTTCCAGGAACTAATTAACTGTACTGTATGGTGTATAAGATGGTATCATTTCCATGAAATGAAGCCAACCTGTTTCAATTTTCTTCCTCCTTATATCTTTATGCATATCAAAGACCTGCATAGTACCAAGTTTTATTCAGTTCATAACCTACGAGATTCTTAATATCTAGTTAATGAGGTGCAAGTAGTAGGCAGACAGTTTGCCGATCCGGGGTAGTACCACCACTTTCAAGTGTACAGACCGTGAAGTGACTTAGTCGCGTTTCGGTGTCTGCTGATAGTGGACTCGACTTCTGCGTGCTGACATTTGAGGGTCATCCCCCGCGAGATACAATAAAAAAACTTATAAATAATAAATGTAGTATTTAGATGTATTGCTTGTATAATCTTAAAATAAATCACGTACTTTATTTATTTTTATTATCAATAAAGTTTATTGTTTTAAATTGTTTCTAATCTTTAATAATGTTTATCTTGCGATATAAATCATGCCATTTCTACGATCTACATTTTACACGTGTATTTATTATATATAGTTTTTCTGTTTAACAGAGATAATAAGAGAGAGAAGTCCTACCTAGTGGGTGATCGGTGGCTTGGGGTACATTTATTATCTAATCTAAGCATGGTCCAAAAATATACTCATTAAGCCTTTATTTATTACAACAGAGACAAAATAGAGGAGCCTTCGGTTAGCACACTATTCCGTTACGCGTAAAGTCTCGGGTTCAATTCCCGGTCGAAGCAAATATTTGTTTTATAGCTCTTATTTGTAATATTTCGTAATTAGATTAAATATTCAAAATAATGCTTCGATGGTTTGGGCACATGGAAAGGATGGATGAAAGGAATTTATAAATCGGATGTGGATAGAAACTAGGCAGACCCAGGAGGGTGTTTTCCGACTAAATCGGAGACATCCTTAAGAAAGCTAGTGCCTGCAACCATAGAGTTTGTATGAAGAGAATTGTGGATGTGAGGGAAGCGAGGGAGTTGTGTCAGGATCGTGGCAAGTGGCGCTCTATTGTGGGCCTATCCCTCTGGGAAAAAGGCGTGACAATTTAATTGATCTTTGCTTAAATTTTTTATGTAAAATGAGTATGCATTATTCACATTGAAATATCTCTCAAAGTTAACTCGTACGGCCATCCGTGATGTCAGGACAATGCACTTGTATCGGACCTTCACCCACTTACATGAAATAAGAATATTTCACTAAGTATTTGCCCAAAAATATCATCAACCTATAATGCGACTTATCTCAATAACCGTAAAGTTGATTTTTTCATAGCAACAATTTGTACACGGAAATAACCGCGTGGCGTGATATTCACGCGTGGACACTGACCTAGTAAACGAAAGAGTTGGCAAATATAGACGTCTCTTTTGCTCGTATGAAAATCGTTTATTTATATGAATTTTAGTTTGTGGTTTCTAAATAATACTTTTTATTATTAAAGTGGCGCTCCATTGTCTCTGGCTGCCTATCTCTGTCGGAATTGAGGCGTGATAATTTAATTTGATTAAACATATATACTAACCTCGTTTTGCCTGATGTTAATCAAAGGGGAGTTTAAGAGTACCGGCGACTAAAAAACAGTATACGCTTTTTCCAGTCGCTGTCACTATGCAAGTTAATAACTTATTCCTACCTTTAATACTCTTATGCCCATAACCGTAAAGCTTGTATGAAGAGAATTATGGATGTGAAGGAAGCGAGGGAGTTGTGTCAGGATCGTGGCAAGTGGCGATCCATTGTCTCTGACTATCCCCATTGCAAAAGGCGTAACAATTCGATTGATTGATTGTCTCTTATCCAAATAGCGTTTTTCCTTTGTTGACAAAATAGCTAATTTGTGTATTTCCAATCTACTAGTAAATATAAACTGGGTGCTAAGTTCAAATTCGCGTTATCTCTACATTAAATTAGAATTTAATCAAAATAACTATAAATTGGTCTGGCGAGTCTTCTAATATTAATTCATGTATTTATTAGAATTGGCATGGGGGAATTTCCCTCATTGAGTTTTCCCAGACGACTAAATGTTGATTAAAGAAAATTGCGACTTTTTTATCGAGTCTAACCTTGACTGATGGTGGGCGAAGGGAAATTTAAAAGTCATAAGTGATAATCGAACCTGGGACTATACGCGTAATAAACCAATCGCTTATCATTCGTCCACGCCTGTCGTCAAAACCTATCTATGTTTGGTGCTATTAAACGTTGGCCGGCATAGTGACGGCGACTGAGGCAGCCGTGAACTAACTCGGTTGTTTCGGTCGTCGTCACTCTTGGCTCTCCTCTTGCATATCATCAGGCGGGTCGAGGTCAATGTCGTGTCACAATAAATAAAAAATGAGTAATAATTAGCACTTATTAATATAAGTTGGTGTGTTTGTATAGTATTTTCATAATCTCGTGTTAGGACAGGTGTGGTCGCCATCTTTATGTGTTTGTTGTATTGTAATACAATTATTGGCAACAATCCTACACGTGTGTAGGGATGAGACATTCAACATTTACATTTTATTGTGACTCGACATATGACAGCACCCCGCTTTATGATAAACTGGAGTGTGGTCCATGAATGGATTTAACTGCTACTACTGTAGCAGTTAAATCCATTATGCCGGCTTAGTTGGAATTTACAAGCTGATCATGAAACGCGACTAAATGATTTCATGGTCTGTAAGTGGTGGTGGTGTTACTACCTCGGATCGGCAGACTGGGTACCACTGCCTACCACTCTTTGATAACCAGATTCGAAGGAAATATCCTCCTTCTATTTTTTAATAACAAATATTTGCAATATTTAATATATTTATAAATATGAAACAGATATTTTCTTCGACCGGGAATCAGATTCGGGACTTCAACAAACCAATCTCTAACCGTTCGGCTACGCCTGTCGTCAAATATCATAGAAACAGGACGACTAAATAAGTGCATAAATCAAAGATGCAATAGTATCGGCAAGTGGAACTTGTCCTGATTACCCTAATACATTATGGCGACCAAAAAAAGCAGTGAAATTACGTCGCGGTCGCAAGTGACCAATGAACGTAGTTTACCTATTGATTTGTTATTCGCTGATTGGTTAGGAAGATGTCAAATTTTAATGTCTTGTATTTAGAATCAGGGCCTTGAGAAGTACAAAACCATTAAAATAGCTTAGTTATGCATGAATAAAAAAATGTTCCATTCCACTTTGCTTATAAATGCTGCAACAATGTTCCTTATATACTTGTATTATTTTATATTTATTAATAGCACATAGAACTTGTTTATTGACATTGACTTTCCTATATTAGTCCAATACTATGTTTGCTTTATTATGAGTTGTGATTTTAATATTGGTTAATGAAAGATTATTTTTTTGTTAAAGAATAAGAGAATAAGGAGCTTTTTAACCTTTTTTCTACCTTCTCCTTTTTACTCCTGTTGAACTAAAATATTTGATGCTACATTTTTATTTTTTCTCCACAATTGATAAGTGGAATGCTTTACCATTCCATGTGTTATCCCCATTCTTTACAATAATTTTAAATCCTCCAAGCGATCCTTTGACTGGCATGATGACGGTAACTGTAAACTGAAACAAATTTTTGAGTGATCGGCGCTCTTCGACCTCCCTTTAGAAGTTCCCTTAAAAATAGTCACCCAACCGATAGATCCCCGTTCAATTATATCTTTGATATATTGACAGGACATCATTTACTTTGAGCTTCTATGTACTACTTTTGTAATGTCCAATGATGAAAGAATATATAAATATAGTTTATATAGTTTTGATATTTGTGTTGATAAAACTTATAACAATTTTACTTTTAATTGCCGTGCGATTGAGTTAATTGAAAAATAAGATATGGATTTTGTATCGTCTCTCAATAACGAAGACATGACAGTTCATATATATATAGTTAATATATAGCGTATATTAACAGTTCTGCTTTGAACTGTGAATTGCATTGTAATCATCGTACATCAAACTATATTAAAATGTATATGCGACTGTTAATACAATTAAGCCCAAGACCCCTATACAAGATGAATGATGTCCTTTGGTCGTCCTGTTTCTATAATACAAGCACTACAAATAGCTTAGTATAGATATGTATAAAACAAAATTTAGAAGTAGTATCGATGCAGTTTTAAGTGTTTATAGAGTAGTAATCGTTAATTTAATATTTATCGAGTAATTTCGCATCACTATTATTCATCATTGTGTGCCCAAATGTTCAGTGATCTGTCGCGAGTGTTGGCGAATGGATGTTGCGCTCGTGAGTTTCATAATTTCAATATTGTGCGCACGTGCTCGTAGTGAAAGTTATTAAGTAAAAGTGCGCATAGCTGATGACGGCCGATCACCCAACGGAGACTAGAGATTGTGTCCTAGACCTCTCTGTATGTTGGTTTTATATACATTACTAAACCACTAAAACTGCTCGTATCATAGAAACAGGACGATTAATCAATGAAATTGTCACGTCTATTTCCCACAAAGGCAGAGACAATGGAGCGCCACTTACCACGATCCTGAAACAACTTTCTCGCTTCCCTCACATCCACATTTATCTTCATACAAGCTCTATGATCAGAGTACATATTATTTCAAAGACACATTATAATAATAATAATATTATATTTATATTGAGATAACATATACTTTTACTAATAAATATGTACATTACTTAAAAATTAACCCATGACTACAGTTTACCGATAAGCGAAGTTTGTGAGACCCCAACACCACTGTTTCCCTAAAAATGTTGTATAGAATTACACGAAGACTGTATGCATGATATTTTAGCTAGGTGAGGTGCAGAGTGAACAATTGGAAGTATTAGTCGTTGTCCACTATGAAAACTAGTGTTGGAACCGACGACTTTCAAGCTGATCTCGAAACGCGACTGAATCACTTGACGGTCTGTACACTTAAACGTGTGATACTACACCGCATCGGTTTGGCAGACTGGGCATTTATTAATTTTTTTATTATTCATTTTTATACTAAGCTACTGAAGTGCTTGTATCATAGAAACAGGACAATCAAAGTACATACAATATATTAAAGATACATTGGTATCGGCAAGTGGTATTGAACCCGTACCCTTTGTTTGCGTGGCCATTACACCACGGTGGCCTTAAATAAACCCCAACTGTCTGCCTACCGCTGTTAATCATCTCATAAGTTATTTATATGCGTGATGTTTATTAACAAAGTATTGTTTGTTTTTTATAAACATGAATTGTTACATTCTTAACACAACGGCAATTGGCTGGTGGATAATTAAAACAATGGGATGTTTACTCTAAAGACAGTGAAGTGACTCAGTCGCGTTTTATTATCAGTTTAAAAGTTGCCGCAGCTTAGATTGACGAGGCAAAGTGATCTGTGATGTGATACCACGATAAACAGACAAGGAGAGGCTGTTAATTTAAGGCGACCGTGGTGTAGTGCAGTGTAATGGTCACGCAAACCGAGAGCGCTAGTTCGAGACTACCCACCGGTACCAATGTATCTTTGATATACTTTGGTTTTTCTTTTTCTATGATACCAAGCACTTTAGTAGCTTAGTATAGAAATGTAAATAAAAAAATAAAATATTTTAATATTCTTTAATATTTATATCAGCCCCTTTTGACCCGCATATAATTTCGTATAAATTGGTAATTACGTTTAAAGCAACAATTTTATTGTTGTTTTTCTTTATAGTGACAATAAAGAACAACAATTTGCACCTCAAAACCTTATTATTAATTTATATGATATTTCATGAACGGTTAAACGTCAAAACGTTGTGTGCCGCTGGTATAATAAGTATTTACGTATATATAGAGTGTATTATTATTTCATATTTTATAATAAAAAATATTTTTCTTTTCCTTTTCTTCCTGCACTGAAGAAATCACCGGGTACAACTCCCAAAGGTTCACTGGTAGAAAATGCCTTAAGGCATTTTATATCGCCTTTTGTAAACTTTTGTAGTTAATCCAATAAAGTTCTATTAATGAAATAAATAAATTTTATGCGGCTTACTATCGCGTTTATTCTCTACAATTTCATTTTCTACGCGACCACTATGGCTTCTGCTAAGCTCTATAAACGTTTTTTTTATTCATAATATTTTCATTTTTTTATATTTTTTTTAAATAATATTTATACTTTATACATTAAGAAGTGTCTGAACTCCTGGCAATGGTATCGATACATATGTTGTCAAATTTAGCGAGTGACAGTCGTGAGGGATAATTAGATGCGACAATAATATATACGAGTATGAAACTGTTTGTTGTTCAAAGAGTGAACTTCGGTTTAATTCCGTCCGTTCTTTATTTAGACATTATTTGTTTGACTCTATAGCATTTATGAGTGATAAGTTGGGCATGTTATTGGCGAGGAGGGTGTTTGCCGACCAAACCGAAGACATCCTCAAGAAAGCTTGGTTTCCTAGTGCCCACAACCATAGAGCTTGTATGAAGAGAATTGTGAATGTGAAGGAAGCGACAGAGTAGTGTCAGGACCGTGGCAAGTGGCGCTCCATTGTCTCTGCCTATCTCTTTGGGAAAAAGGCGTGACAATTTGTTTGATTGGTTGTTATTGGCGACCCGAAGGATTTTAACGAATGCAAAGACAACTGAAGCTGTAAACACAGTAAAGTTACGTTTTGATGTCAGCTAGAAAGTTGTTACTACTCAGCAAAGCCGGTATAGTGGTTGCGATTGCTGCATTTATCTGTAGCAGCATTAGCCTTCACTCCAGCTTAACATCAAATGGAGTGCTGTCATATATAGTCACGAAAGCGACCGTGGTGTAGTAGCAGTGCAATAGTTACGCAAACCGAGAGCACGGGTTCAAAACCACTTGCCTGTAACAATGTATCTTTGATATATATATTTACTTTAGTTGTCCCGTTTCTACAATACAAGAACATTAGTAGCTTAGTATAGAAACGTATTAAATTCATAGTTATTTGAGTATGTGAAATGTTTCGTGTGATTTCTACAAATAATTAAATCAATTGACAGCCGTTACGTGAAGATATATAATTTTATATATTTAGTATTTACTCGTACTTATAATTATATTAATAACTATACAGTGTATATTATTTGTTGTCATAGTCCAATGGTTTTTGTTAGAAGCACTCGAGTTCGGTTCCGGATACGTTCTCTTGGCATAAGATGCACATTAAGATAATTAGGATACCGATGGAATTAGTGTCAGAAAGTCGAATGAATTTGAATTTGTGACGTCATTAAACCGGGCAGAGCGTATTGGTTAATTAAATAAAACATTGCTGGCTAAGGCCTTACCTCGATCCTGACACAACTTCCTCGCTTCCCTCACATCCTAAATGCTCTTCATACAAGCTCTATGGTTATGGGCAATAGGCAACTCAGCTTTTTCATATGTTTTACTGTTAAAATATATTTTTTGGGCTCCATCAAGTTTTATTTTATTGAGACTCGACAGCACACCGCCTGATGTTAGGCTGGAGTGCGGTCCATGAATGTAGGTAACTGATATTATGTGACTTTTGTGACATTATTTGTCTGTTCTTTATTCTATGGATGACACCGTTCACTACGTTACCCCTTTTGCACTCTTCTCTCAATATCTTCATCACATTTCCCAAGTAAATAATTTGTTTGACGTGTTTCATTTATTTTACGTCTATCATTATCTCACATTTAATAATATTTAATCTAGAAGTTTTAATGGATTTGCATTAAAAGGTTGCCTTTTTATAAATTTAATGATTGATAAAATGTTATGGATTAAACAAATTTAATGCGGCTTACTATCGCGTTTATTCTGGTTTTAGTAAGCCGCATAAAATTTGTTTAATTTATTAATCAATGTTCGCGCAAAATCTAAGAAAAAAATGGTATGGTCCAATAATTCTCATTATGAAATCCCCTTTTTTTTAATATACAATTTATTCGTCCCTTTAGTTCTATAACATAATAAAACATCATATTCCTCATTAAAGTTATTTCAAAATAGATCAAAAAATATGGCCAACACCAACTTTTTAAAATACAAAGTAATGTCTTTTTTATTACATACAAAATGGATTATTTCATACTAACCTTCATTCACTAAACCAGTGAAAGAAATTATAATTTCGATGCTAAAATTTAAAAGCTAATAGACCAATGATTGATCAATTTCAAATGTTATTATCGTTGAACATTCATATTTATGGGGGTTATTAGACACGTGATACTCATTAATATATAATTTCCCCCATTGAAGCGCCTAATGGGGAAAATTAGCAATTGTTTTTATTAAATTAAACCATTTTCAGCGAATGATTACATAAATTATATATGTAATGTGTTTGTGTGTGTGTGTATTTCAGTTGGCCCGCCTGGGCTACTTCAAGTTGGCTGCGTCATCGAACCCTGATACCCCGGAGCCGAAAGCACGTAACGGAGTGCCCAACCAAACTGCTGATAATAGGTAGAATTACATACTTTATTTGATTTTAATATTATTTGTATACAATTTGTAAACAGACAGACAGAGATCGTTTAAATTATATGTTCTCAATCAATTAATCAGATTGTCACGCCTTTTTCCACGGGGATAGGCAGAGACAATGGAGCGCCACTTGCCACGATCCTGACACAGCTCTCTCGCTTTCCTCACATCCACAATTCTTCTACGGTTATGGGCACTAAGCAACCCAGCTTTATTATTTATTTATATTATACAAGCTAAAATTATTGTTGTCTAATATTGAATTTAATAGCTATAATTTACCATTTAGAATTAATCCGTCAATACAAGTGCAGAGCCCATACTACCACTAAGGCGACCGTGGTGTAGTGGCAGTGCAATGGTTACACAAACCGGAAAGTTCGAGTTCGAGACCACCCACCGGTACCAATGTATCTTTGATATATGTACTTCGGTTGTCCTGTTTCTATGATACCAAGCACTTTAGTAGCTTAGTATAGAAAAATGTTTTGTTCCAGAAGTAAGTGTGCCCCACCAATGGAGTCTGACGGCGGCATAGTGTTGTGGCGGCGGCCATTCACAACAATTGAGTACTTCTGCAAGGAGAGTGCGATATTGTGCACATCGGGAATACAAAAGTTAGTACATATGTATATGATGAAGCCACGTTGTTGGGCTACAATGCTAATGGGCTGGTAACACACATTTATCAATCAATTGTCACCCCTTTTGCCCACAGGGATAGGCAGAGACAAAGGGGCGCCACTTACCAAGATCCTGACACAACTTCCTCACTTCCCCTTCACATCCACAATTCTTTTCATACAAGCTCTACGGTAAACATGCATTTACCTATGTTAAGGTGTGATTCCGCCGGCGACTGCAGACCGCAGACTGCACTACTTGTTTGTATAAGATGGATTCCGTGCAAGGCGACACTATTGCGACAATCAGCATTTGCTAAGTCATAGATTATAAATATGATGTTTGGAAACAATATTAAAGCGGCGGCTGTAGACTAGTGTCGCCTTGCATGGAATCAATCTCATACATACCAGTAGTGCAGTCTGCGGTCGTCCACGGCATCACACCTTTAATTTTCTTTAGCGAACAAACTAACATTTAACAGGTTTATTAATTAACTAGTGTTTCCCCGCGGCTTCGCCCACGTGAACTCTACTGGCACTCTACACTGTACATAATCCTGGCCTGTGTCATATATTTTCTAAATTTTTCCTTTGTACGAATGCACTATATAAATCATGATCTAGTTCCTACTCCGACTCGCACTTGGCCGATATTTGGATTCATAACGTTGTTTGAGGACTGGATCCTCGCCAGGCTTTTATTATTTTTGATGGTGGACGGGGACGTCTAAGAATGAGCCTCTCATTTTATAACTTTGAATGCTTCAATCAAAGCAACTTTATCATAAATTGCTAATTTAAAAAAATAAATATATAAAAAACATATATATAAATATGCTCCCCCCTTAGGCGTAATAATTTTAAGTGTACATAATGTTATAATTGTTTGCAGAGTGCTTGCATATAGGACTGCGGTCACTTTAGTATTGTTTATATGCGCCGCAGCCTTCGGGTCAGCGTTCATTGAGGGGCCACATCAGATATATATACAGGTTTGTATTATATATACATATATTTATTGGGCTCTTTAACAATAATTAATAAATGAATAATAATAATCCTTGGGTGTGTATAAAATGTGATTCCTGGACCACACTCCAGCTTAACATCAAGCGGGGTGCTGTCATATGTCGAGTCACAATAAAACAATAACAAATGTATTATTTCGCAGCGTTACTGGTCAGTGTCAGTTTGGTGTGGTTGGTGGGTGTCTCTGGGTGTTCTGTCATCCGTGGGTTTGGGCACCGGGCTGCATACGTTCCTGTTGTATTTGGGCCCGCACGTGGCAGCCGTGGCCCATGCGGCGCACGAATGCAGCTCACTGCACTTCCCAGCACCACCGTATCCACATCGAATCATATGCCCAGAATATCCAGATCCTGATGGCGTCACTATATGGAATATTATGTCTAAGGTATGTTTATATGTTCCTAATTCATCATCATCAGCCAGAAGGCGTCCACTGCTAAACATAGGCCTCCTCCTTGGAACGCCATTTCGAACGACAAGATACCAGTTGCATCCACTGGTTATTCGTGACTTTCACTATGTCGTCAGTCCACCTAGTGGGAGGCCTACCTACGCTGCGTCTTTCGGTTCGTGGTATCCACTCTAGAACCTTTCTTCCCCATGTCGGTTGTTTGAGCGATTGGATGCGATTCCTAATTGGATGATACTTTTTAAAGTAATGGGCAGACGGCAGACGGGAGGCAGTCTCTGACCCGGATAGTATACAAGTTTAAAGACCGTGAAGTGACTTAATCGCATTTCGGGATCAGCTTGAAAGTTGTCGGAGTACAGTCAAAATGGCAACAATAGATTTGACTGCAATTTGAAGGCATTTATCTGTTGACAGGAAAACGAATATTAATTTATCAGTTATTTCCTTATTGTGAGTGTAGGAAGTAATTGCACATTAATTGGTCCTTCGAGACGGATTCATAAAAAAAAACCGCAATAAACTGTGAACTCTATTGATACATTATCTGTTGACTTCCAGGTGCGTCTGGAATGTATGATGTGGGGCATAGGCACTGCGTTGGGTGAGTTGCCGCCTTACTTCATGGCGCGCGCGGCCGCCGGACAACATAACACCAACAAAGAGAACAAAAACTCATTCACAGTAAGGTAACTAATTTAAATATACATATTAATAAACGCTTCGGCACAATTTTTTTTTGGGGCTGCTAATCGACGGGGCTTAAAATATTTTTTATTTACATTTCTATACGAAACTATTAAAGTGCTTGTATCTTAGAAACAGGATAACCAAAGTACATATATCAATAATACAATGATACCGGCAAGTGGTTATTTTTGCATCATTGGACATTACAAAAGTAATACATAAAAGCCCAAAAAATTGTTTTCCTTTAGTGTTAGTTGTCAATTGTCCCTTATGGACCGCGTTTTTTTAAAAGCTATGTCATATGTCATTCTAAATCCAATATGGCGGACGTTACAAAATGGCGAACTAGTTCTTTTCTGTGCACTCTCGAGATATCAAATGAAAGGGTTTGCTCAGAAGAATACGAAACATAATAAGACCTTCCAAATACAATGTTATTTACTATTAATTTAATTGTATAATATTTTTAATTAATGTATTTATTTAGTTTTGTAATAATTGTAATTAAATTCAGGGCTGAGCAGCTTATGGAGCGTTTGGTATCAAAAGTTGGTTTCTTTGGTATATTGGCATGCGCGTCTGTGCCCAACCCACTGTTCGATCTCGCCGGCCTCACGTGCGGCCACTTCCGGGTGCCATTTTGGACATTCTTCGGTGCCACGCTGTTGGGCAAGGCTATTGTCAAAATGCACATACAAAAGATGTTCGTTATTGTGGCATTCAATGAAACACTTGTTACGTAAGTATATGTTATATTAACAATCAATCAATCAAATTGTCACGCCTTTTTCTCACAGGGATAGGCAGAGTGGTAGGTAGTGCTGCCCAGTCTGCCGATCAGCAGTAGTACCACCACTAACACACACACACACACACACACACACACTACACCTAATACTAACACCCTAACAATAATACTAACTGTTAGGTTTATATTTTGTAGTAAATGTAAAAAGTGTCCAATATTTTTCGTAAACTCTTATTGTAATCGGAGATACAGTTCCCCAACTACTTTCGGTGCAGAGACAAATGTATACATAGGCTAACTTACTTTAATGAAGATTATTATTATTAAAGTGACTTGGTCGCGTTTGGGATCAGCTTGTAGGTTGCCGATTCCAAGGAAGCCGGCATAGTGGATGTGATTATTAATTACAGTTATTGAATTGTAGTAGCAGTCACCTTCATTCATGGACCACACTCCAACTTAACATCAAGCGCCACTTGTCACGATCCTGACACAACTCCTTCGCTTCCCTCACATCCACAAACACCCTCCTGGGCCTGCCCTGTTGAACGCATCCAATTATATACAATAATTATGATTAATTTGCAGGCAAGCACTATTATGGTTGAAAAAGATACCGCACTTGGGGCCAAAGTTGGAAGCGCCATTCTTGGAGTTCCTGCAAAGTCAGAAGGCACGCTTGCGCAACAATGGCGGCGATGCGGTCACGGAGAATGGCTCCATGCTCGCGAGTGTTTTGGAGAAGTTCGTGCTCGCGATGGTGTTGTACTTCGTTGTGTCCATTGTGAACGCGTTGGCGCTCAAGTATAGCAAACGGGTCAATAAGAAGAAGAGTAAAAAGTTAAAAGAATGAGCTACGATTTATTGCCACTGCTTACTACGGGCAGGTGAGATACTTAAGTGCTTTGTATCATAGTAACAGGACAACCAAAGTACAAATATCAATGATACATTAGTACCGGCAAGAGGTTTAAAACCCGTGCTCTCGGTTTGAGTAACCATTGCACTACCACTGCATGACGGTCACCTCCATTTATGTCATGTCAAGCGGGGTGCTGTCATATGACGAGCAACAATCATAATAATAAAATACAACTTTATTGAAAATTATTATTATTGCCTCTAATTTATAAATGTAATAATTATATATTTTTTTTCTTTTCAGTGTGTAACAGAAACATAATGTTTCTATTAATGCAAGCAGTCACAGTGTGCCCACAAACACACAACTTATGAAATTTAATATATTTTATTGATAAAACCATATAATTAATAAATTTAAGAATTATACATTAAAAACTAAGCAATATTAAATGATTAAAAATTATAACTATATATGAAAAATTAGGTAATTAAAATATGTATTTATTTATAAACGAGTTATTGTCAAATATTATTTTAATTTTCGTTTTTCTCAATGTGCTCAAGTTCGAACATCAATTTCCAAATTCCTTTGCATATTTATTTGTATTGTATAATATGTAGTCAAGAGCGGCGATGTCATTTTCAATTGACAAACAAAAGTATTCAATATACAAAATACCTATTTATAAGGTATAGAACTTTTTTTTTCTAGTGTTAATAACTATTTTCTTAAGAAAAACAAAAAACAAACATTATTACTATTGTTTCGTCGACGTATTAATAATAACTTCCTACAATAAAATTACAAAAATAAAACAGTTATTCATTTTACATGAATTTGTCGCGAAATCCCCTATCATTAATAGTGATGGCTTTGAATCAATGAAATATGACGTCGCTTTCTATTAATTGATTACTTTTGTTTAATTACGTAGATATTTCTACTGTTTGTTGTGAAGTGGTGTGATTGATTTTAGTCTAATTGCGGGTACTTTATTTATGGAGAAATGTACGACAAATATATTAAATGTTTTCATATATTGTCAAATTGATACATAATATATCATGTGCATTTGCCAAATATTAATAGTATTGTTTGCCCAAAGCCCGCTTTAGTTTTAAGTAGGATAAATGCGTATTACAATCCTCTATTATTATAATATTTATTTTAAACAATATATCATGATAAAAAGCGTTCATCATATTTGCATAATTTGTACCCCAATTATAATAAATTAAATGCTTCAAGTCACTAGAAAAAGACTTGACATTTATTTTTGTAATATTTTATCTGGCGCAGATTTTACATATTTTTACATATATATAAATTTAAATTAAAAGTCATATGAATTTTATGAAAAATGGTTGCCTTTTGTGACTAATATGTATGCATTTTACTTCTGTAAACAATAGTTATTCGTGTGATAGCATGTAAGTATTCATATATAGCTCAAAACATAACATTCAATTAATCCGTCGTCACTCTTGGACCTCCTCTTGCTTATCATCAGGCGGGACGAGGTCAGATGTCGTGTCACAATAAAAAAAATACAACCAACTGTTCGAATCAGTTAATTAATAGTTAAAACATTCATTGTAGGTAATAACATTTTTAGTCGTCTTTAGTCACAGAATAAAACTAAAGTCCCAACATTATAATGATATCGAGGCGCAAATATGAATATAAATATTGATAATGTAATGTAAAAGACAAGTAACATTTTTATTATTTATAAAATCGTGTGTTAATAATTAAGTAGAAAAATTGTGTCCAGTATTATAAGAAATAAAATTCTACAATTTAGGCTCTTCATTTTTATTTTGGTTCTAATGAATGTAGCATTCCTATAATACTAAAAAAATGTTTTCGGCTTCTTTGCTCCATACATACCAGTCCGATTTTTAATGATCTAGAATAAAATGACATTTGGTGTGTTGCCATCGTAACGTAAAATAGTGTTGTATCATGATTGATCGATTATTAATATTTTTTATATATTAAAATTAATTGTTAGATTGATTTTGCGTAAGTAAGTAGGTAGCGTGGATTTATAATTGTGACACTTTCAATGGGTAATCCATTGGTGATCATCTTAGCTTATTTCATTTATTAGAAGCTAGATAAAAGATATAAATAGATACTCCAAAAGTGTTGCCACCATAAGTGCCTATTTACCATACCAATAAATAAAATCGGAGAGTGATTGAAATTAAAAAGGGATGAGTCAAACTACAACACTATTCTTTAAGCTTGCAAGATGTAAAAAAACGTGTGCATCTGTTTATTTAAAAACCGTACTGTAGGCGATTTTATCAATTCTAACAGATGATGGTGTAAAGCGGCTGATGAGAAGTGATCATAATAATAATATTTGTAGCACATTCCAACTAAAGTCATGGTCTTAATTAGGTGTTTTTTGTTTATAATAAATTTTAAAACTTATGGGGTGACACGTTTAAATTTTAATACAAAGACTGCATAATATGCATAAATAGTTTGGTTTAATTTATTGCAACCAACTGACAAGAAATATTAGTTTTACATAATGCGTAAGTGAGATGCATAATGCCCCAAGTCATCCTATTAATTAACCCAAAGTTTTGTTAAAAATTGCGTTAATGGACGCCTTAATATTTTATTTGTATCTTTTGGATTGTTTATTTATTGTTATTTGTTTGATTTTATGTAATAATAATAATTATGATTTAGTTTATTATTATAATTATTTATCTTGTGGTTATTTGTACTATTAATGATGAAGACAACATAATGATGCTGCTACCTATATGTGCATATTTTTACGAGTGGTCTTCACTGACTCTCGCTCGTTGGGTGCAATTACACGCCTCTAAGCTAATATTGAAGTAATGTCACTTGTATATATTTAGTGAATGGTGTGGTGTTAGTACAAAGTTTTGAAAGATTGTTTCCAAATGAGCAATAAATGAATGGTCATGATTTATTTGTTTTCTTATTGAATTTACCTATATTCCTAACCTTTTATTTTCTACACCTTGGATTAGAGTAATAATCACGGCGACCGCGAATGGGTCGAGAGTCGTAAAATATTACTAGCCGTCAATCGGCACCTCAACTTGCATATCGACTAAATGAATACAATTTGAATTTACGTTGCCGTTACCGTTTGATTGTTTTCATTTCTGACCGAATCAATGCGCCGATGTGACGTCATAGTCGCCAATTGACATAATGTAACATAGTGCATCACTAGTTTGAAACTTGAGAAAGATTATCTCTGCCAAATATAACTGTCAAAAATTAAAAATGAATATTTGAGGTTAGGAATAAGTCCTGCTAATAAGATAGTTTGTTTATTGCTAAAACTACAAATAATAGAGAAAAAAATGTTACGGCGATTTTCATCGCTTAAAATTCAATGTCGGGGTTTGAAAAATGAGGTGAAAATCAAGTGGGTACGACCTGAGGTAGTGCCAGCTTATAAGCCCGAACGTTCCGGAGATTTGGAGCCCCGTCCTGAGATACCTGAGACGGCTCTAGGCAAATATTACGCGTTAAGTGAGGAAATAAAACAGTAAGTGTATAGATAGCATTGTATACAGGAAATATGACTATATTTAAGCTTAATTTTGTTATTTATTTATTAAGTGGAATCGCAGCGAAATTCAAAACAAAAATACTAAAATAACAATTATACAAAAACACACAAAAGTGAGTTCATAATAATTTGATGTTTTGCAGTGCTCCAGAGTCTGTAAGGAAGTTATTCACAGTGGGTTTCCTTGGCCGCAAAGCTCACAGTGAATTGGTGAAAGATGAAATCACTGCACGAGTTAAGAGGCATAAATATGATGAGGATGATATAACACCTGAGAGTCGCAGTAAGTTAAATTACTTTTTATAACAGGTATATTGTGGGTTTGTTGTCTGCGATTGAGTGGCAAAGGCTTTCTTGTTTTGCATGTGGCAGTCTATACTAACAGGAGACCTTTTACATTCCTGCAGACCTCTGGGAGGGATATTAATCTGTTAATGTTCCTTCTTTTGTTTGTTACAAAGAGTGGTAGGCAGTGGTGCTCACCTTTGTTAAGTGATTTAGCTGTGTTTGCGTATCAGTTTGTAAGTGTCTGGTTTCAACTAGGCCGGCATAGTGGACATAACTAATACTCAGTTATTTAACTGTATTAGCATTCACCTCCATTCGGACTGCGCCCCAGCTTACATCAGGTGGGGTGATGTCAAATATGTTTAGCGAAAATAATAAAAAAGTGTTGAAGTGTGACAATTTATGATGTTGATTAGATAATTAAATATAATTTAATCTCAGAAGACAAATAATTATAAGTAAGGTACAGCAGTTGAGACAGAATTCAGTCCCTGAAAACCCCTCACTGTATATACTTATTCTTAAATAACCTTAGAGGTTGTATAAAGAGAATTGTGGATTTGAAGGAAGCGAGGGAGTTGTGTCAGGATCTTGATCGTTGGCGCTCTATTGTGGGAAAATGTGTGACAATTTGATTGATTGATCAATAGCATTCACCTTTACATCTGACACTGACATGAATTGTTAGGGTTAAGTCGGCCTTCAACACAGTTGCGATTAACCAAGAAGAAAATGTAATAGAATTTCACTATCTTTCAGTTGCAAGAATGACATCACAAATAAGATGTCTGCAGGATACAATGGAACATTACTCCAGAAATAAAGTAGCCAAGGTAATTTTTTTTATTTTGTGAATGTTGGGTGTGGCAGAATAAGCATGAGAGTAGAATTAAGAATTAAGAGCTGTAGAAATGTGGTTATTAAGGTGTGTATGTAGACGTTAGCAGATAGAATGAGGAATAGGACAGTTCGCCATAGATGTGGTTTAAGAGAGCTGGGTTGCTTAGTGCCCGTTACCGTAGAGCTTGTATTAAGAGAATTGTAGATGTGAGGAGTTGGAGTTGTGTCAGGATTGTGGCAAGTGGCGCTCCTTTGTCTAACTGTCCCTATGGAAAAAAGGCGTGACGATTTTTTTTTCTTGTACCAATATGTTTTTAATATATATACTTTGGTTATTCTGTTTTTACTAAAGCTTAGTATGAAAACCAAGGTTAATTATCAATTTAGTTTTTATTTAATATTCAAGTTTCATATTTAATCCCAAGTTTAAATTGAATTTTATTTTATTTCAGGTAGCAGCGCAAGAGCTAATTGATAAAAGGAAAAAGTTGTTGAGATTTTTAAGACAATATGATTACAAGATGTTTGAATGGCTGCTCGAGAAACTTAATATTGAATATAAATTACATCCTTTGTAAGTGGTATTTGTTTTTCAATTAAACAAATTTTATGCAGCTTACTATCACGTTTATTTTTTGTTATTGATTTGACAAGTTTTTATTATTCTGACATTTCGAGAGCTAATTATGCTATAGTAAGCCGGTTAAATTTTGTTCTATTTATTAATGTCTAAGCAAAATCTAAGATAATTTTATGTTCTAAGAATTTATAAATTTCATGTGAATGGATAGGTTAAACAAGGCAGGCTTAGGAGGGTGTTTTTCGATCAAATCGGAGACATTCTCAAGAAAGCTAGTTTGCCTAGTGCCCATAGCCATAGAGATTGTATGAAGAGAATTGTGAATGTGAAGGAAGCGAGGAAGTTATGTCAGGATCGTGGCAAGTGGTGCTCCATTGTCTCTGCCTATCCCCGTGGGAAAGTGACAATTTAATTGGTTGATTTTTAGATTTGTAAAAGGTTAAAATTAGTGTGACCACATTGGCTCAAAGCCTTCCAAATCTTAGATTGAAATATTCAAGATAACTTAATTGTTAGCAGCATAAACCTTTTATTTGATAAACAATATTGTCGCAATACATTTTTTTTATTTTTTTTATTGTGACTCGACATATGACAGCACCCCGCTTGATGTTAAGCCAAAGTGTGGTCCATGAATGAATGTCACTGCTACTACAATTCAATAACTGTGAGTAGCAATCACATCCACTATGCCGGCCTAGATGGAACCGGCAACTTACAAGCTGATCCCGAAACGTGACCAAATCACTTCACGGTCTGTATACTTGTAAGTGGTGGTACTACCCCGGATCGGCAGACATACCACTGCCTACCACTCTTTGAAAACCAGACCCGAAGCAAATATCCATCTCTTTTTTTTTATTAACAAAGCTAAAAAACAAATATTTGCTCCGACCCCCCGGTCGGAGCAATCGAACCCGGGACTTTACGCGCAACAAACCAGTCGCTAAACCATTCGTCCACGCCTGTCGCCACATCCTAAAACATTATTATTAATTCTTCTATTGTATTTCGCAGAACATACCACCGACTCTCAAGAAAGGAGTCACTCCGTAAACTGACTGAATTACATTGCGACGATGTGAAACAGCAAAAGTTAGATGCATACAGAAATTTGTTGGAATCGCAGCAGGGGCCATACTTGGTTGAGAAAATCAATGCATTGAAATTTATAAGAAGTGAACAACAACAATTACAATTACCTATAACCGTGACTGAGAATGATATTAAGAAAGTTGAAAAATTATATGAAGAATGGAAAGTTAAAGATGAAATCAAGAAGCAAGCCAAGAAGAAAAAGAAACAACTCATTTTCGATTAGATGTTATTTGTAATAAATAAAGTTTATATTAGTCTATTTGGTAACTTTTATTTCTCATATTGACCACTACACAAATTATAGTCTGACTAAGCCGAAATGACGCGCCTCTCCACCGCATTTGCGCACACGAAAAACATAAAAGATGAATGCAACACACCGAAATTGTAATTGGCCATTCAGTTGCTGGTTGGACACAAAAGGAGGAGCACGCTGATAAAGTAGAGTTAGTAATATTTGCATTTCACGTTTTAATAAACTAATAAATTTGAGGGACGCGTCATTTATAGTTAGACAAGCTATACCCTTCTATCACCGGCAGTTGCTAATGCGCTGGAACCTTGTCAACGTAACAAAACGTGGCGTATTCATGAAATCGTTTTGCTGATATTAGCCAATGCCAGTAGAGTGCTACTTCATCATGACGTCATCCCGGCAAAGACGTCATTTTCAGGCGCATTAGCAACTGCCATTGTTGTGAGTCATATAGTCACAATTCAGCAACTTTTATTAATAATTTTTAACGAATCGAAAACTGCAGTTCAATCACGAAGTTAAATAAACACTCCCTTGATTCACTCGCAGAAACAGTGGGGTGGCATAGTGACGTCGACTGAGGTTATCTAAACTGAATCGGATTTCACCTCAATTCATGGACTGCACTCCAGCTTAACATCAAGCGCGGTGCTGCCATATGTCGAGTCACATTAAAAAAAACTTGCTTACCCATCAGACAAGTCCAGGTTGAATAGGACGTGATCACATGCAGGTTTAGTTGCTTTCACAGGAACGTCGCACATGTTTCTACCAAAAATCAATAAACGAAAAAAGAATACGCAACGCCCGTGCTCAGTGCGTAGCTATTCTTAATGAATTTGTTTTAAAAGGGTAGCATTGTTTTTAATGTTTCCAAAAATGCCGGTGTACATACGCAGTGGCGTAGCGTGGCGGGGGCGGCAAAATTTATAAAATGTTAAATAAATCGTTAAAATCTGAACCTAAAATTCATATTTTTGTTGTACCTATGATTGAAACTCCTAAATAAGGGGGCGGCAATTTTTTTTCCCGCCCTGGGCGGCTGACTTCCACTCTACGCCACTGTACATACGCTGTTGTTGTTTCTAAACAAGATAATTAAATGTCACACTTCTTCGTCTGAACTCTGCTTTTTCCGTCCACTTTTTATCATGAACAGTAACAGACTAGTAAATTTGCATTTTGTAAGCACGCAGACAGAACGTAAGACTAGCGTTATGGTTATTTAATCGTTGCAGAAACAGAACGTTGATAAAATTTACGATGCGTTATTTTATCATATTCGTGTGAAAGCAGCCCTAATCACAAGATTATCCATGCATAAGATTGCACAGATTCACATTCACTTTTTTCTGTCTATCTTTACAAGCGCAGTGGCGTAGAGTGGAAGTCAGCCGCCCAGGGCTGAAAAAAAATTGCCGCCCCCTTATTTAGGAGTTTCAATCATAGGTACAACAAAAATATGAATTTCAGGTTCAAATTTTAACGATTATTTTCTTTTAAATTTTGCGGCCCCCTAAATGTACCGCCCGGGGCTGGCCGCCCCCGCCACTGTACCCGCGTGATCTTTCCTGCTCGAATATCAATCAAATTGTCACGCCTTTTTCCACAGGGATAGGCAGAGACAATGGAGCGCCACTTGCCACGGTCAGGTTAACAAAAACGAAGGACGTGGTAAAGGCTATTTATATATTAGAAAGTCGCTAAGCAAATAAAATAAAACGAGATGTGTTTTTTTTATAATAACCATTTATTAATTAAAAAATAACTTAAAGCTATAATTTCTAAAACACAAAAGCGTAAAATCAGTCAATAATGGACGGAGTATAATAATTGTAAATTAACGAATAATTATAGATATATTTATACAATTTTGGAAAAAAATATAAAATTGGCAAGATCCTAACTTAACTTATAATTAAATATATTCCATACAGGGTGATTGGTAGCTCAGTTTTAATTAGTCGATGGATTAAGAGTAGCAGTAATAGTTATTTACAAATTGCAAGTTTATTTATACAAATACAATAAATGTATGAAAGGAGATTGACAAAAGAGATTTTAAAAATCAGTTGTGAGTGCAAGGATAAAACAGAGACCACCAAAAAGATGTCTAGGCTCAAACAGGCCGGCATAGTGGATGTGATTGCTACTTACAGTTATTGAATTGTAGTAGCAGTGACATCCATTCATGGACCACACTCCAGCTTGACATCAAGCGGGGTGCTGACATATGTCGAGTCACATATGACAGCACCCAGGAATTTAGGAGTAAAAGCCTGGCATAACAAGTTTCATTTAGACTCCGCCCCTATCCGAAACTCTTATTATCTCGGATATCCAACAGTTACGGAGCTCTATAACATCCCTAGTCTCTACCTATCCCTCTGGGAATTAATTAACGGCCATACTTTTAATGTGTTTGCATTGAGCTACATAACCACCTGTGTAAAATATAATTGAAAGGCACATATAATTACAATTGCGTGTTGTGCGGCGGCCTCGCGTATGCGGTCGGAATGAACCCGGACGACCTGGAGGAAGGGCAATGCGCCCAGAGCCAACCCTCAACAGTCTGATGCAGCAGATCAGCATACACCCATTGGCCGCGGCATACAGACAAATCATCCGGCGCTTGAGCCTACAAACATACCATATCCGTTCCTTTATTTCATTCTTGACAGCTCATTTAGGACAAAGATTTTGTCATTAATCAATATATACTTACTTTTTTATTATGACTCGACATATGACAGCACCCCGCTTTATGTTAAGCCAAAGTGTGGTCCATTAATGAAAGTCACTGCCACTACAATTCAATAACGATGAGTAGCAATCACATCCACTATGCCAGCCTAGTTGGAACCGGCAACTTACAAGCTGATCCCGAAACGTGACCAAATCACTTCACGGTCTGTATACTTGTAAGTGGTGGTACTACCCCGGGATCGGCAGACTGGGTACCACTGCCTACCACTCTTTGATAACCAGACCCGAAACAAATATTTGCTCCGACCGGGGATCGAACCTGGGACTTTAAGCGCAACAAACCAATCGCTAAACCGTTCGTCCACGCCTGTCGTTATTTTCCTCTTGACAGCTCATTTAGGACAAGGATTTTGTCAAGAATCAAAATTTTTATAGCTAAAGAGAAAGCTACTCCAATTAATTAAACAATTATTTAACAGTCGCGTTTCGGGATCAACTTGTAAGTTGCCGGTTCCATCTAAGCCGGCATAGTGAATGTGATTGCTACTCACAGTTATTGAATTGTAGTAGCAGTGACATCCATTCATGGACCACACTTCGGCTTAACATCAAGCGGGGTGCTGTCAAATGTCGAGTCACAATAAAAATAATAAAGAAATACAATAACTAGGTAAATTAGTTAATCTATAATGTCAATCAATCAAATCGTCACGCCCTTTTCCCACAGGGATAGGCAGAGATCAATAATGTCAAAAATAAAACAAATGGAAATAGTATAAAATTTCAAATAAACAAAAAATATGGAGCATTCGAAGTTGATTTATTAATTGTAATCCTACCTTATAATCATATAACATGACAAGTTCTGTGCCATGATATCTGTTCTCATTATCGCGGACATTGTCTGCAGTAGGGGGCACAGGGGGGCTCGACGGGCTGTTGGGGCTCACGGGGGCGGGGGGACTCACAGGGGGCGCTGCACTTTGGGTAGACTCAGCTTGGTTGCCTGAAATTGTCAGTTTATTATTATTACAATTAAATTGTGGAAGAGATGTGAGTATCATGTATCCTAAAAACAAGACATCCAAAGTACATATATCAAAGATACATTGGTACCGGTGGGTGGTCTCGAACTCGTGCTCTCTGTTTGTGTAACCATTGCACTGCCACTACACCATGGTCACCTTAGTTTTTTGATTTCAAATCCATAAAATATATTGGGGTCTAATGTTATTCAATTAAATTGTCACGCCTTTTTTCCACAAGGATAGGCAGAGACAATGAAGCGCCACTTGCCACGATCCTGATACAATTTCCTCGCTTCCTTCACATCCACAATTCTTTTCATACAAGATCTACTGTTATGGACACTATGCAACCCTTAATCACCTTAAGAATGTCTCCGATTTGGTCGGAAACTTTCCTCCTGGTCCTACCTTGTTTAACGCATCCATCCACATTCAATTTATAAATCTACTTTCACTCATCCTTTACATGTGCCCAAACTCAAACCATAGAAACATTCCTTTGTCAAACCTTGTCACTACATTTTCTTTCAAAGTATAATATATAAAAAATACCTTGCACAACAGCTGGATACACAAATCCAGATGGAATGAAACCTTCTTGGCCATCACTACGAACTATCCAATACCAGTCTGGGTCCTCACGATTTAACACTGCAAAAACAATACAAAAGCATTACATTTAGGCATGGCATAGGACTGCATGATGTTAACTGGAGTGTGATCCATATGCTGACACAAATGTATGTCTGCAAGCACTACTGCTTTCATGGGGCAGCCTGGCTAAAGGACATCATTCATCTTGTATGGGAACTTGGGCTTAATTATATTAACAGTTGCATATACATTTTAATATAGTATGTAATCAGAATATGTCCTTTATTATGCATAGTTTAGGTGTGCAAAACGATCAAACTATAATTATGACAGTACAAAGTAAAACTGTTAATATGGTGTGTCTTTGTGATTGACAGACAATACAAAATCTATATTGCACAGCAATTAAAAGCATAATTGGTATTAGTTTTATCAACACAAGTATCGAAACTATCATTTATATAATTTAAATACTTGGGCATTACAAAAGTAGTACAAAAATATTAATGATTTCGTCAACTTTCAAGCTAATGCGTAAGCCATTTTATCTGCCTTACCCTACATCTTATTAAACCATGAAGATATATTTCATTGACGTGAACCCCTCGGGAAACCACTCTGCATATTATGTGTTAACACAATCCATTATTTTCATATAAATATATCATCATCATCAGCTGGCGTCCACTGCTGAACATAGGCCTCCTCCTTAAAGTGCTTGTATCATAGAAACAGAACGACCAAAGTACATATATCAAAGATACATTGGTACTGGTGCGTGGTTTTGAACCAGTGCTTTTGCGTGACCACTGTGTTGCACTGCCACTGCATCATGGTCGCCTTGCGTATATATATAATGTATATGTATACATACCAGTAACAAATTCCCCTCTCTCTACATGTACATCATTTTCGTCTCTTGCCTGAAATGTATACAAAACAACATATCTCCCAGCTGGACTGCGGCTGAACACCGCACTCTCGCCAGCAGTCGCCGACGACACACCAGAGGACAGAGACAACCTACAAGAAAAGGATTAAGTCTTATTCACTATGCCTCCACTCTCCACTCTCCACAAGGCCCATAAAAAGTCACTTTACAGTCTTATCCCAGCAGTCTAGAAAAATTAACATCATCTGTCTGCTTAACATACTTAAAATTAACTTATATTTTTTCTTTGTGACTTAACATATATGACTCTGCCTTGTGTTAAGCTTGAGTGCGACCAGGAATGGATGCATTTGCTCCACAATTCAATAACTGTAAGCAGCAGTTACACCCACTATGCCGGCCTAGATGGAACCAGCTTACTTACAAGCTGATCCCAAAACGCAATTAGGTCACTTTATGGTCTAGATTAAAGCTGGTTGCAATCAAGAATTGTCAATTAAATGAAAAATATGTCACAGATAAAGAGTGGTAGGCAGTGGCACCCAGTCTGCCGATACGAGGTAGGACCACCACTTACAAGTATACAGACCATGAAGTGATTTGGTCACGTTACGGGATCAGCTTGTAAGTAAGCTGGTTCCAACTGGTTGTCATAGTGGGTGTGATTGCTACTCACAGTTATGGAATTGTAGTAGCAATGACATCCATTCATGGAACGCAATCCAGCTTAACATCAAGCAGAGTGCTGCCATACTGGTAATGGATTCATGAAATATATATGAAAATATATATTGGGAAACATCAACTACCGGATTCCCAGGCCTAACCAAAGACTTTCTACTTACAACCTATTTCATATAAAGTCATGTCGTACCAATGTCAGGAGCCATGCCCCTCTGTGTCATATCACAAAAAACTACAATATAAATTATAAAGATATTGACCTATCAAATTGTTCTCTAGGCTTCATTAAGAAAACTGTTAACATAGTGTAAATGTAATTGTTTATTAGTGTTTCTATTCTTCCTTTTGCAACTATTTTATTGAACTGTTTTTTGTAAATTTTATTTCATAAACTAGCACTGATGTGTGTAAAGTTTGTTTTTTGAGCATGACGTGTTCACTGTTTATAGAACTTACATAGGGCAAGTTAATTGTGTTAGTCTATAAGATGTATTATAATGTAAGATTCTGTTTGTGAGCCTAATAAATAAATAAATAAATATATTAAAAAATGTATTTACTGTTCATGTTGCGTGGAGTCTGCCAAGTCTGGTGGTCCACAATAGCCATGTGGTATGAATCCCTCTCTCCTTGAATCAGCAACTATCACATACACCCAGTCATTCTCACGATATACAACATTCACAATCTCACCACGCTTCACCTGAAAAATTTATTATTATTATATCAATTAATATAAACAATGTCTAAATATTGTTAAAACAATGAATTAAACAAATTTTATGAGGCTTACTATTGCATTTATTTTAGGTTGTTCATTTTACATTTTTTTGTTATTTCAATGTTTCGAAAACTTTTCAGCACTAATAAGCAAGATGAGGTCCAAGAGTGACGAGTATTGGTATTGGTTTCTCTGTTGCAGGTCTTCTATTCATCACTGGAGCAATGAGTTTAGTTTCCAAACATGCCTAGCCTTCATTATTAGCATTACTAATAATACAAATATTAAAAAAATTTTGTATTATTAGTGAAACACAACCTTTGACCTTTAATTGCCTTATGCTAAGTAGAGAAAAGTCCAAGAGTGCCAACGACTGAAAAAACGGATGCAGTTTATGGTTGGCTCAGTCTATGTCACTATGCCAGCCAAACTATAACACTTATTTAAAATTTACAAATATTAAAGTAAATCATTTATTATGTATGGGGACTTGGGCTTGATTGTATTACCAGTTGCGTATTCATTTTAATATAGTTTCGTGTACAAAGATTACAATGTAATTGAAAAATATCTATTATTTTGCATAGTTTAGGTGTGCAAAGTGAATAAAACTTATGACAGTTAAAAGCAGAACAAATATGGCGTTGATTGACAGATGAACTGATATTATTTTTATCAATACAAGTATCGAAACTACCATTTTTATATTTTTTTATCATTGGACATTACAAAAGTAGTACAAAGATGAATGATGTCCTTTAGTTATTACCTCTAATTCATCATCAACACACGGTGTAAAGTCATGCAACACAACCATCTTGGAATCAGGGCTTAGGCCATGCTCTTTCTCAATGCCAACTCTAACAAGGGTTTCTATGGAGGCAGAGCCTGTGATACGACCCATGCCAGGACTCGGCGCCGTCTCAGCCTCCGGTTGGCCACTGCTAGCTGAAATACAATTAATTCAAAATAATATGAGCCACACACATATTTCGTAACAATTTAAATTATGATGTAACTGAATCTTTTTGTTCTGTTTTCTAATTTATACACTATCTTTGGCTTTCTCTACACAAACTCACACACATTGGAAATCTTGCATCCATAATACAGGCCAACTTAGTTGCTTACTTTATTTGTATTGTTTTCAAATGAAATACTTTTGAAATTAAAACAGACAGGAAAAACAACCAATAAATCATGAGTCAATGATATATATGTAATTGAATGTGCATATATGCTGATATTATTGAATCAAGTTTGTTATAATGCAAAAGGATGTTGTTTGTCTACTTTTTACTGCACATATTTCAATGAAATAAGCACAAATTGCTTTAATTGGAATTATTCATAACTGGAACATGATTGCCAGATAAATAATTAGCTTTTGCAATTAAATAATTGCCTTCCTTAAATAATTATTAAAGTTTTAATTCATAATTTTATTGGTTGGTTTATTTAATGATTTCAAAGCCAATATGTCTGATAAAGAAGGAATTTAAGTACAATTAGAGTTTGGTGTTTAACATGACGATTAATAGTTATTACCATTTATAGGAACTTGTTATTAATTGAACAAAAAGTCCGATGTATTTGACATGTAGAAAGTTTGGCCAGGTCAATGACATTGTGCATAAAATAGCAAAATCTCGCACTTACATTTCTTCTTCTTGCCTCGTCTGATTCTAACTGGACATAGAAATGCCATATTGGTCACTTTTTACCACATTACTATAATATAACACAACTTTCAATGGCAATCCCTCCCTTTAGGAAACGATAACGAAAAAGTTTTCACACGGTAAAAAGCTGTCATAAAAGTTCTCAAACAATTAAATGCGTTTCGATATTGCATTGGTTATAGCTTAGGATTGTATGAAGAAATATGAATTCCCATGCATATAATGACGACTAGAATGTTGGGAAATTTGAATTGCATATTATACTTAAGGTACATATGAATAAAAAATAAATATATTCGTGCATCTAGCAATTATTATATGTTCCAATAACTTAACTGACAGTTTCAAGATGTATTATCGAAACATGTATTCTGAATAGTGATGTACTACGTTGAAGATATAATAGATTTTATAACAGATTTAATGATGCTATGCCCCATGTTATAGAACACATATGTATTTGACAACAGGCGTGGCGCTTTAGTTAGCATAACGGAAACTAGTCGGAGCAAACATTTGTTCATAGATTAATGAAGTCTGTGACTTCACTTCAAGCACTTTGCTAATGTTACTTTATTTGGTTATAATATTGGGTAAGAATATCGCAAATAAAAAAGGATATTGTAACTGCACAATACTGATTTATTAAAATAGTTTACATGTAAATACATAATATTTCAAAATTTCAACAGCGTTTCCTGCAACTTTGGCACATCATCCAATTTAGGTACAAAACAAAATACTAATCTAAATATAAACAACAAACATACATTCATTTTTATTTTTTATTGATTTAATAAATTCGAGGAATAACATGTGAATATAATATTTTCTTTCAGTTTCCACAAAGCTTTATGTTTTATAAAAATATGCGTGGGTAAGTACTTAAAGCGCAGTTTATCACAGTTTACACATTTTGTGTATCAGTTAGAGCATGCCATTGTTCATGACGGTGATCTGGAAACTTTATGCAATCCATCCAGTGTTTTAGTCTCCTTCCTTTGCTATTTGCACCAAGTACAAGACTACCTAAAAAGTCATTAGGCTTTCCGTAATCTTTATCCCATACGGTTAATGTTAAATTTTGTCGCGATAACTCTGTGGGACGAGTATCAAAGAAAAATTCTTCATTCCAAACGGGATTCAAATTCCTCCATTTAATTGAAGATTTGTGTTTTTTATGAAAAGGATCCGGATCTAAATGCCTATAACAAAAATATTTACAATAAATATTTACTACAACATTTGTTTTATTTATAATATAAATACATATTTATAATAAACTCACAGTTTCACGAAGGGGTCTGAATATCCGTTGCTATCTTGTGGTGGTAAGTCCGCAGCTCTGCACAGTGTGACAACCAGAGCCCTTCGTTTAGTACTATAACACAATGCTAGTAATAAACGCGGCCCTGTCAATTGTGATGTGTTTGGTGCTGTTAATGCCAGCCTCACTTGAGTGGGACTTTTACTACATTCCCGTAAGCTGAGCTGAGTTGAGCCCATTTCGTCGCAACCAAATCTAAAACATAATAAACATAAACAACATAAATAAAAATTCTGGTGTTAATAATACATTTTCAGTCAGGACCGCTTTTGGACTTCCCCTTGCTTGCCAGGCCTCGAGCTAGTAAATAATAATAAAACATTTGGCACAATTCTTTGTTAATTTACTTTCTTATTTATTTTAGTACACGAAGTTAAATTATAAATATATTTAAATATTAAACTTACTTATCATCATCAAATAACACAATATCCAAAGTCTTTGTTGAAAGATCAGACTCTGTGAGACCAAAGAAAAGCATCGTCTCATTGAACTCAGGGTTCTTAGTCTTATGTACTGTTTTTGTGCGTAAACGATTAGAATATGTGCCCTCTGAAAATAAAAATATTTATGTAAATAACGTTAGACTTTACTACGATATTTGAATTTACGGTGTAACGACAGCCGTGGCGCAATAGTTATCAAAAAGTGGTGGTAGGCAGTGGTGCCCAGTCTGCCGATCCAGGGTTGTACCTACCATAACTTATACAAGTATAGACACCATGAACTGACGTTTTGGCACCAGCTTATAAGTTGCCGGTTCCAATTAGGCCGGCATAGTGGATGCAACTGCTACTTACGGTTATTTGACTGTAGTAGCTGTCATATCCATTAAAAAAAACAGATGTAATAGAAGGTCAACAACAACTTAGACTTTAAAAAACAATGCATCATTTGTATCGATATTTTGTTTGAGACGACTCTGGTACATCATTAGGTATTCATATTTTCGTGCTTGGATGAGATGATTTATTATCGACGAATGGGATGAGTTATTTCCTCGCTTTCTATGGGCACGAAATAAATAAATAAATATGGCGGAAATAGGTACCTCTTGGCAAAACCTCAAGTCTGCAGAATGGATCCGACAACCCCATCATATCCATGCCAACTAACCCGCGAGCTCTTAAAACAGTCACTGCCAGCGACGAGGTGCCTTCATCATATGCTAATTTTACTTCTAATGTTCCGAAACCTGTGGGAATATATACAAATAAATCATTTGTCTATTTAGTTATTGTACAATTGAAGACTATCATTTAAATTGTTGGTAGTAAAATGGCCACTGCAAATCCTGGGGGGACTGGCACTGTAAACAAATCTTTTGCTTCCCTGTCTGTTCTCTTTATTTACCTTCCTTTTTAACTAATTATTTTTAAACCAAAACTCATAGATTTATGATTGATCTCGCTGACGCTTCGATGACGACGATTGTTGTAGCCTGACCAATCATTAATCTATGCCAAAACTGATAATTACTTAGATACTAATAACTTCTTTTGAAAATCATTTGATTGAAACTTGCCCGGAAAAATACCCTTTTCCCTTTTTTGCTTAAAATTAATATTAATTTTCATGTCTTTTTCATTATAATATTGTAATATTAATATTCATTAATTTTAACTTTTATTACAAGGAATAGATTAACCGAAAAGCTTTAAAATTAAAATTAAAGCAAAATGAATTAACATTTTTAAGGAGAACTTCGTCGTCCCACAGGAATAGGCAGAGACAATGGAGCGCCACTTGCCACAATCCTGACAATCCTCACTTTCCTCACATCCAAAATATTTATGTGCACTAGTAAACCCAGCTTTCTTGAGGATGTATCCGATTTGGTAGGAAAAACTCTAATATATAATAATTAATTATATAGTATACTCGTATATTGTATTTTTTTAACGCCCGACCCAAAAAGAGGGGTGTTATAAGTTTGACTTGTCTGTGTATATGTGTATCTGTGGCTCTGTGTATCTGTGTGTCTGTCTGTGGCATCGTAGCTCCTAAACGAATGGACCGATTACGATGCGGTTTGTTTCATTTGAAAGCTGACGTGATCGAGATGGTTCTTAGCTACAATTAATGAAGATCTGATCAGGGGTTTCAGGGTCATCAGCTCGATTTGTTAGCTGCGGTAGCGATCTTAGACGCGCTGTTTAGAACGACAACCCTTGTACGTCGCTATGCGACGAAGATTGTTATTTTATGTCAAATAAATATGCCATTGTTAAAACACGTAAAAAATGTTATAATTTTTCCCTTAAAATATTCATATGGCGAGGTTGGTTTGCAGTTTAGATCGATTACCTTGATTGAATATTTTAGGGGAAAAATTATAACATTTTTTACGTGTTTTAACAATGGCATATTTATTTGACATAAAATAACAATCTTCGTAGCATAGCGACGTACAAGGGTTGCCATCCTAAACACGCATAAGGCTGGGAATACACGTCCGATATTGCTGAGCAAATTATTTACAAATCGGAAGTAGGAATCGGACGTCTATTTTGTTTCTGAATTCTGTATGAAAACTGCACCTTCAGACAATCGGATCGGCCATAAAATCGTAAGCGCCTTGGCGTTGTTTCCGATTCTGACAACCGATCCGACTATCGGATCTGACGTGTATTAAGTATTCAAACAAATGTATGGCACGAGTGCTTTCCGATTGTCTGATCAGACAATCGGATCGGACTATCGGAGAGGAAAATCGGACTTGTATTCCCAGCCTTATAGGTATTTACTTTACTTTTAAACAAATCTGTGACTTAACATTTGAAATAAAAACGTATACAAATACATGTGTGTTTTAACTGGTACCACTGAGCTACTCTGATGATGGAACTCGAAGGTAGGAGACGAAATCCTGGATGTGTTCAAACTTTTTTTTGGTATACTAAGTTTGGACTTATTAGATTTGTCTTGAAGGTAGGAAACTAAGTGTAGAAAAGTTAGTGCGATAAAATAAAACGTTCCGGATCTAAAAAATCTGATCTTGGATCAGATTTTTACTCACTATGAGCCATTAGCTGGACCGTTATCAAATTAAAGACCGAGAGTATCTGATGAGGCACCATCATGAATCCTCTCAGATCAGCAAATCAACAAGAGATAGAACTATAGTGCTTTAACTAAAATTGTTACTCACTAAGAGCATTTAGCTGGACCGTCATCAAATTGAAGACCGGGCAATCTGATGATGCACCATTATGAATCCTCTCAGATCAGCAAATTGATATCAATTGATCAGCAAAAAAAAGAGATAGAACTGTAGTGCTTTAACTAAGCCTTTAGCTGGGCCGTTATCAAATTGAAGATCGGGAGTATCTGATCATGAATCCTCTCAGATCAGCAAATCAATAACAGATAATATCATAGTGCTTTAACCAAAATTGTTACTCTCTATGAGCCATTAGCTGGGCCATTATCAAATTGAAGACCTAGTGTAGTTATCTGATGATGCACCATAAGGATCCAAGGGATATTAAAGGGATATAACTATTGAGCCATGACTAATGTTGTTTATTACTATAAAGCTGATGATATGACCAAAGTGGTTCCAGGCGTTTCGGGGTTCCTTTAAAATTTTAATTTTGATTTTTATTACATAATTCATTTATATAATAACAAACTTCCACACAATAGATACGGCTTACTCATTATCTCTTTTTCCCATTCCTAATTACATATTTTAGGGGCATCGTAATATAATGATTTGTGATAGAGCCTTTAGCTTAACAAGATAAAAATTTCACCCGCTAAATCGTCTGATTTTATAAAACACGGACTATGTAATAGCATTGATATAGCTGAAATTGCTTATTTTATCTAATAATTATCTATTGATTAAAGACGGATAACCTACCAGCATCAGGAATAACGGGTGGCGTCTCTATAATAGTCGGTTTAGTTGAGTCCCTCCTACTTCTGACACTGTATTTGCTGACGCTCCTCTTGAGGTTGCCGCGTGTTATGCTGTCTGTACGATGGAGACTCAATCCGCTGATGCCATGGCTGAGGATCTCTGTTTCACACCAGGAATTGCGATGGGAATCCTAGAAAACAGATTTAAATGATAATAAGTAATTAAAGGACATCGTTCATTTTGTTTGGGGACTTGGGCTTAATTGTATTAACAGTTGTATATACATTTTAATATAGTTTATTGTACGAAGATTACAATTTAATGTGCAAACTCTACTTTTGACAGTTCAAAGCAGAACTGTTAATATGGCGTGACTTTGTGATTGAGAGAACAAAATCTTATTTTTCAAACGCCTCAATTGTACAAGAATTAAATGCAAAATTAGTTTTATCATACAAATATCAACCTAATATTTTGACAGTGACCTAATTTTTTTTATATTGTGACACGACTTTTCACCTTGACCCACTTGATGATAAGTAAGCGGAAGTCCAAGAGTGACGACGACATTATATATATTGTGTAGTGGTGTAGTGGCAGTACAAAGGCTACGTAAGCCGAGTGGCACGGGTACGAAACCACTCACCGGTACCAATGTATCTTTGATATATGTACTTTGGTTGTCCTGTTTCTATGATACAAGCACTTTAGTAGCTTAGTATTGAAATGTATAATAAATAAAAATAATAAAATAAAACTGTGATTTGAAGGTTCCTGTACTAGGTCTGCGTGAGCCAATGTGGAGAAGTTACTTATAAGTAAGTCTCAAATTGTATTAATTATTGCCAAGGAGGAGTTAGTAACGAAGGTGATTTGTGACAAAAACAACAACAATGAAGACAACACGCACACAAGCAATATTGGGCATTACGTTTTCCATTCACGTTTTATTATTATACTTAGCCAAGGGATATACGGCAGCGGTAAGTTGGACAAAAAAGAACGATATCGTCTCTCGTCGGCAATTGGCAAAATAATATAAAAGTTACGCTAAAACTACCAAAACGACACTATTGTTGATAATGACCAGACGTGTAATTGCTATATACTATGTTGCATATGGAGACATCCTCAAGAAAGCTAGGTTGCCTAGTGCCCATAACCATAGAGCTTGTATGAGAAGAAGAGATGGCGACCGTGGTGTAGTGGCAGTGCAATGGTTACCCAAACCGGAGAGCACGAGTTCGAGACCAACCATCAGTACCAATGTATATTTGATATATGTACTTTGGTTGTCCTGTTTCTATGATTGTTATATTTAATATTATTAAATATTGCAAATAAAAGTTATGAAACAAATATTTGCTCCGACCGGTAATCGAACCCGGGACTTAACCCATTGCTAAACCGTTCGTCCACGCATGTCCTCAATTTTAGTAACAAATGAATAAATAGGGAAGAAAGGTTCTAGAGTCGAGACCACAAACCGGAAAAAGCAGCGTAGTTAGGCCTCCCACTAGGTGGACTGAAGACATAGTGAAAGTCACGAATAACCGGTGGATGCAACTGGCATCATGTCGTTCAGAATGGCTTATATTCAGCAGTGGACGCCTTCTGGCTGATGATGATGATGAATAATAAATGCAAAAGAACTTTCATTCGTGGGCCTCTTTTGTATTTAATTAAAGACTCAAATAACAACGTGGAAAATACTTTTAACAAAGTTAAAGCTAAACTTTGTACAATAAACATTGTTGAGCGGAAAAGTAAATGCTTACATAGGATTTGGGTGAAAAAAACTTGTAAGTACTTTACTTAGGCCTGGAGTACACTGAAGAACAAAGTCGTTCTCTAATTGAAGATATTTGTTGATTTATTAGTGTACGTACAAAACTTTTTCAGCACCACCCCGCCATTTAAATCCTTTATTGCACCAAAATAAATTTAAAACTTTTTGATTTAACATTTTTTTATTATTATTCCGAAGTTTCGAGAGCTTTGCAGCCATCGTGGTCACGGAGATCACGACCACGGATATTTTAAAATTGTAAAATTTAAAACCAAAATAAACCTAGTAGGAGGTGTCCTTCAGCCTGTAAGCCTCACCATCTAATTTAAAGATACCAAATATACCAAAATTAAGTGCCGAATTGGTGATAATTAGTGCCAAAAAGATAAAATTTGTGCCACTGTATCTTCGGAGATATACATAGGTGTTGGTGAGGCTTGCAGAATGAAGCTCACCCCAGAAGTCTCACCATCAGATCTCATCAACGGTATGAACTATCGACATAATTCTAATTCATATATCTTGTGCTAAATTTTTGCCACCCGTCACACCAAATTTCAAGAACATTGAGTTTAAGATCTCCAAGATACAGGGGTACCTTAGTGAGGCTTGTGGAATGAACTTCAGCCTGTAAGCCTCACCATCAGATCTCATCAACGGTATGAACTATCGACACAATTCTAATTCATATATCTTGTGCTAAATTATTGCCACCCGCCACACCAAATTTCAAGAACATTGACACTGTATTTTTGGAGATATTAAATGTTAAACTTCTACATACATTTAGAGTTTGTACAGTCATGTACCATAGACCAAATCTGTGCAACATCATTTAGCAAAATATTCCTTTGCGCCTGACAGGAGCATAAGCCACGCCTCCTTTACCTTCAACTAAACTGGTCCAAGAGCCAGCGCCCTAAAAACTGTTTGAATTTACTAAGGCTAATTTTTTTATAGTTCATTAGAATGCTTGCGTACACAAACATACTGCGGTCAGTCAAGCGAACCTGAGAACAGGTGACTCAGGTGCGCTATCAAAGGTGTCGTACCTGCGGGGTAATAAAATGAATTTACTAAGGCTGAAAATTGTTATACAACTTTTATATTGCATATAAATAAAAGTTGTAATGGTCAGTCAGCAGAATATGGGGACAGAGCTGGTCAGTCAGCCGCAATGTATGTGCAAAAAATAAATAATATGCAATTCATTTACTACACTTCAATTTTTTTTTAGGAGTATTAAATATTATTTTAAACATGAAAAATATAGTCAGTCATCTTTTTAACCGGACAAGGCCCGCCAGTCAGCAAAAATAGAAATAAATAATTTCGTGCGCGCGCTCGGCATCTCAGATAACGGCTTGCTTCTTTTTTTATTATAATCGTTATTTATTGCCTTTAACAGACTAGATTGAACAAAAAAAATATTAATTATAATTCAATAATATTATTAATATTAGTAATGAAACATTAATTATCGAATTCTTCCTCCGACTCGTCAAATTCATTGATTTCATCGTTATCGGAAACGTCAATGTCGGTTGTTTCCGATTGAGTTTCTGATCGAGAATCTGAAAAATTAAAATAACTGATGCAATTATCCTTACTTATATTATAAACGCAAAAGTTTGTGAGTATGGATGGATAAATGGATGAATGGATGGATGGATGGATGTTTCTTACTCTTTCACGCCAAAACTACTGAATGGATTTTAATGAAACTTTACAATAATATAGCTAATACATCAGAATAACACATAGGCTACAATTAATGAAGATATTGTGTGAATTGTCCAAAATATGACGATAAGTGTCAAGTAAGTAGAATAAAAATCTACCATCTGCGAGCTATTCTGGCGTGCGCTGCCAAAAACGCTGGAGTTACACATATGTAATGTATGATGAATATGTGCATCTTAAATAGACCAATAAAAAAGCCCGCGACAGTATATATCTATATCTTACGTGTAAGCCATTATAGCCAAAATAGTGTCGCGTAAATCCTACGGCGGGTGAGGTGAGGGAAGAAGTCGGTCATCATTGAGTGCGCAACCCGCGGGCAGTCGCGTGAGGGCAAAAGTAATTGACGGTTGTGTCCCTTTTGCGAGTTTTCAAGCGATTTGTTAAAAACGCATTGTACTTAAAGTAATATAGGCCCGAGGTTAGATATTGGCAGGTGTTTTTTTTGGTTAGGAGTTACACGTACAAAAAGATACTTCATTTTTATTTTAGTTTATTCATTTTTAATAGGTGCGATAGTATTATAGAGTAGAGTCTGTTCAGCCCGAAATGACGCGCTCCTCCACTGCATTTAAGCACACCTGCGACTATAAAATATGGATGCATCACACCGAAAATGCAATCGTAATTGGTCATTCAGTTGCTGGTTAGAAACAAAAGGAGGATCACGATGATAAAGTATAGTAATATAGTTAGTAATATGTGTATCCACACATTTAAATAAACTAATAAAGTGGAGGGGCGCGTCATTTAAAGTTAGACAAGCTATACTATAATACCATCGCACTATATTACCGACAGTCACGTCAACATCTAATCCAATTAACTATACTATGAAGACTATACACTATACCTTCCATAGACTATACTTTCAGCTGTTTGGAATTTTTCTTTATTGTTATTTCTTTCCGTCACTATATGCGTATCCTACTATTATTATAAATGTGAATGTGAGTTTGTTTGTTACGTTTTCACACAACAACTACTTAACCGATCATTTCATGTATTGTACACATATTTTTGGAAGTACACATAGTTTCCAATTGACTATAGTTTTAGCTGTTTGGAATTTTTCTATATTTATTTTTATTTGCTTCTGTCATTTTTATATGAGTTATCAAGTTATAGATACAAAAAGGCATATACAGTCGAATTGAGAACCTCCTCCTTTGTTATGACTGTGTTATAAACCTAATTTTATGCGGGTGAAACCGCGGCCACAGCTAGTATATAATATTTTTTTTTTACTTTGCTAACTATTATTTGCATACCTGAATTTTCCTTTGAAGGTTGAAGGACGACATCGTTGACCAACTGTGGCAATTGATCGCCTTGATACCAATCGAATTCATATTTTCCCTCGCAAATTTTCCACCCGTGATCGATTGGAGACAGTTCCGTGATAACTTTTGCATGTGCATTGCCCCAAATATTTGCTATGTAAGCAGCTCTTAGAAATTGTTGCAACAATTCTGATTGACTTGGCGGTATACTTGATCAATATTAATGGCTTATTGAACAGTATTAATGGCTAATGCTTCTTGAGGCAGAGTACACAAACTTTGTTCATTTTGAGAAACAGATGATTCACTTACTACAGTTGAACTATTACTGATGCTATTACAGAAAAGCCGTTATATTTTTACGTTATATAAGACAAAGGTCTATCTATCCTTATACTAGAGTTACAATGATACCCGATCTATTGTGTATACATTCGACCTCTTGCGTGCGAATATACCTGCGCTCTTACCTGTTCAAATCGCTTCCAACGCCGAGCGCGCGCGCGAAATTTTTATTTCTATTTTTGCTGACTGGCGGACCTTGTCCCGTTAAATAGATGACTGACTATTTTTTTATGTTTAAAATAATATTTAATACTCCTAAAAAAAATTTGAAGTGTAGTAAATGAATTGCACATTATTTATTTTTTGCACATACATTGCGGCTGACTGACCAGCTCTGTCCCCATATTCTGCTGACTGACCATTACAACTTTTATTTGTATGCAATATAAAAGTGGTATAACAATTTTCAGCCTTAGTAAATTCATTTTATTACCCCGCAGGTACGACACCTTTGATAGCGCATCTGAGTCACCTTAATGAAACTGAGAAGGTTCGCTTGACTGACCGCAGTATGTTTGTGTACGCAACCATTCTAATGAACTATAAAAAAATTAGCTTTAGTAAATTCAAACAGTTTTTTGGGCGCTGGCTCTCCGTCTATAATAGACAAAACAAAAAATAACTTGCTTCTAATGCCAATATTTTTGCTAATGCCAATAGAAAAGGTTTGTTACCTGCAGATCATAAAACAATAAAATGGATTATAGAAAAATACTCGTCTTCAATAGGCTAACGTCGAAGCAGCCAAGAATGGGCGTATTACGTGCGCGAGAGTAGTTTATACCATTGTATCCCTTAAGGTGGTGCAGCGAGCGTTTTGTCGACTTTACAGAGAAACGTTAGTAAAAATAGTAAAAAATTGATTGTTTTAAGTTGCCGGTTCCATCTAGGCTGGCATACTGGATATTACTACTACTCACAGTTATTGAATTGTAGTAGCAGTGACATACATTCATGGACCGCACTCCAGCTTAACATCAAGTAAGGTGCTGATTATGTCAAGTCACAATAAAAATTTAAAAAGTAAAATTACTAATTATGAAAGTTGAATGAATTTTTATTAATTTTATTAAATGAAGAAATTATTTTATAGAGGCGTATCAAATGATGTATTTCAGAGTAGATACGAATATGTACGCAAGTCGAGCGATAAATTTCATATTACCGTTTTTATTTTATGTAAATTGATTTGCGAATAAATGTGCATTTTGTCAATTTTAAGGTCTACGTTTGAATGGAAAAGAGAAAAATAGGATTGGTTTGTTGCGCGTAAAGTCCCGGGTTCGATCCACGGTCGGAGCAAATATTTGTTTCATAGCTTTTATTAGTAATATTTAATAATATTCAATATTGCAAATATTTGTTAATAAAAAAAAAGAGATTGATATTTGCTTCGGGTCTGGTTATCAAAGAGTGGTAGGCAGTGCCGATCCGGGGTAGTACCACCACTTACAAGTATACAGACCGTGAAGTGATTTGGTCACGTTTCAGGATCAGCTTGTAAGTTGCCGGTTCCATCTAGGCCGGCATTGAATATTGAATTGTAGTAGCAGTCCATTCATTCATGGACCACACTTCGGCTTAACATCAAGCGGGGTGATACCATAAGTCGAGTCACAATAAAAAAAATGTGTTTTAAATAGTGGATAAAAATAATCAATGTCTTGTAGTTTCTAGAAATCATCTTTAATTTTACACAAAAAGCTGAATAGTTTACATATCAGCTTATTGATACACTTCACTAGTAAAATGTGTTAATTTTCATAACGAGATTTTAATAATAATTTTCATTACCGCGTCGTAACGAGTATGTATGCGACAGCAATACGGAAACAATGGCATAGAAAGAGATAGCCTAAAAGGGTCGGAGCGCAGGTAGAAATTCCATCAAAAATAAAATTACGTAATACAATTTGTCCACTGCCGAGGGTTATTAGTTACTTAGATAATTTAACTGTTAAATTATCTAAGATTGGTTAGTATTAGGCTGACCGTTACCCGGAAAGTCCCGGGTTCGATTCTCTAGCAGATATTTGTAGCAAATATTTGTTTCATAGCTTTTATTTGTAATATTTAATAATTAAATTAAATATAACAAATATTTGTTAATAAAAAGGGCGCGGATGTTTGCTGCGGGCCTGGTTGTCAAAGAGTGGTAAGCAGTGGTGCCCAGTCTGATCATCTTGAGTGGTACTTGTAACTACAAGTATGCAGACAGTAAAGTGACTTAGTCACGTTTCGGGATCAGCTTGTAATTTGCCCGTTTCAACTAGGCTGGCATAGTGGATGTGACTGCTACTTACAGTTATTTAAGTGTAGTAGCAGTCACCTCCATTCCTGGACCATGCTCCAGTTTAACATTAGGGTGATGGCATATGTAGAGTCGCAGTCGCTTGATTGATTAATAAAAATAAATCAATCAAGCTGTCACGCCTTTTTTCCACAGGGATAGGCGCCACTTACCACGATTTTAACACAACTCCCTCGCTTCCTTCACATCCACAATTCTCGTCATACAAGCTCTATGGTTATGGACACTAGGCAACCTAGCTTACTTAACCTCATTTTCATGTCCTAAAAATCAAGACCCTCGCGTGGACGAGTTGAAAGCAGCCTATTATCGTGCCACCTTGCAGAAAGGTGTTTAAAAGAGCGGAGGCACAGCGCGTTTCCAACGGGTAGTCGCAGCTTTTGGAGTCTTGCCAAGACTGTAGAATCTAAGAATGTCGTTCAGTGCTGCCACCGCTGAGACAGCCTGATGGCTTACTGGCGCATACGGCAAAGGCTGTTCCACGGGCCGAAGTGTTTTCCAAAAATTCGCGTATTGACGATGCCTGAGATTCGTATCAGACAACGCGATGTCCGCATCGAGCTACGATCGCTTGATATCCGGAAGTCCAGTGGTCCAGTGGTATCCCAGCGCTTGTCCTTAAAACGTGTGCAGCGGAATTGACTCCCACCTTGACGAGGCTATACCGTCTCTCGTACTCGTCGGACTGTGTGCCTCGGGCTTGGAGGGGGGCCAATGTGCAACCGGCCAATGTGTCGCCAGCTAATCAATGACCGTCAATATGGCTTCAGGCTGAAACGGTCAACTAGTGACCTTCTGGCGTACACCACGCACGTCTTCACCCCAGATACGTTTGATGGTAATGGAGAAGCCCTTGCTGTTAGTTTCGACATCTCCAAAGAGTCTGGCACAACGGCCCTTTATCCAAGCTCGAGGCATACGGTTTACCTGACCGTCTGCGGGGTTGGATAGCCGACTTCCTGCGTGACCGCTCCGTTCGCGTCGTTGTGGATGGAAGCGCATTGCGCAGAATGTCGGTGAATGCCGGCGTCCCCCAGGGCTTCGTGCTTTTGCCGACTTTGTTCCTTCTGCATATCAATGACATGCTGGACCTTGGATCCGGCATTCATTGCTATGCAGACGACAGCATGGTGCATGGACGCTACACTGCCTCCCCGTAGCCGGCAAACAGGAGAAAGCCGATATTAGAGAGTCTGTTGTACCGGGACTGAACGGGGTTCTTGATCGTATTACCCACTGGGGCGACAAGAACCTGGTTCAGTTCAACGTAGACAAGTATGCGTTCTCGAGTATGCGCGTTCTCGACGAAAAAATCCCCGTTTACTCCCCTTCCTTCTCTTTGCAACATGTACCTATGTACATGTGTTTTATTATACTGTGCAATAAACAGACTAGACATTCTTGGAATGTCTCTTCGCTGCGACTTGAATCACAGGGACCACATCGAGCGGGCCATTAAGACCACCCGCGAACTTGGCATCCTGAACAAGGTGCGGCGGTTCTTCGCGCTAGAACTTCGCCTCATATTATACAAGGCTCAGATTCGCTCTTGCGCGGAGTACAGTTCGCACCTCTGGGACGGCTCTGACAAGTATCTTCTCAATGCCCTGGATTTATTCCGGCGCCAAGCTGTTCGAATTATAGGTGATGCAGAGGTCACGCAAACTCTGGAGCCCCTGCAACTACGCAGAGAATGTTCCGAAGAGCTCTTTAACCTTGTTCCTACCTCGTCCTTCTACACCCGTAATACCCGCACAGGTCGGGGAAAGCATCCGCATTTTGTCGACCGAATCGGCAGTCGAACTAAAAAGTTCGGTGCGTCTTTTCTTTGTAGAACAATTGACGAGTGGAATGCTTTGCCAGCCCGTGTGTTCTCTCCATCCTATGACCTTGGATCCTTCAAGCGATGCGTGAAGAAGCACCTTAGGCCGGCATAGTAAAGGCGGCTGGGGCGGCCGGGAACTAATTCGTTTTTTTTTCATTCGTCGTCACTATTGGACCTCCTCTTGCTTATCATCAGGCGGGTCGAGGTCAGTGTATCTCACAATAAAAAAAGTATTTAAATAATGTTTTCATTTTTAATGTTAGTTATTAAACCTAATTAAATAAAAATAATATAATCCGTCCCTGTATGAACAGAATTCTGATACAGGGACTTGCCGTTGTATTTTGGTTGTCCTGCCGTTCGCACATAGAAACATAGAATTACTCGCTAAGTAATAAGATCTATTTTAGATTACATATGCTATGCTATAAGTTCTTTTGAATTCTGTGCAACGCATTTTATCCTTACTTTACTCTTATGCCTATGTAATTAGAGACCATATTTGCGTACATGATTGCAATTACTTGATAGTACTTGGATTTTTTTATGTTTAAAGTTCTGATGAGTGAAAGAAATGTATTATTATTAAAGGTGTTTTGTTTCGTGGCATGTATGCAGTTTGACCTTGGTGACACATGCATGCGTTTCGGATCAACGTAAATTAGTTATTTTATGTTATTTTGGTCCTAGGTAATTCTCGGGTTCTAGACTGTGTAAATTTATATTATAATAAAAAAATAGATAGGTCATATGTCTGTCAAAAAAATGTCAAAAGTAGTAAAATCCTGTTTTTTTATTTTTTTTATTGTGACTCGACATATGACAGCACCTCGCTTGATGTTAAGCCGAAGTGTGGTTCATGAATGAATGTCACTGCTACTACAATTCAATAACTGTGAGTAGCAATCACATCCACTATGCCGGCCTAGTTGGAACTGGCAACTTACAAGCTGATCCCGAAACGTGACCGAATCACTTCACGGTTTGTATACTTGTAAGTGGTGGTACTACCCCGGATCGGCACTACTGGGTACTGGGTACCTACCACTCTTAGATAACCAGACCCGAAGAAAATATCCATCTCTTTTTTTTTATTAACAAATATTTGTAATATTTACTATAATTATTAAATATTACAAATAAAAGCTATGAAACAAATATTTGCTCCGACCGGAAATTGAACCCGGGACTTTACGCGCAACAAACCAATCGCTAAACAGTTCTCTGTACATCGATGTTTATAGATAGGCCCATTTCATACAATGCGCTCTATAAAAATGTTCCTGGCGCACCACTGCGATTTCTACGACACGTGTATCAAATCAAGGTCATTGAGGCGCATAATGCACCAATCAACACACACGCCGCTCCTGATTGGAGCATAAAAATTCAAAAATAGTCACAATAGTAATTAGAACAAGAAAAGGGAATGGAGTCGTCAGGGGATATTTTTTAAACAATATTTAAAATTAAAAGTTTTATTTGTAATATTTACATTACTTTAAGTTAATTACAAATTTGTTAAGCAAATAAAATCATATTTATTTTGGCTATTTTTAGGTGTATACTTTAATCGATGGTTTCTCTTTTAACCGACTTCACAAAAAGTGTGTTACCTTATAACTTTTTTCTGAGTGACCAATTTAGATGTTTTTTTTTATTTGGAAGCTTGTGCTTTTTGAGTTATCCCTAATAATGCGTATTTAATTGAGGACTGCATTACCAATTTTTAATATATATTTCCCGATTTCTCCGTCAATTATGAATCGATTTAAACTTTTTTTTTGCAATGGTATACCTTCGGGGCGATTCCATTGTGACCAAATCTGAATCTGATGAAAGGATCCCATAAAAATCAAGAAAAACCTTTAATTTCCTATGTTCGCCGTCCTGATTTCGCCGTCAATTATGGATTGGTTTCGAAAATTCTTTATTTGTTTGCAAAGGTATACTCTCAAAGTGTACAAAGTCCCCAAGTCAGGATCTGATGAGGGAATCGAGAGAAATCTTCATTTTTCTAATTTCTTCTCGAGGAAACCTACACTAAAGACTATTTAAACAAATTTAAACTAAAAAAATGTAAGATTTTATAATTAATACCGGTATTTAAGTAGAATTTTTCATTTAGTAATATTAAAGCATAAAACAACATTTTAGAATGTTTGTCTATCTATCTGCCCCAATGATTTTGATGAAAGAGTGATATAACACGAAGTCGGCTTTACGAGTCTTTAATAAAAAATTGTTTGAATGAAAGGTAAATTGCGGTTTACTCTTATTTTAGAAGTTACAGGGGGGACTCACAGTTAACCACTTTGAAAGTGTCTTTCGCGCAAATAATTCAGTTTATCAAAAAATAATATAAGAAACCTCAATATCATTTTTGAAAACAATGCACGTATGGGTTTGTTGAAAAAAAAATTCGAGTTTCAGTTTAAAGTATGGGGAACCCCCAAAATTAATTGTTTTTTTTTTATTTTTGTATGAAAATCTTAATACGGTTCACAGAATACATCTATTTACCAAGTTTCAACAATATAGTTCTTATAGTTTCAGAAAAAAGTGGCTGTGACATAGGGACAGACATGACAAATCTATAAGTGTTCAGTTTTTTACTACGGGACCCTAAAAACGAGCTATAATTAAAACATAAGTATTATATAATCAAGAAATTATATTATATTTATAAAAAAAATTAAAAGCCACTCCATAACTTTTTTCATCTCAACTCCATATGAACAGTGAGCCTATTCAAGGTCATTAAATAAATCGTATTATTTCTAAAAACGGATATATTATTGAAAATAGTGATACTTATACATATAATGTAATTTTACTTCTTTTTTGGTGTTTTATAGGATAATTTTTACATGATTTTATAACACGGGAAGGCATTTTTATTAGTGACAAGACGAGCGACCTTGACTCACGAACGACTGTCGATAAAACTAATTGTTTTTTACGTTTTAGATTACTTTTTTTACCAAAGCAGGGCCTATCTATTAACATCCATGCATTTAGTACAAACGCTAAATGTATGTAGGAGTTTAACGTTTAATATCTCCGAAAATACGGTATCAATGTTCTTGAAATTTGGTGTGGCGGGTGGCAAAAATTTAGCACAAGATATATGAATTAGAATTGTGTCGATAGTTCATACCGTAGATGAGATATGATGGTGAGGCTTACAGGGTGAGGTTCATTCCACAAGCCTCACTAAGGAACCCCTGTATCTTGGGAATCTTAAACGCAATATTCTTCAAAATTGGTGTGGCGGGTGGCAATAATTTAGAACAAGATAAATGAATTAGAATTGTGTCGATAGTTCATACCGTTGATGAGATCTGATGGTGAGACTTACGGGGTGAGGTTCATTCCAGAAGCCTCACCAACACCTATGTATATCTCCGAAGATACAGTGGCCAAATTTTAATTTTTTGGCACTAATTATCACAAATTCGGCACTTAATTTTGGTATATTTGGTATCTTTAAACTAGATGGTGAGGCTTACAGGCTGAAGGACACTAGTAGGAGGCCTACCTATGCTGAGTTTGCCGGTTCGTGGTCTCCACTCTAGAACCATTCTTCCCCCCATCGGTAGTCGGTTTTAAAGATTTATGGTATCTAAAATACCACATTTTTATCTAATCAAATTATTTTCAGTACATTACATGTGTTTGATATGAGGCGTAGCATAGGTTTATGAAAATACTGTAAATTTAATGTACAAAATGGCCTGAAGGAATAACTTTTGAATAACTTGAAATTGCTTTTAAATTATTTAAATTAAATTATTTATTTTAGAAATTACATGAAATGTTAATGTAAAAAACATGAAGCGATTTCGAATGGTTTTTTCTGTTACAGTTTACATTGGAATTGTATAGTTTACATATTTTTGTGTAAAATAATGAAGAATTGTTATAATTTTATTTTATTTGTTAGGATATCAGGCTAAAAAATCATTGCCCATAAACAAAGAGCATGTGTCTTAATCGTGGAAGGTGGCGCTACGTTGTCTCTGCCTATCCTTGCGGGAAATAAAGCTTGAAATATTTTTATGAAAAATCTTTTATTTTGTCTCTAATTTTACATTATTTATTATATTTTAACTTATTTTAATTATGTTTAAAGCAAATTATTATATCATAAAAATAATCAACTTTAAAATAACTTTAAAAAGTTAAGATGGAATCTCTTGGACAATTGTGCTCTTTTATGTGTCTAAAGATCTTTTAACAAGTCTAACAAAGAACTAAAAGTTTTCAACATTATTGCGTACCTAAAACTATTATTTGTATTTTTTATTGGAACTTGACAAATGACAGAACCCCGCCTGATGTTAAACTGATTTCTACCACAGTTAAAATCTGTAAGTAGCAGTCACATTCATTATGCTGGCTCAATTTTAATTCACGGTCTGTACACTTGTTAGTAGTGGTAGTGGTACTATCCCTGCAAGGCAGACTGAGCACCACTGCCTACCACACTTACCACACTTAAGCAACCAGACCCGGAGCAAATACACGCCTCTTTATTATTAACAATTATTTGTAACATTCAATCTAACTATTTAATAATACCAATAAAATCTTTGAAATAAATAATTGCTCCGATCGGGAATCGCACCAGAAAAGGACATTATTCATTTTGGGCTTTTATGTACTACTTTTGTAATGCCCAATGATAAAAAAAAATTAAATGGTAGTTTCTATACTTATATTAATAAAACTAATAACAATTTTGCTTTTAATTGCTGTGCAATTGAGTTATTTGGAAAATAAGATATGGATATTGTATCGTCTGTCAATTACAAAGACACGCCATATTAATAGGTCTGCTTTGAACTGTCGTAATTATAGTTTGATCATTTTGCACACCTAAACTATGCATAGTAAAGGATATAAATTCCAATTGCATTGTAATCATCGTACATCAAACTATTTTAAAATGTATATGCAACTGTTAATACAATTAAGCCCAAGTACCCGTACAAAATGAATGATGTCCTTTACACGTTAAGAACTGTACCGCTGACCAATGCGCCACGTGACTAGTATCGCGTGACATCTTAAAGTATTTTGAAATCATTTGCCCTTTATGTGAGAAGGTAATTCTATATTTTGTATTAAGTGTAAGTTATCGTTGAGACAAAAGATCGACTGTAGGAACTATATCTACGCGTAGTAACTCTACACGCCCGACCTACTTTATCTATATCCATACTAATATTATAAAGAAAGAAAAATGATTCTTTGTTTGTTTGTTATGATTTTGCACAAAAACTACTTGACAGATTTAAAAAAAAATAACATTTAAAAAGCTACACCTTCGACGAGTAACATAGGCTATATTATATTTTTAAAAATGAGATTTCTAGCTTAATTTGGACAATGTAACCCAAGGTATCGAAATGTTACCTATATAAGTCATTATTTTACGTGCGCTGCATAAACTATTGACGATAAAATAGTGATTGATTGTTATAGTTTTATTGTTATATATAAATAAGCTTACGTGTGGTGATGCAATTGATTTTCTACTGTCATTATTACTTGGTTGTCTTGAGAACGTTGGTGGGTTGAGGCTGAGAGGTGAGCCTGGCTCTGAGTCCGTCTTGTCGTTGCTGCTCGTGCCACCATCCTGCAATAATTCATACTAACATAGAAAGTAGAATAGAAAATTGTACTACCACTTTCAAGTGTACACAGACTGTAAAGTGACTGAGTTGCGTTTTGGAATCAGTTTGACAGTTGTTGGTTCCAACTAAGTTAACATAGTGGATGCAACTGTTACTTTAATCAATCAAATTGTCAGGCCTTTTTCCCACAAGGAGAGACACACAATAGAGTGTCACTTGGCACGATCTTGACACGACTCCCTCGCTTCTCTCACATACACAAGCGCTACAGTTGTGGGCACAAGGTAAACCAGATTCCTTGAGCATGTCTCCGATTTGGTCGGAGAACACCTTCTGGGTCTGCCTCGCTTAACACATCAGCTAAATATCTTTCTCACTGTTATATACTCGTAACTGTAAACTGTAAAAGCATGGACCGCACTCCAGCTTAACATCAGGGGTGCTGTCATATGCCGAGAAAAAAAACTTTCTGAGTAAATCGTTTTTCATTTTCATTAAAAACATAGCAGATTGTATTTCTAGAGATACAATAGTAGTAAAAGTAATTTCAAAATCAATTGATCGTACTTTATGTGGTTTCTTTGCGTCATATATTGTATGTACTTCAAGTATTCTAAATGTTATCAGTTTTTTTTATACAGTAGTATGATACGTAGAAATACTTATACGATAAACTAGAACTTATGAATTGTAATTTCATTCATTTGTATGTGTTGGAAAATTGAATGTACAATGAAAAGTGAATTATAATAAAAACTAAATTTAATACAATCGTGGTATAGTGGTAAAGCAATAGTCTCGCAAACTAAAACCCCCGGGGAAAAAACATTTATTCTTTGATATATGTACTTTTGTCGACCAGTTTCTATGATACAAACATATTTAGTAGCCTTATATAGATATAAAAAAGAAACAATAAAAATCGATTTAATTGGATGTAATGCAAATACGAAAAGGTCTATGATCAAGTAAGTTCTTTCTTATATCATCATTATTATTAATCATCTCGCCTTAATTCCCACAGGGATTGACAGAGAAAACGGAGAGCCACTTTTCACTACCCTGACTGACACAGCTAGTTCATTTGACAACCACAGCTTTCTTCAAACAATCTTACACAGGTATAGGCAGAGACAATGCAGCACCACTTGCTACAATCCTTACACAACTCTCTTTCTTCTCTCACATTAACAATCCTCTTCATACAAGCTCTACGTTTATGGACACTTAGCAACCCTTTAAGCTCTTAAGGATGTCTCCGATTTGGTCGGTAAACACCCTCATGGGTCTGCCTCGTTTAATTCATCCATCCACATAAGATTTATAAAATTCTTTCGTCAATCTACTTTCACTCTTCACACAGATTATCAAATTATGCGTAACATATTATCAATAATCGTTTAATTGCTTAACTTTTATGCTATGTTTTTAAATAATATTTAATCTGTCGTGTATGATACTTTTTTGGACTATGGTCCAGCAATGTAACTTAATTAATACAAAATGTTTAATTCAAGAAGAAAGGTTCTAGAGTGGAGACTACGATCCGGTAGACGCAGCGTAGGTAGGCCTCTTACTAGGTGGACTGACGAAATAGTGAAAGTCACGAATATCCGGTGGATGCAACTGGCATCTTGTCGTTCGGAATGGCGTTCTAAGGGGGAGGCCTATGTTCAGCAGCAGATGATGATGTTTAATTCAATCCAGATTATAGCCTGTTGTATCGACTTATGAATTTAAATAAATAAACTTATTTTTACATTCATATAAATAGGACATACTTACAACTTGTAATGCTTTTGCCAACTCTATGTCTGTATATCTGCACGTCGGTCTGCGTTTAGGCAAAATGTATTTTGGTAGTGATTTGAAAAACCACGCACCAGACTTCTTCCATATTTCACGACTTTCAGCACATAAGTTACATATGTATTCGCGTTCCCTGAAAAATAGATTCACGTTAATAGAGCAAGCCTTTCAATATTTAAGATCCTGTTTGCATGTATACAGACCGTGAAGTGACGTTTTGGGATCAGTAAAGTAAGCTTGTAAGTGTAAAGAACATATATATAAGATACATTGGTGCCGGCAAGTGGTTTTGAACCCATGTTCTTGGTTTGCGTAACCATTGCACTACCACTACACCACGATCGCCTTAATATGTGAAAGATTTTTTGACAAAAGATGTGGCCGATTGTCCAATGATTGGTTTGCTGCGTGTAAAGTGCATGGAGTGACTTAGTCGTGTTTCGGGATCAGCTTGCAAGTTGCCTGTTCCAACAAAGCCGGCTTGGTGGAAGCGATTGCTGCTTACGGTTTTTGAATTATAGTAGCAGTTACATCCATTCATGGACCACACTCCAGCTTAACATCAAGCGGGGTGCTGTCATATGTCGTGTCACAATAATTAAAAATATAAGGATGATTTTAACAGACATCGCCGAGCCAAATATTAAAATTAAATGTGACAAGTATAATCATATTATCCATCGTTTATTTTGCCATATAATTGGAGCCTCAGAATTCCTTTAATAATAAACTTAAGTGGCGATCTTGTGTTAATAGGTATGTATGATACAATATTGCATGATTAATATCAGAGATTAGTAATTTGCATTTATTATTCATGAACTAGAACATCACTGCCACTATCAGAAAGGCTTCGTTCACACGACGAAGACTTAAATAGAATTGGTAAATTAATGCAATGAATAAATGCAATGTTTTGGCCAGCATAGTGATGGCATCTGAAGCAAATTAAATTTGTTTTCAGTCGTCAACGCTCTTGTGACTCTCCTTGCTTACCTTTAAGTCAAAGTCAGATGTCGCGTCCTAATTTAAAAAACCGTTTTCTTAGATTTTGCGCGAACATTATTAATTAATAGGTTAAACAAATTTTATTTTATGCGGCTTACGTCAGAATAATAAAATAAAAAAAATGTAAAATCAAAACCAAAATAAACGCGATAGTAAGCCGCTTAAAATTTGTGTTTCATAAAACTGTTTTCATTTTATAAAATTTATTCGAAGGTCTAGCTACACCACATATTGTAATTCGACATTTGACAGCACCCCGCCTGAAGTAAAGCTAGAGTGTGGTCCATGAATGGAGGCGACTGCTACTACAGTTAAATAACTCTAAGTAGGAGTCGTATCCACTAGTTGATACCAGCAATTTACAAACTTCACAGTTTGTATACTTGTAAGTGGTGGTACTACCAGGGCCGTCTTTACCCGGGGGTTCAAGGGGTGCGGTGCACCCGGGCGCAGAGTCCTAGGGGGCGGATGCCGACCGCCATAAATTTCGACAGGTACCTACTACACTGATACCACGCGAGCGGAGCTTTGACTTTCGCACCCCGGCGCTGAATATGCTTAAGACGGCCCTGGGTACTACAGCAGACTGGGGTAAATCATGAACCTCTCACCTGTGAGGCAAATGTGTCCCATCAATGACACACTTGGAGCATGCGGATTGTCTGCAGAGCGCACAACAGCGCAGCGGTGACAGTAATCTTGCTGTATCACCGCACAACACACAGCTGCGCGGCAATGGGCCCTGCGCTGAACGACGCATACCTGCACACGGATGAAAATATTAAAAGGATTCACATTCATGGCTTTATTGATAATTTTTTTTTAAATTGTGACTCGACATATAACAGCATCCCGCTTGATAAGCTTGATTAAGCTTGTGTGTGGTCTATAAATGGATGTCAATGCTACTACAATTCAATAACTATAAGTAGCAATCACATTCACTATGCCGGCCTAGGTGGAACCGACAACTTGCAAGCTGATCCTGAAACGCTATCAAATCACTTCACGGACTGTTTACTTGTAAGTGGTATGTATATCCCGGATCGGGTACCACTACGTACCACTTTTAAAATCAATCAAATTGTCACGCCTTTCATCCACGGAGACGCTTGCTACGATCCTGACACAACTTCCTCGCTTCCCTCACATCCCCACAATTCTCTTCATAGAAGCTTTATGGGCACAAGGCAACCCAGCTTTCTTGGGGATATCTTCGATTTGATCAGAAAACACCCTTCTGGTTCTGTCTTGTTTAACGCATCCATCCTTAAGAGATAGAATCAGGAATAGTACAGTGCGTGATCGTTGTGGTTTGAAAGAGGATATAGTGACAAGGACTGCTCCGAAGGTTTGGGCACATGAAATGGACGAGTGAAAGTAGATTGACGAAATGAATTTATTGGTTGTTCCTCCTTTAATGCTGACATTTGTCATAAAATCGATCACTTAAGTCATCTTGCGTGCGTGCACAACAAAATAAGGATAGTAGCTCACGCGACAATTCCCACAGGGATAGGCACAGACAATGAAGCGTAATTTTCCACGATACCGAGTTAACGATTTTCTTGATACGAGTTCTTTTTGTCAAATATAATTCTTAATATATACCAGGTGCTCTACTATACTATTATCAATCAATCAAATTGTCACGTCTTTTCCCCACGGGGATAGGCACCACAGACAATGGACCACCACTTGCCACGATCCTGACACAACTCACTCCCTTCCTTCACATCCACAATTCTCCTCATACAAGTTCTAAGGTTCTATTAATAACGTTATAATCAGATCAGATGGCAATTTCTATAAGGAAAATATATTTCAGCATTTATCTTTAATATGCAAAAACATGTCCCAAAGGTTATTAGCCTTTAGGCTATTTTTGTGAAGATGATCAAGAATACTGTATAATATATATATATATATATATATATATTTCAGTGAGTTTAAATTACTATTTAGAAACAAAGTTTGGATAATTTTTCAATGATTTTGCGCGAACATTGATTAATACGTTTAACAAATTTTATGCGGCTCTCCGTGACAACAATGGTTGCAAAGCTCTCACAACGTCGGAATAATAAAATAAAATTGTAAAATCTAAACCAAAATAAACGCGATAGTAAGCCGCTTAATTAATTTAATTCATTATATTAATACAATTTGTAATTAAATACAATCGTGGTTGTGTTTACGTAAGCAAATAAAGCAACAAATGTCCACGAGAGCCTTTTATTAATAAAGTAGTAGCATCCGCAATCGTGCGTGAAGAGCTCACGTGTTGTCTCACGTGTTTCCATCACATAAACTCTACACGTGTTTTATTATCTTGTATTGTACAATGGCATAACCCATATAGTTTTTTTTATTTTGTTTTTATTCACATTTCTATACTAAGCTACTAAAGTGCTTGTATCATAGAAGCAGGACAACCAAAGTACATTTTTTTATTTTATTGTGACACGACATCTGACCTCGACCCACCTGATTATAAGCAAGAGGAGGTCCAAAGTGACGACAACTGAAAAAACAAGGTTGGTACCGGTGGGTAATCTCGAACTCGTGCTCTCGGTTCGAGTAACCATTGCACTGCCACTACACTACGGTCGCCTATAGTTACTTTATATAAAGCCTATAGTTACCATATATAGCGCGACATAATTGACCAAACGCCTGATGTTATGCTGGAGTGCGATCCATTAGTGGAGGCAACTATAGTGTAGTGACAATGCAATGGTCCAGCAAACTGAGAACGCCTAGTTCAAAAATCATTTTTCGTGACCAATGAATCTTAGATATAATAATGTAGATGTTGGTCGTCTTGTTTCTATGATACAAGCACTTATAGTTTAAAAATGTTAAATAAAATCTGCTAGCAATACAAACATCGGCATTGCTAAATAAATTTAAAAAAATCACATTGTCACGCCTTTTCCCCACATGGATATGCAGAGACAATGGAGCGCCACTTGCCACGATCCTGACACAACTCTCTTGCTTCTCTCACATCCACAATTCTCTTCATACAAGCTCTACAGTTATGGGCATTAGGTAACCCAGCTTTCTTGATTCAGTCGGAAAACACCCTCCTGGGTCTGTCTCCTTTATATTTATAATTAACTAGCGGTGTTCGCGGTTTTACCCGCGTAAAATTAGGTTTTACACAGTTATATTTTCTTGTATTTATAACTCATATAAAAATGGCAGACGGAAATAAAAATAAATGTAGAAAAATCCAAACATATGAAATTTTAGTCAATTGGAAAACAGAAAAAAAAAATTATTACTAAATAGAAACCTATGTTACTTTTAGTACCTTCAAAAATATGTGTACAAAGTTTCATGATGATCGGTTAAGTAGTTGTTGCGTGAAAACGTAACAAACAAACTAAGATTCACATTTATAATAACATTAGGATTATAATACAAATTTTAATAAAACCAATACCTTCTAGCCTGGCCACAAGTTTCCCCACTCTCCTTGCTTCCAACTCATCGACTCTCTCAGCCCTTTGGACGACCGCTGCGATCATGTCCCTTTCACTCGCCGACAGCGGGGGGTCACTGCGGGCAGCACTCCACCCCGTCTTCAATCTAGCAACGACAAAAACACATTAGACCCTCACTTGGAGACATTTATGAAACTAAAGCGGAATGACAGTATTCCGATTATTGTTTAGGTACAGTAACTATGTTTTTTAATTCTATATACTTAATTACTAAGCGGTTGTATCATAGAAACTGCACGATCTAAGTGCATTATGTTTAAGATACATATATAAAAAACCTCTTTGAAACCAGAAAACAAACAAGGCAGGGCCAGGAGGGTGTTTGCCTACCAAATCGGAGACATCTACAAGAAAGCTAAGTTGCCTAATGCCCAAAACCATAGAGCTTGTATGAAGTGAATTGTGAATGAGAAGGAAGCGAGGGAGTTGTGTCAGGATCGTGGCAAGTGACGCTCCTCTGCCTATCCCTGTGGGAAAAAGGCGTGACAATTTGATTGATTGATTGTTTTTTTCAGTTACCGGCGCTCTTATGGTACGTCTTATAGTCAAGTCGAAGTCGGATGTTGCGTAAAAAACAATTAAAGTTTCTCTTAAATAAGAGAAATGTCAAGTTTTACGTTCCAGTGCCGTCGGACTATATTGACGTAAAGTCCCGGGTTCGATTCACAATAGGAGCAAAGATTTGTTTAATAGCTTTTATTTGTGATATTTAATAATTGGATCAACTGGAAAGACTTCAACTATAGTAGCTGTCACCTCCATTTATGGACCGCACTCTAACTTTACATAGAACAGGGTTATATGTTGAGTCACAATAGCAACAAAATAATTTATTTTCTATTGTTTTAGTCATTAAAACTTTTTTAATTATAAATTCATTTAGTAGGATAGGCCTTTGAGTAAATTAAATTAGGTTTCATTGTGTAAATTTAGAATACTATTTTGTCCCGAGTCTGAATGCGAATTGAAATTTATGAAATTTCAATTTAAACCTCTGGAGGACTGTGGAGAACACACCAGGGCCCAGTGATTCTCCTAATATGTTAACAGTCCACGAACTTTTTATTTATTGTGACACGACAGCCCGCCTGATGATAATCAAGAGGAGGTCAAAGAGTGACGACAACTGAAAAAACCGAGTTAGTTTACGGCTGCCCCAGTCGCCGTCACTATGCCGGCCAATGGAGGTTCTTCACGCTTCGCTTGAAGGATCCAAGGTTATTGGATGGAGAGAACAAATGGACTAGCAAAGCAAGTTTTAGTCCTGGGTGTCGGGTTAAACTAGATGTTTCACCGTGAAGTGATTTAATCGCATTTAAGATTCAGTTGCCAGTTTTAACTTGGCTAGCATAGTATTTTCTTAGATTTTACGCGAATATTAATTAACGAATTAAACAAACAAATTTTATGCGGCTTACTATCGCGTAGAGAAGGTGGTTGGCGATTATCTAACACCTGGGACCCCACCCCATAATACACAAACTTATTTTTGCGAAAATTTGATATAAACAGGGAACGGTGTAGTTTTGAAAACAATGACAGCATCCACCAATAGGACGACCAACACCTCAGTCTCTTCGTGACCACGATGGCTGTACACGATGCAGCTCTCAAAACGTCGGAATAATAAAAAATCGTAAAATCAAAACCAAAATAAACGCGATAGTAAGCCGCATAAAATTTGTTTAATTCATTACAATATATTATAACTTACCTAAAAATATACCAGAGTAGTAAAGTTCTTAGATACATAATATTTTACAAAAGGTTTTTCATAAATGTACAAAGGGCTTAGCTTTTTCAATTCTTAACAAAAATCTCGACTTTCCACTGTATATAATCTTGTACTAGAGTTATAAATAAAGATTCCATGTTGACGTAAATCCTGGTTTTAGAGACTATGGCGGAATTCTAAATTGTTTGTAAATGCGTAGGCAGTAGGCAGTGACCGACATTCCTATCTAAAGTAAATTTTAATGAAACATATTCAATTTGAAGGTAAATTAATAAATAGTTCAATAATTTTGAACATATTAATTATATATAATGAATTCGGGAGTGAAATACCATATTTATTCCACCAAAAACATTTCGCGTAGGTTGCCGAAGATGGTTTCAAGCTCAAATGCTCAATATGTTTTCATTATTAAATATTAATCAATCAATCAAATCGTCACGCCTTTTCCCCACAGAGATAGGGAGAGACAAAAGAGCTCCACTTGCCACGATCCTGACGAAACTCTTTCGCTTCCCTCACGTCCACAATTTTCTTCATACAAGCTCTACTGTTATGGGCATTAGGCCACCCAGTTTTCTTGAGGATGTCTCCGATTTGGTCGGAAAACACCCTCTTGGGTTTTCCTTGCTTAACGCGTCAATCTATATCAGATTAATAAATTCCTTTCGTCAATCTACTTTCACTCAACCTTTCCATGTGCCCAAACCATCGAAGCCTTCCTTTGGGTTATCACCTGTCACTTCATCTTTTTTCAAACCACATCTATTGCGAACTGTGCTATTCCTCATTCTATCCACTATCGTCACTCCACTATCCGCTCCTGATATATTTAGATATATTCCGATATATTCCTGATATATTCCGAAGATCAGTTATCGGAACATTGTTGCAAAATATCTGCTAATCAAACATAATAAGGCCACTGATGCAAAGCCAAGTTCTTGACTGTACAAACTCCACGTCAAGGCCAATAAAGTATATTTAGTACATGCATAAAGAAAATTATAAATGTGAGGGAAGCGAGGGAGTTGTTTTAGGATCGTGGCAAGTGACGTTTCATTGTCACTGCCTATCTCTGTAGGAAAAATGCCTGACAATTTATAAAATAAAATGTACGAGTATGAAAGAACATATTGAACTGTATTAGAGTAAATATAATACAGTTATTCGTGTCTATATATAGCTTCCCTTTGAGGTGCTGAAACTAAGTTTTCCTGTGCAAATACTCTTTCATGATGACCTATATATACTTACCTGTTTTATAATACACAAGTTTGACATGGACCCTATTTAATTAGAACCTAAGTTTTGTAATTAACTCACTATAAAACAAAGTACATTTCACATTTCTGCCAGACCACTAACTTATTTATAAATTGTCATGCAAATGTGCCCACAGGGGCCTAACGCAAACCTGTCGCTTTAGGCCCCTGTCCTATTTGATAACAGAACTTTCATCTCGACGACATTTTATTGTGACAAGAGGAGGTCCAAGAGTGACGACGACTGAATAAACCGAGTAAGTTCACGGCTGCCTCAGTTGCCATCACTATGCCTGCCTCTACTTCACGCATCGCTTGAAGAATCCAAGTTTTATGGGTGGAGAGAACACATGGGCGAAAAATTCCAATTGTCGATTGTTCTACATAGAAAAGACACAATACGCTAAATATCAATATCGTCTTTTCACGCCTTTATTAATACAAAGATAGGTAGAGACAACGGATCACCACTTTCCACGACCCTGACACAACTATCTCGCTTCCTTCACATTTACAATTCTCTTCACTTTACACTGTGCTCTTTGGTGTAAATATAGCTATTGAAATATGTTCATTACCACATATAAGTTGTATAGACGATGAAAGTTTTAAAACCCTAACAACCCATCCGATACAGGGCTTATAACTTTCATTTAAGGCAAGGATCTTCGACGTTATCCTATTTTGAGTTAATTTTTATTTATTTATTTATTCGGGTTAACAATAAAATAAGCAATAATCTTAAAATAAGTCACATTGCAATGTCTAATGTCTGAGTGTTATTTCAATTATAGTTAACCACAGCATTTGTGTTAAATCAAATCAAAGTTATTTTCATTGCGTTCCATCAACCTTTAACAATTGTATCAAAATTTATGATTGGAATTTTTTGACGATCGAATACCTATACTTCTTGCAATGTTAAAAAACTCAAAAAAAATGTGAAGATGAAATGTTCAAAAAACATCTATTAGAACATACTTATTATTATTTAAGAAAAAAATTATGCTACTTTATCAGAAGAATAGTTTTTGATTTCCAAGTTCTCGGTTTTTAGCCGATAACCATTTTTTTTGTAAATATGAATACTGAATAGTCATTTATTAAATTGGACACTATCGCCTAGATATTTAATTTAGTGCACGGTTTTCTAAAAATTACAAAATGTTATAAAAGGTAAATTATTCGTACGCACGCTCAACCTTATTTCGCCTAGAACACATTTTGTTCATAACGCAGAGATACCTCTCTTTAAATTAGCTATATTAATATTGAGTATTTTTTTATATGGAAACGTGACATCCGACCTCGATTTGAATAATGGTAAGCAATAGGAAGTCCAAAAGCTCCGACATCGAGTCGACTTAAAAAATCGATGCGGTTTTCCGTTGCCTTAGTCGCCGTCACTATGTCGGTCAAAGGTTTCTTTTCCATTGTGACCCCCCGCTTGATGTTAAGCCGAAGTGTGATCCATGAATGAATGTCACTGCTACTACAATTCAATAACTGTGAGTAGCAATCACATCCACTATGCCAGCCTAGTTGGAACCGGCAACTTACAAGCTGATCCCGAAACGCGACTAAATCACTTTACGGTCTATTTGTAAGTGGTATTACAGATGAGTAGACTGGGTACCACTGCCTACGACTCTTTGATAACCAGACCCGAAACCAATATCCGCCGCTTTTTTTAAAACAGATATTTGCAATTTTCAATATAATAATTAAATTAAATAAAAGCTATGAAACAAATATTTTCTTTTAGTGGGAATCGAACCCGGGTCTTTACGCACAACAAACCAATCGCTAACCGTTTGTCCATGTCTGTCGCCTGTATTTGTTAATAGTTAATATTCATTTTCAAAATATTTATTTGTTACTCATATAAGTGACACAACTCCCTCGCTGCCTTCGGATCCACAATTCTTTTCATACAAGCTCTATGGTTATGGGCACTAGGCAACCTAGCTTTCTTGTGGCGCTCCATTGTCTCTGCCTATCCCCATGGGAAAATCATGACAATTTGATTTGAATTGAAGTGAATAAACCTAGTAGTAAATTAATCTTTTAAACACAAAATAAATCAAACGTAATAACAAAAATGAAACCTTTATAATAAAATAACAAATAATGAAAACATTTCTATAATAAAAGAAAAGCGTAAGCATTGTGAATTCGACGTTTTAATGAAGCCTGTAAAAGGTTGAAAATAAAAATCCTGAAACACAAACAAGTGCTGAAGGCTTTGATGTCGTTGATTAAAAATATGGCTAATGGAGGGTGGTGATTGTGTCGCTGATAACAATTGCTGAAAAATATAAAACCTTTTCATTTTGCCTAAGTAATTAACTGTAAATATAATGTCCATTCAATTATTTTCAGTTAAACTTTATTATATTATACAAATACTCATTAGTAAAATTACTAAACCTTAGTTTATGATATAAAAACAAATTAATTAATTACTATAGTATAATTAACATTATTTTAGTAACTTTAGTTAAAATATCAAAATTTCGAGAAATACTTGTATTATTTATTTAAATCCTTTATTGCACTATAATAAACTTGAAAATAGTTATATAGGCCTATTAGGCATTCTCTAACAACTAACCTTTGTCAATAAAGTATAGTTAGTACATGCATGAAGAAAATTATGAATGTGGGGAAAGCGAGGGAGTTGTGTCAGGATCGTGGCAAGTGGTGCTCCATTGTCTCTGCATATCCCTGTGGGAAAAAGGCAGCCAATAAGTTCGATGCGTTGTTTCTTTTGTATGCTGCGGTGTAGTGGCTAAACCACTTGCTAGTACTAATGTATCTTTGGTATATGTACTTTTAGTAGCTAAGTAGCTTAGTATAGAAATGTATAATAAATAATATAAAAAAGTATATGCTATAAACCTGGAACCTTCAACCGAAGCGTAAAAAAAACACCTTTGATCGGAATAGTAAAAGCGACTGAGACCTTAACTTGAATCGTTTTTTCAGGGTTGGGCAGAAACACCATTAGTTATCAACAAGACAATATTTTAATTAATAAATTACCAACGGCAATATTATTTGATAATTAATTAATGTATTTATGTTTTCGTGTAAATGGGTGTAACATGCTTTGACAGGTTAAATTATTGTTTATATTACATATACTATACATACGAGTATATAGTTATATTGATCAATTGATAAGGCAGCCCATGTGTTCACCCCAATCTATAACTTTTGATATTTTAATTGAACAGTAAAGAAGAACCTTTTGCTGGCGTTGCTATGCTAAAGGCAGGTACATAGACTAAGGCAAATTGAGTTAATTTTATCAGTTGTCGAAACTTATCATCAGGCAAATCCAGGTTAGATGATGAGCTTAAAAATAGTAAGTAAATACAATACAAAGCGATTGCATGAAATAGCAAAATAATAATAATAAAATTAGTTAAATTCCGGCAATCTCCAAGCTGATCCCTAAACGCAACTGTAAGAGAAGAAGGGGTCAGATGTCGCGTCTAAATAAAAAAATCATTAACTGTTAGTGTGTATATGTTCTAAAAATAGTGTTGCGAGGATGTGTGACCTTGTACAACGTGTGCCGCCATTATTATCAACATCCTCTTCCTGTTATTCAAATAATATGGCTTCTACGAGTGAACGCATTATTTGTTGTTTTTCAATTATTTTCATTTTGAAAACAAACAGTAATCAATAAATAAGTAACTTAAAAATTAATTTTACAAGAATACGGGATAGTTCTGAAAAGTTAAACAATTTGTGGGTAAAATTATACCCTAGTCATACGGTCTACAACCCATACAAACAAAACAAAAATTGTAAAAACAAAATAGTATTATGTGATAAAAGAAAAGAACTTAAAAGAAAAATAACATCTTTTATACGGTCTGCAATTCATGATAACAATAACAAACACAACTTTTCAATTACCTTAGTAATGAAAATAATAAACAAGATTTTTGTGTTTGTCATTGGAGAAAAAATAGAAAAATAAAAGGACCAATATATTTTTAAAGATGATGTAAAGTTAATAGTTGTGTCAGTATAGTAAAAAGGCACACATAGTAGTGATAATTTATTGATTGATTTTAAATCTGATCTCGACTTCTCTGGTGGTAAGCAGACAAGTCGACAGCCGGCATAGTGACGGCTACTGAGGCAGCCGTGAACAAACTCGGTTTTCTCAGTCGTCGTCACTCTTGGAACTCCTCTAGCTCATCAGCCGGGTCGAGGTCAGATGTCGTGTTACGATAAAAATAAAAAAGCAAGAGGAGCCTCAAAAACGTGGACTGACTCACGCTTGGGTCAGTATTCGTCACTATAACCATCGTAGGTTGAGCCAAGAGAGAAAAGTACGACATTTCAACCCGGGTGAATTAACTCCCGAGTCAAAGGCAAGGGTGGCTAACACAAACGAGTGATAACTTATTCTCCCATGGTTTTTTCGCCCTGTAAAGATAATGTGGCACTTTTCACCTGTAAAATAGGTTGAAAAATTGAAATAAATGAATAACTGTTCATATTATTAAAGTTTTTTGCGAGTTTATTACTCTCTTTTTGTTTAAGTGCTTTTCTTCTATATATCAAAGGCACCTGGCGCCATTTAAGAAGAATAATAGAGATTCTGTTTAAAGATGTAAAATTGAATATTGTGAGAGAAATATGTTCTTGACAGCTCAGTAAGAAAATTGTACTACCGAAATATACACATATTTTTTAAATTATTCTGTACTGTCGGGTCGCAAAAAAAACCTGACCTCGACTACGAGGGTAAACAAAAGGAGGTCCAAGAGTGCTGACTACTAAAACGGTCTCTTCATTGTCCCCACTTTCCTGTAAACTTTTATCTGAGGAGATCCTTAACCTTGTTCCTACATCGTATTTATACTCCCGTGATACCCGCCTAGGTCAAGGGAAGCGTCTAATTGGCAGTCGAAGCGCGGAAACGACGACACTAAGCCTCTGGGAAACTATAGTATAGTATTTTTATTTAAATCGCGCGATAAGTGATAAGTAAGAGGCAATGCAAGAGCGTCTAATAACACCGATTCGTTTACGGTTGCCTTAGTCTTAGCTTACGGCAAAATAGGTACAAGTCCTAATACAAATTAAATATTATTTTTATTTGTTTATGTCGCTATTTCCTACAGCGACATAAAAAAGTCTATAAATGTTGTTGTATTTTATGTAAACAGGAAAATACATATTTCATGTTATGATGTGTCATTTATATAGGTCATAACTATTCAAAGAATACTGTTACTTTCCACCCTGCACCCCTTAGATCCATCACATTCTCTAAGCCACGTTCACACACGGCTGTGTGTAAGTGTAGGTAATAAGTGATTAGTTAATGGATTAAACAAATTTTATGCAGCTTACTACTACTGCGTTTATTTTGGTTTTGATTTGCAGCCATCGTCTGTCCGTGACGAGGATTAGTAAGCCGCATATATTTTTTTAAATTCAAGTTCGCGCAAAGTGTAAAAAATATTAGGTGATTAGTTTAAAGTTATCAGTGTTAAAGTTTTATTTATATTTTTTTATCTATACATTAACCTATACATAGCTGAACGACTGAAGTACATATAGTGGAGTGCCGTAAAGCATAAAAATTGTAAAACCTCGGAATCCAGGGCCCGTCAATGAATTTGTATTATGAGTGTTTTACTACATTATTAAAAGCACAAATAAAAAAATTAAAAAAAAAATTTGACCGTTCTCGATTACAACAATTTTTAACAACAGTTTACTGAAAAATGAGAGGCGAAAGTGGGAACAAAATATTTGTTGTAAAGATTTCAATTTTATAAATTATATTTGCATAGTAGCTTTAACGTTAATTTATTAGATTTTAGCAAAAAATAACAATGTCATGAAAATAGAAAATAGTTTTGTTTTACAATTAAAAAAAAAAATTAAATGGCCACTAATTCTAAACTAATTGACCGATTTTGCTCATCTTTGAACACATTCGAGGTAATTGCTTATAGAATGAGTGTACGTAGTTTCATTAAGATTCATTGAGAATTGTAGGCCTTATAGTGAAAAAGTTTTGGGAAAATTCCACCGTGATGGTCTCTGCAATAGTTAGATTTTTAGAAAATCGACCCAAAATTAAGATCGCATAATTTTTTTTAAACATTTTTCTGTATACTATTATAAACACATTTCCAAAGTTTTTATAAAGATTCATTGACAGACCCTGGATTCCGAGGTATAAATCTTACGGCACTCCACTAATATAGCAAAGATACATTGGCACCGGCAAGTTTTAAACCGGGAACTCTAGATTTGCGTGTAGAGGTAGTGCAATGGTTATACAAAACCGAGAGCAAGAGTTCGAGACCACTCACCGGTACCAATGTATCTTTGATATATGTACTTTGGTTGTCCTGTTTCTATGATACAACCACTTTAGTAGCTTAGCATAGAAATGTATAATATTAATAATTTTCTACTTGCAACTTGCACTTATTACTAATGTAGATCCACCATTAGGGAGTCCAGACACGTCGCTCATGCATGTCTTACATACAAAGCTTTTACATAAAATTGTTTTTTTTTTCCACGTAGAAATAATGAATTACGAATATATATTACTCAAAACATCTGGTGAGTTGTGCCAGCAAACATTTATTCGCTTAGGCTAAAATACCTTATTGACTAATTTATGGCATTTATTAACGCATAAGTCAATCCAGAGACAATCGTTTGGAGTCGTTTTTTTCAGTCGTCTACACTTGCATACCATCAGGCAAGTCGAGTTCCAATTCTAACATTGTGGAGGTTTTATGCAATTTTATTACTATTAACAAAATCATTACAGCATGCAGCACCCTGCTTAATGTTAAGCTGGAGTGTGGTCCATTAATGGATGTCACTTCTACTACAATTCAATAACTGTAAGTAGCAATCACATCCACTATGCCGCCCTAGAAACGTGACTAATCACTTCACAGTCTGTATACTTGATGGTGATACTACTGGGTACCACTGCCTACCACTCTTTGTTGGAGTCTGTAATTTATCTGTTACCCTTCCTTGTAACTAACCTAATGGTTGTGTTTTATTCCTTTTCAGATGTTCCACCAATCGATGCGATAAAGGACATCATTCATTTTGTACGGGGACTTGGGCTTAAGTGTATTAACAGTTGCATATACATTTTTTAATAGTTTGATGTACAAAGATTACAATGTAATTGGAATATATCCTTCATTATGCATAGTTTAGGTGTGCAAAATGATCAAATTATAATTATGACAGTCCAAAGCAGAACTGTTAATATGGCGGATCTTTGTGATCGACGGAAGATATAAAATCCATATCTTATTTTCCAAATAACTCAATTGCACAGTAATTAAAAGCAAAATTGACATTAGTTTAGGCCGACATAGTGGCGGCGGCTGGGGCAACCGGGAACTGACTCGGTTATTCCAGTCGTCGTCACTCTTGGACCTCCTCTTGCTTATCATCAGGCGGGACGAGGTCAGATGTCGTGTCATAATAAAAAAAAAGTATCGAAACTACCATTTATATATTTTTTCGTCATTGGACATTACAAAAATAGTAAAGCCCAAAATAAATGATGTTCTTTGTTCACACATTCCTGTTTGACACTTGACACTAGCAGAATTGTCGTATTGTAGATGTGGAGTCACAATCAAAAAGAATAATTGTCTTACTTCATTACAACTCAAAATTCTTCTCCATACAGCCTAGTTTTCCGTAATAATGTCTTCAATGGATGAAGATAAACAGTGTTTCATCTATTGCATGAGATGATGGTAATAGTTTTAGTTAAGCGGTGGAAAAGCTTTACTAAAACTATTCAGACGGAGTCTGATGAAATAATTACTGGATAATAATTCCACCATCATTACACGCTAGTATTCAAGAAACACAAGCTTTACAAATAAGTTAAAATTGCACGACCTGTCACTCAAACTCTCAAACTTATTCTCATAAATGCAAACCTATATTTATGTCGATATTTCGTCTACAATACAACGTAACGAGTGAAGAGATATTTGATTATGTAAAAGACATTCGAGAGTTATTTACGAGTATAAGTATGTATGGTTATTTTTTTACGTAGGAGTTGCGTCAGATCGTTTTCCGGGAACCGGTAACTATGTCCCTTTGACATGACGGTGGAGAAATCTGAAAATGTCGTGAGTTAAATGATAATTTAGTTCTCGTTTTAGATAATAAAATGCCAATTTTATGAAAAAAAAGGATTATTTTTTGTTATTAAGAATAATAATAAAATAATGAATAAAGGACATCGTTCATTTTGTATGGGGTCTTGGGCTTAATTGTATTAACAGTTGCATATACATTTTAATATAGTTTGATGTATGAAGATTACAATGTAATTGAAATATATCCTTTATTTTGCATAGTTTAGATGTGCAAAATGATCAAACTATAATTATGACAGCAGAACAAATAGGCAATCAAAGGCGTTAATTGACAGATAATACAAAATTCATATCTTATTTTCCAAATAACTAAATTGCTCAGCAATTAAAAGCAAAATTGTTTTTAGTTTTATCAATGCAAGTATTGAAACTACCATTTATATATTTTTTCATAATTGAACATTACAAAAGTAGTACATAAAAGCCCAAAATGAATGATGTCCTTTAATAAAATTGTGTGCCTTATAGTATTTTCAGATTCGCTGAGAGATATTATTCAAAATTATCAATTGTCCCACCTCAATTCCCACAAGGATAACAGCGACAACGTAGCGCCACCTTCTTACGCTACTGACCAACTCACTAGTTTCCTTCACATCCACAAATCTCTTTTCAATCAATCACAAAGGTGTTTGCCGACCAAATCGGAGACATCCTCAAGAAACCTGCCTAGTATTTATAACCGTAGAGCTTGTATGAAAAGAATTGTGAATATGAGGGAGGCGAAGGAGTTGTTTCAGGATCATGGCAAGAGGCGCTCCTTTGTTTCTGCCTATTCCTGTGAGATAAAAACGTGACATTTTGATTTTGAATTCTTTTTGTACAGACTCTAATAATATAAGTCAATAGATTATTTTAAACTGACTTTGTTTATATTGTAATGCGTCTTAACACTTAATTAAGGCGAGTCTGTGGTGTAGCGGTAATGAAATGCTCACGCTAACCGAAAGCCCCCGTTCAAAAAGTTTGGTACCTTGGTCGTCTTTTTTTGTATGATACAAGTACGTTTAGTAGATTAGATAGTGCATAAAGTTGTAAAATTATTAAATAAATTACTATATAAATGTGAAACAAAATAGGGAAGCAAGAGGAGATGCAAGAATCCAATTGCACTTTTATGTTTTTTTTATTTATTTAGCCAATCCAACAGTACAATTCATGATATATATTTACAACAATAATTAAAAACACTACCATTAATAGAATTGATCAATAATTTAACTATGTATTTACACTACAAGGTAACTAAATAATTTTTACTTAACAACTTTAAAAAAAGAGAAAAAAACTAAACGTCCCCAGTATAAAATTTGTGTGTGTATGTGTGCGTGTGTTGTGTAAGTGTGTGTGGGTGCGTGTGTGTGTCCATTAATTTATAAAATTTTACTCTATAAGTCTTTAAGTTATAGTGCCCCAATAAATATAGATAAAATAAGTTATAAGGAGTTTTGTCAGCCCATGTAGGTATAATTACATCCAAAACAAAAGAAACACACTAAAATAACAAACGCGTACAAACATACACACACTCGAAAATCCTGTTACTGCTTCATGAAAATTGTATGCTGTTAAATTTACAAATAAATATAGCCTTTCAATACAGTAAAAAAATGTTTAATTTATATAATTAGTTGTACTTGTATATTATGTACTTGTATTTTATTAACCGTGATGTAGTGGTAGAATGTAATGGTTACGGATTCAAAACCACTCGCCGGTACCAACGTACCTTTGATATATGTACTTTGGTTGTCCTGTTTCTATGATACAAGCACTTTAGTAACTTAGCTAAGTATATGTATAATAAAATAAAATATATAAGTACAAAATGTTTAACATAATACGAGTATATTGATGAACTCTAAAACTTTAACAAGCTGGAAACTTCCCTCAAAGTTTGTCAAATTCGTTCAACATTGAACAAACATGCTTAAAGAACTTAATAAATCTGAACTTATTTTATGAAGAACAACTTTTTTCTTATTTATTCTTTAAGGCCAATTATTATTAGATAAGTTTTTTTCACATAAATTAATGCAAATGGCTTTCTTGTTTTTACTCGCGACCAGAGTGGTTTAAAAGTTTAAAGCCTTTGAGCAATAATGAGTGTTGTAAAGTTTTAGAAAAGTTTATAAGAGTTTTTTTTAAAGGGGGACAGCCGAAGTAAAAAAATACGCTGATGTTCGATATAACATCATATGTTTGGGGCAAACCTTGCAACTGAATTTTCAAGCACTTAATGATGAAACTTTGCATACATGTTTAGTTTGAATGACAATATCTCATAAGTGACATCATTCTTAATCCAATATGGCGGACGGTCCAAGATAGCGAACCTTTTATTTTTTGTGCACTCTTCAAGATATGGGTATTAAATGAAAAGGTTTGCTGAGAAGGATACCAATAATAATATGGCTTTACTTTAAATCCAATACGGCGAACCGTCCAAAATGGCAGACTAATTAAGTACGACAACTCTTGGCAATAAAAATAACGCCTAAGGACTTAATAGGTCCAATCGGTCTGAAATAATGTTATCCCGGGCCCTTTAAAGTGCGTATGATTTTGGGGTCGAATTGTTCTAGTCTTGCAAATAAAAAAACGCAAATAGCGCGAATGAGCGAACATTTGTAGCTAATGTGAATGTACTACGTCAAATATAATAATTTACAACTGATATACATACATAGATAACAATATAGATAACCAATATTTACGTCAACTTAGCTGAAACTAGGGTTTTAATAAAAAAGGCGACCGCGGTGTATTAATAGATAAATGGCTCACAAACCAAAAGCTCCCAGTTTGAAATGTGGTACCAACGTGTCTTTGTTATATGTCCTGTTTCTATGATACAAGCACTTTTGTAGTTTAGTATAGAAATGTAAATTAATAATAGAAAAATCACTGACTCGACATATGACAGCACCTCGCTTGATGTTAAGCTGGAGTGTGGTCCATGAATGGATGTCACAGCTACTACAATTCAATAACTGTGGGTAGCAATCACATGCACTATGCCAGCCTAGATGGAACCGACAACTGCCTACCACTCTTTGTTAACCAGACCTGAAGCAAATAACCACCTGTTTATTTTTAATAACAAAAATTTGTAATTAAAGCTATGAAACAAACACTTGCTCCGACCGGAATCGAACCCGGGACTTTACGCGAAACAAACTAATCGCCAAACCGTTCGTCCAGGCCTGTCGTCAAAATGTTAGCCGTAGCTAACTACCCTAATGAACTACGGCCGAATTACGGGGCTTAAAATGGCTGATTTAAATCAGCCAGCCAACCTTTGGATTAATTATTTGGGATTATTTCAATTAAATTTAAAAACAAAATAAAATATATAGTAGAATGATTTATACACAATCGGATCAATTTAGGAATAATAGTTACTTAATAATCTAATTTCACTCGAATTACAAGTAATTTAATTCCCAAACATAGGGTTCTAGCAGAAGCTTCGTAAACACGATTTAATTAAATTTACACTAATTAAAGGCCTTTAGAGGCTTACTTTGTGAATTGGAAACAACTTTAAGCTGTACTGTTTAAATAATAATTTCAGTAACTTCCTTTCAATTATGTACTGAACATATTTTAATGTAGTTATAAATTTACTATGACAAAGATTGACAAAGGGATGCTGCGATGGTTTGGGCACATAGAAAGGATGAGTAAAAGTAGATTGACGAAAGCAATTTAAAAATCTGATGTGATTGGATGCTTTAAACAAGGCAAGCTCAGGAGGGTGTTTTTAGATCAAATCGAAGACATCCATAAGAAAGCTAGGTTGCCTAGTGCCCATAACCGTAGAGCTTGTATGAGTATGAAGAGAATTATGAATGTAAAGGAAGAGAGAGAGTTGTGTCAGGATCGTGGCAAGTGGCGCTTCATTGTCTGTGCCTATCACCGTGAGAAAGAGGCCTGAATTAATTGATTGATTGATCAACTGTAAAATAACTGAAAGTTGATATCAATGAGGCTCAGTTTAAGTGTAAAATGTTATATTCTTTGTTTAGGTACTTACTTATTTATTTGTTAGGAGGTTGTAGAAGATTTTAATTGAAGTACGTATAAGGGATCATAGTGGTTAATTGTAAATAAATATTAAATACATATTTTGAATAAATATATTAAATTATAATAATAACTAATGTGATTTGAAAGAAGATTATCAGACAAGAGGAGATTGACGAAAGAGATTTGTTTCACGATGTAACAAAACTATAAATTCTATAATTAAAAAGTTTAGTAAAAAATATACATCTTGTATATTTTTAAGCTGACCAAAAACGAGCAATATCAACGTTGATATGACAGCACCTCGCCTGATGTTAAGCTGGAGGTGACTGCTACTACAGTTCGATAACCTTTCAGTGTTAACCAAGCATTTGGGGGCCAGGTGCCACGTTACCCGACATCTTTTAACCCTAGTCCAGCGAGCCTCTAAACCGACGACCTTTTTGGGAATAATCATACTGTGGATGCCTTAAGGCCGTCCACATAAATTGTAAATATTTTGAAAAATATCTATTGTTATTTTTATGGACTTTGTAATTAGGATTTAATTAAATTATAAATCTTAATTGTGTCTTTTACTCCACGACAGTTCCGGCATGTCTTGCTTGCCAGTAATTGCAACTTTGGAGCTGATCCCGAAATGTGACTGAATCACTTTACGGTCTGTACACTTGTGTTTAGGAAGGTTATTCCATTTCTGATGGTTCTAGTTAGGCGTCGTGTGACGTCAAAGGTTTGCTCTGTTTTAAAATTGAATCGTAGCATCAGATGTCACAGCTATAATAGGTCGGGTGGTAATTGGATTACTTTGTTCTTGTTCTAATCAGTCGCGACCTTTCATCCCGACTTGCCTGATGGTAAGCAAGAGGAGGTCCAGGAGTGAAACTAACTCGACTGAAAAAACCGAGTTAGTTCACGGCTGCCAGTCGCCGTCACTATGCCGGCAAAAGGTGCTTCGTTACGCATCGCTTGAAGGATCCAAGGTCATAGGATGGAGAGAACACATGGGCTGGCAAAGCATACCACTTGTCGATTGTTTTACATAGAAAAAACACACCGACTAAATGCGGATGTTTCCCCTGACGAGTGCGGGTATTACGGGTGTGAAAAGACGAGGTAGGAACAGGGTTAAAGAGCTCATCGGAACATTCTCCGTGCCATGTCAGCGAGTTGCAGGCTCCAGAGTTCGTGTAACCTTTGCATCTCCTATAATTAATTTAACTGTAGATTCTATTAATATAGTCTTTGTATAAATAGCCTGTTGACTACAGTATGTCGACTGGTCGTGCTATTGTCGTTTGTCGTTATTTAATGAAGGCTCCAGACTCAAGGCTCAAGTGATAATGTAATTTACATAATTTTTGGGTTACAGAGCTCATTAACATGTTAATTATGCTTCAAAGGCTTCTCACTTCTTTGTGAAAGTGAGGAAAAAACCTTTTAAATGCGTTTTTAGATGTATAACGATGTATAACGCGTTAAGATGTATAAGATGTATGAAGTGGCGTTGATTATCAATTAGGCTGGCTGGTAAAGGTGACTGAGTTAACCGTGAAATGAAATGTTTTTTTAGTCGTCAGCGCTCTTGGATCTCCCTTCTAGCAAGCAAGTCGAGGTCAAATGTGTATTGAATAACACACCATACCGTTTCGCGTAAAGTCCCGGGTTTGAATCTCAATCGGGGCGAAGATTTATTTCATAGCTTTTATTTGTATTATTTTATTATTAGATTAAATATGTCATTTTTTTTGCCTATCCCTGTGGAAGAAAAGCGTGACAATCAGATATTTGCTCCGGGTCTGGAAATCTGTGGTAAGCAGGGGGTCCTCAGTCTGCCTATCTTGGGTAGTACCACCACTTGCAAGTATACAGATCGTGAAGTGATTTGGTCGCGTTTAGGAATCTGCTTGTAAGTTGCCGGTTTTAATTAGGCCGGCATTGTGGGTACGACTGCTACTTGCGGCAATTTAACTTATTTTTTTAGTTTTTTAAACTATAGTTTTATTTAAGTAAGACGAGTGTGTGTTATCAATTGCCTTAATTCATAAATCACAAGTTACAAGTATACAGACCATGAAGTGATCTAGTCACGTTTCGGCATCAGCATGTAAGTTGCCAGTTCCAACTAGGCCGGCATAGTGGATGTGACTGCTACTTACAGATATTGAATTGTGGTAGCAGTGACATCCATTCATAAACCGCACTTCAGCTTAACATCATGCTGGGTGCTGCCATATGTCGAGTCACAAAAAAAATCTTCCTGCAGCTTAACATCAGCTGGTTGGCGCTTATACGAGTATATCGTTTCACAATAGAAAATAAATTTCCAAGTGGGATTTATTGAGTTCTATATTCAAACACATCGAATAAGTAATAATCTCTGATACAAGCAGCTATAAGTAAGCAGCTTATAGAATTTTATAAAACTTCATAAAATACTTATAGAATTTTAAAATAATATTTTATACGTTATATAGTACGTTAATATATTTTGTATACAAATAAACGTAATTATGTATATTTTATACAAATGTTGCTTCAGGAGTTTCATTGTTATCTAATTCCAAAAAAAACCGACATAGTGACGGTTACTAAGGCTATCGTAATCTAAGTCGTTTTTCAGTCGTCGGCACTCCTGGACCCTTGGAAAATTTGATGTAGAGTCACAATAAAAAAGAAACGGCTTACGATTCAAGTTATTTCTCACAAACTACAAATTCCTTAACAATTTCAAAGGCGACCGTGGTCTAGTGGCAGTGCAATGGTTACGCAAACCGAGAACATGAGTTCGAGACCACCCACCGGTACCAATGTATCTTTGATATATGAACTTTGGTTGTCCTGTTACTATGGGACCAGGACTTTAGTAGCTTAATATAGAAATGTAAATAAAATAAAAATTATTGCTTTAAACCCCACAGGGATAGGCAGAGACAACGTAGCGCACTTTCCACGATCCTGACACAACTCTCTAGCTTCCTTCACATTCACAACTCTCTTCATACACGTACACTATTGTTAAGGCAACCGTGGTGTAGTATACTTAGTTCAATGGTTACGCAAACCGAGAGCACGGGTTCAAGTGCATTTTAACTGTAGTAGCAGTCGCCTTTATTCACGCCTTTTTCCCACGAGGATAGGCAGAGACAATGGAGCGCCACTTGCTACGATCCTGACACAACTTGTTTTACCAGTAATTATATCTTTTAATTTGTAAATTTTGACGACAGGCGAAGCCCATTGGTTAGCAGACCACCCTTTAAGGCGTAAAGTCCCGGGTTCGATTCTCGGACGGAGCCAATATTTGTTTCATAGCTTTATCAGGCGGGGTGCTGTCATATATCGAGTCACAAAAAATATCTATGAACTGTTTCTAACCTTAATCGACATGAATATTTAATAAATGAAATATACAATTATTGTAGAAGTTCGTATTATTTTCTATTAAATATTAAAATGAGTGAACAAGTCAAATTAATTACATTTTACATAACGGATAGCTAACAGGAAAATGACTAAGTGAAATAATGGAAAATTAATATTAAATGGAAAACAACATTTTGGGAAAATGTTTACCAAGTTTTTGTTAAGTCGCGACATCTGACTTTGACTTTCCTGTCGGTAAGCAAGGAAAGGTCCAAGAGCATCGCCGACTGAAAAACTGTTTCAGCTTATGGTTGCCCCAGTCGCCGTCACTATGCCGGCCAAATATAGAAACAAAATAATAAGTATGTAAATAATGTAGTTTACAAGTCACTGAATTTTCTTATCGCAACTCATTTGACATTACCTTCATTCGTTAACTGCCATACTTAGTGATTCAGACGCTTGTTTATGATAACTGAGTAAGCTATCACGGCTGCGTTGCCACAAGGGTAGGCAAACTCATTGAATCGCTACATAAAACCTACACATACAGTCAAATTAGCTTGGTGACGTTTGTAGTAGAGCGCCTAAGAGCGCGTTTCCATTATAAACACACGTCATGTCCTTGGGTTTTAATTGGAAGCAAACGAAAAATAACCGGAAATTTTAAAAGGAAAAGCACAAAATTCAGTACTTACGAATTAACTATTTAATAAAAATACATAAAACCGAGCAATTATTTTCACTGACAAAGCATATATAGGTACATACGTCACATACCCTCTCGAAATCTTGGTCTGATGGAAGCACTTTAGGTTTAAAGTGGCAATCGGGCAAAATATTTAAATAAATAAAAATAGTTTATTAATTTATTTTCTGACTGTACACAACTACAAAAACGTCTCCAAGCTATAACTAAACATAATGATAGAAGATCGTAACATCTTTATCTACCGCCACGACACAATGGAAACGCGCTCTTAGGCGTGTGTACTACACACACTATCAATCAATCAAATTGTCACGCCCTTTCCCACAGGGATAGGCAGAGACAACCGAGCGCCACTTGCTACAATCCTGACACAACTCCCTCGCTTATTTTTTCAAGAATAAAATAATGTGTCATTTATTTTTTTATTTGAATATAAATTTCTTTATGTTATTTAAATCCTTTATTGCACCAAAATAAACTTAAAAATAGGTATAATTAAATTTTAATTAAAGAAATAAATTCAGCGTCTACACAACATTTGTATTGGCAACTTGGCTATATTTCAATTACGAACCAAACTCATAACATAAAACAAACATCAAATAAACCCTATAAACATTGACAGAGCCATCATTAAATACAAATAAACAAAAACAAATATAATAAATGAAAAGTAAACAAACAAACTTACTTTGCCCTTAATGAGAGTTGCCGGTCAGTTGGGCAGACATATTTGTTGGCTGTATTACGATAATTCATTGCACTTTTGAAAGAGAAACAATTTGCGCGCGAAAATATGTGCGGAAAAGCGCGGGAAAGGCCCTCTCGCGACGGAGGCTTTATGTGAACTGTTGCTTGCCGCGTGGTTACATTGGAAAATCGATAATTTGACAAAGGAGCCACTCGACACCATGTTTAGCGACTGCCTTATCGCTGGCGTTAACTGACATACGTTACTAATTGATGCATTTACGCAATAGATATATAAATACATTGTACATATATACGTTCTATAAGTTTTTTATTGTGACTCGACATATGACAGCACCCCGCTTGATGTTAAGCTGGAGTGCCGTTTATGAATGGATATCACTATTACTACAATTCAATAACTGTAAGTAGCAATCACATTCACTATGCCGGCCTAGTTGCAACCGGCAATTTACAAGCTGATCCCGAAACGCGAAATCACTTTACGGTTTGTATACTTGTAAGTGGTGGTACTGCCCCGGATCGGCAGACTGGGTACCACTGCCTACCACAAGACCTTTAGCAAATATCCGCCTCTTTTTTTATTAACAAATATTTGCTTCGACCGGGAATCGAACACGGGATTTTACGCGCAACAAACCAATCGCTACCCGTTCGGCCACGCCTATCGTCAAAAAAGTTTATTGTTTGAAATACATTTTATTGATCAGTATGGTCTCCCTAAACATCAATACACTTATTCTAACGAGAATCCAATTTTCATAAATTGGATTCACTTCTATCCCTGAAGTGAGAATCTGAAAGAACTGCAAAATACGCTACCACAGCTGTGACCTCATTATATTTTATTTTTAATATATATTTTTAATTTAAACCAATAATTCTGTTAATAAAAAAAAGGCGGCTTTTTCCTCCGGGTCTGGTTATCAAAGAGTGGTAGGTGGTACTCAGTCTACCGATCCGGGGTAGTATACAGAGCATGAAGTGATTTAGTCACGTTTCGGGATCAACTTGTAAGTCGCCAGTTCCAACAAGGCCAACATAGTGGATGTGAACTGCTACTTACAGTTATTATTTTTTTTTATTAGCATTGACGACCGGAAGTCGAACCTGGGACTTCACGCAGCTAACTAGAGGCCCACACATGTCATCAAAAAACGCCCTTCAATGTATTCATGTAATTTTACATACCCTAATACTACACTACACAAGAGGTCGAGGATTCGATTCCCAGGGGGAGCGATTATACCCAATCTAAAAGCTCACTGATTTAAACCCCAAATCTCCAATGTATCTTTGATGTATTACATAGTCTTAGTCTTTAAGTTTCTGTGATATGTGCGTTCTATGAGCTTACTGTCCCCGGCAATTATGTTTTAAGAATAATATTTTAAAATATTATTGATTAGATTCATTAGATGCACTACAGTTTTTTAATACATAAATTATTGTGAAATGATCACTAAATCACTTCACGGTTTGTATACTTGTAAGTGGTGGTACTACCCCGGATCAGCAGACTGGGCTTCACTGCCTACCACTCTTTGATAACCAGACCTGAACCAAATATACACCTCTTTTGTTATTGATAAAAATTTGTAATTTTTAATATAATTATTAAAAATTACAAATAAAAGCTGTGCAACAAATATTAGCTCCTAGTGGGAATCGAACCCGGGACTTCACACATAGCAAAATGAAGTATCATTTGTACATAGCTGATACCACAAATAAAAATTAGTAATATTTTTAGTTTAGTTGATTCAAATAATAAAAATATTGACGCCGTTTGGGGTCGAGACGATGGGCCCTTGGGAGTTAAGCGCCTGGCAAGGGAGTTGTCCAGGCGGCTGACGGAGAAGTCTGGAGACAGGAAGGCTGGCAATTATTTCTGCCAACGTATTAGCCTTGCTATACAAAGGGGAAATGTTGCCAGTCTCCTTGGGACTATCTCTGATGCGAAATCATTAGATGATATTTTTTATTTATAGTTTAATTATAGTTAATTATTACTTTTAATGAAGTTTAATTGTAAATATTTATTATTAATAAATAAATGATTATAGTATAAAAAAATAAAAAATAAAAATGAAAACAATGTTTATTACAAATTATTACAAATGAGGAGGAGGGAGTTGTTTTAGGATCGTGGCAAGTGGCGCTCCATTGTCTCTGCTTATAACTGTGTGAAAAAGGCGTGACAATTTGATTGATTGATTACAAATGATATAAAAAATTCGCAGTGCGTCTAATGATTTGCCCAGGGACTGTATCTATATACCTATCTATAGGTATACATACCAACGTAAAGGCCGTCTCCTTAAATTACTGCTTCGAAGGTTTTAAGGGCAATAATTTGTTAATTGCTCTTAAAATCGAACGATAACTTGGGTAATTTAATATTTAAAGCTGATGTATAGCTTTTATATATTTTTTAATTTAGTCATCCTTTACTCCGAAACGATAAATATATTTTTTTTTTTTTTTTTATTGTGTCTCTACATATGACAGCACCCCGCTTGATGTTAAGCCAAAGTGTGGTCCATGAATGAATGTCACTGCTACTACAATTCAAAAACTGTGAGTAGCAATCACATCCACTATGCCGGCCTAGATGGAACCGGCAACTTACAAGCTGATCCCGAAACGTGACCAAATCACTTCACGGTCTGTATACTTGTAAGTGGTGGTACTACCCCGAATCGGCAGACTGGGTACCACTGCCTACCACTCTTTGATAACCAAACCCGAAGCAAATATCCATCTCTTTTTTTATATTAACAAATGAAAACAAATATTTGCTCCGACCGGGGATCGAACCCGGGACTTTACGCGCAACAAACCAGTCGCTAAACCGTTCGTCCACGCCTGTCGTCTAAATTCTGTTTCATAGCTTTTATTTGTAGTTCACAGACCGTGATGTGATTTGGTCACGTTTCGGGATCAGCTTGTAAGTTGCCGGTTCCAACTATGACGGCATAGTGGATGTGATTGCTACTGAATTGTAATATTCATTCATGGACCACACTTCGGGTTAACATCAAGCGGGGTGCTGTCATATGTCGAGTCACAATAAAAAAAAACATGAAAACACTTTAGGCTGTGTCCTATATCATATACTTTAATTAAAATATATTGGAAATACAAAATTGACACATCAGTTGAGTCTAAATATAGATTCTAGTCACCTATATCCAATTCAATTACGGTGATAGATGTCAACGCACACCCTTGTCAAGCGACGCAATAAATAGTAGCCATTATGAATAAACATGGCCGATAATTAAGCCTACAAATGGACAACAATTAGATACTTTGATGCCTCCGTAATTCATAATAAACGACTAAGTGATTGTCAGTTTTTAGGCTAAAAATACACGACTTTCGAGATCGGTTTGAGAGGCCGACATAGTGGATGCGACTACTACTCGCAGTTATTTGAACTGTACTAACAGTCGCCTCTAATGTGTCGTGACACAATAAAAGAAATATACGAGGTACTAATAAAAGTGCTACTTAGGATCCTCCGCAAAGCGATTTACATAAAATATATTGTTGCCGATATAAAGAGTCTGTTGTAGCGGGGCTGAACCGGGTTCTTGATTGTATTACCCATTGGGGCGACGAGAATCTGGTTCAGTTCAATGCAGACAAGACGCAATGTATGCGCGTTCTCGACGAAAAAATCCCCATTTATCCCCCTTCCTTCTCTTCGTAACATTTCCCTTGGTACTTCGGACAGACTGGACATCTAAGGGATGTCCCTTCGCAGCGACCTGAATCACAGGGATCACATTGAGCGGGCTATTAAGACCACCTCCCTTGGCATCCTAAACAAGGTGCGGCGGTTCTTCGCGCCAGAGCTTCGCCTGCTATTATACAAGGCTCAAATTCTCTCTTGCGCGGAGTACTGTTCGCATCTCTAGGACGGCTCTGCCAAGTATCTTCTCAATGCCCTGGATTCATTGCAGCGCCGAGCTGTCCGAATTATAGGTGATGCGGAGGTTACACGAACTCTGGAGCCTCTGCAATTACGCAGAGACATGGCGGCTCTATGCGTCCGCTATCGCCTATACCACGGGGAATGTTCCGAGGAGCTCTTTAACCTTGTTCCTATCTCGTCTTTTCACACCCGTAACACCCGCTCTGGTTGGGGGTAACAATCACATTTTGTCGACAAAATAGGTAGTCGAACTAAAAACTAAAAAGTTATTTGTGGAACAATGGACAAGTGGAAAACTTTGCCAGCCTATGTGTTCTGTCCCTCGTATAATCTTGGATTAAGCGATGCGTGAAAAAGCAGCTTTAGCCGGCATAGTTTAAATACTGTGAAAGGCGACCGTAGTGTAATGGCAGTGGCACGGGTTCGAAACCAGAGTACCAATATATCTTTGATATATGTACTTAGGTTGTCCTGTTTCTATTATACAAGCACTTTAGTAGCTTAATATATAAATAAATTTAAAAATAAATTAGTGTTAGTTTAATGCCGATTAATAACACGTAAAATAATACAATTAATAAACAGATTGAACTAGGTACAAATAAAACCCATCGGAGCCACTACCTACGCAATAAACTTACTAAGAATCAATTGAGTTTATTCAATTATAATCTATTATCGTTATAAATGAATTAATTCCTTTCTCTACACGAGTTAATTCATTTTTTATGACATGACAAAGATAATTAAACCATCCTTTAGCCACCCGCTGTTCTTTGATCTCTTCATGACGTCACTAATTTTCCTCACGCTTTCCGCCAGTTTCTGCGAATTCTATTCAACGTCCAAACCAGTTGGCGGGGAGAGGGGTGACTGTAAATTAGAAAGAAACAGCTGCTACATATACTGTATAGTGATGTGTAACTAAGCGAAATATTTGAACTATTATTCCATATAGATCTTATTTGTTTTTTTATCACTTGAATATGAGTTTTTTTTATTGTGATGCGACATTTAAAGTCGAGTTAACTTATGATAAGTAACTCAAGTTTCAAAAATACATTAGGAGTATTATGAACAAGATTGTGACATTACCGTTGCTTTCCCTCAAGAGAGTAAAAATGGGAGGTAGGAATAAGGTTAAAAAAAACTTTATCTGTTGTGCAGGAGATATAAGGCGACAAAGTCACTATCTAAAATCTACAATATCATGTAAATATATTGATATATCGTAATTTAGCTGTGGGAGGCTGGAGGAGATAGTTATATAATTAAGAATTTATAGTTACTATCGAGTACTACGATAATAAACATTATCATAATTTTTCTTAAGAATAAGTTTAAATCAATTTTTAATAATAATCTCAGTTCATTGATTACTAAAATAATTGAACTCATAACTTACGTCATATTAGTGTTGCACTATACTATTGAATTTGACAGCTTTGACATTTGTGCAGTGATGGCGCACTTGGATTTGCGAAAGGCGGAGATTTTTATGTAAAACAAACAATCTTTATATTTATCTTATCTAATGTAGTGTAGTAGTGTGACAACAAATAGTATTGATGCCGTATCCGAGGCGGTTCTCCGCCAAAATGGCAGATTACGAGGAGGAAGTGACCGTAGTCGATGTATACGATTTGGCCTCTGATATTGGTAAAGAATGTGAAATAATTATTGAGAAATTCGGGGCTGATGCTGTTACCGCGCTGTTGCCGAAAGTGATAAACGCTCTAGAGCTGTTAGAGAGCCTCGCGGTGCGCAACGAGAAGGAGAATCATGTTTTACAAGAGTTGACTGCAAAGATATCACAACTGGAGAATGACAAAGTTGAGAAGGCGGAGTATAGACAACGATTTGAAAAGGTACGTGTTTAAAGGTCATCGTTTAAGTGAATAAGTGTTTGTATTATGCGTGCTGTTGCACGAAATATCGTTCAAGATTTCGACATAGATGCAATATTGATTGCCAATGTGCAGTTCTGATTGAATTCATTCTGTTCTCTGACATTGACACCAACCAACAATTGCGGACAATTGGAAAGTGCACTTATAAGTTGTTAAATTTAACTGTGTGATATTTCTGCTACAACTATCTCTTTAATACTAACTTTTTAATAACATTCGAAAACTTAACAGCAAACTTAGTAAAGCATACCTTGGTTTCTTTAGCCTGAAAACCCAATACAATAATATATGCTAGGTTATAAACATAAAATAAATAATGATTAAGTCGCTTGTATTTACACATTCAATCATTCTAAATAACAATAATAATAAAAAGTGCAATATGCAACAAATAATACACCTATGATACTGTCAACTGACCTATGATTCATGTTATTCCACAAACTAAAGTGTATAATTACATGTATATACTTTAAAGGCAGTGACAGTGGTGTAGTGGGAGTGCAATGGTTATACAAACTGAGTGCACAGGTTTAAAACCACTTGCTGGTACCAATGTATTTTTGATATATGTACTTTAGTTGTCCTGTTTCTATGATACCAGCATGTTAATAACTTAATATAGAAATGTAAATTTAAAACATAATTATTACATATTATTATACTTTCTATATTAGTTGTATGTTTACAAATTAGTAAGTTGTTATTGTTTGTCATAACAAAACACAAAGTTATAGTTGGAATGCATGCAACATACAATATAATGAATGGTTATTATAAAGTTCACTTTTTATTGCAACAATCCATTGGCACAAGATTCCATAGTAATATTTCTCTAATTAAAATCATTGTAATTTATTCATTTGTATGCCACACAATAAAAACATAAAGAGTTTCTGTATGAACATTTCATGATCAGAGACTTTCCTATAAAAGCAGTTGATCCCTGAACACGACTAAGCACTTCACAGTCTGTATACTTATAATTGGTGGTACTACCCCAGCATCACTGCCTACCACTCTTTGACAACCAGACTGGAAGATAATATCCACCTCTTTTATAAAAAATAAAAGCATAAAATGAATATTTTTCCAACCGGAAATCGAACCTGGAACTTTCTGTGTGCTGCAGACTAGTGTGCTAACCAATACACGACTCCTGTCATCAAAATATTTAATTTATTACAATAACAAAAAGAACAATGAACACAGAATCAATACCACAGCTTTTAATTGCTGTGATTTTGTATTGTCTGTCAATCACAAAGACACGCCATATTAACAGTTCTGCTTTGAACTGTCATAATTATAGCTTGTTTATTTTGCACACCTAAATTATGCCAAATAAAGGAAATAATAATGTGATTACATTGTAATCTTAATACAATAAACTATTTTAAAATGTAAATGCAACTGTTAATACAATTAATAACAAGTCCCCCATACAAAATGAATGATGTCCTTTATTTATTTCTTTTACATATTTGTTTGTTACTATTAGATTATTTGTTACTTCTAATTTTTATGGGCACTAGGCAGCTTAGCTTTCTTAAGGATGTCTCCGATTTGGTAACAAAGCTTGTATGAAGAGAATTGCGGATGAATTGTGGATAGCGAGGGAGTTGTGTTTGGATTGTGGCAAGTGGCGTTCCATTGTCTTTGCCTATCCCTGTAGGAAAAGAAAAAGATGTGACAAATTTTTAATATACCTAAATCAGGAATCATGTGAATATTTTTACTTTCATAAGTCATGTTAATTTTATAGTTTAATTAATCTATATTACTTATGACATACAAAACTATGAGTTAATCAATCATATAATATTATATAATTAATCCATTGAGATTATTGATAATATTATATTTCTATTTAAATGTTGTTAAGTTTATAATTAGATGTGGAATTACATAGATTATGCATTTACTATTTATAAGGATAAAAACTATCATCATGTGACCATATCAACACTGTGTGTTAGGCTGCTATTCATCATCATCAGCCAGAAGGCGTCCACTGCTGAACATAGGCCTCCTCCTTAGAACGTCAAGATGCCAGTTGCTTCCACTGGTTATTCGTGACTTTCACTATGTCGTTACTCCACCTAGTAGTAGGCCTACCTACGCTGTGTTGTCCGGTTTGTAGTCTCCACTCTAGAACCTTTCTTCCCCATAGGTTGTCGGTTCTTTGAGCGATGTGGCCAGCCCATTGCCACTTCAGCTTGCAAATCCTACAAACTATGTTGGTAACTTTGGTTCTTTGACGAATATCCTTCTATTACACCGTCATAAATATCTGTCATCATCATTAAAATTATATGCCTGAATTCCCATGTGGATAGGCAGAAACAATCAAAAGCCACTTTCCATGATATGGCTTTTTTGCTTCTTTCACATCCACATATGTATTATTCACTTTCGAAGCTTAGTATAGAAATGAAAAAAAAAACTTTTTATGTATGTCAAAGATACGTCAATCAATCAAATTGTCACGCCGTTTTTCCACAAGGATAGGCAGACAATAGAGCGCCTTTTGCCTGCCTTGTTTAACGCATCCATCCACATCAGATTTATAAACTCCTGTCGTACTTTCACTCATCTTTTTCATGTGCCCAAACCATCGAAGCATTTCTTTGTCAATCCTTCTTTGGATTGACTACATCTTCTTTCGAACTGCAACTATCGCGCACTAAGGTGTGATTCTGCCGTCGGACTCTCAACGTCGACTTGTTTGTATGAGATTAATTGATTGATTACGTAGCCGCTGCATTAATATTGTTTCCAAACATCATATTTATAATCTATGACTTAGCAAATACTGATTGTCGCAATAGTGTCGCCTTGCACGGAATCCAACTTATACAAAGAAGTAGTGCAGTCTGCAGTCGCTGGCGGAATCACACCTTTATTCTATCCGCTATCGTCAATCCACATATACTATTTAAAGACCGCATTCCTACAGCGTTAATTCTACTCTCATGCTTCTTCTGCCATATCCAACATTCACTTCCATACATTAATGTGGAAACAAGCACCGCATTAAGATATTTCATACATGAGTTATGAAAATACATAATATACTATTATTCCGTCGTAAAGTACAAACACTTTATCTAAATAAAATAAAAATGTATTTAACCAAAAGACAATTGAAAGACAAAGTACAGACAGGTAGATTATTAGGTGCGTGTCCTGTTTGTGACTAACCCGATTAAAGTACATAATACCTATTGCCCGTAATTTGAGTGATAAATGTACGGACTTTTATTTCCTAATTAGTGTTGTGTTTGCTGGTCTTTTTAGGGTTCCGTAAAAAAAGGTACCCTTATAGATTCGTCATGTCTGTCTGTTTGTCCGTCCGTATGTCACAGCCACTTTTTCCCGAAACTATAATGTTGAAACTTGATAAATAGATACAATACAAAAATAGAAAAAATACATATATGATGTATATTACCATGCAAAACTCAAATATAAAATTTATCAAACGAACTACAAGAACTTTTATATTATGTTACTTGCTGCTACGGAACCCTTCATGGGCGAGTCCGACTGGCACTTGGCCGCTTTTTTCACTTTATTATCTTGTGGGTTATTCTTTTCCAAACTCAGTAACTCTTAACTAACAACGCTTATTAGCTGATCTGATGACGTGACAAAGTTCGATCGAGCTAATGTTGAAGTTTTAATTTTTTAACATTGTGACCTGATATATGACCTTGATTTGCCTAATGGTAAGCAAGGGGATAATCAAGAGGACTTAGGAGATCCAAGAGTGCCGGCGACTATAAAAAACTGATAATAGTCAAAATGCTAGTTTCAACGAATCTAAAACGTGAAGTTTGACATTTGAATTTTATGTATGTATATTGTATATATCTAGAATATACGCCCCAATTATTTGCATGACCTTTACGAAGGTGCGGGTTTATAACTCGCGACAGGGATTGCCTTACGAAATAAGATATTATTTGAAGTTGAGTTATTTTTTCCATATATTTAATTCGATGTTATTGTCAAGTGAAAATGGGTTCTTTTTGTTATGTTTGGGAGTTCTTTTAAATTAGGATAATGGAGTCACGTTTCGTATGACAAACCTTTGGAGAAAATATTATTTGCTAATACTCGTAGGCAATTGTATTACAAGTATACAGACCGTGAAGTGATTTGGGATCAGCTTGTAAGTTGCCGGTTCCATCTAGGCCGGCATAGTGGATGTGATTGCTACACACAGTTATTGAATTGTAGTAGCAGTGACATTCATTCATGGACCACACTTTGGCCTAACATCAAGCTGGGTGCTGTCATATGTCGAGTCACAATAAAAAAAAATATTATAACACGATTTTATTATTAACTTATATGTATGTAACTATGTAACGGAATCTTTCAAATTAATTTTCACCCACTTCTAGAGGTCTGAATAATTTTAAAATTTGTACACGTATTTAAGATCGATGACAATACAATCATTATATAAATTTTTCTTGGCCGGCATATTGACTGCAACTGAGGCAACCGGTTGAAATATTGGGTTGGGTTTTTTTAGTAAGTCGAGGCAAGTCGAGATCAGGAGCAGGTTCAAATTAGTTTTAAGACTAAAAAACTTATTTATTTTTTAACTATTTTTAACTATATAAGCGTAATTGGACAACTTATTCGCAATATCATTTTACAATTTTGTTAAAATATTTGGCGCATTGTTCCTTTTTTTATTGTGACTCGCCATCTGACGTGGACCCGCCTGATTGTAAGCAAAAGTGTGCCCAAGAGTACCGATGACTGTAAAAACTGAGTATTCACGGTTGCCCCAGTCGCCTTCACTATGCCGGCCAAATGTGCTTCTTCACGCATAGTTGGCTGATAAAGCATTTCACTTGTCGATTGTTCTACAAAGAAACCTTTCAGTACGACTGCCGATTCGGTCGACAATATGCGGATGCTTCCCCCGGCCTGTGAAGGTAGGAACAATTTTAAAGATGTGATGTCTTGATTGTAGGAAATCGAGGCAATCGAGGAGCAATGGCGCTCGGAGTCAGCGGATCTGGTGTCAGCTGTTGCTAGGCTTCAAGACGAAAACAAAAGACTGCGGCGCACTGTCAATGCACCAAGCGATGGTTAGTGTGGTCATTCGTAGATAGGGGACATTAAATTAAAACCTAAGCACTATAGGGGGGGCGCGGGAAGGGGGGTCTTCACTATGCTTATTTTTATCAATGTCTACGCCAAGCATCGGTAAGAGCTCAGATCAAATAATATAATATAATATACTTATATGATTTGAGGGTAAGAGCTTACTTAATACTTGAAAGGCCCCATAGTATTTCTAAGAGTGGTAGGCAGTGGTACCCAGTCTGCCGATCCGGGGTAGTATCACCACTTACAAGTATACAGACCGTGAAGTGATTTGGTCACGTTTCGGGATCAGCTTGTAAGTTGCCGGTTCCATCTAGGCTGGCATAGTGGATGTGATTGCTACTCACAGTTATTGAATTGTAGTAGCAGTGACATTCATTCATGGACCACACTTAGGCTTAACATCAAGCGGGGTGCTGTCATATGTCGAATCACAATAAAAAAAAAGAAAAAGGAAGAGTGAAAGTAGATTGACGAAAGGAATTTATAAATCCGATGTGGATGGATGCTTTAAACAAGGCAGGCCCAGGAGGGTGTCCTCGGATCAACTCGGAAACATTCTCAAGAAAGTTGGGTGAGAAAGTTGTATGAAGAGAATTGTGAATGTGAGGGAAGCGAGGGAGTTGTGTCAGAATCGTGGCAAGTGGCGCTCCATTGTCTCTGCCTGTCCCTGTGAGAAAAAAGCGTGACAATTTGATTTGATATTAGATAAATGTCTCTTTTATATCAAAAAAAATATGTTCAATGTGTCCCTTAGGCTCTATGGCTCCCCCTTCCCCCGCCCGTGAGCAGGATGCGGCCGTGTTGTCCAGGTTGACGACAACTGCTGAACAGCAGAGAGCAACACTGAGAAACCAGGAGTTGCAGCTGCAAGAGAAACAGATGCACATAGATAATGTGAGTAATAGTAACACTTTTTTATATTGTGGCTCGCTATATGACAGCCTGCTGTTAGGCTGAAGTGCGGTCCATGAATGTAGGTGACTCCACAGTAACGTCCACTATGCCGGTAACTTACAAGCTGATCCCGAAACGCCACTAAGTCACTTTACGGTCTGTATACTTATAAATGGTTGTTCTACCCTGGATCCACAGACTGGGTACCATTGATTCTTTGACTTGACAACCCGGAGCAAGTATCCTCCTCTTTGTGTTTTTAACAAATATTTGTAATGTTTAATTTAGATAATAAATAAATATTACAAATATATTTTTTGCCTTCGACCGGGAATCGAACCTGGGACCTAACGTTTAACAAAGTGGTATGCTTACCAATGCGCCACGTCTGTCGTTAAAATTTCAGGGTCTAGGAAAAGTGGCGATACTTTGTACTTACAGGTATAGGCAGACTGCAAAAACCGACTCAGTTTACGGTTGCGTTAGATTGATAAATAATCATCAATCTTGGTTTTAGTTAGGGAATCAGCATCCATATATTTGTTTTTTAAATCCATATTTGTTTATAAAAAAAATAGGCAGATATTTGCTTTGCGTTCAAGTGTTTAGGAGTGGGCAGACAGTTTGCCCAGTCCGACAATCTGGGGTAGTACTATGAATATCGCACTTTACTTATAACCTGATCATCATCAGCCCGAAGGCGTCCACTGCTGAACATAGGCCTCCCCCTTAGAACACCATTTCGAACGACAAGATGCCAGTTGCATTCACCGGTTATTCGTGACCAGTCTGACTATGTCATCAGTCCACCTAGTGGGAGGCCTACCCACGCTGCGTCTTCCGGTTCGTGGTCTCCACTCTAGAACTTTTCTTTCTCATCGGTTGTAGGTTGTTCGAGCGATATTACCTTCTACATAAATATTAAATTAGTATCTAAAAGTGGGTTAATCAAATTATAAACAATACAATCTAGGTTAAACAGATCAATCTCAATTAAATACATTCAATTTAAGTAAATACACGTTGATGTTTGATCTTTCTATTTTAAAACCATATCACAGAATTCCAATGATTTGTAATGTCCAATGATGAAATAACATATAAATGGTAGTTTCAATACTTGTATTGATAAAACTAATAACAATTTTGCTTTTAATTACTGTGCAATTGAGTTATTTGGAAAATAAGATATGGATTTTGTATCTTCCGTCAACCACAAAGACACGCCATATTAAGAGTTCTGCTTTGAACTGTCATAATTATAATTTGATCATTTTGCACATCTAAACTATGCATAATAAAGGATATATTCCAAATACATTGTAATCTTCGTACAATAAACTATTTTAAAATGTATATGCAACTGTTAATACAATTAAGCCCAAGTGCCAATACAAAATGAATGGTGTCCTTTGGGCGTGGGCGTGCATCATTAGATACAACAGTTGGGCATAACTCGTAATTTGCTTAATGTCTTCCGTATACGATTTGTTTTATCTATTTCAAAATAATAGATTTCGTGAAGTTAATCCACTCGTACATAGATTATGTTATCGTAAATATGTTTTCGGCAACATCAATTGACATTACTATATCTATTTACTATTTGTGATTTGGAGATAATTCTGTAATTTGCAAATAATTTGCCTTGTCTACGATCTTCTGGTGAAGTTGTTTTGTTTATATCAGGAGTTAGTGGATAGATAAATCATGTTTTATAAATTGTGGTTCGACAGCACCCCGACTGGGCTCCGATTCTCTTAATACATATTTTTTTTTCTATACTAAGCTACTAAAGTGTTTGTATCATAGAAACAGGACAACCAAAGTACATATATCAAAGATACATTAGTACCGGTGTGTGGTTTCGAACTCGTGTTCTCGGGTTGTGTAACCTGCACTGCCACTACACCACAGTCGCCACATGACAGAGATTTTAGTCAGAATAGCTGAAATTTCAGCTGATATTTCTCATATCAGTGCAATACAAAGAATTTGGAAAGAATAGAATCTGTGCTAACATAAAAAACTAATTCATTGTTATTTGTCTCATTTATGCTTTATGTTTGTTTATACCATGTTTATACCACGTGTGACTGAAAGAGACAACTACTTGTACTTCAATTCCTTTATTTCAAAGGTTGGCACTACTTTCTTGCAAATACAACCACTTGTAATTGTGGTTGACTTATAATATTGCTTAATTAAAAGTCACGTGGTAGTAAGAGTAGTGTGCCGTCATCTTTTTTTGAAGTATTTTAATGTCATTTGTTATTCTGTCAAATTAGGTTGTCAAATGATCATCAAAACATCAAAACAAGTGACAACCTTCTAAATTACGAATGTAAAAATGTATATTAATCCCCTTCTGACTTTTTTTTAATGCCATAAGTGAGAATAGTATAAACTGTTGTATTTTGTAGCTATTTTAGGGCTCCTTTTGTGTCTTAAGTCCAAATTCTTAAGACACAGATCATTTTTTAATTTTTTGATATCATTTTTTGTTATGCCAGTAGTATTTCGAGATCATTTAGAATGTTGCCGGTTCCAACTAGGCCGACATAGTGGATGCCTCTATTTGCAGACCGTACTTCAGCGGCATCAAGCCATTTGCTTTCATTATGTCAAGCCACAATATTTTATTTCATTGTGACTCGACATATGACAGCACCCCGCTCTAATTAGGCCGGCATAGTAGATGTGACTGCTACTTACAGATATTGAATTATAGTAGCAGTGACGTCTATTCATAGACCACACTCCAGCTTAACATTAATCTGGGTGCTGTTATATGTCGAGTCACAATAAAAAATGGTAATAATAAAAATGCAAAAACGCATTATTTTTTTGACATTTTATCTTTATATCTCAGATATTATGTATTATATTGATAAATAATGTTTTCTTTTTATAATAAAAATCGTATAGGTACATTTTATCTCCCGATGCAAGTGAATTGACGTTACTTTAAGTGTATTTTAACATACAGGATGTCTTAAGAACGCTTTTAAAAATAAAGGAGATGGCAGTGTTCACGCCTGCAGTGAAAATTTTTTTTGGGGTATATTTTACCTTTTTATATCAGGCGGAGTGTTGTCATTTACTAAACGGTTAAAATAATAATAATAACGTTTAATTCAAACAAACAGTTCGTGCAGAATTAAAAAATATTAGACTATGTTAGTATAAAACGGTGATGAAGTGGAATCCTTTACCAGCCCATGTGTTCTCTCCATCCTATATCCTTGGATCCTTAAAGCGTCCCCTCACTTTATCTCTGTAAACCGTCTTGAGTCACTCTGTATATAGTAAAATTCTTGATTTCAGTTGTAACACAAAGTAGCAACCGAATTTGATATGATAAAGAAGTACCTGTTTGAAGTCCGGGTTATACTTGGAATTATATTACACACTTGTTATTTATTTCACGACATCCGCCAACTACCTGATTACGGCGACAATAATAACATAACAATTTGTGTTATTTTCATTATTTATTCTAAGCGTGGTAGGCAATCAGTTGGGGGGGTTATTTGCCCAGTCTGATTATCTGGGGTATTAACATCACTTTTGAGTGAACAGATCGTGAAGTGAAAGGACGAAGAGGCACTTTGCAGACTTGGCGGTATACTAGCCAGGGGGCCGACCGCGCAACTTCAATAGGACTGACAATGAAGTTCATTCCCATTTGTCATAAAGTTACGCGGTCACTGCTAGTGTCAAAAACAACTTTTATTCATTTGGACAATGAGTTTCAAAGAGCTTGAACTGTTAATGAAAATAAATATCGATTCTTAGTTTGTTGCGCGGTCGCAATTTAAATTTTATTGCTTATTAATTAAATACTAAAGGCTATTAATCTACATAAAACCTACTAAAGGTAATTAAATGAAACATATTAATACCATACCGCTCACAACAATACAATTTATATATTTTTTTATATTGTAAAATACTCATATTTTCTTTTTAGCATTTATTACTGTATAAAAGATAAGCATGTATCTTTTTTTTTCCTGTTTTGTTATGTTTTCCTTTTGTATTTTCTTTCATATATATATATATAGCTTACTGTATGAGCCACAGAGAAAGACGGGGTTAATCTGTAACACAGTCTTACGCAGACCCTTTTTAGTAACCAGGATTATGCCGGACTCGTACCGGCTCAAACCCCACGGTGGCCTCCGTCATCACGAACGCAGGAGATTGGGAGCTGGGGTACATTCTTCCGACATTTCCAGCGGTAGTCTCACGCAGACCTAGTACAGGGACCTTTAATACACAGATTTATACCGTAAAATTTGATGTAAATAAAGATAGTAATAGAGTTTTAGTAATAGAGTTTAACTATCAAAGCCCATTGTAATTAAGTTATGCGATCGGACCGCAGATTAAAACTGCACAAATAACCACCAACAGTCTGCCTACCACTCTTGTTGCGCACTTTTGATATAGTATACTTTGTGTGATTAATTTTAATAATATAATATTGCAGTTAAGCAGCCAAGTTGAAAAATTGGCATCTGTCAGCCGCGAGCTCAGGCGGAAACAAAAACAAGTACAAAATCAAGTAAGTAAAATGAATTAAAACGCATTGATAAAAACACTACAGAAAGCTATTTAAGATATTATTCGTCATCTGCGACCGACAGATTATACTGCGGGGTTAGGTTGGCAAGTTAAAACGAATATCGTCTCTCGTCGGCGATTGTCAAAATAATAAAAGCTAGGCTAAATCCAATAAAATGAGACTATTAATCGTTGTGACGAACATCGTCTGTGCGACGACACGTTTTATCATTAATAGTATTATTTTGGTGGATTTAGCCTAGCTTTTATTATTTTGCCAATCGCCGACGAGAGACGATAATCGTTTTAAATTGCCCAACCTAACCCCGCTGGCCATCATTGAGTGCTGCTGGTAAAATACTATACCAGCAGCATAATATGTATTATGTATGTTCTTATGTATATTACTAATGTTTATAATTATAAATATCTTATTTATGTACACTTCTCGCAAAAATTAAAGGAACAAGAAAATTTTCAAATTTTTTTGGCAATTTTCAACAGGCTGTATTTCAGTGAAAAATGGTCGTACAAGAAATGAAAATACATAGCTTTTGAAGCTTAAAGACTCTAGTTTTCAAATTTTTAGGTTAAAATTTTTTTGGAGCACCGGTAGCCCTGAAATTCTTAGATAAAGCACAAATAAAAAAATTTACAATTTTTTTATAATTTTCTTTTCGCTCTACGGACATGGAAAAAATTTTTCAAGCTAGACCAATGCATAAGTCCTATATCCTGTTTATTCAGCTTTAATTTGTTTTTTGCGGAATTCAGATACGATCATTTGTCTTCGATATATCGAATTTTGAATGCAAAAGGATCCTTTTTCACTCAACTGCCAATATCTCTGAAATTACTGGTCACCCAGCGAGCGGACAGAAAGTTTCGTTATTTGCAGAAAATTTCCTACAAAAATTTGTCATGGTCAATTGGAAAAAAACTTTTTTTCCACCTGTGACGTTAACGTGAAAAAAGAGCAAAAAAAAATGCCATTTTCCCTTTTTTTGGTTAATCGACTGTATCTTTGGCAATATTGGGGGAAAAGCTTAGGTTAGAAGAATTTTTTTAGGTCTAATGTACCCCAAAGGCCCTCCTAAATTTTTAGATCGCTCGGTTCAGCGGTTTTTCTGGACTGATTGATAATTGATAACTGATTCACCACAGGTCGTTCAGCTCCACAGTATTTAACGACTCCAAACTCATTTTCTAAAGTGTGAAATGTGTGTGTGTGTGTGTATGTGTGTATCGTGTTCAGTATCGAGTGTTTCCGCCTCTACTCCTAATCACAGCAATCTTTGTCGCATTTTCGAAATGCAATTTCGGATCATTCGTTGAGGGATCTGACGCCAAACTCTTATCAAAGCGTTTACAGGTAGAAAACGTTACAGGTAGAAAAAATATTTTTTTCCAATCGACAATGACAAATTTTTGTAGGAAATTTTCTGCAAATAACGAGACTTTCTGTCCGCTCGCTGGGTGACCAGTAATTTCAGAGATATTGGCAGTTGAGTGAAAAAGGATCCTTTTGCATTCAAAATTCGATATCTCGAAGACAAATGATCGTATCTGAATTCCGCAAAAAACAAATTAAAGCTGAATAAACAGGATATGGGACTTATGCATTGGTCTAGCTTGAAAAAATTTTTCCATGTCCGTAAAGCGAAAAGAAAATTATAAAAAAATTGTAAAATTTTTTATTCGTGCTTTATCCAAGAATTTCAGGGCTACCGGTGCTCCAAAAATTTTTTAACCTAAAAATTCGAAAACTAGAGTCTTTAAGCTTCAAAAGCTATGTATTTTCATTTCTTGTACGACCATTTTTCACTGAAATACAGCCTGTTGAAAATTGCCAAAAAATTTAGAAAATTTTCTTGTTCCTTTAATTTTTGCGAGAAGTATATAATGTATTGAGTATTGTTACAAATACTAGTATTTGTTGGACCCAGAGCCAATATCTGTTTACAGTCAAATTAGCTTGGAGACGCTTTTGCATTTGTAGTAGTGCGCCTAAGAGCGCGTTTCCATTGTTAACACAAGTTACGAAAACACGTCATGCCCTTAGGTTTCAATCAAAAGCAAACGGAAGATAACGGAAACTTTTATTGGAAAAGCACGAAATTCGGTACTTTACGAATTACCTATTTGTCAAAAATTGCAGACAAACCGACCAATTGTTTTCACCCACGAAACATATAAGTATACATACGTCACATACCCTCTCGAAATCTTGGTCAGATGGAAGCACTTCAGGTTTAAAACGACATATATCAAAAGGCAATCGGGCAAAATATTTGAATAAATAAAAAATAAATTTATAAAAGTTGTTTATTTATTAATTTGCTGACTGTACACTACTGTTCTGTTCACGGTTGCCTCGGTCGACGTCACTATGCCAGCTAAACAAGCATACCTGAAGTTTTCTGCCTTATTTAGCTTGACAGAGATCGCTTTCAGTGATCGGCCGCCAATTGTATGTCTTATCTTCACGGTCTTTATATATTATATTTTCTACAATAAAAAATATTGTTCTGCTATTGCCTCAGCATATTAATTTCCATAATTTAGGTAAGGTTAGCCTAACCACAGTGTAGGCAACCATAATGTAGGTAAGGTTAACCTAACCAAAGTGTAGGTAACCATAATGTAGGTAAGGTTAGCCTAACCACAGTGTAGGTAACCATAATGTAGGTAAGATTAACCTAACCACAGCATGATGTTAATATTTTCAGTTGCGCAGCGTGTGCGAAGAGAGGTCCGAGCTGAGTGCCTTGGTGCAAACGCAACAAAGAGATATCATTACATTGCAAAGGGAAATGCAGGTGAATATTAAATTATGCAATCAATACCATGCAACTAACAAAAAAGGCGTTATAAAAGGCGACCGTGGTGTAGTGGCAGTGCAATGGTTACGCAAACCGAGAGTACGTTTTCAAATACACTCGCCAGTGCCAATGTATCTTTGATATATATTTACTTTGGTTGTCCTGTTTCTATGATACAAGCACTTAAAAATAAAAATATACATAAAAGCGTGTAGGTATATTTTACCTACACTTAGGTACTTTATGTATATTTTTATCTTTGGCTTTTTTATTGTTTTAAAATAAGTGGACCTTGTTCTAGTAATGTAATGGTCGCTCAATAAAGAACTTCCGGTTCAAAATGTACTTTTGATTATGTTATGTATTTTAGTCGTCCTGTTTCTATTATACAAGCACATTTGGTAGCTTAGTAAAGGTGGCTTGTCGTTCGGAATGGCGTTCTAGGGGGGAAGCCTATGTTCAGCAGTAGACGCCTTCTGGCTGATCATACATATTATTTATGTTGCAGAAGTGTACATCGTGCTGCGGCACCCCCGACCTTGAGATGTCATCAGACAGAGAGCTGCAAACATTGCTGGAGGAGAGGGATCAGCTCAAACACAAACTGATGTGCGCCGAAGATAAACTAGCACAATTGAATCCCACGCCGGAGACGAGGTAAGCGATTGTGACCAGCTTGTCCTCTGCAGCTTCTTTGTGCGTTCTTCAACAGTTCTCCCTCAGTGGAGCCACTGGATCTCCTCCAGGAAGGCCAGGAGACCCACCCTCGCGGTGCCAAAGAACTTCTGTCTGGCTTCGGCTACACTGCTGCAACTCAAGAGCACATGTGCAGCTGTATCCTCCCCATTCGGGCAATTTGTAGGGGACAAAGAGGGCTATCCGAAAGCAGCTTTAGGGTTTCACGTCAGATACATTTTGTATTAAATCAAATTGTCACACCACTTTCCATGATCCTGATACAACTCTTTCGCTTCCATCTTCATGCCTTTCACATATAAGCTTTTGGTTATAGACACTGCATCCCGTTTTATGCTTCTAATTAGACCGGCATAGTGGATGCGACTGCTACTGCAGCTGTCTCATTATCATCCACTGATGAACATCCCCCCTCCCCCTATAAACCCGAACAACAAGATGCCAGTTGCATCCACCAGTATGTTGTCGTTTATAATTTGGGTTGGCATAATCCCCATACTTGACAGGCGGCCTGGGGATCGCAGTATAATCACCGCACGTTAAGAGGACGTTGCTGGCCATCCTCCGGCGAGACTGGAATCAGGGTGCAGCTGTTTATTCCGTAATTCCTGTTGTTCTGCTGTCATACCGCAATAAAAAATTACCATTGTATCTTCAGTTCTGAGTCTCCATGCTCCAGCCCAGTGGCGGGCAATAGCATGGACCTGCCTGTGCACGGCCCATTGCCAGCGGAGCCTGATGATGCACCATGGAAGAGACACAGCGGCATACGCAAGTTGTAAGTTAATCAAACATTTACCTTGTATATTTTAATTAAAATTTACTATCGCGTTTGTTTTAAGTTATTTTCCATATTGTGATTGTATTTTTTTAAATTATAAACGTATTTAAGGTCACGTATATTTTCGACCATTAAAGTGATGGGTAAAGTTAGTAACTATAATATAATAATAGTGTATTTTAGGTTCTCGTAAAAGCTGAGAAAGATAAACAAATAAAGTATCTGGTATAACGCAATAGTAAATGGATTTAACCTAATTAAAATTAATTATAAGGCATGTATTTTGTATAACTCGTCGGAAATATTTGGGCACCGTGCAAATGACATCTGAACGGTCGGCAAAACAAAATAAAAAAGGTTCTAAAATAATTCTGACATTGAAGAATAATAAAATTATATTTGTAAAGGCGACCGTGATGTAGTGGCAGGGCAATGGTCACGCAAACCGAGAGCACGAGTTCGAAACCACTCGCTAGTGCCAAGATTGGCTCTTTTCTTTATAGAACATTCGACAAGTGGAATGCTTTGCAAGCCCATGTGTTCTCTCCATCCTATAACTTTGGATCCTTCAAGCGATGCGTGAAGAAGCACCTTTGGCCGGCATAGTAACGGCGACTGGGGCAGCCGTAAATGTGTCTTTGATAAATTATTTTGGTTGTCCTGTTTCTATGATACAAGCACTTTAGTAGCTTAGTATAGAAATGTCAATAGGGGCAGTATGGCAGTATCAGTAGGTGCACTAATGTTTCCGTCGAGTTATATAAGTTTAATTAACGTCTTTGCATGTAATTTTTTATTTTTTATATGCCTTTTCTGTTTACGGTGTGATTTTACTTCAAAGCCCCATTCCTACAGCTGTACTCCTCATATTCAAGATATTTTATTTATTTATTTTATTTATTTATTTATTACATTGTTTACATTGATTACTGACACATTGTATGACTATGACTTTCACACTAGGTCAAGCCTGTATCGTGAAAGTCAGAATATTAAGGTAAGGTAAAGTTTAGGGTGAGGTTTTGGTTTGTGCGTGTGTATGTGTGTGTGTGTTTGCGTGTGTGTGTGTGTGTGCGTGTGTGTTTGCGTGTGCGTGTGTGTGTTTGCGTGTGCGTGTTTGAGCGTGTGTGTGTGTGTATGTGTGTGTGTGGTGTGTGTGTACACGTTATATTTTACTTCATTATTCTAATTAAGTCTTCTGTTTGATTATAATTTAGTGTTGACAGCCATTGGCGAACAATGAATTTTACCTGTTTGACAGTTTGGTCTTTAATTTTACATCGGCGTATAACTTTGTTGTACACGTATGTTAACAGAAAGTGTGGAAGACGCTGTGCAAATGTGCTTTTGACCGCATTATGTGGTATCTGGAAAACTCTTCTTTTCGACAAAGAGGCATGCATAGGATCATTCATAATTTGCCGGTGCACAGTAACACATGCCTTTTCTACATAGAGTTGCCTTATTGAAAGACACTTGGCTTCTAGATATAGTGTTTGCGTTGGGTAGCGTAGGGGACAAGAAAGCATAGCTTTAAGTACTGCCCTCTGTGATCTTTCTACAGCGATAATCGCTGAGGCGCAAATTCCTCCCCATACACCAATACAGTAGGTACTTACTGTTTCAAATAAACATTTGTAGACCAATTGGAGAGTATTTTTATCGGCAGATTTGCGTAATAGTCGCATAAAGTGAGTAAGACGTCTCAAGCGTTGTGCTAAATTCGTTGTGTGCAGTTTAAACGAGAGTTTATCATCTATGTCCACTCCTAGATACCGTATGCATTCGCCGCGGTGTACTTCTTCTGTGTCATTGTCTAGACAACCAGATCGTAAATTGATAGATTTAATGTGTTTTGGGTCCGAAGCCTGTGTTTTGTGAAAGCAGAGGAATTTTGTTTTCTTTACATTTAGAGTTAGTAAGTTATTGTCTAGCCATTTCTTTATTTCAGACATACCAAGCACAGTAGAGTTTATTGTTTCATCCCAGGTTTTTCCATGAAACAATGCAACAGTATCATCTGCGTAACATATTAGCTTGGCATTTAAGGCAGTTTTAAATATGTCGTTCATGTAAAGCGTGAAAAGTGTGGGCCCAAGAATACTTCCTTGAGGGACTCCAAAGTTTACTGGTAGCCCCTGGCTAATATGTACACCAACCTTTACGCTTTGATATCTGTTGCTAAGATAAGATCTGAACCAGTTTTGAGGTAAGCCCCTGATACCATAACTCTCAAGTTTTTTTAACAGGATTGGCACAGATACGGTGTCGAACGCCTTGGCGAGGTCTAAGAAAACCCCAAGGCAATTTTCACCAAGATCCAGATGCGAGGAAACGTGTTTTACTACTGTATTGACGGCCATATAGGTGGATTTCCCACGGCGAAAGCCAAACTGACTATTTGAGAGGAGTTCGTTGCATTCTAGGAAAGAAATCAAACGGTTATTAACAATTTTTTCAAGTATCTTAGACAAAATTGTTAGCAGGGATATCGGCCTGTAATTTTCAACACAATTTTTAGGACCACTTTTATGAATCGGACTAACTACGGCATGTTTCCAGGCTGCTGGGAAGATTCCTTTTTCCAGACTAAGGTTATATATGTGTGTGAGTGGGATAGTGATTTCAGCTCTTATATCCTTAATAAGAGAGGGTTTAAAACCATCTATTCCAGGAGAGCTATCAATTCTAAGGTTTTTTATTAGTTTATCGACTTCTAGTACATCTGTAGGAGTCATGTAAAACGATGCGGGGTAGGAGTCAACCACAGTTTCAGCGGCGAGTGTTTCTTGATTTTTATTGAGGGTAAACAACAATTGATCGGCCAGATTAGACCCAAGATTACTAAAATAGTCATTACATGAATTTACCGACTCTCGTTCACTGTCCTTGGTTTGGGTAAGTTCAGTGGGGGGCTGTCTTTTGTTTTGGCAGTTTGCGATTGTTTTAATAGTTTTCCAAAGTTTCTTTGTATCATTACGGTGTTTTTGTAGCTCGCTTGATTCATATTGTTGCTTTAGTTTATGCAGAATGTTGTTACAGAAATTTCTATATCTTTTGTACACTACTTTCCGAATTTCATCTTCTGGGTTTTTTCTATATTCTAGATGTAGCCTATCTCGGTGACGCATACATCTAATAAGTCCTGGCGTTATCCAAGGTTTGGCAATGTACTTTGATTTGGCTATGCGCTTTGTTATGGTGTGGTTTAGTATAGCAGTTTGTAGTATTCTGTTAAAGTGCTCCACTGCACTATCTACATCTTGGGAAGCCAAGATCTTTGTCCAGTCTGCGTTTTGCAATTCAGCAGAAACAAGTTCGTGATTTGTTTTTGTAATTATCTGGGCAGAGTACTTAGGCTTGTTTACAGATTGAGATATACCAACAATAGCAATGTTGTGGTCTGTTATATCTGTCTTCGCAACCAGTCCTAATGCCTTTCGGGTTGTACTTTTAACATATATATGATCTAGACATGATGTGAGCCTAGTTGGTTTTGTGATTGCTGGAATGAGACCCGCCAAAGACATCAAATCGAGATATTCGCATACATTAGGATCTTGTGAGTCTAGTATGTTAATGTTTATATCTCCGAGGATTATTAATTTTGATTTGTCTTTAATGGAGTCAATTGTGTTATACAGACTCCGTGTGAAAGTTGTCGTTTTCCTAAATGAAGGTGATCTGTAAATACCCAACAAAGTGTAGTAGTTTAACAGTTGTACCTTTAGACATTCTCCCTCTTCAAACGGCGGTTCCTCAACATTGGCGATCCAGTCATCTCGGACATATGCTACTATACCCCCAGCGCGATTTATGGTTTTAGTTGAAGTGAAGGAGTTGTAGTTCGGTATAGATCCCGTCATACATCCGTCGGAAAGCCAACATTCAGTTAGAATTATTACATCTGGCTGCATAGCGAGTCTCCGGAGTGCTACCAAGAAACTTTCAAAGTTATTGTTTATACTACGTATATTGTAGGTAAGTACCCTGAAACCATAAACATTGTTAAGTGAATTTGCACAGTTCTCTAAGTTTTCATGCACTTGACATTCTATTTCAAATGTAGTGTCTATTTCATTTACTATATCTATATTGAGGTTTGAGCAACCCATTATGGTGTAAAACAAATAGAGCAATTCGTAGGAGTATGTATATGTAAAATTGTATGTATGTATGTGTGTATGCGTGCTGTTTTGAGTAATGAGTTGTATGTTTTTAATATTAAATTTATTTATAAGGACTTAAGTGTTTTCGTAAATGACGTCTTGTTCGATTCCTTGCTGGCCGGGGACCTCAGTGAGTTTACCAATTTTCTTCTCAATATCGCTTAAAGAACGTATGACTAACGCTGGCTTATTTTCTTCTTTTCTAACGTATATAGATCCGTGTTTGATCCAACAGAAACGGAAGCTATGTTGCTGGGCGCGTCTTCTTGTGTCGCGAAATAGGAGGCGATTTGTCCTTGTAAGTCTCTCGTTGAAGAAAATCCTTTGAGATGCTCCTGAGACAATATTTTCAGATGTTAGGTTTCTTCTGCTTTTAGCTGCTTTAATTAGTTCGTCACGTTTTGCCCGACGTATAAGTTTAACAATTATTGGTCTAGGGAATAGCGAATCACGTTGAGAATAATTAATACCTCGGGACAACCTGGGTCCAGCTCTAACTATATCATCCAGATCCTCATCACATATGCTGACCCCAATTTTTTGGGCTGAGGTCTTTACGATATGATGGAGGTTCTCGTTATTAGTCTCAGGGACCCCTGCAATCTCCAATTCGTTTCTCAGAAGGTTTTGTTCATAGATATTTACCGTTTGTAGAACTGTATTATAAGAGCCTTTCAGTTCGACAATTTCGTCATTATTTACTCTTATTTTTTTCTCACAGGATTCTATTTTATGTGTAAGATTTGAGGATATTTCATTAAATTTCTCCTTTAATTCGTGAACGTCCTTGCGTATGTTTAAGAGTTCTGTATTTTGTTTCTTAATTTCTTGGAGTTCCTGTCTCAGTTGATTTATTTCTGCTGTTAGCTCGATGAGGGCATTGTTATTGACCGAGGTGATATTGGTGTTAGTTGGTGTGCCCCCTCTTTTACGCGTGTTGACTGTAAGGTTGTCACATGGTAAGATGCACGGGTTACTGGTAAGCCTTGCTGGACTCTGTATAGGTGTGTCCGAGTTGTCCCCTTTTGGTCGTGTACTGTTGCATACAGGGCACATCCATTTATTTTTAAATTCTTTTGTGAGTTTCTCAAATGATTCCCTGTCGATTTGCAAGCAAATTATATCAAAAAACCTCTTACATAGACAACACGTCATATACTGAGATGTTTTTATTGTTAGACCACATCCATTGCAAGTTTTAGTCATAGTGACGGAGACCTTAGTGTTTACTTTGTGTGATTTCAAAATAACATCAAAATATATATATAATCACGTAAAGTAAAGTGTATTAAATATTTAAAACTGTATATTGTATCAATATATCTTTGATATGGTTGTCTATGATACGTTTAGTAGCCTAATAAAAAATCCATAATAGCAGTAATGTCTCTTTAACTGGACGCATGTACTATGCGGCTTTCTGTCTTATTTACTTTTTTTTGGTTTTTTTTTGTTAAATTACATTTGTAGATATTAGTATTTATTTTATTTATAAACTCTTTATTGCACAAAATAAGGTACATAGGCGAGCTTAATGCCTTAGAAATAATCTACCAGCTAACCTTAATTGTGTTGTGCTGTGATTGGCTGGGTGCAAACTATTTAATAAAAGATTCAATATTACTATCAACTATTTTATTACAAATAAATGCTATTATACTAAAAGTCCATTATACTACAACTAGTCTCATAAAAACATCTATATAATTCGGCCCTGTTTTCTTTATGTGTGTTACCTCAGAACTTTCGGTTATGGCGTAATTAAAGCCTTAACCAAATCCTGGCATTTAATATTTACAAGAAATTAATGCAATTTTAGTTAAATTGTTATTTTATTTATTTTAAATTAGTCGCTGTTTATAATTAGCTGCAATAGATATTATTTTCGTCTATATTTTTATGGGACTAGTTGATGAGTAACCCTAAATATTCCCGAAATATATTAATTTATTTTCTGTCAAGTTTTATATTTCTTTATATTTTTGTTGGTTTTGGTAGTACATAGTTATGTATGTGTGTAGATACAGGTTGTGGCAGAGTCGATGTGTTAGATGTAGTACGCCGCAAGTACACTTCGGTCCCTGGCTATGAGGTACTGTGTTAGCCCTTAACAGTGCGATTTACGATATGTACCGGCTCGAAGGACCAAAACATTTAATTGTGTGTTTATTGTACCATAAGGGAATGGGAAATTTGTTTTTATTGTGTCAGTATAGAGACGAATTGTTATTTAATACGAGATTTTAAAAGGAATATCTTTTACCACACATATATCCTGTAAGGGTTCCACTACTAGCTATTGTTAATTTAATAATAACGCTGGTATTTACATATCGCCCTTGGCGTCTTGGTAAATTATCATCTGTAAAAAGTGCATGATGGCTTCGTCACAATATCTTCGACTTAATTTTTAAATAATAAATATGCAGGCGCACTACTACAAATGCAAAAACGTCTCAGATTTTATTATTTTTCTAATAATAAAATCTGGTTAAATAATAAAATATTTTATAATATTTCCAAAAGTTGTACGTTGGCGACCGTGGTGTAGTAGTAAGCGTAATACCTTAGTAAATCAACACAGTTCCAAGGTAATGATTTGATCCCTACGCTCTGTTTCATATCAAAGAACGAGTTGATATGAAACAGATAAGGGCATCTTTTAAAAACATATAAATAATTTAAACACGTTTCCTTTCTCTTGTACTACAGTATAAAACACAATTTTGTTTCATATCCAGCTTGAAGGACCATTTTTTTGTTTTTAATATTTTTTCTTCGTTGATATTAAATTGGTTTATATCGTTTATCGTTATGTTTGGGTTATTGCTTTCATAAATATACAATAACACTTGTTAGGGATGTTTTGAAATTGTTTTATTACTAACTTAATCTTAATATACTTCATTACATTTCATAATTGGATTGTATCAAACTTTGATATAATATTTAGTAATGAATTTGATGGCAATTATTTCAAGATATCCCTCCCTCTGCCCTTCCATCATGCTTACATACAACATTAATGACATTAATATGATATTTGATATAACTTGAGAAGCTAACAGGAGCCCGATGTTCTTATGACGTGGCAACGTTATTTCGGCCTGACTTTTACGTAATATTCACGGCGCCATAAACGCATTGAAATTGCACTGATACTTGCCATTATCGTAGGTAACGTTAATTGGTTAAACAGCATCATCTTTTTTTTTTTTTATTGTGACACGACATCTGACCTCGACCCTGATGATAAGCAAGAGGAAGTCCAAGAGTGACGATTATATATATATATATATATATTATATATCTCTACATTTTTAGATATACGATAAATGTATAACAATATTTTTAAAATTTATAAATCTCATGTATATACGTTACGTTAAACAAGACAGGCCCAGGAGGTGTACGCCGACCAAATCGGAGACATCCTCGAGAAAGCTAGGTTGCCTAGTGTCCATAACCATAGAGCTTGTATGAGGAGAATTGTAAATGTGAATTGTTGTGTCTGGATCGTGGCAAGTGGCGCCCCATTGTCTCTGCCTGAGGAAAAGGCGTGACAATTTGATTGATTGATCATTTAAAAATGATACTATATAAAATTAGAACATTATTTTTAGTTCAACACAAAAAAGTCGGTTATCTACGTTGATTGGTTACCACTGCGAGAATGGTAAATTCATTGTGCAATTTCAGTGCGTGAATATTACGTGAAAGTTACGCCGGAAGTTCGTGGACAATTCATTTCGCTGTCATGTTAATAAGAGAATCAGGCCCCTCGTGTCTTTTTGCTTACTAATGTCTGTTTACTCATATTAGGAGTTTTGCAAATAGTGGAGTTAATTTGAAATTATGGAATAATTTCAAATTAACAAATTTTATGTGGCTCACTATTGCGTTTGTTTTGATTTTCGATTTAACATTTTATCATTATTATTCAGACGTTTCGAGAGCTTTGCAGCAATCGTGGTCACGAAGAGATAATAAAAAAAAATGTAAAACTAAAATAAACGCAATAGTAAGCCGCATAAAATTTGTTTAATTCATTACGTCATTTAAATTTAATTATAATATCTGAAATGTTGTATCTTTATAAGTGATGTCAATATCATAAATAACAATTACAATTAGTAAAACATTTGCAATAATTATAATTTAAGGCGACCGTGGTGTAGTGGCAGTGCACCGGTACCAATGTATATTTGATATATGTACTTTGGATGTCTTGTTTCTATAAACAAGCACTTTAGCAGCTTAGTATAGAAAAGTTAACAAAAATTATAGCATGTTTTACTATTATTTGCAATTAAATTGCTTAATTAGTCATTTTTACTTGCTACCAACACATTATACATTAGGAAATAAAAGATTATACCTACAAGTACAAGTCGGTACTGTGACGACGACAACCGTAAACTGCGTGTTTCTTCAGACATCAGGGCTCTTTGTTACCTTATCATCAAACAACCGAGAGCATGAGTTCGTAACGGTACCGGTACCAATGTATTTTTGATATATGTACTTTGGTTGTCCTGTTACTATAATACAAGCAAGCTTACTATTCTGTAGCTTACTATAGAAATGTAAAAATATTCGTAAAATCTTTTATTTCTTTTAATTAATACTTTACAGAACATAATCAATCTACTAATAAAACGAATGCATAAAATACTAATACTTTTGTTATTATTTTTATTACAGTTTTCGCAAGCTCTTTGCAGAGTCTGACGTGGCAGTCGGTTCATTCTCAGGACGCTCCTTTTCGTCATTGGCATCTAAAATGTCCAACACAACATTGTCACACGCGTAGATATTCCCTACCACACAATACAACGCCAATTATTCATTTAAATGATGATTTAATCGATGATTCATTATCGCACAGCCCAAATAATCTACGGGACGAAATCCTAGCGCAGATTTCTTCAAACACGTTGAACAGGGATTGGTTGGGCCAAACATATCCCGAACCTAACTTAATTCACAATTTCGATAATAATAATTGGATAACGAATTTAAAATCTATGTCTTTAGACACTGGATTAAATCAATTACCAATTGATTATAATTTATTTACTAATTGGAGCATCACTACGCACAGTTGTACATCACTAGTGAGTAGGGAGGAAAAAGAAGTATTAAAAGTTGATTTCCATTTGGAAAATACTTGTATAAAATGTGATTGTCGTGTTTGCAAAGGTAGTGATGTGACATTGTATAACAAATTGCTAGGGATGGTATTAGATAGATATATGAGTAATAAAGGATGTTTTTGGAATAGTTGCGAGTCAGAAATGTTGAAATGTTTTGTGAGTTCAGTTAAATTTGTATTTGGTTTGTGGTTGAGGCATTTGAATCATAGTTGTATGACTAATTTGGTTTAAGTGTATCACCAACGTTTAAACTTAGTTTAATCTGTGTTTATTTTAACCATGGTTAAAATTGTGATTGCTTCTTACAGTTATTAAATTGTAGTAGCAGTGACATCCATTCATAGACCACACTCCAGCTTAACATCAAGCGGGGTGCTGTCATATGTCGAGTCACAATTTATTTTTAATGATGTTTATTAAACTTTGTTTTATCATTGGTAAAACACTTTAGGTTAGCAGTTCTCGTATGTCATTATTTTTACTAAATTACTAACATGTATTATTTTAAAAAACATGTCACTATATCAAAACTATGATTTTGACGTTGATTTTGATTAACTATTGGTAAAAAAAAAATGCTAATCACATTTAATTTTACATTTAGTATTTTCTTTTTTCTTTAATTTTAAAGAACATCTTATTTAAGTATAAATAATATATTCTGTTCAGTTAATTGTAAATTAAAATGGAATATATTTGACAATTGTAAAATAGTCCCTAATAGATATTTAAAAGTTTAACCAGGGTTAACGTCAAACCTTATATAGCATTTCATGACGTTTACTATGGTTAGAAGTCGAATTTTGTTTTAATTTTTGTTCCACATATGTATTTTATATACCTACATTCCTTATTCAACATTTTTGCACAAGTTTTTTAAGGGCCTAATTTAATTTTTAACTTTTTAAATTATTACTAAGTTAAATTGGAATAAATAATTATTCTATTATATATCAAAATATATATTTATCGTAGACATTACGAGTAGTTGTTAAAAGTAAAATTTATAGAATTATAAATATGTCTGACTTGCGAGACATACATACCCAGGTTCATTTTCGTCAAATAGTCACTTCGCTTAATACAAAATGACAGATTACCAACGTCACTTAGGCAAATTTTGAAGTTTTGTGACCGTTTGGTGAAAATGACTCTCATTGGTTTGGAAGTTGGAATAGCGATTATAATACCTGTCGCTTTTATATTAAAAATATTTGAATACGAGTCTATAAACTTTACTAAACGTGATCAAAAAATATAATATTACTAACGAATGAAGTTCTAAAACGTTATTTCAAAGTTATCTTTCACGTTATTAAAATTATACTTTTTGACTTTATATTTTCTATAAATTCGGCTTGTGGCCGAATAGTTTTCAAATAGAGACCACGTACTAAAAAAACGCAGCGTAGGACTCGCACTCACAAGTTAAAATAGGCCAGTTTTCTTTGGCCGGCATAGTGACGGCGACAGGGGCAACTGTGAACTGACAAGGTTTTGCAGTCGTCGGCACTTTTGGACTTCCTCTTGCTACCACGCGGATCGAGGTCAGATGTCGAGTCACAACAAAAAAAAGGGTGGAGTGATGACGTACTTAAGGTGGCAGGAACCCCTTCCAGTAGTCCTTTTTGGACATAGCCTCGTATATAAATATTTTAATTATATATAAAATAGAATTTGTAATATCGTTTTTATAACTATATAAGTTTAGATGTGTTAAGAGAGAGAGAGATTAAAATAATAAATGGCTGTTATTAGACGCCATATTGGAATGGTGTTGCCAAGTTAAAAAAATATTGAAATAAAAATATAATTTATGTGAAACGAAATCTTTTCTGTCTTAATATAATATGTTTTAGGGTTATTTTCATAATTCTCCTAATTTGCTACATTATTTCATGTTACACCTTGCCTGATGTTAAGCTGGAGTGCGGTCCATGAATGGAAGTGACTGCTACTATAGTTAAATAACTGTAAGTAGCAGTCGCATCCACTATGCCGGACTAGGTCTCTACCTGTCTTCCAAAAAGCATGACTTTTATTTTATTGATTCAGAACTAGAAATATTTTCAGACATATTGTATTCTGACTGCATTAGATTTTGTTAAACAAAATTAGTTATAAGTTTATGTGAAATTGTAAATTAGCATTGAGGGTAGGATGGTTTTCTTTTTAATTTTTACACTTTTTGGGTTTAAATAATTTAACCTCAAATTAAAAACTGTTGCCCCAAATTATAGTATACGTTTAGTTACAAGTATACAGAGCGGAATCAGATTGTAAGTTGCCGGTTTCAAATAGGTCGGTATAGTGGAAGTGACTACGACTTACAGTTATTGAACTGGAGTAGTAGTCACCTCTATTCTTGGACCGCACTCCAGCTATACATCAACCTTTATTTTTACAAACTTTACTACCTGTATCTTATTAAGAAAGCGAATCGGTTGTTCGTTTAAAGTATAATGATGTTTTTAAAAAGTTTTTTTTTTAATCTACGCCTAAGTAGCTGTTTGTTGATTTATTATTGTATATAAATCCTACTTATAATGTGATTTAATAATCTCGTCATAAAAAATCTATAGATAATAGACACCCATAGACAATAATTATAGACTTTTTCTAATCCATATCATAGAATAAATTGATTTTGTTATTTAGGAATTATTGGCATTTCTTGCGACAGTGCTAATGAACGGATCTGTGTTCTTCGTCGCAGATTTCAAAGGACCAGTTGTAGACTAGTCCAAAACAATTAATTAATCGCATTCAATTATTTATCGCTTTTATAAGCGTTAATCAAATAAATCATTGCCTATTTTACAACAGCCCTGTTTAAAACAGAATTAATATATACAAATAAAACAAATTGTTACGGCTTCTTTTCCACAGACATAGGCAGAGTCGATGGAGCGTCATTTGCCACGATCCTGATACAACTTCCTCGCTACCCTCACAACCTTAGAGCTTGGGAAGGGAAATGTGGATGTGAGGGAAGCGAGGGAGTTGTGTTCTTTGATGCAGTTCTTCCAAAATAACAAAATCAATTTCACATGAATGTAATAATAATATAATATAATATTCAGCACAATAAAGAATCTGCAAAATTAATTACATTATTAATTAACGAAAACCGAGCGCACGGGTTCAAAACCAGTAGCCTATTCTATTATTATTCTAAGCTACTAAAGTACTTGTATCATAGAAAAAACAGGACAACGATGTATGTACATTGGTCGTCCTGTTTCTATGATACAAGCACATTATAAATGTAAATGAAGAAAAAATTATTAATTACAAATTAATGCCCTAAAACACTTTCTATTAATCAACCATTGAAAAGTTGTGGTCTGTGAATCCTAAACTACAGAAAAAATACATAATTACACAAATATAAATTAATATATACATAAATACACACTAAATTGTGCTGAATAGTATTTCTTTTTGTACTAACGTTTTACTAATTACTAATATATTAGTGACTTTATAATTCTTAGCTGATCTAGTCAGTCTAGATATATATTTAGGTATCATTATTAGTATTAGTATATATTATACACTACTTAGTCTTGCCATTCATATTGTTACAAAGAAAAACACTTTATTTCCTAATTAAAAATTTTTTTTGCGGCTTACTATCGCCTTTATTTTGGTTTCGATTTTACATTTTTATTATTATTCCAACGTTTCGAGAGCTTTGCAGCCATCGTGGTCACGGAGAGACTGAGGTGTTGGTCGTCCTAACCAAGATTGGGTGGGACGAGCTTTATGACCAGGCGCCGAGTCTTGCTAAAAGGACCATTCTTGGTTTTTGAACATGGTGTTGTTGAGGGTCTTATCTACCTTCTCAAGAATCGTATCTTGATTCGGTTCTCTTTATCATCCCACTCTATTTTAATATCACAAAATATGTAGCGTCCGCGCTACATACTATAGAGGGCGTTCCAAGAATAGTGTCTGCGCCGAAGGATAGATAGCGCGCGTCACGTGCAGCAGGGAGTACTCCTTTTCTTTTGCCTCCTACATTAGGAATAATGCTCCACAAAATTGGTTTTGCGAACACATTGCGTCACATGCAGCGCCATCTATCCTATTGGCGCGAAAATGAGAAAACGCAATGAACAATCATAAAATGACAGATTCCTTATTCAAATGTAATATTTTCTTTATTTTTATTGTAACATTATTTATGGCCAGACTAAGTATATATACACTTTTTACATTCTACAAGCAGAGATCCACACTGCCCATAACCATGGAGTATGTGTGAAAAGAATTGTGGATGTGAAGGAAGTAAGAGAGCTGTTGTAGGATTGTGACAAGTGGAGCTTCATTATCTCTGCCTATCCCTGTGGGGGAAAAGCGTGATAATTTGATTGATTGATTGTATTAAGAGATTATTACACAATTGTTTTAATTATTAACAGCAGCGGGATCTTTGCTGTATAACCCTAACTTCCATCGCTGCCTCTCCCCGTGCGCGGAGACGCCGTAAACATGTTTCGAATTTAGTTTAGTTTCATTATATTTGTAACGGAACCTATTATTTAACAATTATTTATGCTTTTGTTATGCTATTTTAGATTAGCGCAACCACTTCAATTCTAACTCAAGCATTTATTCCTAATAGGCCGGCATAGTGGATGAGACTGCTACATGCAGAGTTATTTAACTGTAGTAGCAGTCGCCGTCATTCATGGACCACACTCCAGCTTAACATCAGGCTGGGTGATGAAGCCACATTAATTAAAAAGAATAGGGGTAGGTTGAGTTATTAGAACATACAGTATAATAAACATATTTTGTCTAGTGCCCATAATCGTAGAGCTTGTATGAAGAGAATTGTGATTGTGAGGGAAGCGAGGGAGTTGTGTCAGGATCGTGGCAAGTGGCGCTCCATTGTCTCTGCCTATCTCTGTGGGGAAAAGGCGTGACAATTTGATTGATTGATTGATTGAGGTACTCAATAAAACTAGTGATGTTTTATTATATTTTGTGTTCAACAATATATCTAAATTAAATTGTCCACGTAATAATTTGTTTTTATAATAAATAATTAATGTCGGATGCATACGAGTGGTTTTCGCATTTTAATTGTCTGTTATAGAGCCAATGATGTAAAATGAGGTAGATACGTTATATACGCCGTTTTAGTGTTCGCAAATGGCACCACTTTTAACGGTCAACGACGAAGTGGAAGTAGGACGGAATGATAATAATTGAGAGCGTAATAGAGACAAATATATATGTTGCTCTGCATCGCGACACTGAGTGCCAATTTCGGAACGCGTATAACATATCTACGTTTTCTCTTATTAAAATATCATTGTATACAGCCAAGTTTTTTCCGTATATTTCACTTGGTCACCTATTTTTGGATGTTGGTCCCTATATTTAAAATATTTTGGTTGGCAGTGGTCCACCTCTTACAAGTATACAGACCGTGTAGTGGCTTTTGAGAAGTCACTTTTTAAGATCAGCTTATTAACTGCTAGTTCGGCATAGTGAATGTGACTGCTATTTGCAGTTATTTAACTTTAAGTAGCAGTCGCTAACCCAACTTAACATCAGGCGGGGTGCTGTCATATGTTGAGCTACAATATAAAAAGGTCGACTGAACATTTGACACTCCAATATTTCGCACTCGTAAGGGGAACTCCCTTACGATCTTGACATTTTTATTTTCGTCGCGTACCGCTCATGGTCTGAGCTGCTGAAGCCCGCTAGCCATGTTTGACATAATTGCCTTACTACATACATTTTTTCTTTATTATTTCTTTACTAAGCTACCAAAGTGCTAGTATAATAGAAACAGGACGACAAAAGTATAGAAGAAAAAATCCGTGAGCAGGTGGAATGATTGTCATTATTTCTGGTGATTTGGGAACATAAAAAGATCAATTACAAAATTTGTTTCATTTTTATTACATAATACATTATTATACATTTTCAATTTAATATTGTTTTATTTATTTATCTAATTTAGTATCTTTGACGATTTGTTAAGACGTTTAACACCTTGGAAACAGAGTATCCGCAAGAATATATGATATTCGATCAAATCGAGGACATCTTAAAAAGTGAGCCGTCGTGGGACACCTGGCATATGTAAAACAATAAAAATTCAAAACTAGTATAGAAAATAAGCATGGAAAGACCTTTACTTTTACCACTATTCTATTTATGGAATGTCCCTTCGCTGCGACCTGAATCACAGGGACCGCATCGAGCGGGCCATTAAGACCACCTCCCGCAAACTTGGCATTCTGAACAAGGTGCGGCGGTTCTTGCTACTTTACAAGGCTCAGATTCGCTCTTGCGCGGAGTACTGTTCGCACCTCAGGGACGGCTCTGCCAAGTATCTTTTCAATGCCCTGGATTCATTGCAGCGCCGAGCTGTCCGGATCATAGGTGATGCAGAGGTCACGCGAACTCTGGAGCCCCTGCAACTACGCAGAGACATTGCGGCTCTGTCCTTTATCGCCTATACCACGGAGAATGTTCCGAGGAGCTCTTTTAACCTTGTTCCCACCTCATCTTTTCACTCCCGTAATACCCGCACAGGTCGGGGAAAGCATCCGCATTCTATCGATCGAATCAGCAGCCGAACTAAAAAGTTCGGTGCGTCTTTTCTTTGTAGAACAATTGACAAGTGGAATGCTTTGCCAGCCCATGTGTTCTCTCTATCTCTATCAAGCAATGCGTGAAGAAGCACCTTGGGCCGGCATAATGACGGCGGCTGAGGTAGCCGGGAACTAACTCGGTTTTTTCAGTCGTCGTCACTCTTGGACCTCCTCTTGCTTATCTTCAGGTCAGATGTGTCACAATAAAAAAAAACTTTCGCCTTGACCTTTACTTCTTTACTTGAAATGTAAAGAAAGTCGTAATGTAAAGATGCTGATTGAAACTTGTTTTTATTTTTTACGATTTTATACTAAGCTACTTAAGTGCTGGTATCATAGTAACAGGACAACCAAAGTACATATATCAAAGATACATTGGTACCGGTGGGTGGTCTCGAACTCGTGCTCTCGGTTTGCGTAACCATTGCACTGCCACTACACCACGGTCGCCTTAGTATCTAACGGGCAGATCCTTTTCAGATAATAATGTTTTATATCTGCATAGTGGAGGCGTTACACTATGCCAGCGTCACGGCATTCGATTTTACTGCCAATTGATGTTTTACATCAAAAACTGATGTTTGCAGTTACCATAACCAACTAAAAATCGGTGTTATAATAGATTTGTGGATGTGAAGGAAGAAAGAAAACTTTTTTTGTGTAAGTTTATAATACATCAGGATGTATTATAATAAATACTTATGCAGTAAGTATGAAAGCAATTTACCTCAATTAAATAGTAGTTATCACCAAAATTATTTATGCCTTAACGATCTGACGCTTATAATTACATGAAGGTAGAGTCTGTCTAAGCCGAAATGACGCGTCCCTCTTCTGCTTTTACGCACACGATCTTATATAAAATATGGATGCAACACACCGAAAATGCAATTGTAATTGGTCATTCAGTTGCTGGTCAGACACAAAAGAAGGAGCACGCTAATGAAGAATAGTTAGCAATATTTGTATTCATACATTTAAATTAATAAAATGGAGGGGCGCGTCATTTATAGTTAGACAAGCTATACAATGCTGATACATTCGTATGGCAGGTAATTTATACAAAGATAATTTGTTTTTTGATTAGTGGTCACACTTTTGGTGATAACAATTTTATTAAAATACATTTAAATTAAACGAATTTTCATTAGTATTCAATGAAATAATTCACAGTCGCAGAATCATATCTACATATTATTTTTGTTTTGTGTATATATGCATATGCTACAAGTACTGTCTGTAGTCCAAGGAACATTGTACTCAAGAGTGTCTGTAGTCTGATAAGCGCACTCATACCCATTTTGACGTTTGTCCGCTCATGAAGTATCATAAACATTTAAAAGTATACTTCGGAATAATAATTGCTGTTCTTCATTGACAATAGTGATTTCAAAATTTTAGAACTCAATCGATATTTTTAATAATAATTAGTAGTTTTCCCATCATGATTTAATAATGTAAGTGTCAATACAACCGTCTTATAGGTGCCGATGTTATAATGAGACGTTTATAGCGTTCGGCGGTCGTTGACCTATGAGTTACTATCACTTTCGGGTGTAACGCCTGAAGAATTATAAAAACTCCTTTATATTCAACACAAGGCGTCTAATTAATCGTTACATTAGAGTCTGTCAAAGCCGAAATGACGCGTCCCTCTACTACATTTACACACACGATCAAATATAAAATTTTCATGAACCACACCAAAAATGCAATTGTAATTGGTTATTGAGTTGCTGGTTAGACACAAAAGTAGGAGCACGCTGATGAAGTATAGTTAGTAATATTTGTATTCATATATTTAAATAAATTAATAAAGTGGATGGCGCGTCATTTATAGTTAGACAAGCTATACAAGCCATTCTAGTGTAACGGATGCCTCTAGACTAGACAATCTGCACATCTACGTGTGGTGTCCATCAAAAGATATTATCAAGTACGCGTATAGATACTTATTAAGAGCAATCAATGAGGATCAAAATGACCAAAAAATAATTAAGTTTTTAAATAGATCTTGAAAGAAAAATAATGATGACCCGTCTGCCAATGCTGGGTACCTAGTGACACCACTTACACTTACAAATGTACAAACCGTGAAGTGACTTAGCCGTGTTACAAGACCAGCTTGTAAGTTGCTAGTTCCAACTAGGCCGGCATAGTAGATGCGATAGCCGTCAGAAAATACGGACTGCCTACCACTTTTGAATCTTAACCACTCAAAGCAAATAAGTATCTCTTTTTTTAATAACAAATACTTGATTTGGTGAATTTTTATTGCAATTATTTTTACATATAATATATAGAAACAGGACAACCAAAGTACATATATATCAATGATACTTTAGTATCGGTGAGTGGTTTTTGAACCCGTGCTCTAGGTTTGCGTAAACATTGCACTGCCACTACACCACGGTTGCCTAAAATATTACTATAAGTACTATAAAGTCTATAAAACTAAAATATTCATTATATGAAATAACAACACGAAGATACAAAATCAATACATATGAGAAGCAATCTGAAACTGGTTTTTAAAATGAAAATTGCGATGAAAGTTGACATCTGGGTCACAACCTGAGCCCAAGCACTAGCCCCAGGCTAAATACCTGTCTGCGTGGACCATTATGTTGTGGAAATTACTCGCAAATACTTAACATTATACGAGTGCTGGAGTAGGGAAGAGAACAACTCGTTACTCGCAAGTCTCAGGTTTGAATCCCAGCGGTAAAAATATTTTTATCAGTGTCAATGTCTTTCTTTTATTGTGACTCGACATATGACAGCACCCAGCTTGATGTTAAACTGGAGTGTGGTCCATGAACGGATGCCACTGCTACTGCAATTCAATAACTATAAGTAGCAGTCTTATCCACTATGCCGGCCTAGTCGAAACCGGCAACTTACAAGCTAATCCCGAAACGCAACGAAATATTGATATTTGCTTCGGGTCTGATTGTCAAAGAGTGGTAAGCATATACACCGTGAAGAAGTCGAGTTTCAGGATCAGATTCAAACTAGGCCGGCATGGTGGAGGCGTCCATGGACCGCACTGAAGCTTAACATTAGCCGAGTTGCTGTCAAGATGTATGGAAAAACTGTTCCGGCTTTTGCACTTGGCTCCATAATGAATATGCAAGGATGAATTGAAATGACCTCAGTTCCGGCCAACTCTTAATGATAATGATGTTAGACACATTTTCAATGCAACAATGGTGCTAATTGAATATTTTACATCTATATATGTACAAAAAGTGATCATTAAGTGTTTGTTTGTTTGTGTGCGTGTGGAGGTCAATAGATGCTGCATCTTCGTAGAAAATTCTTGATATTTGTGAAGCCAGCAGGCGTCTCCACTTTAACATGTAAAGGTTTTTTTTATTGTGACTCGACATATGACAGCACCCCGCTTGATGTTAAGCTGAAGCTGAAGTGGAACATACTACGAAGAATGTTCCGAGGAACTCTTTAACCAGGTCAGGAGAAGCATCCGCATTCTGACATCCGAATCGGCAGTCAAACTCCATCCTATAAGCAAGTATACAGACCGTGAAGTGATTGTGTCACGTTTCGGGATCAGCTTGTAAGTCGCCGGTTCCAACTAGGCCGGCATAGTGGATGTGATTGCTACTCACAGTTATTGAATTGTAGTAGCAGTGACATTCATTCATGGACCACACTTTGGCTTAACATCAAGCGGGGTAATATGTCGAGTCACAATAAAAAAAAATGTATAGATCTAATAATTATATGTATTTGAATGTTGTGCATATTTGTAATTGGTTGCATATTAGTCAAAGAACGTAAATATGCAATTGTTATCAATGTAAAATATGTTAATTGTAAATATTCCTAATAAATAAATAAATACATCTTCATAAGTTATCTGTGAATTTTTAAAATGTTTCTGAACCTTGTCCTCATATTTTAATTTAGTTTATTTAAGTTAATTCTGTTTAAATAGTCATTACTGATATATTAAGTAAATACGTTAATTTTCCTATCCTATATTATAGGTACTATGTTTTTTTATTGTTGCTTGAGATATGACAGCACCACACCAGCAGTCGCATCCACTGTGCCGGCTTAGAATAACTTACTTTTATGGGATTGAATATAACATTCACTTAATATAAAGACTTTAACCGACCAAATCGCAGTAAATCTAGGTTGCCTAGTGCCCATAACCATAGAGCTACTATGAAGAGAGTTGTGAATGTGAAGGAAGCGAGGGAGTTGTGTCAGGATCGTAGCAAGTGAGGCTTCATTGTCTCTGCCTATCCCTGTTGGGAAAAGGCGTGACATTTTGATTGAATGATTGATATAGATATAGTTATTTTTATTTTTGAGGTTATTGCGCGAACATTGTACATGAAATATGATTTTATTGTGAATCGACATCTTAACTTGACTTGCCTGATGGTAAGTGATGGTGGGGGGGACACTGGAGAGTGCCAATGACTGAAAAGATCGACTCAGTCGCCGGTCAAAAATATCTATGCGGCTTACTATCATGTTTATTTTGCTTTCAATAAACCGAGGGTTCGAAGGTTTTGCAGCCAATGAAGTCGCGGGGAGACTGCAAGGCCTTTAAAACGAAATCCGCAAATTTTCTTTCATAAAAATCGTTACTTTTTGTAAAAATAAGACAAAAATATCTGACCTCACATGTAGTTTGGCTTACTCATAAATCTTGTTATCAGTTACAAGATAAATCTGCGAAGATATTCAAAAATATCCCCAAGATTAGATGCACATTCCTTTCTTAATAATCAACATTTTTCATACATACTACACGCCAGGTAAAGACTGAATGACGTGTCTTGAGATTGAGAATGCTTACTTTTTAGTATAGCGCGAACATTCAAGCGGGTTGGTTGTCGAGGTTTTGTTAATCTTCAAGAAAACTTTGTTAAAACAAGAAAGTTTTAACAAACTTTAAAATATAACACTTATCAATATTTGTGAATTTAATTAGTGATAATTAAGAACTTTTAAAGTTTCTTAAAGACGTGTTTTTAATATAGATTTAGCTATTTTTTTCGTGTTAAAGTTTACCGTTGCACCGCAGTCACCTTTCGTTTGGTTGTCTTGACATGTGAAAAGAAGTTATTTCTAATTTGTTTTCTCGTTCATTTGACTATATATGTTATAGTGTGCAAAATTTGAAAGTTCGTGACTGTTTTTTAATAAACAAGATAGTTTGGATTGCTGTTAATAATTCGGTGAGTAATTAATTTTGCAACATCTTTTGTGGTCTTCGTAGTTGGGAAATTTGCAAGTTCTTTTAAATTGTTTTTGTTAAAGTTGATTACTTACTATTTTCTTTATAAAGTTTGTTACTATGCAACTTTAAAAGTTTGTATTTGAAAGTTCGGAGCTAAGTTGGATAGGTGGGTACTATATAGGTGGTTATATCGCGCCGGTCGTCACCTTGCGTACAAATAAAGGCCTAAAGTAATTGTCGATTTTGAGCATAAGTATGTCTTTAGCATACCAAGTAGGGTAGCCCATTTTTACCGGATGGAGCGGTAGGATATTTATTTATTTTCGGTTATTACTTACCAACAATAGGCCGGCATAGTGATTGCAACTGAGGCAACCGTAACTCGAGTTTGTTTTTTTAGTTGTCGGAGCTCTTTGACCTCCCCTTTCTTACCATCAGGAAAGTCGAGGTCAGATTTAGCGTATCAATAAAAACACGGCAAATGTTCTTGTTCCTACCCTGTCTCTTTAATCCCGTGATTAAGTTCAAGGTTGGAGGGAAGCATTCCCATTCTGTCTACCGAGTTTGCAGTCGATCTAAAAGGTTCGGTGCGTCGTTTCTTTGTAGAACAATCGACAAAGTGATACTTCCGCATATGTGATCTTCCCATCATAGATTTATTGTGAAGCGTGAAAACCGTAAACTGAATCGGAGTTTCAGTCGTTGCCGCTCTTGGCTTTCTCTAGCTTACCATCACGCAAGTCGAGGACTTAAAAAGGAAAAAATAAGTCTGTTATTGTCACAGGGATAGGCAGAAGGTCTCTGGTTGTCGGTTCCAACTAGGGCGGTATAGAGGGTGTGACTGCTACTTACAGTTAAATAACTGTTATTTAACTGTAAGTAGCAGTGAGATCCAATAATGGACCAAACTCCAACTTAACATGTAGCAGGGTGCTGTCATATGTTGTGTCACAATAAAAAAATATACATAATTATGATTGTAATCTTTATACAAACAAATACAAACATACCATTGCATAAACAATTGTTTAAAGTTATAAATATTAAATAAACAACATTAATAAATAACCGTCATATTGTTTTTATAATGCGGTAAGAGTGGTAGGCAGTGGAACCTAGACTAGTCTGCCATTCCGGTTTAGTACCACCACTTACAAGTATACAGATCGTGAAGTGACTTGAAGGTTTCCGGTTCCAACTAGCGCGGCATAGTGGACGCGACTGCTACTTGCATTTATATGCCTGGAGTAGCAGTCGTCTCTATTCATGGAGCGCACGCCAGGCGGATGATGTCATAATTTTGACCCTCAATTTTTAAAAACTACGATTTTTTTAAAATGTTTCTATACTAAGAGCTACTACAGTGCTTGTATTATAGAAGCAGGACAACCAAAGTACATATATCAAAGGTACATTGGTACCGGCGAGTGGTTTTGAACCCTCTCGGTTTATGTAAACATTGCACTGCCACTACACCACGGTCGCCTTGAAAATAGATACATACAGGGAGGTAGGCATGCGCCAATTCGTTTCGTATTATTATTTACTAGCTGTGCCCGCGACTGCGTCCGCGTGGAATAGTTATTTTGGGAATCATATTTTCACAATAAAAAAGTGTTTTTGTAGAAATATTAGAAACAAAATACTATACTTAAAACAAACACTACCTACTATAGAGAAAACTACTACAAAATGAAATTGTATAAAAAAGGATTTTGCACGATGATATTATATTGTAAAAACAAATTAACGCTGCATTCAACCGATCAGTAGGGAGCTGACCGCATAGTATGCTTGTCTGTCTATAAATGACGCGCCCCTACACTTTATTAGTTTATTTAAATGTGTGAATGCAAATATTACTAACTATACTATTAAACTTCGTCACGTTCGTTCCTCCTTTGTGTCTAACCAGCAACTGAATAACCAATTACTGCATTTTCGGTGTGTTTTATCCATATTTTATATTTGCTCGTATGCGTAAATGCAGTGGAGGGGCGCGTCATTTCGGCTTAGACAGACTATACCTCGTAGAGCTACACCCCCCTCCGCCTCGCCCGCAAGCACCGCCTCTCCTCGCCCGCCGGTTAGCGCTCATCATGCGAATTTTGTTTCAGAGTTATTTTAAAATTGTATTATAATATCTTATAAGATGTTTATTGAAATTAGGTGATGTCAATGACCATTTTGTTCACAGTTACACAAATACTCTTAATTAATAACACATTTATTTCGATAAAGAATAATATTATTATGTTAATACAACTCTGACAAATAACTTGTAATAATGCATTAATTTAGACCAAATTTGACTATCATAAAAACGGTTATTGTGAGTTAATCTTAAAAGATAGACATATAAGGTCGCGGACATTTTTTTAGATAATTTAAAGAGGAATAATTCTTTCATACATATATATTTTTTGGGTATCTCGAACGGTTTTCGCAGCGCACGCAACGGAAACCCTCAAAGACGAATAATATTCCCCGTTTTTTCCACATTTTCGACTGTTTCTTCGCTTCTATAAGTCGCATCGTACTGTTTTATAGCCTAAAGCCTTCCTCGATAATTGATCTATCCAACACAAAAAGAATTTTTCAATTCGAATCAGTAGTTCCGGAGATTAGCGCGTTTAAACAAACAAACAAACAAACAAACAAACTCTTCTGCTTTATTATATTAGTATAGATTAGCTTGTCATCTTCGACGATATCCTATTTCGAGGTACTTTTGATGATCAAGTAATTATACTTCTTGAAATATTAATTTTAAAAAAATATGTGCAATGAAGAAATGCTTATAGAACAGAATTTACAAATACTTATTCAACTTTATCACAATAGTTTTTGATTTCCAAGTTCTCGGTTTTGTAAGCGATAACCGTTAGATATTTTTCGTAAATATGAATAGTCATTTATTAAATTGGACACTTAATCGCCTAGATATTTAATTTAGTGCACGGTTTTCTGTAAATTAACAAAATGTTATAAAAGGTAAATTATTCGTACGCACGCTCGAGTGATTTGCAAATCTCAACCTTATTACGCCTAAAACATATTTTGTTCATAACGCAGAGATTCTTCGCCTTAAGCTGGAATGCGGACTGGAAGCAAATGACGTCACATTTGTTTTTAATGAAGCCTCAATGTATATAAACCGCGAAGTGACTTAGTCGCGTTTCAAGCAGCTTGTAAGTTGCCGATTTCAATTCAATTACCCATTATGGCGTGCCGCGCTTGTATTGTTCTGTAGCTGTACCAGTACCTACAATTTGATTTGACTAGTACTTAGAAATACACGCCATGTTACTTCTAAGTATAACCGCACACCACTGGAGTATTATCCATGAGCTCCACTGTGCCGGCCCAGCTTTAAATTCATATATACCCAATGCTGTCTTAGAATAGCTGGGCCCTTGCGCACACAAGAATTTAGAGCCCCGTAGTAAAAAGAAAGCACGTGTTACGAATGTGTCGACTATTTAGGGCCCCAAAAGAGTTAAGGGCCCTGGGCACGAGCCTTATGTACCCTAATAATAAAGACAGTACTGTATATAGCTATAAAAATTCCTAGACCACCCAACGTTATCCCTAGTTGTCATTGCAAAGGAATATGACATCTCACTTACATACAAATAAGGACCTCAATCATTTGCCATAAAGTATATTTTATTATTTATTAAATTATAATAATATAGGAGGATTGAACACGATTGTGGCATTCAATTTGCTTTAGGAATTTGAATCGTGTTGTTTTTACCGTTAAGGTTCAAAATTGTGTGAAGTTTTTATGGAAAAATAAAATAAGAAAAATATTGTAGAGGAATAATGTACCCTCTGCTGAGATTGTGGTATAGTGTTGCTTGTAACTGTATTTGTTTGTTATCGATATTTGTATTTAATAATATTTATGAAAAAAATTGTTGGATATAAATTCAATCAATTAAATTGTCACGCCTTTTTCTCACAGGGATAGGCAGAGACAATGGAGCGCAAAATTGACGGAAATACAATTGATCAATTTTTTTACAAACGTTTTCTTATTGTGATAGGACATATAACAGCACCCCGCTTGATGTTAAGCTGGAGTGTGATCCATGATCCATTTCACTATGCCGGCCTAGTTGGAACCGACAGCTTACAATCTGATCCTGAAACGCGACAAAGTTTTTTCACGGTCTGTATACGTGTAAGTGGTGGTACTACCCCGGATCGGCAGACTTGGTACCACTGGCACGTGCTTAAAAAGCAGGAGTCAGCAGTGGCCCTAACCATAGAGTATGTTGAAGAGAATTGTGGATGTGACAAAAGCAAGAGAGTTGTGTCAGGATCGTAGAAAGTGGCGCTACGTTGTCTCTGTTAATTAAGGTGCTTCTAAACTCATAAATAAATGTTATAATATATTTTTGGTAATATTTTTTTTAAGAGAGAGAGAGAGAAAGCATATTTTTACTCCCATAAGGATAGACCTTTTGGAAATCAAAACGTCTCTATTTGATTATTTTTTCTTAAAATTTAAGTTTTTATATTAAGTGCTTGTATCATAGAAACAGGACGACCAAAGTACATATATCAAAGAAACATTGGTGCTGGCAAGTGATTTTGAAACAGTGCTCTCGAAAGTCGAGACCATTGTACTACCACTACACCACGCTCGCCCTAATTTACTTTAAAGTGACCTTTTAGCCGCGCCGTGAGTTTTTTATACCACGTCCATTTGCAAACTAATAAAACTAGGTTATTTACTAATCCTAGGATTAATGCTAATAGACTAGATACACTCTCACATAAAGCATGTGTAAGCTAGCGGTAGATTATTTTTATTTAGTTTTTGTTTTGTTTATGGCTTAAGACTTGCTAGTGTCAAAGTAACTTCACGGTCTGTATACTTGTAAGTGGTGGTACTACCCCAGATGGACAGACTGGGTACCACTGCCTACCACTCTTTCATAACCAGACTCGAATATCTGCCTCTTTTTTTTTATTAATAAATATTCGTAATATTTAATGTAGTTATTAAATATTACAAATAAAAGCTACCAAACAAATATTTGCTCCAACCGGGAATCGAACCTGGAACATTTATTTATTTTATTTACATTTCTATACTAAAGTGCTTACAACCAAAGTATCATAGATACATTGGTACCGGTAAGAAAATAAAAATAAACAATTTTGACTAGTAAAATAAGCCATCGCGCAAACACTATATTCTATCAATTTTTATAATTGGTTAAAAAACAATGGTCAGGTTCAATTCCGACCGCGTCAAACCAATGCAAGATTTTTTCTATCCAATATTCATTGTTAACGCATACATTAGTATTAAGACTGTTAGGTCTACGGTTGGCCAAGAGAATTGTGGATGTGAAGGAAGCGAGGGAGTTATATTTGGGAAATATAAGAGAGGAAATATTTGGGAGTGAGGACCGTGGCAAGTGGCGCTCCATTGTCTGCCTATCGCTGTGGGGAAATGATATATTTTCAACCACATTAAAATCCTAAAAACATTATTTTTATAATAAAAAATTTAATAACGTCATAGTTAACACAAAGCTAAAATCACCATCGCAATATTTTATCCTTAATATTGCGCAAAACTTTACATCACATCTATACATTGTATAATTGTGTATAATTATTAGTTGTATAATTATCTCTCGGAGGCTGTATTGTCACTGGTAGTACATAGGTCATCATCATCCGCTCGTCACTCAGAAGTGGGAGTTATGTAAGTTGCTGCATAATTAAATAACACGATATCTTCTTTAATAAAGGTGATGACAGGCGTGGCCCAGATTCGAGTCCCGGCCGGAGCAAATTCTTGTTTCATAGCTTTTATTTGTAATATTTAATATTGTAAATATTTGGTAATAAAAAAAGAGACGGATATTTGCTTCGGGTCTGGTTATCAAAGAGTGGTAGGCAGTGTGGTACCCAGTCTGCCGATCCGGGGTAGTAACATCCTTTCCATATGCCCAAACCATCGAAGCACCCTTTTCTCAATCCTTGTCCCTACATCTTCTTTTAAACCACATCTATCCGCTATCGTCACTCCACACTCCACATACACTCTTTAACGAGCTTGTATAAGGAGAATTGTAAATGTGAAGAAATCGAGCGAGTTGTGTCAGGATCGTGGCAAGTGGCGCTCCACTGTCTCTGCCTTTCCCTGCGGGAAAATTGCAAAGAATATAATTTTGATTAACTTACTAGAACAGTGTATCAAAAAAGATATTTAAACGTTCTCTAAAACTTTATACAAAACAACGTAAAAAACTTATTAAAATCAATATTTTTTTAAACATTTTCATGTGCCGGCCTAATAAGTTATTTAAAATGAGTTACAATAATATTCCTTGTAGTTCTTTATCTTGCTTCTTGGATTGCCGTGCAAGAAGAATTAGTCGGCAATCCAAGTCGAATACCTTGGTACAACAGTCGAATACCTCCGGGGCATTAGGCCCTAAACTCTGAACAGCGCAGGGCCGGAAGCTGGGGTTGAATAGAGAAAACAAACAAAAAATCTATGAATAGAAACCTGATGGAAACAAAGAAATCGATCCTTGTGAGCATGGAGCGTGAGTGATGTGTCAGGATCGTGGAAAGTGCCTTCAAGTACTAAGTTACAAATTGCCTATTGTCTCTGCCGTTGGTAAAGGAATGAATACAACTCAATTCCGGGAATGAAGTTGTATTCTTAAACGCAAGGAAAATAACTGATATTAACAAAATTGACGGCCATATTGTTTATTTTAATATAATATTATTTAACACTATTATGCTAAAAATATATTTTATTTTTTGTTTTGCAAATTGTATTTTAATGGAAAAACATCGCCTAATGTTAAATTTTAGTGAATACGACTTTTTTTGTGACATCTTTTTTGTTTAATGAGACACGACGTCTGACCTCGACCCGCCTGATTCTAAGCAAGAGAAGGTGCAAGAGTAAAGACGACTCAGCTAATGGCTGCCCCAGTCGCCGTCACTATCCCGGCCAAAGGTGCTTCTTCACGCCTCGTTTGAAGGATCCAAGGAGAGGTCTAAGGACTATGACAACTGGATAACCAACCAGATTTTGTTCACCAGCTTCGCTTGAAATTCCCAAGCTTATAGAAGAGAACATGGGGCAGGTAAAGCATTCTGCATCGTGTCAGTATCGCACTACTTTATCCAGTATATGTGCTTATCTATGTGGGAATTAAGCCATGATAATTTGTTATCTTACTATTATTTTAAGGCGACCGTGGTGTAGTGGTAGTGCAACGGTAATGCAAACCGATAGCACGGGTTAGAAACCACTCACCGATACCAATGTATCTTTGATATATACATTGGTATACTTTAGTTGTTCTGTTTCTATGATACATGCACGTAAGTAGCTTAGTAAAGTAATGTGCGTTTGCCTAAAATTGGTTTTGCGAGTCACATTAGAGCGCATCATAGTACTGACCAAGAAGTCGCTGTTGCCGGACACGGCAAAGAGATCATCATCATCATCATCATAGAAATATGAATATTATTGTGACTCGCCATCTGTCCTCGACTTGCCTGATAATGCGCAAGTTAATCCAAGAGCGCCAACAACTGAAAAAATCGACTTGGTTCACGGTTCCCTCAGTCGCGTTCACGTATACCGGCCAGAATTAATTATAAATGTACATTGGTCAAATGAATAAATACGGTACATTGCAAAGTACACAAACAATTACATGACAATTAATATTAACTGTATATTTTTGTCATTAAGAGGTAATTGCCCGTGGCATAGCGGCCACTTATTAATGGGGGTTACATGTACGAGTATGTATCCATTAAAAATGTACTATGAATCGAATTTAAAAGGATTTTTTTCCAATTATTTAAATTAAAAAATTAGAAAAGTTTTAGATAAAAGTAAAATAAAAATACCTGGCAGTTTTTTTGTTTTTTTTTATTTATTAATTGTCGTTTCTATTTAATTATTCATTTTTAATATCATTAGGAGTGTATGTGGTGGAGTGACGATAGCGGATAGAATAAGAAATAGCACAGTGCGCGATAGATGTGCTTTGAAAGAAGATGTAGTGACAAGGATTGACAAAGGAATGCTTCGATGGTTTGGGCTCATAGAAAGGATGGGTGAATAAAGATTGACGAAAGGAATTTATAAATTTCATGTGAATGGATACGTTAAACAAGGCAGGCCCAGGAGAGTGTTTTCCGACCAAATAGGAGACATCCTCAACCTAGCTTAGGTTGCCTAGTGACCATAACCATAGAGCTTGTATGAAGAGAATTGAGTATGTGAAGGAAGCGAGGGAGTTGTGTCAGGATCGTGGCAAGTGCTCCATGCTGTAGAAAAAGGCGTGACAATTTAATTGATTAATAATCGTCTAGCTAGGTCATCCCTGTTTAATCTTTCCACTCACCCCCGATATCTATTTCGTCAATCTCCTTCAAAAGCATAATATTAGGTAATAATTGAATAGATATAAATAAAAATAATGTGAAATTCCATCAGGTGTTATAATTGCCAAACTAGTTTTATAATAGTTAAGCAATTTATTTGTTAATAAAATATTATAAAATTATATTATGTGGAATTCGTAATATTACATATATTATGCGTTTTGTGCAATATATTTATAATACATAACTTACATAACCTAAGGGGACGGAGGTTTTTGTTTATTGTGACACGACATCTGACCTCGACCAGCCTGATGAGGAGGTCCAGCAAGAGGAGATCCAAGAGAAATGACTACTGAAAAATACGAGTCAGTTCATAGCTGCCTCAGTCGCCGTCACTATGCCGGCCAAAGATTGGCAGAATGTAATATTTAGACTATGATACGTTACATTTTATCATTTTACAAACAGGTCTAAGATTGCAATACTTATTTCTTTTTTAAAATCTAGTCTTAAACTCATCCAAAATGTAGTTTTTCATGCATAGCGCTTCACTGGTGCTACCACAGAAACCTACTCAGTTAAGCGCTAGTAGTGTAACTAAACCATTCAAGATAATACCTACATAATTAAAAATATATATTAAACTGGAAAATCAATCTTAATTTAATAGCAATAAATATTATTTTACGCTCCTTCGTTTGAATGTCCAATTAAAAATATATAAAAATTAATGTACCGAGAATTACATATGTAAAAATACTAATTTACTAGTTTTTTTATTATTATCTATATTATGTTTATTATTTTTATTTAATTGGTTGTTATTTTTAAATAATTATTCTAACTAAAATTGATTTTAAGTTGGGTTGTAATGGGTGAATAATGATAAAACGTGTTTTTCGAGACAAACACGAAGTAGATTGATGAAAGGAATTTATAAATTCGATGTGGATGGATGCGTTAAACAAGGCAGGCCCAGGAGGGTGTTTCCGACCAAGTCGGATACATCCTCAAAAAAGCTGGGTTGCGTAGTGCCCATAACCACAGAGCCTGTATGAAGAGAATTGTGGATTAAGGAAGCAAGGGACATTTTGATTGATTGATTGATTTTTTGGGATAAATGATAAGCCCAAAGATTTTTATATTTTTTCTTTAGATATCACAGTTTAAAACCAATATGGTCTACCACACAATCAAATCCAGAAAAATTTAAAAAGTAAGTTGAGTTTAAAACTCGGAGCTGTCATGCGTTTAGCAACAGATGCGGAGTTCGAGCCCCGGTTGCAGCCTTTCATTGTCATGCAATGAAGAAAGCTGGGTTGCTTAGTGCACATGTGACAGTTTGATTGATTGATTTATATATTTAATATTATTTTAATTAAGGATAACCTCAATATGCATTATTTAAATAACTAATCAATTATTAAGAATCTCGAAAGATAAATTTTAATTGAAATTTTAATTAAATTAATTTTGATTCAAAAAAATCTGAAATATTAATTACATATAAATAAACTATAAAAGTTTACAAGAGGCGAACTTAATGCTTATAAAGGCGACCGTGGTATAGTGGCAGTGTAATGGCTACGTAAGCCCAGTGGCACGGGTTCGAAACCGCCCACCGGTACCAATGTATCTTTGATATATGTACTTTGGTTGTCCTGTTTCTATGATACAAGCACTTTAGTAGTTTAGTATAGAAATGTATAATAAAATAAAAATATTTTGTAATTTTATCGATAAATAAAAAAAGTGTCGCATCACTAGTTCTAGGCTAGAGTTCCTAGGACATAGAGGTGATTGCACTATGAATCTAAATATAGAAAGTATCATTTAATATACAATTTGTATGAGAACTGTATACAAAATTACATTTGTATGTACTGTGGATGGATGGATGCGTTAATGGAGGCAGACCCAGGACCAATCGGATCTCCGACCAAATCGGAGACATCCTCAAGAAAGCTAGGTTGCTTAGTGCCCATAACCATAGAGCTTGAAGAGAATTGTGAATGTAAAGGAAGCGAGGGAGTTGTGTCAGAACCGTGGTAAGTGGCGCTTCATTGTTTCTGCCTACCCCTGTGGGAAAAAGGCGTGACAATTTGATGGATTGATTGAGTATATGCGAACATTATAAATATTTCTCAAACTATTTAAGAGTGGTAGGCAGTTGTGTCCAATCTAGGCGCGATTCGGGATCAGCTTGTAAGTTGCCGGTACCAACTAGGTCGGTATAGTGGATGTGACTGCTTGTTATTGAGATCTGTAGTAGCATTCGCCTCCATATGGCGAGCTACAATATAGGTATATATTTTTTGTTGTGACTCAACATCTGACCTGGCTTGATGTTAAGCAAGAGGAGGTCCAAGAGTGTCGATCACTGTTAAAACCGAGTCAGTTCACGGTTGCCAGAATGCGAATGATTCCCCCATCCAGCGTGGGTGTTACGGGTGTGAAAAGACGAGGTTGAAGAGCTCATGTTATGACAATGTTCCAAAGATCACTTTAACCTTGAGCACCTTCGACCGGCCTGCATAGTGACGCCGACTGAGGCAGCCGTGAACTAACTCGGTTTTTACAGTCGACGTCACTCTTGGACCTCCTCTTGCTTATCATCGGGCGAGTCAAGGTCGTATGTCGAGTCACAAAATATATTTTTTTAAATCCGTGGTTTATTGTTTTTTTTTGTAAGGTAAGTAAGAGCCGCCATAACAATAAATATTGAGTTAAATAGGTAATCGTAAGTGGCGCAATGCGCAGCCGGATGGCCATAAAGCCATGATTTCCGTTACACGGCGGCATTCCCGGCGCGTCCGACACCGGCGCGTGCGCATCCGTCACAACCATATACAGCCTCACTCGACAACTAGAAGAATACTGCACAAAAAAAAAACTGTTTATATAATAGAATGATACACAGAGTTCTGCTTAAAGTTTAAAACATCCGTCCATTCATGTCGACCGAATCGTTGGTCGAATTGAAAGGACATCATTCATATTGTATTGGGGACTAGGGATTAATTGTATAACAGTTGCATATACATTTAAAAATAGTTTGATATACAAAGATTACAATGTAATTGGAATATATCCTTTGTTTTGCATAGTTTAGGTGTGCAAAATGATCAAACTATAATTATGACAGTTCAAAGCAAAACTGTTAATATGGCGTGTCTTTGTGATTTGACAGACGATACAAAATCCATATATTATTTATCGAATAACTCAATTGCACAGCAATTAAAAGCAAAATTGTTATTATATTTATAAACACAAGTATTGAAACTACGATTTATATATTTTTCCATCATTGGGCATCACAAAAGTAAGACATACATAGTCAAACCGCCATGATGCCTATACGCAGCCTATAACAGCCAGTGTTATGAACATCTAAGAAAATGGACCGGATTTGAACCTAATTATTACACTACACAGTGAGTATTATTATTAGAGTGGTAGGCAGTGGTGCCCAGTATGCCGATCCGGGTAGTACCACCACCACAAGTATACAATATAAAAGTGTACAGACCGTAAAGTGTTCCAACTAGGTCGGCAACTATGCCACTAGTTGGACTGCTACTTACCGGGAACCGAACCCAGGACCTTCCGCGTAATGGACTGGTGTTTTAACCACTACGCCACACTGTCGTCCATGGATTGGTGAGAAATGTAACTTAATGGCCCGGATTTGAACCCAACAAGTACACTATCTTCTTAAATGATGGTGAAAACGTACATACATTCATATATATGAATTGCCTGCGGGTGTTGGAGCTTTCTCTTATCTCAGCCAACATTACACCCGGTTTGACCCTTACAATAGGGTTGACACCAATGACTATAATAAAATCACCTAAAGAAAAATATTACCTTATAATTTGGAGATTTTATTTCGACTGATACAACTGCTTACCATTAAGCATGGTCGTATGTCGCGTCTTAATAAATAAATATATATATAATAGAATACTATAATAAATAAATGTGGCTGTAAGCGTCCTTTACCGTCTAAACCGCGAAAAATGTTCCGAGGAGCTCTTTAACCTCATCTTTTTACACTCATAATACTCACACAGGTCGGGGAAAGCATCCGCATCCTGTGGACCGAACCTATAACCTTGGATCCTTCAAGCGATTCTTGAAGAAGCAACTTTCGCCGGCGGCTAGTAACCGCGACTATGCAGTCATGAACCGACTCTTCGTCGGCACTCTTGAAGCTCCTCTTGCTTGCCATCAGAAGGGTCGAAGTCTTATGTCGAGTCACAATAATAAAAAAAAAACATTTAAGATAACAATTTAAATTGTACTAATATTGTCGTAATCAAAGGGCTTGATTTAATTTGGCGTGTGGCAACCCTACCTACGACTAATGTATTGTATGAAGTAAATAATAAAATAAACGTCCATTCGCCCCCCTTTCAAGAATGTGAACATGAAAGTGATATCGATGATAAAGTGATGTGACATTAGATGATATAGGTTGAACTTAAAGTTCATAACCGGAAAGTTATGGCGTAACACAGATAAAATACATTTTATTTCTAAACTAAGCTTGTATCATAGTAACAGGACGAACAAAGTACATATATTAAAGAAACATTGGTACCGGTAAGTGGTTTTGAACCCGTGCACTTGGATTGCATAATCATTGCACTGCCACTACACCACGGTCACCTTTATATATTTTGATTTAATCTTTCTTGTTCTATATATGTACAAAGTCAGGGATTAATGCCGGTTGGTATTCTCTACCAGCTAAACCTCTAAACATTGAATAATATATTTAGTACTTATAATGAATTAAACAATTTTCATGCGGCTTACCATCGCGTTTATTTTTTGTTAATGATTGTACATTTTTATATACCGATGTTTCGAGAGCTTGGCATAACATTATAAAAAACAAATATTGCATAAAAAGCGGCGTTAAATTTGTTTAATTAATTAATTAATATTCGCGAAAAATTCTATGATATTACAAATAATATTTTCTTAGATTTTGCGCGAACATTGATTAATGAAATAAAACAAATTTTAATTCAAAAATAAAATTTTATTCGCGTTTATTTTGATTTTACTTTTTTATTTTAAGAGCTCTCAAAACGTCGGAATAACAAAATAAAATTGTAAAATTCAAACCAAAATAAACGCGATAGTAAGTCGCATAAAGTTTGTTTAATACATAATACAAATAATTACCTACATACATACTTAGATTGTCTATATTGCAAGACACGTCCTAATAATGTAGTGTAATCTAGTTTTATTCTAGATCTAGGCAAGATGTCGTACAATGGTTGAACGTGAAGATTGGTGTGACGGCGGCGGTTCACGTGGAAAATTCGTCTCATTTTGAATGGTTAAGTTACTTTAGTGTATGTTAACTCGAGAAATTATGACTACTTGTTTGTTACGAAGTTGCGTATTAGGTTACCCTAAGGTCAAAGAGGCCAAGGTCTCTATAATTTTAATATCCTCCGTGACCACATTGGCCGCAAAGCTCTCGAAACGTCGGCTTAATAACAAAAAAATGTAAAATCAATAACCAAAATAAACGCGATAGTAAGCCGCATAAAATTTGCTTAACTCATTAATCAACTTTCGCTGATAACTAAGAAAATTTATTAACAAATATTTGCTCCTAGTGGGAATCGAACCCGGGACTTTACGCGCAACAAACCAATCGCTTAACGATACTAGAACGTTCGCCAAGCTTATATATGCCTGTTTGTGTTGGTCACCAAGCATGTAGAGGCGGCTTAAAGTTACGCACCCTCTAGTATCTTAATCTTAGCGCCACGGTGGTTGCCACTGTAAACAATATCGACCGTAAACTATGGTTTAATAACTAAATTTACGCGAGTCGATTAGGTAGATGTGGATGGATGCGTTAAACAAGGCAGGCCTAGAAGGGTGTTTTCCGACCAAATCGGAGACATCCTCAAGAAAGCTAGGTTGCCTAGTGCCCATAACCTTAGAGAATGAGGAGAATTGTGAATGTAAAGGAAGCGAGGAAGTTGTGTCAGGATCGTGGCAAGTGGCGCTCCATTGTCTCTGCCTATCCCTGTGAGAAAAATGCGTAACAATTTGATTGATTGAGTGAAATATTTATTATTTTATAATTATATTAATTATAGGTGATGCAGAGGTCACGCGAACTCTGGAGCCCATGCAACTACGCAGAGACATGGCGGCTTTGTGCGTCCTCTATCGCCTATACCACGGAGAATGTTCCGAAGAGCTCTTTAACCTTATTCCTGCCTCGTCCTTCCACACCCATAATACCCGCACAGGTCGGGGAAAGCATCCACATTTTATCGACCGAATCAGCAGTCGAACTAAAAAGTTCGGTGCGTCTTTTCTTTGTAGAACAATTGACAAGTGGAATGCTTTGCCTGCCCATGTGTTCTCTCCATCCTATGACCTTGGATCCTTCAAGCAATGCGTGAAGAAGCACCTTAGGCCGGCATAGTGGCGGCGGCTGGGGCAGCCGGGAACTGACTCGGTTGTTCCAGTCGTCGTCACTCTTGGACCTCCTCTTGCTTATCATCAGGCGAGTCGAGGTCAGATGTCGTGTCACAATAAAAAAAAAAAAATAATAATAGATAATTGGAATGTATACTTAATTCACAAATTAATAAAGGCTCTACATGTAAAACTAGTTTTATGCAAAAAATACCTTTAATTCAACCTAATTAAGTTTATATTCTTGTAATGATACAACATTCTTATGACATAATATTATGTTGAAGGTACCTAAAAAGGGTATATATATACGTACGTGTATGTATGAAAGTTATATTTATGTAATTATTATATAAAGTACCTGTCGAGAAACACTTTGTGAGCTTAAATATTATTAAGCTTTTTAGGACTGAATTGAGAATTTATACAACCTAGCCTGCGGGCCGACCGCGTAACTCAATGACAATGAGAATGGGCTTCGTTTACGCAGTTGATCTCCATTAACACTTCGGCTTAACATCAAGCGGGGTGCTGTCATATATCGAGTCACAATATAAAAATTTGGATTTTTTATTCAGACGCGACATCTGCGCTGACCGCATAACTCAATGACAATGAGACTTCGTTTTGACAGTTGAACTCCATTAATGAGCCTCAAAATTAAAATTGCGACCGCGCAACACATTAAGAATTAATGTTTATGTATTTATAAATATAAAAATTGAATAAAAAATACTCATTTTTTATGATTGTGACTCGACATATGACAGCACCCCGCTTAATGTTAAGCCGAAGTGTGGTCCATGAATGAATGTCACTGCTACTACAATTCAATAACTACGAGTAGCAATCACATCCACTATGCCGGCCTAGTTGGAACCGGCAACTTACAAGCTGATCCCGAAACGTGATCAAATCACTTCACGGTCTGTATACTTGTAAGTGGTGGTACTACCCCGTATCGGCAGACTGGGTACCACTGCCTACCACTCTTTGAAAACGGATCACGGACACATTTAGCAGATATCAAAAAGGGTTACGCGAAAAAGTTCCATATGTTTTACATAATAACAACTATAATTATATAAAGACAATTCTGGTTACGTATTAAATCGATGGTATTTAGATCAATATCTGCCAATTGTGATTGCCTGTGACCGGCGTTCGATTCTCGTTGCGACGTAATCATATGCAATTGAACTTCGTAAATATTTAATACTTTCGTTAATAAATTCCCACGCTATTTGTGGTTTTATGTAGAACTATAAAAAATAGATGCAACTGGCATCTTGTCATTCGGAATGGCGTTCCAAGGGGGAGGCTGATGTTTAGCAAAAGACGCCTTTTGGCTGACGATGATGAAAATAATAAAACACGCTTATAATAAGTGAATAATCGTCTCGGTCGCCCTCACTATGCCGGCCAAAAAAATTATTTGAATGAAATTATTATATTATCAGTTTTTATTATGTGTACAAATTTTCATATTATACAAACCTCTAGAAGTGGGTAAAAATTAATTTGAAAGATTCCGTTACATAGTTACATACATACAAGTCAAACTTAAACATTTTTGTACCACCTTTTGGTAAAAATAACTTAACAATTCAATCAATCAATCAAATTGTGACACCTTTAGTCCACAGGGATAGGCAGAGACAATGGAGCGCCACTTGCCACGATCCTTACACAACTCCCCTGCTATACAGGCTCTACAGCCATAAGCACTAGGCACTATGCAACCCAGCTTTTTTGAGGATGTCTCCGACTTGGTCGGAAAACACCCTCCTAGGCCTGCCTTGTTTAACAATTCTAATCTTATTTAAAGCGACCGCAGTGTAGTGGTAGTTCAATGGTTACGTGAACCGAGGGCACAGGTTCAAAACCACTTGTCAGAACTATTAATGTGTCTTTGATATATGTACTTTGGTTGTCTCGTTTTTATGATACAAGCCCTTAATATAGAAATGTAAATTTTAAAAAATACTTTAAATAAACTTGTACTTCTTTACTTGAGAACTTTGCTTTGCGTTGTAATATGATAACCAGTTATTATTACACAATCGTAAAGCCTTTTTTGCACTAAAATGATACATCGTGTTTGTGTATCATCACGACTCTCACATTAAAGTAGGTGTTGGCACACAAATTAGTACTTGCGTTCTATGTGAAATAGGGAATTGTGTGATTGCGTTATCAAGACGCACAAATGAAAACAGGATAATAATCAATAAACTTATATATTAAGCTACAAAAATCTCAGCATCATAGAAACAGGACGACTAAAGTACATTATATCAAAGATACACTGGTACCGGTGAGTGATTTTGAACCGAGGCTCTTGGTTTGATAACTTTATTTGTGGTAATGAAGTGACAAAAAAAGTTCACCAAAAGTCTGTCCAGACGCCTCTCTCATATTTGACTTATCCATGTTTGTCGACTTGCCTGATGGTAAAAAGAGTGCCGATGTCTGAAAATACAGATAGATAGCTTCTGTTCTGTGATAAATACAGTTGTGTGTAAAAAATGTGCTTTAAAAGTGGATGTAGTAAGAAAGATTGAAAAATGTATATTGCGATGGTTTAGGCAAATTCAAAGGATGAATGAAAGTAATTAAACAAATTTTATGCGGCTTACTATCGCGTTTATTTTCGGTTAAGGATTTACCATTTTTTTAAATATTTGTTTCGAGAGCTTTGCAGCCATCGTGGTCGAAATTAAAAATTGTACAATTATTAACCAAAAACGAACGCCATAGTAAGCCGCATATTTATTTATTTATTTATTAATAAATGTTCGCGCAAAATCTAAGAAAATTCTATGGCTGAAAGAAAATTGACGAAAGAGATTTATAAATTAGAGGCGAGCGGAAGATTTAGGCATGTATAAAAAAATAAAAATATAATTTAAAAGATTTCATGATAAATAATAATATAAATGCGATGATAATATCATTTTATGATTCTTACTTAATCATTGTCGGCCATCTTGGCATGTGATGCTTGTCATCGCACAACTTTCTATATTTGTAATAAAAGTTGCCGCAAATGTCAACTTAATAAAACTATTACAAAAGCAAAAAGAACTTTGTAAATATATACGTGAAGCTTAGAAAAACCATCCTTCTTCATAAATTAACTTATACATAGCGCAAAATTAACAATTTTGAAAACGTTTTTGTTCATGATTTCAAGAAAACTCTTTGAAATCGTTAAAGAAAAAAAGAGACTGCATTTATTGTGACTCGACATATGACAGCACCTTGTCTAATGTTAAGCTAGAGTGCGGTTTACGAATGAAGGTAACTGCTACTTACAATTAAATAACTGTAAGTGGCAGTCACATCTACTATGCCGGCCTACTTACAAGCTGATCCCGAAACGCGACTAAATCACTTTACGGTCTGTATACTTGTAAGTAGATATTAAGATAAAAAAACATGTAAAATGTCCAAAGAGTTGTAGGCAGTGGTACCCAGTCTGCCGATCCGGGATAGTACCACCACTTACAAGTATACAGACCGTGAAATGATTTGGTCACGTTTCGGGATCAGCTTATAAGTTACCGGTTCCATCTAGGCCGGCATAGTGGATGTGATTGCTACTCACAGTTATTGAATTGTATTAGCAGTGACATTCATTCATGGACCACACTTCGGCTTAACATCAAGCGGGGTGCTGTCATATGACGAGTCACAATAAAAAAAACATAAAAAGATATATTTTCAAATGAATCGTAAAATATGAAAGTAAAGTATATCATTAAAGCACCTTCACTAATTTAACGTTAACGCATGAAAATTACCTTTTATTACTCAAAAACGTATTAGGTAACTTCCTAACATACGCTTACTGCCTACTTTGACTTTGATGCGTGGCACATTGAACTTTGACTTAACGTTTAGAGCATCGTAATCGGTAATTAGGTAATTTTATATATTAATAATTTATATTTTTGACGACAGGCGTGGACAAACGTTTAGCGATTTGTTTGTTGCGCGTAAAGTGACCTCTCAGTGACCACGATGGCTGCAAAGCTCTCGAGACGTCGGAATAATAAAAAAGAAGTAAAATCTAAACTAAAATAAACGCGATAGTAAGCCGCATAAAATTTGTTTAATTAACATGGATAATTGCTTCGGATCTGGTTATCAAAGAGGGGTAAGCAGTGGTACCCAGTCTGCATGCCGATCCGGGGTAGTACCACCACTTACAAGTGGTGATTTGATGGTGATGGTTGAGTGGTGGTGATTTGGTCACATTTCGGGATCAGTTTGTAAATTGCCAGTTCCAACTAGGCCGGCATAGTGGATGTGATTGCTACTCACAGTTATTAAATTGTAGGGGTGCTGTCATTTGTCGAGTCACAATAATATATATATATATATAGCTTTTTTTTATGATGTCTTCGATTTGGTCGGAAAACTGCCTCGTTTAATGCATCTATCCACATCAGATTTATAAATTCCTTTCGTCCAATCTACTTTCACTCATCTTTTCCATGTGCCCAAACCATCGAAGCATTCCTTTGTCAATCCTTGTCACTACATCTTTTATCAAAACTATATTTTCTAAATTTCAAGAAAGCTAGGTTTCCTATAGAGCTTGTATGAAGAGAATTGTGGTTGTGAGGAAAGCGAAAGAGTTGTGTCAGGATCGTGGCGAGTGGCGCTCCATTGCCTCTGCCTATCCCCGTGGGAAATTTAATTGATTGATTTTTATATTATAAGATCTTTTTGTGAGATTATTCCAATTGTTAAATGTGACGAGATCTTACCTCAGGGTAATATATACAGGTGATAAAAGTGGTAGGCAGTGGTAACACCACTTATACCAATTATACAGATCGTAAAGTGACTTAGTTGCGTTTCGTATTCGTAATGATATTCGTAATATCGTAAATATTACAAATAACAGCTATTAAATAAGTCTTTGCATCGATCGGGAATCGAACCCATGACTTTACATGTAACGAACCGATGTGAAACCAATCCGCCACGCCTGTCGTCTACTTTTAGAGACGTAGATTATTACCTTATACATGTCCTATTCTAATATACAACATATACAGTTATGTATATACATAGATAGATATAAAATAGTGACCTCACCAAAAACACCAAAACAGAAACTAGTTTGAATATAAATATTTTGGTACAATCGTACGCATAATTCCTCAACACGCATTGTTTAGAAAAGATATACTCTTGAAATGGAAGTCGAAATCAATCAATCAAATTGTTACGCCTTTTTTCCACAGGAATGGGCAGAGACAATTGAGCGCCACTTGCCACGGTCCTGACACAACTCCCTCGCTTCCTTAACATTTACCATTCTCTTTATACAAGCTCTATAGTTATGGGCCTAGTGCAAACTTGCTTTCTTAAGGATGTCTCCGGTTTGGTCGGCGTACACCATCCTGGGCCTGCCTTGTTTAACGCATCCATCCACATGAGATTTATAACTTTCACTACTTTCACTCATCCTTTCCATGTGCCCAAACCATCGAAGCATCCCGTTGTCAATCCTTGTCAATACATCTTCTTTCAAACCACATCTATCGCGCACTGTGCTATTCCTTATTCTATCCGCTATCGTCACTCCACATACACTACTTAACGACCTACAGCGTTAATTCTGAAATCAAAAATGTTAATAAGGATGTTACTTTCAAAGTGAAGTAGAAATCGCCTATACCACGTCGAAGAAGCGGTGAAATCGCGCCGCGGTCGCAAGTGACCAATCAACGTAGTGACAATTCATTTGTTGTTCGCTGATTGGTTATGAAGATGTCAATTTAATTCCAAGTTCATCATTTTTTGTCGTGTATTAAGAGAATCGGGTCCCAGGGGTCCTAGCCAAGTTGCCTTTCTACAATCGAAATCGCTATAGAATAGAAACACAAATGTATGGGAATGACATTTGCTAACGAAAAGTCACGTGGTCTAGCGAAACGATCTTCAAATCCGTAGCCAAGTCAACAATTTCTTTCTATTCGATCGAACGATTCGATAAAACCTTCGATAACCCGAGCCAAGATGCACTTTTTGACAGCTCGTTCGCTTGCTGGCGATCCGAAGTTATCGAACGTCAATATGCTGTAGAAAACGAAACAAAATGGCGGATTGTTCGATCAGCTGATTTAAAATATGTAAGATATGTGCGTTTTTGTTAATTATTAGATTAATTTTGCTAAAAATCGTTAATTATGCATTTTATTAAGTAAAAATCACATTATAATAATTTCAGTCATCGTAATGAGACGGTGGAAATCACATTATTATGCCTAGTAAGCGTTGTATTAACATATAAAATGCGTACTTTTTACATGTTAATAGGTACAAATAATTTAAACTGCGTCATATTGTTTAGGAAAGCACTATTAAACTTTAATTTACTGTATTAATTCTAATATTAAATTAAAAAAGGCATTTTTGGCCAGTGTCGAGGGAATCGTAAGAGAAGTAATTTTTTTAGTCGTCAGCGCTCTTGGACCTCTCCTCAGCTCCCATCAAGCATGCCCGATGATAAACAAATTAAGATGAGGGTGAGAATAAGGTTAATGATGATGGTCTTAGTAAAGCGGAGAAAACACTACTATAACTTCTGTAAGAGCCTAAATAAACCAAGAAGAAACACATTTAAATCACTTGTCTATACTTTATAACCATTTTTACCACCATTATTATACATTTATATATAAGAAACACAAGATTTGCAATTATTTAAAATTGCACGATCTGTCACTTGTAGTTGCCCGCCAAAACTCCCCATTTGTGAATTTGACGTTAATGACATTCCGTTCGCCAAATTGAGCGAAATCATAGACAGTTATCGAAAGTTGCCATAGAATAAGCGATCGCTAAGTGCATTGCATCTTGGCTGCGCACATATTATCGTTAACGCTTGAGCGTTAGCGATTGTAGAAATAGAATCGATACCGAGCGATGACATCTTGGCTAGCACCCCTGGTCAGGAAAGCATCCGCCTTTCGTGACAGAACTATTGTAAAAGGTTCGACGCGTCGTTTCTCTGTAGAGCAATCGACAAGCGGAATGTTCTATTTCAGAACGACAAACAACACAAATTTAGTTACCGTGGTCTCAATAGTGGTATGCACGAATGGTCTCGCAAACCAAGAACCCCTGATTCAAAACTACTTGCCGATACCAACGTATCATAGATAGTTTTATCCTCCGATCGTCCTATTTCTGTGATAGATGCCCGTTTAGTAGCTTAGTATAGAAATTTTAAAAAGTTATAGTTTTGAATTAGGAACACCTTTATTCACATCATTGTTCACATCACTTTTTTCTGTGTTTAGTTGAATTGCATCCGATTGTACCTTCGGTTTTTTTTCTCCTTTTATTTCCAAAACGCGTTGTTAATGGCCGGTGGGTCCGATACCTGCGCGTGCGCACACATATTTTGGAATGTTAAAAGGTTCAATACTTTTTGTCATTATTTTTACAATGGAGTAATCTTTACGGCGTTTTTTTTCAAGGGTTAGCAGGTCGGCTGCCGTAATTCGATAACTTATCCAGAACCAAAATAACATCCTTGATAAGATTAAACTTTGATAGGGTAGGTTTTTTATGACATTATTTTAAATCTTATATTGGGTAAACGACGAAATAGAATATGTCTAAAAAGCTGTGATTCGTGATTATACAGAGTTTGACAACACGCATAGCGCATTGGTTACACCAGTTCGATTCCCAGTCGGAGCAAAGATTTGTTAAATAGCTTTTATTTGTAATATGTATTAATTATACTAAATATTACAAATATGTGTTAATAAAAAAAGTGGCGGTTATTTGCTCCAAAAGGCCGACCGCGCATCTTCATTGGAATTGACAATAAGGTTGTGCTTGTATGAGCAGAATTGTGGATGTGAAGGAAGCGAGGGAGTTGTGTCAGGATCGTGGCAAGTGGCGCTCCATTGCCTTTGCCTATCCCCGTGGGAAAGACAATTTGATTGATTGATTAATTCCCATTTGTTAAAAAGTTACGCGGTCTCTGTTAGTGTCAAAAACAACTTTTATTCATTCGGACAATAAGTTTCAATTAGCTTGAACTGTTAATGAAAATGAACATCAATTCTTAGTGTGTTGCGCTTGGGGTAGTTAGTACACGGGGTGGCGCTCCCTTATCCCTGCCTATCTCTGTGTGAACGAAGTCGTAATAGTGTAGTACCAATGATTAATACAAAGTTGTCTTTGAGGTTTTCAACCACAATTTCATTATGAAATACAAACTTGGCCAAACTATCACTTCATCACCTCTATATGTGACCTCACCTAACACACGACAATAGTACTTATTTCTATGTCATTAAAAAACATATTCGTGTACATATGCCGGAACAAATGGACAATCAAAATTATGACAACAATAGATAACTTTTTCTTTGTATTTTGTTATTAAGGAACTTTCACTAACACTTTTTTGGTTGTGATATGACTTATGATTGTGACTCGACATATGACAGCACCCCGACTAATATAAGCTATAGTGCGGTCTATGAATGGCGGTGACTGCTACTACAGTTCAATAACTGCAAGTAGCAGTCGCATCCACTATGCCGGCCTAGTTGAAACTGGCAACTTGCAAGCTGATCTCTAAACTCAACTTATTCCTTTACGGTATGTATTCTTGCAAGTCGGTGGTACTAAGCACCACAGAGAATGTTCTGAGAAGCTTTTTAATCTTGTTCCTACATCGTCTTTACTACCGTGATACCCTGATAGAGTCTGTCCAAGCCGAAATGACGCGCCCCTCCATTGCATTAAGGCACACATGCGACTATAAAATATGGATGCAACACACCGCAAATGCAATTGTAATTGGTTATTCAGTTGCTGGTTAGACACAAAAGAAGGAGCACGCTAATAAAGTATAGTAATATAGTTAGTAATATTTGTATTCACACATTTAAATAAACTTATAAAGTGGAGCCGCGCGTCATTTATAGTTAGACAAGCTATACCGATGTATATATACTTTGGTAGTTCTGTTTCTATGATACAAGCACGTTTAGTAGCTTAGTATAAAATAAAAAACAAAAAGTTTATGTGAATCCTGGTGGATGGTGATAAGAAAAGGTTAGATATCTAAAACATGTTTATTAACTCGCACAAATCCGTCTATAAATGTTTTAATTATGAATGTTAAACGCTACTGTAAGACATTTCATTGATATTAAGTCTAGTATAATCTAGAAATCCTAAGGCTTACACTACACGGGCGGTTCTCCCGCGCGGGAATCCGCTCGACAAAACTACCGCAGATTATTAAACTACTCGGAACGCGGTTTATCGCTGTCTTATGTTCATTTCAACATGGATCCGCTAATGATAATTGCGCTTGCAGCTCTATTATAAATAGAATTATTTTAAAAAATAAAGTAAATTAGGGACTTGCGCTCTCACACAAGGTCCCGTGCGGATGACGCAATAGCGGGAAACCGCCCGTGTAGTTTGGAGCGGCGGCAATCCGCTTCGAATCGCACTGGACACAATTTAATATGAAAGTTGTATGCTGCATACTACACTGCGCGGTTCACAGGTGGAAGAAATACGACCGCCGCTGATAACTGGCGCTTCAAACTACACGGCTATTGCGTCATTCTGCACGGGACCTTGTGTAAGGGCGCAAGACCTTCTTTTACTTTATTTTTAAACAATTCTATTTATAATAGAGCTGCAAGCGCAATTATTATTGGCGGGTCCATGTTGAAATGAACAAAAGACAGCAATTAACCGCGTTCCTTGTAATGTAGTTTAATAATCTGCGGCAGCTTTGTCATGCGGTTTCCCGCGGCGGGAAAAACGCCCGCGTAGTATGAGCCTAACAAGCATGGTGGATGGTTCGAAGGGAGATATGCAAAGTAACTTTCACAGATATCTTGTTTAGTAATGAAACTTCCCCTCAATGTGGTAATACAGGTTTTATTTTTGTAAAAACTTGATAAATTTTATTACAAATTTGCTCTGTTTTTTTAAAGTAAAAGTCAAGTAAAAGTGACAATAAATATAATTTAATTACTTTTAATTATTATTTTCAAGTGAAGTTTGCTCTTAATTGCCTTTTTAGATTTCATTTTGCAGTTTTCCTACTTTCTTTTAAAGGTATTCGTGTCTTGTCAAGTGATATTTACTTACGAGTGTGATAATTTCCAAATTAGAGACATTCTCAAGAAAGTTTGGTTGCCTAGTGTACATAACCTTAGAGCTTGTATGAAGAGAATTGTGGATGTGAGGGAAGCAGGGAGTTGTGTCGGGATCGTAGCAAGTGACCTTCCGTTGTCTCTGCCTATACTTGTGTGAAAAATTTGATGGCTTGATTGATTTAAAATATTTAAAACGCATATTTTTTTATTGAATATTAAAATAAAAACAAATTGGTTTTCGTTTATAAATGTTTGGCTTTATAGTAAATAAACTTAGAAAAAAGTTTAAGACGTACGTCTTTTTGAAAACAAACGTGTGCGTAAATATTATTTGTTCATATGAAGGGTGTGGTGACTAAAGGCCACACACAAAAGAGGGTGAAATTAAAACTACATTATAGTACGATTAAATTTACAAATATTTTATTATATATGATATTTGCTTCGGGTCTGGTTGTCAAAGAGTGGTAAGCATTGGTAAGTAGAACTACCATTTACTACAGTACAGACCGTAAAGTGACTTAGTCCCACTTCGGAATCAGATTGTAAGTTGCCGGTTCCAACTAGGCCGGCATAGTGGATGTGACTACTACTTCAATAATTGTACTGTGTTAGTTACCTCCATTCATAGACCGGAGTCCAGCTTGACATCAAGCGCGGTGCTGTCATATGTCGAGTCACAATAAAAACCTGAGTTACTTGATCCGGATGTTAATATTACAAAATTGGCATGGACACAATAACATTTTCACAATCGCAAGTGATATTATTCATACATAATTCAATACATTCCACTAACATGGCTGGATATACATACCTAATATATTGTATATTGCGATTTCATTTATAAACACTTATTTTATTTATTTAATTCGGTATATACGATAGTTGTAAACTAAACATAACCGTAGAGCTTGTATGGAGAGAATTGTGGATGTGATCGTGGCAAGTGCCGCTCAATTTCGTACCACCATCTCAATTTTTTTTTTTGTACCAACACCATTTTTGTTTTATTTCATCAAATTCATTTCTACATACACATAGATGTAAAGTTCAGAAACGTATTGTTGCTGCATTTGAATACTAAAACCTAATATAATCTTTTGTAATTACCGCGGTGGTACGCTTTGGAATTAATATTGATGTGACGTCACAAAACTGCCAATACTAATTATATTCAATTACGAATGTGACATTTGACAATTAAAACAATAATGCTATAAGAAATGGTAGTTCCTCCCGCTGGCCATCCAAATATTGTAATAATAGTATTGTATCTATTATCTTGGTATATCATACGGAAGCGCATGTAAATCGATTTATTTTATCTGTCAATATACAATGTAGAAAATCCTTTAATCTTTAAATATTATGATTTATTATAATACGTTGAAAATATGTCAATTGCTTTTTATCTATTCGTTATTTGCGAATACTACTACGTCACACATTTAATCTATCAATCACATCAAATTGTTACGCCTTTTTCCCACAGGGATAGGCAGAGACAATGGAGCGCCACTTGCCACGATCCTGACACAACTCCCTCACTTCCGTCACATCCACAATATTCTTCATACAAGCACCACGGTGACCTGGCTAGTGCCCCTAGCATTTGACCGATTTGGTCGGGCCTGCCTTGTTTAACGCATCCATCACATCAGATTTATAAATTACGTTCGTGTACTTTTTTTTGGATACGAGCCCGGCCTAGCATTGACACGTGTGTTGCTTGCAGCTATTCAACCGCACTCCAGCTTAACATCAGGGGGGGTTGCTGTCATATGTTAAGCCATCAAATGAGACATGCGATTGTATTAGCTCATGACCTAACAAATGTTGCCTATCTAATATATAAAAGAATGCAACCGGTCACTCAACTACGCTCACCTTGGGCAGACCCGAGGGCCGACGAGTTGCACGATCAGTCGCTCAACTACTTACGTATAAACTAGACATTGTTTTGTATTGTGCTAGGTTTGACGACAGGCGTTGCGCATTGGTTGGCACGCCAGTTTGCTACGCGTAAGGTCCCGGGTTCGATTCCCACTAGGATTTAATAATTTTCATGGCTTTTATTTGTAATATTTAATAATTAGATTAATATTACAAATATGAGGTGACCGGCATATTACAAATATGTAATGGCTACGTAAGCCGAGTGGCATGGGTACGAAATCACTTACCGGTACCAATGTATCTTTTATATATGTACGTTGGTTGTCCTGTTTCTATGATACAAACACTTTAGTAGCTTAATATAGAAATGTATAATAAAAAAATGTGTTAAAAAAAGAGCTGATCCCGAAACGCGACTAAGTCACTTCCCGGTCTGTAGAAGTGGTGGTAATATTCTGGATCGGCAGAATGGGTATCACTGCCTACCACTCTTAAAATAGTTATGAACATTTGTTGGTTGGCATAGTGATGACGACCGGGCAATCATAAACTGCATTAGGTTTTTTTCAGTCGTCGTCGCTCTTGGACTTTCTCTCTTGTTTTAGGCAAATCACATATCCCTCTTAAAACCACTTACTGGTACCAATGTATCTATAATATGTACTTTTCTCGTCCTGTTTCTACGATAAAGTGCTTGTGACATAGAAACAGAACTTTTACTCGACGTTTACTAGAAGTGACTAAGTCGCGTTTCGGAATCAGCTTATATATTGCCAGGTCTCACTAGGATATATATAGAATTGTGTCGGAATCGTCGCAAGTGGCGCTCAATCCCTCTGGGTAAAAGGGCGTAACAATTTGATTGATTGATTGATATATGTGCAGCTGACTGTCAATAAAATAGACTTAGTTAATATGGTAGATTCATTGTAATCAATCAATCAATTGTCACGCCTTTTTCATTGTAATTATAGAAATTTAGTTATTGCGTTTTATCGCAGACGAAATACGTGAGTGAATGTGTTTATTTAGAATATTTGTTAGGAAAAGGTTTTTGAAATCGTGATTTTTTCATATTTATTATAAACACGGACTTGAACACACACTTTCCTTCCCATTCACAAATATCCATTACACTTTTATACGCAATATAAACAATTACGTAAATGCCCTCATAAATCAAAATACAGTTGGTGAGGGCATTAAACGTCAACTAGTTTGCAGTATTCATTCATTTATTAATTTAAAACGTCCAGTTGGTATCTATTGATACACTTGGACTAGTCATACACAAAATAACATGTCATATAATTTACAATTAATTAAAATATCGTCGTCGTGGAGGTCAATAGGTCCAACTGACAAATTATTGAAATCGAGTTAAGTACACAAAATGTCTTTAAAAAGGCCAAAGAACACACGGATTTATATGACTTATTAAAGCGTGTGCTTTAAAAAACCACAATATTATATATTGAATATATTATATTCAAAAAATACTATTATTTCAAGCACTCAACAACTTCAAACGCATTTTACGCAGAATATAGAACATGTGGAATAGCTCTATTGACTTCTACGGCGACGATATTATGCACTAAAATATGTATTAATAATTCTATAATGAAGAATATAGTAACATTCAGAAACGGTACCATATTCTTCATTTATTTTTAATTGTGGCTCGACATATCACAGCAACTTACCTGATGTTAAGCTGAAGTTTATAAATGGAGGCGACTACTACTACAATTAAATAAATAACAGTAATTAGCAGTCCCGTAAAGCTGATCCCGAAACGCCACTAAATCACTTCACGGAGATATACTTGTAAGTGGTCGTATTCAGTCAACGTCGCGATACGGACTTAATAATATTATGATATTCACCATCCACTTAAAAAATTCAAGGTTTAATCCAACTAATACAATCCAAAAAATCCTAATATTAAGCTTAATTTACTAACCTAACTTAATCGCTCCAAGTAATTCAGAATTTTATTTTTGCTTTGTGCATCTGATGATGCGAAAGTCGAAATTTATGTTGCCAAAAATTTATTGCATATCATTCATTATTTCATTCAAAAAATGTTAATGGCTGATACTGTGTCTTTATTTCAAGCTGCAGCTGATTTTCACGTCAATTATGATAGAAATGTTAATTGTACACATACACCTTATGTCTTACACAATATGAGTTAATTTGGTGCGGCAATGGTTTATCATACTTTGTAATAGAAAATAATGAAATTGTGTCAGAGTGGGTAGGACTGCTACACCAGTTAAATAAATATACATATATAAATACTAGAACAATGAACCTAAAACTAAAAACTTTAAAAAACATAATACATACCTTTTTGCTATTTCCTAAAAAAGCCTAATAGCGCTAGGACCCCACGGACCAAGGGACTCGACACTGAATGGGACAAAATCATATTCGGAGCCTAGACCCCCCGGTATTTGCAAGTAGCAGTCACATCCACTATGCGATAAAAAATGGTTTTAATATCACATAGGTTACGCATGGTCGACCTCATGCCGGACTCGAACCTTGGTTCAGTTTCTCGCAATAATTGAGTACGTTGAGCCTACGCCCCTTGTTCATAGACAAATTATTAAGATCACTACTTGAAAGTACCATCAGCATGAACGGAATAATTTAAAAATATATATTAGTTTGGCAAAGTTTCATAATAAAATTTTATTTAATTGAATAATAAAATATAATCATCAACCTAAGATACTGTGGTTGTCCAGACAGGGTTGAATTGTGATTGTGAAGGAAGCACAAAATAGGTGAATCATGATAGTGAAAAGTGACGTCGTCTCTTCCTGTCACCTGTAGGAATTAGGATGTGACAATCTGAATTTATTTAAACCATAGAACAGCGTTATGTTCTTAAATTTAAAAATAATAAACCTTGATTTTATATACTTATAAAAAATTATCTACTCTAATATACTTATCAATTTCAATGTAATTACGAGCCCGTAATTTAATGTAATTTAGCTAGTCTATTTATTCTGCTATTTCTGTAGAAATATATACATTTATTTGAAGATGAAACAAGTAATTTTAGTAAAAAATATTATTTTTGAATTGTTTGTTTTGTTTTGCCGACTGTATATTGTGGTAAAATTTCTCAACTGAGCTAATACACAATACAAATACATTTCGTGGGTGAATTGTAATAAAAATAATATATTACCGCAATTATAATGGCGGAGTGCGGGCAACAAGTAAATCAGCCTAGGCCATTACTATTTTCTAACAAAGTTTTTTTACCTAACCAGATTTGTACAATTTATATGGACTAGAGGTAACGTAGTGGTCTTGCAATGCAATGTCTTTGATATCTGTACTTTTATTCTATGATACAAGCACGTACGTTCATTTAGTAGAAATATAAATATATTTTTTGACGACAGGCGTGGCGCATTGGTGAGCACACCAATCCGTTACGTGTCCCGGGTTCGAATCCTGGTTGGAGCAATGATTTGTTGAATTACTTTTATTATTCGATTAAATATTACAAATATTTGTTAATTTTAAAAAAATATGCTAAATCGAACATTTGCTCCGGGTCACGTCTTTTCCTACAGGGTTAGGCAGGGACAATGGAACGCCACTTACCACGATCCTGACAGAACTCCCTCGCTTTTTTAACATTCACAATAATTCTCCTCATACAAGCTCTATGGTTATGGGCACTAGGCAACTCAGTCTTCGTCTTTCGTCTCATGTCTTCGATTTAATCAAGGAATTAATTAACTAATAATAAAACAATAGTAAATATTAAACGCTAACATTACGAATTTAGATTGTTTAACAAAAAAGTTTGAAGTTTTATTTATTCAACTGATTAAAAAAACAAACCTATTATTAAATTAAATTAGTAAAATATTCGGGTCTGGTTATCAAAGAGTGGTAGGCAGTGGTACCCAGTTTGCCGTGAAGTGATTTGGTCATGTTTCGGGATCAGCTTTTAAGTTGCCGGTTCCAACTGGGCCGGCATAGTGGATGTGATTCCTACTTACAGTTATTGAATTGTAGTAGCAGTAACATCCATTCATGGACCACACTCCAGCTTAACATCAAGCGGGGTGCTGTCAATTGTCGAGTCACAATAAAAATAAAAATATATTGAAATATAATTAGTGTAGTTTCTTCATAATATATAATTTTATCAGTTGTAATATTAATTGTACGTGTCTAGAGTACATTTGTACATTATCTCCGTTTAGGTACAAAACTATTTGTTTACATTGTCTCATTAGAGATAAAAAAAAACTAAAAATTCTTTATTTTGTTTCAGAATACATCTGTTTACATTTACGACGACAAATATTGTTCAAGGTAATTATTTTAGTGTTTTTTTACTTAAGCTAGGCTAGCATAGTGGATGCTACTTTGACATTTATAAGTTTGAATTCTATAAGGGAAGATCGAAAAGGATCCTCTGAGGTCTCAATAAGTCGTGAATTGTGTCGGTTTTTTTCAGTCGTCGGCACTTTTGGACCTCCCCTTGCTTGCGGGCAAGTTAACATCAGATATCGTCTGACAATAAAAAATTGAAACGCGGCCAGAACGTACCTAAACTGATATTAAATAATATCTACCTTTCTAAGGCAGTAGGCAGTAGGCAGTGGTACCCAGTCTGCCGATCCGGGGTAGTACAACCACTTACAAGTATACAGACCGTGAAGTGATTTAGTCACGTTTCGGGATCAGCTTGTTAGTTGCCGGTTCCATCTAGGCCGGCATAGTGGATGTGATTGCTATTCACAGTTATTGAATTGTAGTAGCAGTGACATTCATCCCTGGACCACACTTCGGCTTAACATCAAGCGGGGTGCTGTCATATGTCGAGTCACAATAAAAAAAAAATTAAACCTATATTAAATAAGTAAATCACGGTCTAAAACATTTACCGTAGAACTTGTATACAGAGAATCGTGGATATGAGGGAAGCTGAGGAGTTGTGCCAGGATCGTGATAAGTGTCGCTCCATTGTCTGCCTATCCCTGTGAGGAAAAAGGCGTGACTATTTGATAATGATAATTGGTAAAAGATGCCGACGACACTATTGTCAGGACGACTGAGGCAACTCCAATTAAAGTCGGTTATTTTTTAGTAGTATAAAGTATAGATGTGTCCACATCCACTCTCTCTCTCTTACAGTCAAGTCGTTAGATGTCGCTAAACAATAAAAACATAATTATCTTCCTTCCTATATTTAATAAGTGTTTTACGGTCTAATAAAAAGCATGCAAATTAAATGTTATTTAAACTATTAAATGTACATAGTTAGAAATACACAAAAGAAATTGAATTCTATGCAACTAATTATAAAGCAATAATATTATTACTGAGAACACACGCGCCATTAGATTTGTGCCTGTCATACACATCGCTTTGTCCCCCAGGTGGACTACGCGCACTCGCTATACCCAGTACTCCACCTTTTACTTTTTATATTTTTTTACGAAGCAAACTGTTAAATTCAAATTAAAACATCAATCAATTAATCAAATTGTCACGCCTTTTTCTCACGGTGACAGGCAGAGACAATGGAGCGCCACTTACCACGATCCTTACACAACTCCCTTGTTTCCTTCACATCCACATTTCTCTTTATACAGGCTCTGTGGTTACGGGCACTAGGCAACCTAGCTTTCTTGAGGATGTCTCCGATTTGGTCGGAAAACACTCTCCAAAAAACTTATACATAACATAATAAAATTATAAATAAACAAATTTGATGCGGCTTACTATCGGTTTTGATTTTACTTTTTTTTTTATTATTTCGACGTTTCGATAGTTTTGCAGCCATCGTGGTTAATAATCTAAGAGAATAATATCAGTCATTAATTTTATTGTTTTCGCTGTTTATTTTCATTGCGACTCGACATAACTTGCCTGATGGTAAACAAGAGGATGTCCAAGAGTACCAGCGACTGAAATAAGCGCCTCAGTACACTGCTGTCTCAGTTATAATTTTTGGTTTAACTTTTTTTTTTCTTGCTTATCTTCAATTCACACGGAGATAGGCAACAGAGCGCTACTTAAGTCGACCCTGACACATCTCTCTTGTTTCCTTTACATCCACAATCCTCCTTATGTAGGCACTGCAGACCCCGTATTGATTATGTATTCTAGACCTTTGATGGTCTACATAACAATTAGAAAAAGTATAGTATTGCAAACTCAGTGAGCAAGTGGTAATAAACCTTATTTTTGTACTTGTGTATCCACTGACCTACTAAACGTATTTGTATTATGGACACTCTGCGACCAAAGTGTCATGCAAACCGAGAGTACGGGTACCAGTGTATCTTTGATATATGTACTTCGGTCGTCCTGTTTCTTTGGTAGCTTTGTATAGAAATATAAAAAAAATACATCTTACTTTGGGGGATCAAATTTTAAATCGAAGTTCCAAAAAAATCGGTGTATCTTTGTCGGAGCACCTTGTTTTAATAGCTTTCATTTGAATAATTTTAAAAATTTATCTGAATCGTTTTCTTCTGTAGTCGGCACTCCTTGCTCACTATCAAGCAAGACCACAACGAAAAATTGAAAAATATTTTTATTTTTTATTGTGACACGACAACATCTTACCTTGTCCCGCCGGATGATAAGCAAGAGGAGGTCCAAGAGTGACGACGACTAAGAAAACCGAGTTTGTTCTCGGCTGCCTCAGCCGCCGTCACTATGCCGGCCAAAGGTGCTTCTTCACGCATCGCTTGAAGGATCCAAGGTCATAAGAAATATCTTTAATATATCTTAAAGCCTCCGTAGTATAATTTGGTGGACCACGTGGACCTAATTATTGCTTGTCTTCCACCTCATAGAACAATTGATTTGTTTATTTGAAACTAAACCCGTTGAGCACGCAAACATCCTCCGTGTACAAGTGTTTTTCACATAAAAATGAAAGTAGGAAATTTAATCGTTTACAAACGCAATGCCAACGTATCATTACGGCCTATTAACATTAATGAGGATGGCTGATCGAGTTTCAATTGAGATTTTTGCACACGGTAATAAATAGAATCATTTTTAAATCGGTGACATCCTCAAGAAAGCTGTGTTGCCTAGTGCCCAAAACCGTAGGATTTGTATGAAAATAATTGTGGGTGTGTAGAAAGCGAGGGAGTTGTGTCAGGATCGTGGCAAGTCTGCCTATCTCTGAAAGAAAAAGGCGTGACAATTTAAATGAACTTGACTATTTTGATTTATTTGCGGCTGCATTTATTTTAATTCGATGCAACGTTGAAAAGGCTGTCGCGGATTAATATAATCAAAATAAACATGATATTACAGCAAAATTTTGTTCATGTCTTATTCGTGAGCGGGGTGGCAAAGCACATTACTATTTTGTTTGGTGACATCTGACTCCATCATCATCAGCCAGAAGGCGTCCACTACTGAACAGAGATAGGCCTCCCCCTTAGAACGCCATTCTGAACAAGATGCCAGTTGCATCCACCGGTTATTTGTGACTTTTATTGCCGATAATTAGGAAGGAGAGGTACAATACAAGGCTAAAAAACTCATATTTAAGTTGAAGCTAAGCGCCTGGCCAAGGAGTTGCCCAAGCGGCTGACGGAGAAGTCTGGAGACGGAAAGGCTGGCAATTATTTCTGCCAACGTATTAGCCTCGCTATACGAAGAGGAAATGTTGCCAGTCTCCTTGGGATTATCTCTGATACGACGTCATTAGATGATATTAATTTAAGGCGACCGTGGTGTAGTGGCAGTGCAATGGTTACGCAAGCCGAGTGCACGGGTTCCAAACCACTCGCCTGTACCTATGTATTTTTGATATATGTACTTTGGTTGTCCTGTGAGATAATGATAGACGGAAAGCAAGTGGAACAAGTCAAACAATTTGTTTACTTGGGAAGTATGTTTACTAGGGATGGAAAGTGTGATGAAGATATTGAGAGAAGAGTGCAAAAGGGTAACGTAGTGAACGGTGCCATCCATAGTATAATGAACAGCCAAATAATATCCCAAAAGTCACGGATGGCTGTTCATAATGCGGTGCTTGTTTCTACATTAATGTATGGAAGTGAATGTTGGGTGTGGCAGAAGAAGCATGAGAGTAGAATTAACGCTGTAGAAATGCGGTCGTTAAGGAGTGTATGTGGAGTGACGATAGCTGATAAAATAAGGAATAGCACACTGCGTGATAGATGTGGTTTGAAAGAAGATGTAGTGACAAGGATTGACAAAGGAATGCTTCGATGGTTTGGACACATGGAAAGGATGAGTGAAAGTAGATTGACGAAAGGAATTTATAAATCTGATGTGGATGGATGCGTTAAACAAGGCAGGCACAGGAGAGTGTTTTCCGACCAAATCGGAGACATCCTCAAGAAAGCTAGGTTGCCTAGTGCCCATAACCACAGAGCCTGTATGAAGAGAATTGTGGATGTGAAGGAAGTAAGGGAGCTGTGTAAGGATCGTGGTAAGTAGCGCTCCATTGTCTCTGCCTATCCCTGTGGGAAAAAGGCGTGACAATTTAATTGATTGATTGGTTGTCCTGTTATGAGCACTTTAGTAACTTAGTAAGTATAGAAATGTATGATTTATTTATCTGTTTCTCAATAAATCTAAAAGTAAAAGAATAAAAGTTAAGTAACACTAAGTTAAAAAGCTATTACAGCTTTGAAAAACAGATGCACAGTTTTTTAATGTAATGGCTTCTGTTTGCAATTGCTACGTTATAATATAATTAAAGTTATTATATTATTCTTATAAGAAAACGAACATGTTGTAATTAAAGATGTGTTTTGTTTGATGAAACATTGTTAGTGGAATGTCAACAAAAAGAAACATGGCGGCGGCGACGAAACAATTTTCTATTGGCACAACTTCCGCTAAAATAATTAAAAGTTTCTCATCGGTCGGTTAGAAAATTAAATTTGACTATTGTTTAATAAAATGAAAGTAATTAACTTATTGGTGTTTTTCCATAAATAATATCTAATTGTCACGCTTTAATTCCGACAGGGATAGGCAGAACCAATGGAAGGTTCCCGGCCAACTTAATATTTAAATTTATGTGACGAGACTTTTGACCTTGACTTGCCTGGTAGTGGTAAGCAATGGGAATTGTCAATCACAGGGATAGGCAGAGACAATGGAGCGCCACTTGCCACGATCCTGACACAACACCCTTGCTTCACATTCACAATTCTCTTCATACAAGCTCTACTGTTACTAGGCGAACCAAATGGAAATGAATATACAGATAACACGAAGCTACCGAATAATTGTAATAAGTCAAATTATTTTTTAGCGATTTAAAGCGTTGTGGCTGACATAGTGACTGCGACTAAGGCAACCGTAAACTGAGTCGGTTCCGTCAGTCGTTGGCACTTGTACCTCCCCTTGAATGCGCTTAAGGTTCTTATACTTTGATCCAAATGCCGCGATTCCCTGAATCTTTGTTTACACAATTTATAGCGTCTCCAGACGAGGAGTTTAGGCCATCCACCCATGAAGTGGACTAGCAACCACTCTGCTGGTGCCAAGTTAGCCTCTCTTTTCCACTGGGAACTCTGGGCACGTCCCCAGGGCCCCGCGATCGACAGGGGCCCCCTAGTTCTTGCCAGATCATCAAACAATAACCGATATTTAGTATTATGACATACTAATTTTTTAAAAAGTATCAAAAAGTGAATTTCAAAAAAGTATCAAAAAAGTGAATTTCAAAAAAAGTATCAAGAAAGTGAGGATGCAGTGACAACGATTGACAAAGGAATGCTTCAATGGTTTGGGCACATGGAAAGGATGAGTGAAAGTAGATTGACAGAAGGAATTTATAAATCTCATCTGGATGGATGCGATAAACAAGGCAGGCCCAGCGGGTGTTTGCCGACCATATCGGAGACATCCTCAAGAAAGCTGGGTTGCCTAGTGCCCATAACCATAGAGCTTGTATGAAAAGAATTGTGAATGTGAAGGAAGCGAGGGAGTTGTGTCAGGATCGTGGCAGCATCCTGTAGGAAAAAGGAGTGACAATTTGATTGATTGATTGATAATTTAAAAAAAATATAGTGAGAAACAAATATTGCATACCAACGTCACCCAGCCCGAAAATAACCGATCGATGTATTAAAAACTGTTATTTTAAGTATTGAAAGTGCTCTTTCAAACACATAGGGCCATTATCCTTTGCTCAGGGCCCCCAAAAGGTTAAAGACGCCACTGGATCCAGGCCACTGTTAATATCACGGCGAGAGGCCTAAGTTCAGTTAGTGATGATTCATCATGATGTTGATGATGAAATGGTTAAAATTGCAATATCTATAAAATATTTCACAAAAATGTCTGGGAATTTATACCAGTAACATTTGAATTGGTTAAATAAAATATTGTTAAGTAATTTGTAACAGATTAATTAACACGAATGTAGACCTTACGCCACATCACAATAAAGATTATTATTACGTGCAATGATTGTGATTTGAAATTGTTTTGTTGTACATAGTTAACATAGACTACTTACCTATTAGACGTCGCGACATTACTCAGAATAAAATATTTCTCAGTTATATAACGCTTTCTTTGCCTAGTGCCCATAACCACAGAGCCTAATAAAGAGAATTGTGGTAAGTGGCGCTCCGTTGTCTACCTATTCCTGTGGGAAAACGGCATGACAATTTGATTGATTGATATTAAGCGAATTCACAATATGCATGCATATATCTATGTATACACAATAGTAAGTACATTATTATGAGATCAACTCTAATTCAGTGACTGTCGATCGAGAATCCGCAGGAAGTTCGATCGAACTAATGTCAAAATGAAATTATTTGCATGACATTATTGCATCTCGGTTGACTTTCAGTGAATTAGTAGCATTTTTCACTCCACGGTAACACTTCTGGATATTGTTTGTGTATGCATTCAGTGGTCTAACTAATCAATTGCTACACAAGTGACAGTTTGTCATCGGGACTAAGCTATCAGTAGGCCGTCTGTGGTCTATGTGATCTGTGATCTGTGATAGTAGTAAAATGATAAGTTGTATTGTTTTAGTGTGTTACGTCATATGCTCGGTCACACACACCATTTGGGTATACAAAAGGATTATCAACCTGGCCTGCCGATCCCAGATAGTACAGACCGTTAAGTGCCTTAGTCTCGGGATCACCTTGTAAGTTGCCGGTACCAACTAGGCCGGCCGGATGTGACTGCTCCTAACAGTTTTTTTACATGTAGTAGTAGTCGTCTCTATTCATGAACCGCACTCCAGCCTAACATCAAGAGGGTGTTGTCACACGTCAACGAGCTATAATTAAAATACTTCGTGACTTAACTTGACACTGACAGTTTAAGCATGTACCAAATAAAAAAAGCATTTAGCGATTGAAGACGTGGTCTAGTGGTAAATAAATGGCTTCAAAAACCATAAGCGTCCGGTTGCCATATATTTATTGCCCATAGTACGGGCCAGAAAGCTATATCGTTTATCGCCCATATCATGAAGAATATTCTAAGGAGCTATTTAGCTTTATTCCTACCTCGTCTTATACTCCCGTGAACCCACACAGGTCAGGGAAATCAGCTAAGTTATTTAACTGTCGAAAGCAGTCACCATCAGACGGGGTGCTGTCATATATCGAGTCACAATAAAAAACAATATATAGATATAATAATTATATATTTAGCAAGTATCTGTTAATAGTTACACAAACACACCTGCTCGAAGAAGGTTAATAAAGTGCGCGTTGCAAAGTTTTCAACATAAGTGTGTGAATCTTATTGACCAATCGTACAAGTAGACAATTATCACAAGACAAGTGTTACGGAGTGCACGAAAGAACCATTGTTTTGTGGTATGAGATCCCGGGAGTCATTAAGAGAAATATTTAAAAAAATCAATATAATGACTGTCTATTCTCAATATATATATGAGAATTTGTTATACACTCGTAAGAACATTAATAATTTTCACAAAAACAGTGATCGTCATAATTTTAATTTAAGATACAAAGATAAACTCGCTGTGCCCACATATAGGCTCCACAAAATAAGTAATTCTTTCGCTGGCAACTGTATCCGTATGTATAATACGCTGCCAAGTAATGTGCCTGATTTTACAGTTAATAAATTTAAAAAATTCATTAAACTTAAATTGTGCCAAAAGGCTTACTATAGCATTAGAGATTTCTTTGACGACAAGGCTGCTTGGCAGTGAATGAATTGCTAGTTCCCAAGATAAAAAAGATGTAATAGAATATAAGACTAAGTTGAAAAAAGCCGGACTGGAGTTTCTTGAGTGTTCTTCTCAGTCTGTAGCCTTTCCGAACACTCGGTAGAGTCCCCTCACTCTTTCTTAATGACGTTTCTAAGTGTTTGTAAAAACCAAATGAATAAATGACTTTGAATTTTGAATTTTTTTGAATTTCATATAGGCTTAAAATTCAGCCAGGCCAACATGGCAGATAGGAGTGCTGTGTGAAGACTTATCTATTAATGAATTGGATTGCATATGCCGTAATCTATCTATCCGTGACTAACAGCCGGTTGCACGAAAAAATATAATTTACGAATTTGTAAAAAGTATCGTACCACTCTTTAATTTCACATTTTACATTTACGTTTAACGGATATTTTATACAGAGCTAAAGGACATCATTCATTTTGGGTTTCTACGTACTACTTTTGTTATTTTACATGATAAAAACATATATAAATTGTACTTTCGATATAAAATTATTAACAACCCAATTCACGATTTCGTAATAGTAAACGTAATAGAATAAACTAAATTCGTAAATTGAAACATTTTTGGTACAGCCGGCTGTAAATGTTGCTTTATTGGAAAAGCTCAGAGTCGTTCAGCAAGCAATGGAGATGGAGCAAGCAACAAGGTTAAAGAGCTCATCGGAACATTCTCCGTGGTATAGGCGATAGAGGACGCACAAAGCTGCCATGTCTCTGCGTAGTTGCAGTGCCAACATAAGAGACAAAAGTGGTTTTACTGTAATTTAAAAACCGCAAATAAAAGTGAGTTAATAAATGAAACTGAAAACCTAAGTAATTATTAGAAAAACCTACACTAAGTTCCATTTCAATGGTTATCTAATGATTTATGTTAATGATACTAATGTTTGTACATATGCGTAAAGAAAAAGTGGCATGTAAAGGAGGCGAGGGGAAAAAGACCTGACAATTTGGTTGATTGATTGAAAGCAACCGTGGTGTAGTGGCAGTGCAATGGTTACGCAAACCGGGAGCACGAGTTCGCGACCACCCACCGGTTCCAATGTATCTTTGATATATGTACTATGGTTTTTCTGTTTCTATGATACAAGCACTTAATATGTCAAAAGATAATTAATTAAAGAGTGGCATGGAGCCACTATGATTTTTGCTGTGGTTTATGATTATTTATTATTGTATTTTTCATTGTGGCTACACATATAACAGCCCCCCGCCTGATGTTAAACTGGAGTGCGGTCCATGAATGCTAACTGTAAGTATCCACTATCCCTGTTGGGACTGGAACTTACAAGCTGTTCCTTAAACGCGACCAAGTCACTTCACATTCTGCATACTTGTAAGTGGTGGTACTACCCCGGATCGGCAGACTGAGCACCACTGCCTACCACTCTTTCCTTTGGCCGGTGTAGTGACAACGACTGGGGCAGCCGTTAATGACTCGGTTTTTTCAGTCGTCGTCACTCTTGGACTTCCTCTTGCTTATCATCTGGTTGGTCGAGGTCAGACATCTTGTCACAATAAAAAATATATAATTATCATTGACCTATTGCATTGACCTCCCCTCTTCAAAGTAAAGTCGTGAAAGACTAGTTTCATATGTAAAGTAAATAGTGTCTGCCTATGCATTAAAACAACATTGTAAATATTGTATTTAGGAACAAGGTAACCGTGTCACTTTAACACACTTAAATAATATTACAATACTTATGCCAATATTGGACAATATCTAGGCCGGCATAGTGGAGGTGACAGCTTTTACGGTTATTGAATTGTAGTAGCAGTGACACACATTCATGGACCACACTCCAGCTTAACATCAGGCGGGCTGTCATATGTCGAGTCGCAATAAAAAAAAATACTATTTTTTAATAATAATAAAAAAATAAATGTTCAGCAAACAAAAGTTTATATATTTTATTATGGCATTATGGCACTCGTAAAGTTCTGGGTTTGATTCCTGATTTCATATTTTTTAAGATTAGTTTTAGTTTTGTTTATAATATTTATTATTAAATATTTGTTATTTGCGTGTTATATCCGGGTCTGGTTGTCAAAGAGTGGTAGGCAGTGGTACCCAGTCTGCCGATCCGGGGTAGTACCACCACTTACAAGTATACAGACCGTAAATCGATTTAATCGCGTTTAGGGCATTTAGAGTAGCCTCCATTTATGGACATCACTTCAGCCACAAAAACTGATTATACACCTTCAATAACATGATTTAACTAGTATGATACTTTTTTCGAATAATATTATAAATTAAAAAATACATTTATAATTTAACATTTCCACTTAATATGAGTTTTTCTTTTTGTTACAGCTGCCGCCTAAAATGTCATAAGTGCAAAAATGGCGTTACGTATAAAGAAGGACATTAAGAAAGCATCCTACTACGTTTGGTTCCTCGGCGCTCAGGAGTCGCGTGGGCTGAGGGGCGATGAGTTTGCAATACCAGCTGTCAGATATTTGGAGCAGAGGGCCAATGATTTAGAGCCTTTCAAAGTTACATTACAGGTTAGTCGCGTTTTAACCAACATCGACATCGAAATTATATCAATCAATCAAATTGTCACGGCTACCTCCCACAGGGATAGGCAGAGACAATAGAGCACCATTTGCCACGATCCTGACCCAACTCCCTCGCTTCTTTCACATTTACAATTTTCTGCATACAAGCTGTATGGTTATGGGCAACCTAGCTTTCTTATGGATGTTCTCCACTTGGTCGGAAAACGTCTTCCTAGGCCTGCCTTGTTTAACGCATCCATTCACATGAGATTTATAAATTCTTTTCGTCAATTTACTAATCCTTTCCATGTGCCCAAATCATCGAAGCATTCCTTTGTCAATCCTTGTCACTACATCCTTTTTCTAACCACATCTATAACGCACTGTGCTATTTCTTCTATCCGCTATAGTCACTCCACATACACTCCTTAATGACTGCATTTCTACAGCGTTAATTCTACTCCTTGATTACGATTCTTTATTACTCTCATGCTTCTTTCACACCCAACATTCACTAATAACAATCAAATTGTCACGCCTCTTTCCTATGGGGATAGGCAGAGACAACGGAGCGCCACTTGCCACGATCCTGACACAACTCCCTCGCTTCCTTTACATCCACAATTCTCCTCAAACAAGCCCATAACCGTAGAGCTTGTAACAAGCTCTACGGTTATGGGCACTAGGCAACCCAGGATGTCTTCGATTTGATCGGAAAACACCCTCCTGTGCCTCCCTCGTTCAACGCATCCATCCACATCAGATCTATAAATTGCTTTCGTCAATCTACTTTCCCTCATCCTTTCCATGTGCCCAAACCATCGCAGCATTCCTTTGTCAATTACTACATCTTCTTTCAAACCACATAACTAATAACATATAACATTTAGTAATAAATTAATAAATCTAATAGTTTTAATTATTTCACTGAGAAAGAATCTAGACTTGATATTTTAATAATTCCTTTGCCTTCAGGTATCACACAAAGGCTTGAAGATAATCCAAAATGTGCAGAACAAGGGTAAACAGCAAACGATCAAACATTTCATTCCGCACAGTAGCATCACAAGTGCTGTTGTACAGGGTGACATAGTCGCTTGTGTACTATTATTGTACAACCCACTCACTGGATGTCCTGTACATGTACACGCTTATAGGTGAGTCAGTTACATTAAATTACATTTTATTTTAAAATATTTTTACATTTCCATATACTGTCTCCTAGACCATAACTATTAGCTTGTATGAAGAGAATTGTGAATGTGAAGGAGGCGAGGGAGTTGTGTCAGGATCGTGGCAAGTGGCGCTCCATTGTCTCTGCCTATCCCTGTGGGAAAAAGGCGTGACAATTTGATTGATTGACTGACATGCGGCAGAGATGACCTGTCCAGTTTTCAGTTTTGAAATAAATAATTAATTATAAATTAAATAGCCTAGGCAAGTACTACCACTTACAAGTATACAGACCGTAAAGTGATTTAGTCGCATTTCGGGATCTATTTATAAGTTGCCGGTTCCAACTAGGCCGGCATAGTTGGAACTTCCAACATTATGTATCTGCCATCTGATAATACTTAAACGTGATATTAATCCGTGATTTGTGTGCCCGCATATAAATGTTATTGAATACCAAATGCTACAATAGTTCATTACAATGTTGCAATGGTGACATATCACGGCGCATCTCGATGATGGTTAGGCTGCAACAAAGCGAGGTTACATTCAATGGTGTACTATGCTATTAGAATAAGAATAGGACGGGCTGTTGACTTACTTCACTTGACTGATTCAAAGGTGTCCTTTTCTTGACAGACCGCAAAGGAAAAGACACCGTACTAAAGTGAACTTGGTTGCAGTTAGAAGTCACAAAATGGCGCCGATTGCGTCCTATACTAATTTTAATCGCATTATACAAGTATACAGACCGTGAAGTGATTTAGTCGCGTTTCGGGATCAGGTTGTAAGTGGCCGGTTCCAACTAGGCCTGCTACTTACAGGTGTTGGATTGTAGTAGCAGTGACATCCATTTTTAATCACACTCTAGCTTAACATCAAGCGGAGTGCTGTCAATGTCGAGAAAAAATGAAAATAAAAAGATGTAAAGATAGGAATAGAGTCGCGAAAATTCTATAATTTACTGTTTTAATCTTAAGGGCTTTCAGTTTATCTCATCAAGTTATTTTTAACCTATCCTAAAAAATTAAGGAATAAATTAACCACGGACCGACGGACGGACAATGCGTCCCTTTATAATAATACTTTCCGGTACATGTATCCGAACCTTAACAGATACATATGTATAATAAAATATGTTAGTGATGTGAGCATCGTAATTCACTTTCACGATGCTGACAGCTTACACATGCCTCGCCACAACACCGGATACTTCAAACTATTGCGCAAATAACCAATAATAATACTTTTTAAGGCGACGAATCTCTGCGTTATGAACAAAACTTGTTTTAGGCTATATAAGGTTGAGATTTGCAAATCACTTGAACGTGCGTACAAATAAATTACCTTTTACAACAATATTATGTTATTTTCAGAAAACCGTGCACTAATATAATATCAAAGGAGTTAACTGAACGCGAACTAAACATGAACGCGATATTGCAAAGACCAACAAACAATCTTTCATTTTCACAGGGACGAACTCAATTCATTATTTGCATAAAAAAATACATAATTTTATTTTTATTTAACAAACATCTAATTGTAATAAATAACAAATAAAATATTTGTCGTCTGAATTAAAAGGCTATTTCTATCCTGTACACATAAGAAGTAAAAACTGTCAGTAAAATAAATGCTTTTCCGAACAATTTGTATACAGGGCCGAACTCAACAAATGTTAATATTCGCCTCAACTACCAGGATATCAGGAAACATAAAGAGTAAAATATATAATGCGCGCGCATACATATAAGCCATCCTATAATGTATACTCACAGGCTCCCCTCACATTTTATCTTATTAAATGTAAATAGTTAAAAAGTATATAAAAACAATATTAAGAATTCAGGTTACAAACTAAACTTAACAAAAAATTAAGAACATTCCAATATTTAGGCTGGTTTGCAACCCAAACACACAAAATCTTTTTAAAATTAATAATATACATAATAGAAAATAAAAACAAAATAATTATTAAAAACAAGATAAATTAAAATTTAATCTAAAATGTGCAAATGTGAATAGATAAACAGAATCCTTAAAATTACAATTAATATTAAAATTGACATTACGAATTTAATTTTTTATGGTTTGTTACATTAGGGTATCAATCCTCTGTTTCCCGATAGCTATTCTTAAATATATATATATAAATATACATAATGATAAAAAATAAAAAAAAATTAACTAAAATACATTATTAAAAGGAGTCCCTTTAGGCAAGGTTCCGAAGATACTGGCAGCGTTCCCCCTTTGAATAGCTAGACTAATTCTTTGTCCGAGGTAGCTGCCAACTCTTCGGTCTCCTGTGATGTCGACTAACCTTTTTGATATTTCCATTAATAATTTTAATTTTTTTATTTATTAATGCTTTATTTAAGTATGTGAAGGAAGCAAGGGAGTTGTGTAAGGATCGTGGTAAGTGGCGCTCCATTGTCTGCCTATCCCTGTGGGAAAAAGGCGTGACAATTTGATTTGATTGATTGTTTTATTTACAATTCCATGTAATAAGAATGTAACGCTATAAGGAAGACATAATCCGTGTCATGATGAAACCATAAGCCTCTTCATGCTTGCAATGCATGGAAAAGTTTAATATGGTTCTCCTTTCGTGCATCAACATTGAACTTCGCCTGAAAGTCACAAGGATACCATCAAGTAGCAAGAGGCTTTGAAAAGATTCTCATCATTGAGATGTGGATGGACACAGGGACGTACTCGGCAAAATCTTTTTCTTCTAAACTACCAGGATGACATATAACACTAGGAGTCTTGCGCGCGCAGTCGTTTAATTATAAGCGAGTCACCGACATTTACACAGGGACAAACTTTATTAAGATGATATTACAAGTACAAGTAGACAGACCGTGAAGTGATTTAGTCACGTTTCGGGATCACCTTGTAAGTTGCCGGTTCCAACTAGGCCGGCATAGTGGATGTGATTGCTACTCACAGTTATTGAATTGTAGTAGCATTGACATTCATTCATGGAACATACTTCAGCTTAACATCAAGCGGGGTGCTGTCATATGTCGAGTCACAATAATATATATATTCTTAGATAACATAATTATTATGGTAAAAAATACTTTATTATTAAAATGGCATTTACAAAGGCATTTAAACATTTTCTTTAGATACCCAATGGTAAAAGAAAGAGGGTTGTCTAAAAGTTTCTTAATCAAATAAATATTTTGTTATAGGAAATAGTATATTTTAGACATTTAAAAAATTATTAATATTACAAAACTATTTCTAAAATTATATTTTTTTTACTAAAAGATTATCAATAAAATAACAATAACTACCAACCAACACGTACGCTCTATGAAAGGTCGGACTCGACCAAAATTATTATTAGCCTCCACAAAATATATTCATCTGAACTACCAGGATATCAGAAAACGATAGGAGTGCGCGCGCTGTCGTCTCCATAATAAAAGGTTTTTTTAGATCACCTCTATTTTTGCATGCACTTAATAAATTAATAATTAAAACTTAATAACAGTACTATATTATTTTTTACATCTGACCTCGACCCGCCTGATGTCAAGCAAGAGGAGGTCCAAGAGTGCCGACGACTGAAAAAACCGAATCTTTTCGGTTTTTTCAGTCGCAATATATTTTTAATATAATACAATAACTAATAAATATATACTATTTAATTTTTACCACATGCAAAACATAGATTATAAATATTATTTTTTAAGAAGAAATAAATATGACGTACAAATTAAAGACATGATTTAAATTCATACAGGGTCGGATTTAATATCCAACATAAATACAAATTATTCTTCTGAACTACCAGGAAATCAGATAATATCAGGAGTAAATTTTATCACTAACACATAGAGATACTGAGAATTAATCAATTTCACAGGGACGACCTAAATGTTTATTAATTTTAATCGATGTTGAGATCGGTTCATGAATGGAGGTGACCGTTACTTATTACTAAGTAGCAGTCACACCCACTATACCGGCCTAGCATTAAATTGCATAAATTGCCGGTAAACTTAACGGTTTTTATACTTGTAAGTGGTGATACCAACCCGGATCCGAAGTCTCTCCGTGATCACGATGGCTACAAAGCTCTCGAAACGTCGAAATAATAAATAAAAAATGTAAAATCATTAACCAAAATAAACGCGATAGTAAGCCGCATAAAATTAGTTTAAATCATTAATCAATGTTCGCGCAAAATCTAAGAAAATTCTGTATTGTATGGTGTTGTATATTGTATAATTATTTTGTCATCGCCCTGATGTATAAATTATTTATGTCGTATTTAAAGTAAACTTTCCTTGTCAAGTTGTTTTTTGTGCCTATGGCACTATTCGTCAAAGAGGTCAATTTTGTTTTACATAATTATTTAGTAACGGCATTTAAGTTTTTTGCTGTTAAATGTATAAATAGGTATTTTTGTTATGGAAAAAAATGAATTGCAAACGTGCTCGATTGTTGGGCATTTTTTTCAGTGGCAACCCATTTGGTGAAAGTGTTGCCAGTAATAAAATAAATGCTTTCTAAAGGTCACGGATGGCTGTGCATAATACCGTACTTGTTCCTACATTAATGTATAAGAAGCATAAGAGTAGAATTAACGCTGTAGAAATGCGGTCATTAAGGAGTGTATGTGGAGTGACGATAGCAGATAGAATAAGGAATAGTACAGTGCGCGATAGATGTGGTTTGAAAAAAGATCTAAGGTGACAAGGATTGACAAAGGATTTATAAATCTGATGTGGATAGATGCGTTAAACAAAACTGGCCCAGGAGGGTGCTTTCCTATCAAATCGGAGACATCCTCAAGAAAGCTGGATTGCCTAGCGCCCATAACCATAGAGCTTGTATGAAGAGAATTGTGAATGTGAGGGGAGCAAGGGAGTTGCGTTAGGATCGTGGAAAGTGGCGCTCCATTGTCTGTGCCTATCCCTGTGTAAAAAAAGCATGACAATTTGATTTAGTTCTCAATTAAATTGTCATGCCCAGCGTTCTTAAGGTGTTTACAATTTGGTCGGAGAACACCCTCCTGGGTCTGCCTAGTTTAACACATCCATCCACATCGGATTTATACGGACTTTCCACTGAAAGAAAAAAACCGAGATGAGAAAATTGGGACAATAAAGAAAAAATATCATTAAATAATTGATTTGGGACATACTAGTGACATACAAAGAATACAATATGGGACTTTTAAGAAAATAAAAATATTGGGATAAGAATGTGGGATGGTTAAGGAATAAACCCTTTTAACGAATTATATACTTGTATTATATTAAAGATACATCTATTCTTATTTTCTTTTTTACTTAATAGGTAGGTTACTTAGAGGAGTGTACTAATGTACCTTAATACGGAATGTATCTGACATTTAATGCCTTAGGCAATATGGCTGGCGCATCATCTAGGCAAATGTTTTGAAACCTTAATTGTACTTTAGCATAACCTTTGGATTACTAAGTTTAATAATAACATTCAAGAGATGCCTGCACACATTACGAAATTGCGTTTATTTTATAAAGACACTCTGCCTATCCCTGTGGGGAAAAGGCGTGACAATTAAATTGATTGATATACTTGTAGAAAATAACATACATTCTTTAAATTACCATTCTTCAAGCGAAGCGTGAAAAAGCTTTCATAGTGACAGCGACTTAGTTAACCGTAAACCTCGATTTTTTCAGTCGTCGGCGCTTTTAGACTTCCCCTTGCTTAGGCAAGTCGAGGTCATATGTCGCATCAAAATTCGAAATTGAAGCCGATGTTTGTAGGTCACCTCCACTATACCGGCCGCTGTGAATTATTTATGTCGACCGGTTTTATTTTGAGTGCTTATTTGTGAATGTAGGCAATAACCTTGTCACCTCTTGTGCCACTATGGTGGGTGCTTAGAAAGTTTATACGGTTACGAGTATTCAAAGTGGAAAATGAGATCTTATTTTGTCAGCGTTACGTGTGAATTTTGTTTGAAAAAATATCAGCACAAATTATAGACATATTTAGGTATTGTAAATTGTTATTAAATAATTATAAATACCACGTATTGTAACGCTTTAATTCGTACAGAGATAGGCAAACAATGATGACTCTCTCTTCTTCACGTCCACAATTCTCTTCACTGAAGTTGAAGTCATATGTCGCATCGCGATAAAAAAAAATGTGTCCATATGCTCGTATCAATCAATTAAATTCGCTCACAGGGATAGACAGAGACAATGGAGCGCCACTTACCACGATCCTGACACAACTCCCTCTTCCCTCGCTTCCATAACATTCACAATCTTTTTTATACAAGCTCTACGGTTATGGGCACTAGGGTTGCCTAGTGCCCATAACCGTAGCAGCTTGAGGATATCTCTGATTTGGTCGAAAAATACCCTCATGGGTCTGCTTCGTTTTAATGCATTCACATCAGATTTATAAATTCCTTTCGTCAATCTACTTTTACCCATCCTTTTCATGTTTGAAACATTCCTTTGTCAATCCTTGTCACTACATCTTCTTTCAAACCACATCTATCGCACACTGTGCTATTCCTTATTCTAACCGCTATCGTCACTCCCCACATACACTCCTTAACGACCGCATTTCTGCAGCGTTAATTCTACTCACATGCTTCTTCTGCCACACCTAACATTCACTTCCATACGTAGGAATAAGTACCGCATTATGAACAGCCTCCGCGACTTTTCGGAGATTATAGTATAGCTTGTCTAACTATAAATGTCGCGTCCCTCCACTTTATTAGTTTATTTAAATGTGTGAATGCAAATATTACTAACTGTAGTACTATTATACTTCAGCAGCGTGCTCTTCCTTTTGTGTCCAACCAGCAACTGAATTACCAATTACAATTGCATTTGCGGTGTGTTGCATCCATATTTTATATGTGCGTAAATGCAGTAGAGGGGCACGTCATTTTGGCTTAGACCAGTGTTTCACAGGGGGGGCAATTTGATTGTTAAGGAGGGAAATTTAAAAAAGTACTCGACACTACTTTAGCCCTTTTGCTTTGGGTTATTTATGCTAGATATCTTCTGATAAACATGTTTTTAATAGATAGGTAGGAAATCAGGGTTAATAGATAGATAGGAAATCAATATTTCATAGTGATTTCTTTCTAAAACTTATCATTTATATTTCTTAAGGTATCAAAACAATTTTTAAATGTTAAAAACTATGTATGGGGGGCATAAATTTTGTATAAATGTTAAGGTTGGGAAACACTGGCTTAGACAGACTACTCGTAACTACTATTTGCGTCCATTGCGTCTGCTTACCCTTGCCATGACGGTCGTGTTTATGCTCTATGCGCTGATGCGGTTGGGTGTCGGTGTACTGCATTGACCGTAGGCAGGACCTCTCTAGTTGTTCAACCACATTGCTTACTACCGGTTTATCTTAATCTACGACTGATACTCGACTAGTTTACGACTATTATCAAACTACGGTGAAACCTATTTGAACGTGGTTATAAAAGTTTATTATTTATTTTTATATATTTTTTATTGTGACTCGACATATGACAGAACTCCGCTTGATGTTGAGCTGAAGTGTGGTTCATGAATGGTTGTCACTGCTTCTATAATTTAAGTAGTAAGTAGCAGTCACATCCACTATGGTTTTGACACATGGAAAGGATGAGTGAAAGTAGATTGACGAAAAGAATTTATAAATCTCATGTGAATGAATACGTTAAAGAAGTTGAGGGTGTTTCCTGACCAAATGAGACATCCTCATGAAAGCTGGGTTGCCTAGTGGCCATAACCGTAGAGCCTGTATGAAGAGAATTGTGGATGTGAGGGAAGCGAGGGAGTTGTGTCAGGAGTTGTTTCATGGCAAGTGCCGCTCCATTGTCTCTGCTTACCCTGTCGGAAAAAGGCGTGACAATTAGATTTGATATTATTTTAATATTTGTTAAATAAATGAAGATAACTGTGGATATGATTGAAACTATTGAGAAACTAAAGAGATGAGTGGATTCAGTGTAAGGTGGGCGCTCAGTTGTCCTATGAATTTGTTTTTGTTTTTTTTTCTATCGACCGAATCGGCTGTTGATCTAAAAAGTTCAGTGCGTCTTTTCTTTGTAGAACAATCGTCAAGTGTATTGCTTTGCCAGCCCATGTGTTCTCTCCATCCCACGACCTTGGATCCTTCAAGCGATGCGTGAAGAAGCACCTTAGGCCTCCTCTTGCTTATCATCAGGCGGGTCGAAGTCAGATGTCGTGTCACAATAATATAAAATATAAAAATAGTGCATTGCAATTGGTCGTACTGTATAACCATAGGTGTTGTGACAAGGATGTGGGCTTTAACCCAGCTTCTTATAGTTGCCACCTAACACACATTCACAACGTATCATTATTTAGATATTGGCATTTTAGAAAATACTGATCACTCAATGCGACCGTGCTCTTAAAGTAGTGAAATGGGGATCGCAAACCAAGAGCGTCCGGTTCAAAACCATTTGCCGATGCTAATGTACCTTTGATATTTTTATTTTATTTTACATTTCTATACTAAGGTTCTGAAGTGCTTGTATCATAAAAACAGGACAACCAAAGTACATATATCAAAGATACATCGGTGCCGGCAAGTGGTTTGAACCTGTGCGACTCGGCTTACGTAGCCATTGCACTGCCACTACACTACGGTCGCCTTAATTTATTTAGATATTGCATTTTAGAAAATACTTATTACCCAATGCGACCGTGGTATTAAAGTAGTGAAATAGGCTCGCAAACCAAGAGCGTCCGGTTCAAAACCGTTTGCCAGTTCCGATCTATCTTTTCCCACCTTACTTTTTTTAAATTCTTTACATAGCTACTAAACGTGCTTGTATCATAGAAACAGGAGTACCAAATTATATATATCAAAGATAGATTTGTTCCGTTTTTAAACCGAGCTCTTGGTTTGCTTGACCATTGCACTGCCACTTCACCACGGTCGCTTTATATTTTAGTATCAAATATTTTTGCAATACTCGTATGCTCTCAACATGCGTGTATAATCATTAGTGTGGCTGGAATATCGCAAATGATTTTCACCCGGATTTGTTTAACATAACTATTTAATGACGTCATAGAATATACAAAATAAAAGATGCACACACAGTCCTTGACTTTAGAATTATTGGATTTTATGAATTAAACAAATTTTATGCGGTTTACTATATCGCGATTATTTTAGTTTTGAGTTTACAATTGTATTTTTTTAAATTTGTATTTTATTTATTCTGTTACGACATTTGACCTCGACCCGCCTGGTGTTAAGCAAGAGGAGGTCCAAGAGTGATGAAGACTGAAACAACCAAGTTTATGGCTGCCTCAGTCGCCGTCACTATGCTGGCCAAAGTTGCTTCTTCACGCATCGCTTGAAGGATCTAAGGTTATGATAAATATTCGCAATATGTATCCTACAAACCGTAGACAGACATTTACTGGTCACAGGTATAGTGGATACGACTTAACATCAAGCTAGTTGCTGTCATATTGACGGTACGCTCGGTTAGCGATTGGTTTGTTGCGCGTAAAGTCCCGGGTTAGATTCCCGGTCAGAACAAACATTTGTTTCTTAGCTTTTATTTGTAATATTTATTAACTAAAACAAATATTGCAAATATTTGTTAATAAAACGAAAGTGGTGGATATTTGCTTCGGGTCTGGTGATCAAAAAGTGGTAGGCACTGGTACTCAGTCTAATCCAGGGTAGTACGATGGTCTGTATACTTGTAAGAGATGTCTTACAAGTATACAGACCGTGAAGTGATTTGGTCGCGTTTGGGAATCAGCTTGTAAGTTTCCGGTTCCAAATCCCTCCTATAACCTTGGATCCTTCAAGCGATGCGTGAAGAAGCACCTTTCGCCGGCATAGTGACGGCGACTGAGGCAACAAACTCGGTTGTTTCAGTAGTCGTCACTCTTGCTTATCATCAGGCGGGTCGAGGTCACAATAAAAGAAAACTTGAGTTGCAAACTAGTTTGAAGTTGACAATGTATTTTCATGTCGAATCAAAGATTGCAATTTGTTTTGGACACCAATAAAATCAATCAAATTATCACACCTTTTTCCCATGGGGATAGGCAGAGACAATGGAGCGCCACTTGCCACGATCCTGACACAACTCCCTCGCTTTCTTCACATTCACAATTCTCTTCATACAAGCTCTAAGGTTATGGGCACTAGTCAACCTAGCTTTCTTGAGGATTCCTCTGATTTAGTCGGAAAACACACTCCTGAGCCTGCCTTGTTTAACGCATCCATCCACATCAGATTTATAAATTGCTTTCGTCAATCTACTTTCACTTATCCTTTCTAATAAATAAATATATATAAGTCAAGTTAATTAAAGCGTGTTAAAAAACAATGACATTTACAATATCATCCATCTGCCTTCCACTTAAATACCCTTTGTAATGTTATAATATATTACGTACAATTAGATCAAATGTTATCGATTATGGCGCATCGATCGTGACACATCTGTCAAAGTATATGTCATTGAGTCAGCTGTCATTGTGCGGCGAAATGTCAAAAGGTGACTTAATAAACGACAAGGCCTATAGATGCATTGTTTAAGAGTTTAGAGATGGGATTGGAATGTGTTTGCATATCGATATTATGATTGTATTTAATTGTAGATTTTATAGTTATGTTTTTTTATGTTTTGCCATTTAAAGATAATTATCTTAATTATATTTTGCTAGAATAAAATTAACAATTTTGTTCTTTGTAAAGAAATAAATTTCATACCCTAGCACGGCAATCCAAGAAGCAAGATAAAGACTTGCAAGGAATATCATTTCAAATCATTTTAAATAACTTACTAGAACAGTGTATCAAAAAAGATATTTAAACGTCCTGTAAAACTTTACACAAAGCAACGTTGAATACTTTATTATATATATTTTTAAAAATTTTGATGTACCGGCCTAATACGTTATTTAAAATGAGTTACAATAATATTCCTTGCAAGTCTTTATCTTGCTTCTTGGATTGCCGTGCTAGGGGGGCTGTATAAATTAGTCATGAAAAATGAATAGAATATTATACAAGAGGGAAAAACGCGTGCAAATCGATCAACCTCGACGGGGATCGAACCCGGCACTTATTTTTTAATTTATTTTTCTTAGCTTATTATTTAAAGGGATAAATGGCGCCAACACTTCAAATAGGATCACAATTTTGGTTTTGAACTGTGTCAAAATAAGATAGCTACGCTCTATTTTCTATTTTTCTTTTCTTTCTAATTTTCTTGCTCAAGTTACGGATAAGATTCCCCGAACCGTTATCTGATCAGCTGGGGAACAACATTTTATACTTTTAAATCGACAGCACTGTGTCACGTCACTATTTGTAAACAAACCTTTAAATGTCGCAACAGTGTGTGAGAGTGTCACTAGTGTTGTAACCGCGCGGGTGCAGCCCTAACATGTATAATACAAATATTAATAATTAAATAATTCAGTTAGGTAATGTTAACAATTACATATATTGTAATTTATGTTAAGTTTTACAACCAGTTGCTAAAGGTCTAATCATTCATTGCGAAATAAGGCGACCGTGGTGTAGTGGCAGTGCAACGGTTACACAAACCGGAGAGCACGAGTTCGAGACCACTCACCGGTATCAATGTATTTTTGATATTATGTACTTTGGTTGTCCTGTTACTATGATACAAGTACTTATGACACACAAGATACATAGATACTGCCACTACGCCAAGTATATTAACTATAATTAAACTTTAAATAAAATATTGTATATCATCTAGAGACGTTATAGACAACATTTCCAGGGCTAATACGTTGGCAGAAATAATTGCCAGCCTTCCTGTCTCTAGTCTTCTCCGTCAGCCGCTTGGACAACTCCTTGGCCGGGCGCTTGGTTGAAGGTCCCCTAGGTCCCATCATGTCCACCCCAAACGGTGCAAATTCTTAACCTGTACGGAGATTGGCGAAATAGTAAAACATATTTATACAAATGGCTGAAACTACTACGCAGAGACATGGCCTTCATTTATTTATTTATAAACTCTTTATTGCACAAAAATAAGGTACATAGGCGAGCCTAATGCCTTAGAAATTATCTACCAGCTAACCTTTGCTGTGATTGGCTGGGTGCAAACCATTTATGAAAAAGATTTAATGACACGTCCTTTATTTTTCCTTTACTACGGAGAATGTTCCGAAGAGCTCTTTAACCTTGTTCCTACCTCGACTTTTCATACCTGTAATACACACACAGGTCGAGAAAGCATCCGCATTCTATCGACCGTATCGGCAGTCGAACTAAAAAGTTCGGTGCGTTTTTTGCTTTGTAGAACAATCGACAAGTGGTATGCTTTCCCAACCCATGTGTTCTCTCTATCCTATAACCTTGGATCCTTCAAGCGAAAGTACCTTTGGCCGGCATAGTGACGGCGACTGAGGCTGCCGTGAAATAACTCGTTTTTTTCAGTCGTCGTTACTCTTGGACCCCCTCCTGCTTATATCAGGCGGATCGAGGTCAGATATCTTGTCACAATAAAAAAAACTATCTTTAATTTTTTGACACGCGACATCCGACTTCGACTTGCCTAATGGAGCGCCGATGATTGAAAACGTTGGCACATAGTTTACAGTTGCCTTAGTCGTAAGCTTCGCTAGAAGGATCCTAGCTTAGGGAGAACAAACAGGAGGATAATGTTGTGTTAGGATCCTGTGTTAGGCGATGTAACATTGTCCTAACCTACATATCTATGTAGGAATTAATGCGTAACAGTTTGATTGATTGATTAATTATTTGATTTGTTTCAGATGTGACTCCGAGCACACGTCAGAGATATTATATTCCCATTTACAAGCACTCATAGATAGGCCTGAAAATCAGAAGAAATTTGCTGAAATAGAAAGAAAGGTATGTTTATTTATATTTACGAATGTGGATATAAGAGAGTGGTTCTTGAGTGGCAAGTGGCGCTCCATTGTTTCTGCCTATCCCTGTGGGAAAAAGGCGTGACAATTTGATTGATTCTTGATGGTGCCATATCCACCGACAAGTAGTCTACTAAAGTGATCGTCGACTCGTTGAATAACTATCGAGTCGAGAATAAGCTAAGTGGTAAAACTTATTTTTAAATTTTCATTTGAGGTTATCTCTCCATAATACATTGTTACCGACAAGCGGTTTTAAGTGATGTCAAAGGGACATTGTATTAGAAAACGTTTCTTGATAATTTTTAAGGGCCTTTTAAGGGCATTATATTTTTTTAAATTTACATTTTTATACTAAGCTACCAAAGTGTTTGTATCATAGAAACACGACGACCAAAATACATTGGTACTGGCAAGTGTTTTTGAACCCGTGCTCTCGGTTTGCGTGACCATTGCACGACCACTACACCTTTAAACATTTTAACTTTCTTATTTTTTTCATTGTGACTCATTAACTTACCTCGACTAGCCTAATGGTAAGTAAGGGGAGATAGCGCCAGCGACTGTAAAAACCAACTCACTTCACAGTTGCCTGAGTCACCGTCACTATGCCGGCCAAAGAGAATCATCGCCCTAACATAGCGGATGCTTTTACTTTTACATAATATACGCTTACTTCCTATTATATGTAAAGTATAATAGGTACTATTTATAATTATATTATTATATATAATATACATATATTTAATTGCTTCTAATAATAATTTCCCTACAAAACAGCTGTGCCAATAGAAAATGCGTTACAATTATTATACATAATACCTATTTAAATATTGATTGTTATATATTTGCAAATACTGTTTTTATTATTTATTAATTACATGCTTATTTAATGGGAGAACTACCGTATAATTGTGGTGTGTTATATGCGTAAGTCCTGGGTTCGATTCTCTGTCGGAGCAATTTGTTTCATTTATTTATTTTATTATTAATTATAAATTAATTATTTATATATTAATTAGTATTAACTTAAATACTAATTAATATATAAAAATAAATTAAATATGAATTAATTAATTTAGAATTATATAAAAAATTGAATTATTTAATTAATCATTTGTAATATTTAATTATGTCAAAGGGTGGTAGGCTGTGGTGTGGTACTACCACGGATCGGCAGACTGGACACCACTATCACCACCGCCTTCACCCAGCATGGTTCAGTTAAATAGTTTATTTAATGATACTTATATTTTGTTCCCAGTTACAACTCCGCGGTGCTCTAACGTCAGGCAAAAAGCCACCAGACTCAAGTTTAGGAAGCGAGGTGTCCACCCGAGAGTCAGATTCGGCCAGCAACGAGGAGCGCTCTGTTGCGAACCTGTACGACAGTTTAGCAGCAGAACTAAAACAAAAATTGTCGACAGGTAAAAAGGGAGTAGGTCAGTAAACACTAATTTACTAACTTATTAAATATGCTAAAAGCTGGCTTTAAATGTGTGGCATTTGAAAGTAAAAGCCAGGCCTCATTTGAATTTTAAAAAAGAATAGCGGGAAAATTGAACTGTCATTCATACTAATATGTTTTTTTTTTTTTTTTTTTTTTTTTTTTTTTTTTTCAACTGACAGGACGCGCAATTTTGAATTATTTGAAAAGCTTATGTTTTTCATAAAAATTAATGTATAATAATGGTGGAATTGTTATCCAGTAATCATTTTTAAGTTGATCAAGTATAAACAAGTAATTTAAAGTTGTGAAACGTGTTTCTTCATGTTCCCTCCAAGACTCCTTCTGAAGTTTTAGTAAAGGCTTTCCGCCGCTTTACTAAAAAGATCATCATCAACCTCACTATCATCATCATCATTTGATGAATCACTCGCGTGGTTCATCTTCATCTTTACTTGACAATGTTTTATCATTGAACCATATATTTTTACTTTGACACTGGCAAGTTAAATACTAAAGCCATAAACAAGAAGAAAGAAAAAATATGTTTTTTATTGTTTCACGCCATACTAAATAAAACTTAATATGCGAACTTATTGATTTAAACACCGTTGAATTAACAATCAATACATTTTTTTATCAAATAACGAAACAATTAATTTTCCTATTTCAAATTAATGCAAATTAGGGATTTTATGGAGCTCCAAATATCCGAAATAAAAACTTAACCGTAACCGAATCAGAATCCTTTATAAAAGTTTGGGATAATTTCGGATAGGGCGGAGATTAAATGAAACTAGTTTGAAAAATTCCTAAAAATATATTCTTCACCGAAATTATCCAAAACTATCGGATGTTCCGAAATAATTACATATCCGTAACTGTATCTAAAACCGTTATAATATTATTCCTAAGTCCGTATCCGTATCTATAACCGAAACTCCATATCCATAACATCCCCAATGCAAATGCTTTCGCGCGTTTCTAAACGTCGAACGTAAATGACATTTGTTTTTTTAATTCCACAGCCAAGAGTCCAATTCTTCTGCCGCCGCGTGACTATGACACCGTGCACCGGCAGAAGGGCAACCTGTCTAACATTGACACACGGCGTTGTTTGAATCAAAACATCGTTGGTGTGAACGCGAGACGTAAGCTGGAGTCTTCTGGTGGCAGCTCAGGCATTGGAAGTGACCTGGCGCCATCGCCTGAAAGGAATGAATATGCTCGTCAACATGATAATCACAGCACTAGTGGTATGTATACTTTTAAATACATATTTAATAGCTGACCTGACCCGTTGGGCGGTAAACATTTTTCTTGTGATTTTATTTTTTATTGTGACGACCTGCCTGATAATAAGCAAGAGGAGGTCCAAGAGTGTCGACGACTGAAAAAAACAAGTTAGATTCCGGCTGCCTCAGTCGCCGTCATTATGCCGGCCTAAGGTACTTCTTCACGCATAGCTTGAAGGATCCAAGGTTATAGGATGGAAAGAACACATGGTCTGGCAAAGCATTCCACTTTTCAATTGTTCTACAAAGAAAAGAAAATTTTGAGTGTGATGAAATTATGAGTGTGGTTCGGTTAGTACTGAGTGCTATTATTTATTTCCTGTCTGCCCAAAGGAGGGTTATATTTTTACTGCATATTTATAAGAACGTTTTATAGGAAAAATAAATAAAGTAAAATAAAAAATAAATTGAATTTTTATGGAATTATAAGACAAAAAGTAGTTCTGAAAAGATTTTTTAAGAAAACAATAAAATAGAAAGAAGTTCTAAAAATGACTTATTATGAAAACTATAAAGAAAATAAAGTTTTATTAAAGTAATGTCGAAAGGGTAGGTGTTACGTTTCGAAATTTCAATTTGTTTTCCAATCAAATCGGAGACATCCTTAAGAAAGCTGAGTTGCCTAGTGCTCGTAACCGTAGAGCTTGTATGAAGAGAGTTGTAGAGCGAGGGAGTTGGCAAATGGCGCTCCATTGTCTCCACCTATCCCTGTGGAAAAAGGACCTGACAATTTGATACGATTAATTGATAAAAATGTAATACAATATTCGTAATATTCAAAGCCTCGATAAAAATAATGTAATTATAAAAAAAATTAAACGTTAGATCGTGATATTAATGTATATTAAATAGTAAATAATAAAAGGATGATATCATAATTTATGTATATGCGTATGTATATGTATAATTAACAAATATCATAAACAATATCTATGCGGAAATATAACCGCACTTTTTGCTCACTTACATAGTTTTTGCGGCCATTATCACGTTAATAACATCTTCTTAAATTATCATTACAAATTGCCTCGCTACGGTTTTTGTTTCAGAGAAAAACTTTGATTCAAATCATTTCCTCTTTATTTTGGAATTAAAAAAAATATATATGCGGCTTACTATCGCGTTTATTTCGGTTATTGATTTTACATTTTTTAAATATTCCGACGTTACGAGAGCTTTGCAGCGATCGCGGCCATGGAGAGACAAAGAGATGGCTGCAAAGCTTTCGAAACGTCGCTTCGGAACAATAAAAAAATGTAAACTCAAAACCAAAATAAACGCGATAGTAAGTCGCATATAATTTGTTTAATTCATTAATCAATGTTCGCGCAAAATCTAAGAAAATACTCTTTATTTTTAATCAATACGTATACGTACATGTCCATATTGAGAGAGGTAGGCAGACAGGTCTGTATAGTGTTATTCATCATAGGTGATTTCCACGATCCTGACACAATTGTCTCGCTCACCTCATATTCACAATTTTCACTGTTTTTAATGTTCCCGTTTTATTCTTTTTGATTTATAATTCTCTTTCGACAATATCCTTTTAATGTGCCTAAACTTAAATCCTTCATAACATAATTTTTCTTTGAATCACATTTTTTACCACGCGCTAAGGTACCTATTTTAGTACAAGCAAGGTTTTTGTAGAACCCTAATCTTGTCGAAATCTAACGATACAGGTATTGACCTAGGAGTGGGAAAGATACAATTGTCCACATTCGGACGGACGGATATCGTCGACGAAGTTCTGAATAGGAGTATAAAATATACAAATTAAGTATTAAAAAAAACCTAAAGTGAATGTACACAAGGAAGGACATTGTCTATGTACTTTTTAGCCCTTTACAACTTCTCACGTTTAAAACTACAATAAAAAACGAGACACACATAAGTTGATAGTTAAAGAGTGAAAGGGACGCCAATAGTTTTCCCGCCAAATGAAAATTGTACATTGTTTTGTCTTTTTTGTATAGTTCATTGTACTTGTAAACAATTAAAATTTAGTTTTTGTGTTAATTATGTATGATGGGTTCTTAATAAAGCCTTGGTGCTTTTTTAACAGCGGAAGATAGATACATTGAGGTATAGGTCGCGGCAGATAAAAATAGCGCTGACTTTAAACTGCTCAGTATGAGGATCGGCGGATGAGTAGAACGCTGGACAACTGCGGTGAGAGCAAGCACGCTCAAATTTATAGTCGATCATAAAATTAATAATACTTTAAAATCATGGGCGTAACTAGGGAATGGCGACCGTGGTGTAGTGGCAGTGCAATGGCTACGTATGCCGTGTGGCACAGGTCACCAAAAAAAATGTGTCTTTGATATATTATGTACTTTGGTTGCCCTGTTCCTATGATACAAGCACTTTAGTAGCTTAGTATAGAAATGTATAATAAAAAATGTCTGGTAGGGCAGGAAAGGGGCGCGATTTGAAAGCAGAGGGATACGAGTAGCAGCGCCACACGTCAAAAACGCTTTTAGCCATCAGCCAACAAGAACCCCCTTAAGGGAAGTTATTGACTGATGCCCAGGATGCACCGGCCCATCTGTTTGCCGTATCACCGAAGCGATACGGCAAACAGACTAACACATGAGGTGGTAATCCGGCATCGCACCCCAATTTAAATATTAAAAGGTTTTTAGTAGGTTTTAAGCATATTCAGCGCCGGGGTGCGAAAGTCAAGACTCCGCTCGCGTGGTCTCAGTGTAGTAGGTACCTATCGAAATTTATGGCGGTCGGCATGCGCCCCCTAGGACTCTGCGCCCGGGTGCACCGCACCTCTTGAACCCCCGGGTAAAGACGGCCCTGAGGGTGTCTAGAACATTTCAGTAACAGTAGGTGGGTAATTGCTCAGTATGCTGGCCCAGTACTGTCAATGAAGTGATCGCTTGAAAATTACCAGTTCCAACTAGGGGCCTAGTTACTAGGCCATCATAGTGGTTGCCACTGCTACCACAGTCCAGCTTAACGTCAGGCGGGGTGTTGTCATATGTCGAGTCACATTAAAAAATAAGTATACTGTACACCTGTAAGTGATCCCGCCTGCCGCAAATAAAACTTGCGACAATATGACACTTGTACCCCCCATAAGGACCGGTATTGACCGGGACACTATTCTTGAACAATATATAATCAATCAATCAAATTGTCATGCCTTTTTTTATTTTTTATTATACATTTCTATACTAAGCTACTAAGGGCTTGTATCATAGAAACAGGACAACCAAAGTACATTATATATTATGGTTGCGCCGCTTAAAATAATATAATATTATATAAAATAAAAACTCGTTATACACACACACTCACAAATTCATTTACACATACACACACACTTACACACTCCTGTCCTTCCAAGATTACCTTATCCCAAAACGAAGGTAGTCAGACAGTTCATATTTGACCTCGAAGCGGTACGCATCTCGGAAGCGACCGCTGAAACCCGCGAAGTAGAAAGAAGAAAAGTATCTGGTAGAACATTCAGAGACTTATACCTCTAGACTGCGCATAATCCGCCAGTCGAAACCCTCGTACAGTCGAACAGTAAGCTTGTGTAGTGTTAAAATATCTGTGATCATAAACGTGTAACGAATCGGTTGGTACCTATAATACAGTCCATTACAATCGAAGGAGAAGAGTAACCAGACCAGGTGGGCGGAATACCACCCATCAGCCTTCATCAGGAAGGGATCATCGCCAGCAGAAAACCTGCAGGTCAGTCTGACTACCCTCCTTTATCTCGCCAACCTCAATCACCTCTCAGCCCCATCATATTATATTAGGACTTGGAATTAATTCGTAAAGTTTTTTTAATTAAAAAAAATGATTTATTTTAATTCGAGTACAACAAATACTTCATTCAAAATATTTCCCATCGCTTTCTACTACTTTCTGCCATCTTTCAGGCAAGAGACGGATACCGCGCTCAAAAAACTCCTTGTCTTTTGATGAAATCCATGAATCGACCCATTTTTGGCAATCTTCGTACGAAGTGAACTTCTGGTCAGTCAGGCCATGAGCTATCGATCGGAATAGGTGGTAATCTGAAGGTGCAATGTCTAGAGAGTACGGCGGGTGAGGTAGAACGTCCCATTTCAGCGTTTCCAAATACTTTTTTACCGGTTTTGCGACGTGTGGACGAGCATTGTCGTGCAGCAAAGTAACTTTGTCAGATAAATTATAGATTAAAGACGACTGGTGTAGTGATAGTGGTCAATGGTCACGCAACCTGATAGCCTCAGGTTCAAAACCACTTGCCGTTACCAACGTATCTTTGACATTTATGTACTTTGGTCGTCCTGTTTTCTGTTTTTTTTTTATATATATTTTTTAACTAAGCAAGCTTCATTGCATATCATGGAAATGTAAAAAAAAACAGAGTCCTTTGATCCAGTTTTAAATTGGTAAAACATTTTATTGTAATAAATGGTACAAGACAATCGATGGTAAATTTCCCAGTCTACCGACCGGGTCTACGACTTACAAGTATACAGACCACGAAGTGACTCGGTAGCGTTTCGGGATCAGCTTCAAAGTTGCTAGTTCCAATTCACGTTATTTAAGTCTCAAAAGTAATTTGTCTTTACAGCAATAATCCTATTTTTAATTTTATAAACATAAATAAATGTTAAGAAAACATACCTGTATAAAACATAATACGAATCTGTTTTCGAAAAGTTTCACCAAAATCAAATCGGTATCGTATCGTTGTTTCCGAATAGACCCCAGAGTCATCATTAAAACTTGTTTGCTATGTATTATATTAACGGTACAATGTGATCACAGACAGACAGTCACCTCATTCTTTTATATTAACACACATTTTTTGGTAAATTATTAAATACAGTCAAGTGGCGCTCCATTGTCCCCGCCCATCCCTATGGGAGTTGAAGCGTGATGCATTCATTAATTCAATTTAAAGGACATCATTCATTTTGGGCTTCTATGCTTTTGTGTACTTTTGTAATGTCCAAAGATGAAGAAATATATAAATGGTAGTTTTATTACTTGTATTAATCAATCAATCATATTGTCACACCTTTTTCCCACAGGGATAGTCAGAGACAATGAAGCGCTACTTTCCACGGTCCTGACACAACTCCCTCGCTTTCCTCACATTCACAATTCTCTTCATACAAGCTCTATAGTTTTGATGGGCACTAGGCAATCTAGCCTTATAAATAATATATTTTATATTTTTAAATTATTTTTATTTAAAATATAAAAAATAAGAATTACGAAAAATAAATGAAATAATAATAATAAATCCTGTAGATTAAATTGTCAAATATCAAATCACAACTATGCTAAAGAAGTTTCATCGAATTTCAAATCAGAATTAGGCTAAAGAAGATTCATCGAATTTTAAATCCCAACTATGCTAAAGAAGATTTTAATTTAATAATAAATAACATTGATTTTTAAGATTGATTAAGTATAGAAATATAAATTATTTATACTTAGGTACTTAAAATGATGTTAGGCTTATAGAATTTAGGATGGTGCATTCTAGCGCACAAGGCTAACAAGGCGCAATCTAGAATATGCCTGTTTAGTATATTTGCTATGTTGTCATATGAGAGCAAATATGCCAATTAGATACCAACATGGCTTCCATTTACATTCCAATACTTTGCCAATTGCATTCTTTCACTACATTTAGCAATACTTACTAGAATTGCATAATTTAAAAAATATACATGTCACTAATGCCCGGTTGCTATAATAAACTATTTTATAATACTGTAATATAATTAATTATCTTTGATTTTGCGCAAACATTGATAAATAAATAAAACATTATATGCGGGTTTTTTTTTATACTATAGCGTTTATTTATTATTAAATAAACGCCATAGTAAGCCGCGTAAAAATTAGTTTAATTCATACTATCAATTTTAATTTCTTGTTTGAAGAGGTTTGAAGTTATGTGAATGCGGCGGTTTCTAGTGCAACTCGGTCGCTCCCACGCGTTGCGCACAATTTTCACATTATCTGTGCACTCGGCGCTGAGATGTACAATTGTTTTGGGGTTCACGTACTACGCCGGCTAAGACCGCCATTCGCATATGGAAATTATAGGCAACCCTGATGTAGTTGAAGTAAAATAGTCACGCAAAACGAGAGTATCGGTTCAAAAATGACTTGCCGGTATTAATGTATCTTTGATAAATATGCTATGATGCAAATATATTTGTTTAGTAGGTCAGTATAGAATTAAAAAAAAAAAGATTATTTTTCCACTCAAGGAAAAATAAATTACGTTGATTTGTGATCTTGGCGTGTCAGTAGGTCTATAGACGTGACAATTCAATTGGTCTTCAACCAGTGTATGTTGCCAGTGATGACATATGGCACTGAGACGTGGCCCTTAAATGTTGGCCTTTTGTAAATGCTCAGTGGTGGCACTAATACCCCGGGTCTAGGGCTAGGGCAAATGACAACAAACTGAATTAAAGAAATAATAGTATTTTCTTAGATTTTGCGCGAACATTGATTAATGAATTAAACAATTTTTATGCGGGTTATTAACGTCGGAATAATAAAAAAACCGTAAAATCTAAACCAAAATAAACGCGATAGTAAGCCGCACAAAATTAGTTTAGTTCAATAAAGAAATAATGTTTAAAATATTTAATTAATTAAAATCCTTTAAACTGTAAACGAATGTCAGCCTTAATGTTAACGATGCTCCAGTTCACATTATCTGAATAAAAGTTGTGATTCAAGGTTTTTCGGTTTAATCATTTAAAATCTGTTAATTACACAAATAAATTAATTGTTATTTAGGTACAAATATTATTGCATATTTCACAGTTATTTTGGGTCACTGTGTTATTGCGTCGTTTTGAATTATTTGCACTACCTATTTAAAAATATTTGGCTGCGATTTTTTTTAAGTTTAAACTATAAACAAAGGCGGACTTAATGCCACTAGACATTCTCTGCCTATTTACCTTACAGACTAACCGAATGATAAAGCGCAAAACAATAATAATAAATATACAATAATAAAGATCTATTATTAAAATATTTTAATAATCATTGTTGGTCAGTTTAAGCTTAGAAGTAAAATAGGCCTTTTGGCAGCATAGTGACGACGACTGAAGCAACCGTAAACTGTGACGGTATTTTTAGTCATGACGGTCTCTTTGCTTACCAATCAATCAATCAAAGTGTCACGCCTTTTCCGCATATGGATAGGCATAGACAACTCCCCCGCTTCCCTCACATCCACAATCCTTTTTATACAATCTCTACTGTTATCGGCGAATTATAAAAGGAAAGCGAATTTCAACAAAGACGAATATGTACGCTGAAATTCGATTGTGGTTATCAATTTTATGTAAAAATGATACAAATTCGACGTTTGATTAAACGGCATTAAGCTTAATTTTACTTATTAATTAATCAGTAATGGTTAATTCGCTGTAGTAGCAGTCGCGTCCATTCATCACAACAGCTTAACATCAAGCCGAGCCAAAAAAAAATCTCCCTCACTTTGTATCCCCTTATTTTAAAAACAAAATTTCAATAATTATAATGTGCATCTATAACATAAAATAATTTTACTAAACTTAATTTTTTTTTATTTCAGAGGAAGATTGGGCAGAAAGCACAGCTTACATGATGCATGAGGCATTTGACCCAACACCACGCAGACCTATATCACCGCAAAGACATTCCTCTCCTCCTCAGCGACACTCCTCCCCACCCCGCAGGGCAATATCCCCTCTCCAACGTCACACTTCTCCACCTCGCAGAGCAATATCTCCTCTCCAACGTCACTCTTCTCCACCTCGCAGAGCAATATCCCCTCTCCAACGTCACTCCTCCCCACCCCGCAGAGCAATATCCCCTCTCCAACGTCACTCCTCCCCACCCCGCAGAGCAATCTCCCCACAAAGGCACTTCTCACCACACAGACGCTCATCACCACCACGACGCACTCTATCACCACAACGAGCAATAAACACCAGAAGATACGACCAAGGCTTTGACGAAACCGACCACTCATACCGTGACCAATTGGCCCCTTTCAGAGATCACGCTTTTGAAAGGAGATTCCGTCACGAATCGTTGGAAAATGTGACTAAACACGATTATGACGATCAGTACAGGAGGAGATATGCGGCAGACACTAAGAGACGTGAAGATAGAGATGAAAAACCACGAGCTAAACTCCAGCGAGGTGTCAGCGAGAGTAGCCTTAAAGTGCCAGACGTATCACCTAAAGATAGATTCAACGTTGCAAAAGAGAAATTCATGAATCTCGAACGCGAACGCTTCAACAGGGAATTGGAACAGCAAATGGCTATTAGACGCAGCATGCTCGAAAGGAATTGCAGATCACCATCACCTGACAATGAGAGAATAGTGGACAGAAGAGAAGAAAGATTAGAGAGGCAAGAGAGAGCTCATAGAGAAATAGAGAGACTACCACGCGTTGGGAGGAAGAGGGACGAAGTGAAAAGATACGAATACGGCTCTGAGGAATTTTTGGATAGAGAGAAGCCAAGGAGAGAGGAGTATAGGTACAAGGAGAGGAGGGAGTTAGATAGGCGTATTGAGGAAGATGAGATAATAGAGCCAGTCATAGATGATAGGAGAAGAGAATGGAATGACCGACAGAGGGCGTTCAGTCGCTCCAGATTACTCGAAGATCAAAGACAATATCCTGAAGGGAAGAGTTATTATGACAGGGATTACAGAGATTTCCGTGATATTCCTGAGAGGAACCAAGCTAAATTCAGACATAGTTATGCTGAGCCTATACCTAGGGGTAGGCTGGGCACTGTCCGTCCATATTAATGCCATATTGATGTTAGTTGCCAAATTCATTCAATCATTTGAAAATAACTGAGTTTTAATAATAATTGTAGATAAACAATTTCCATTAAAGGAAATTGCGGAATAATTGAAGTACTGTAAAGTATTTTATGGATTAAATATAAATATTATGTCATAAACATTTATATAACTCGTTTGTTATTTTTGGACTAGGCAACTCTAAGTTGCTGATGAATTTTTAAAATTAAGGCTAAATCCAAGATCCTAAATCTAATCAAATTTATCTAAATAATATATTTTAAAGACAAATTTTGTAAATTAAATGTAATTTTTACATAGATGTATTTTTTAAATAATGGACAATTAGCTTAATGATTTGGTTGCTTTCTTTCGTTTACTATATAAATAAGAAAGACCACAAGAGAAAGAGACTTGGCAAGAAACGAAACGAAACCCAAGGAGCCTCTGTCGGATAAGTGGACAAAGAAGATATTGTTTTTAGTTAAAGTCCTTACAATACTGACAAACTTCCTCACCTTTTAATATCAATTTCTGTCAAACTTGACAACCTATGAAGACCGATTGCACTACATTCGTTGGCTTGCCATTTGTTGTCCTACTGTTGACAGAGCAACATTTGTTTCAATTGGTTGTTTTCAATACCTTGTTTTGAGCGTCCGTATCAGCTTATGAGATTTTTGGTTCGTAGTGAGTCCCTTTCTCTTGCTGTGAATGGATTTCAACCATTTGCCAATGACAGCCATCCGACCGTTAGACAACAACTGTCAATATATATTTTTGAATATTATTAGTAATTTAAGTGTAATATAAAATGATTTTGTGTGCTATTTCAAATAGTTTATTATTTTTTGATGTGTAGAATTTTGACTATAAATCGGTAGATCGGTTTCCTTTTATTAACTATTTAAGGCAAGTTGAGGCAGACAATGGGTGGACCTTTATTAATTTTTCACTGCAGGTTTTGACATCTAACTAAGTAAGTAATGTTAAAATAAGACGGAGGAAATTGGTTGCCCTAACTTTTAGCTAAAACTATTACTAATTAGTTAGTTCATCTTGCCTCAATTTAACTAAAGTATCCAAGATATATTAATGCATTCCAAGAGTCAAAATATATGTATATTACTATATAAAAACATATTGTTAAAGAATATATATTATTGATCTATGAAAGTTATATTTTTTTGTATATAAGAAGAAAATTTTATATTTAGTTTCTTTTTTAATTAATAGTGCCTTAAATTGAGATAACGGACATATTATTCAGCGGACATGGTAATTATTAAATATTTCCAGTCACAAACCACAAAGTTATAACATTAATTATAACAAAATTTAAAAAAAGGTAAATAGCGTTATATTCATAAGTAAGGTTACAATAAGAAAGCTAAAGAATTTTCTTCTCACTGGCATTATTACTTTTTTACATTACCTGACCAGTAACTTACTTAGACTACCAACTTTTAAAAAAAACAAGCATTTTTTAAGAGAGAACTGTTTGATGTATAAAACAAGATTACTCAATTTCTTACCACCATCTCTTATTTGCAATATATTTAATACCTAATATTATCTTTTGTAATTACCGCGGTAGTACGCTTTGGAGAAATGAATATTAATGTGACGTCACAAAACTGCCAATAGTAATTATATTCAAATAAGCATATTTGACGTACGAATTGACATTTGACCCTTAAAACAAAAATGCCATAAGAAATTAGAACTTGTGAAAGACATACATATTTTGTTAATAAACTCAATTTTATTAGTAAGAACAAATGTTAGGTTATTAGTTGAGCCTTCAAATGTAAAACTATAATTTTTACACTTTTCTCATTATGAAAATTGTAACAAATATCTAGTTCTATTATATTGATTGTTAATTGTCATGAAATATATTTTGTATTATATTATTAAATAAAAACATTTACAAATATAAATATTACTTTTCATTAAGCAAGGAATAACTGAATGATCTTAACGACAACAGTACGTTAGTAATAATAATCCGCTACGCCTAAGTCCCGGGTTTGATTCCCGGTCGGAGTTTTTTTTGTAATAATATTAGATTTGAGTAGGCAGACAATACTTGCGGGTATTTAACTCTGTTTTTCTGCTATAACTGGATCTTACCCCAACAAACATCAGGCAAGGAGTTGTGATGTGCCGAGCCACGATGAAGAAATTGAGCTGGAGTGCGAACTATGCTGTCCTTGATACTTGGCACATTTCTATTTATACATTTATCACCCAAATAATTAGTCAAGTCCCGTATTCGATTTCCACTAGGATCAAATAAATAAATTAAACACCAAGTTTTAAACTTTATTGTGTAGCCGAAGTTAGATTCGAGCACGCATTCAGAATAATAAGCTCTCTCACCTACTTCGAGCCTCTCTATTATTATTTTTTATTGTGACACGACATCTGACATCGACTTGCCTGATGATAAGCAAGAGGAGATCCAAAAGTGCCGACGACTGATACCACCGAGTTAGTACACGGCTGTCTCAGCCGCCGTCACTATGCCGGCCAAAGGTGCTTCTACCGTGTTTTATGTGTTGCGCATGGACTAGCGCCTAACTTTAGGGATGCCATTAACTTTGAATTAAGTCATAGGTAAACAAAAACAAAATAAATTAATAAAATAATATTTTTATTCACAAATAAATCATTTCAATAATACAGCATAATGCAAAATAAAGAAATAATAGAAAACTAATATAAAAAGTATTGCACGATTAATTTCATTTTATTGCACAAAATAATTGGTAAATAGAACTTGATTAAAGTAACACCTTAATAATAATAATAAATACAAATATATTGGGCGATTGGTGGATTCGCCTGAGAGTGCCGACGACTGAGAAAAACTGATTCAGTTTACGATTGCCTTACGCACGGTTTCTATGTCTGTCAAACGGATCGTTTTTAATACGCACAGTTACATTATCTACCAGCCGTAAGTCAAAACCGTTCTTATAAAATACCCCTCGTAAGTCAAGTTACCGACAACTACAAGCATAAAGTATGAAAAAGAGTAACGGTTTTTTTATCCATTATTTTTTAAACATCAGTGAGTTGTGAAGTGAACTACGAACGGTTAATGTTACCGATGACGGATAGTTTATTATAGGAACCAGGCATAAGTCAAAGTCAATACGTCGCCGGCTAAAAATCATGAAAAGTTCGCATGATTTTACATGTAACTACCAATCATCATTTATATTAAGATTAAATCCTAAAGCATGACTCAGAAAATATTGCACAAAACGTTTATTCAAATTATTTCTACAAAACCTGCCTGCCCTTCACATTTTAACGTTCAATTATACATTTTAATAGCCCATGTAGTCTTTATTTAGCCCGAGACTAAAGAAGAGTAATTTAATTCTCTGAATAAATTATAATTTGCTTATTACCTTTTAGTCTCGGCCTAAACTATTTTTAAGTGCTTAACATTTTAAATAAATAAAGCATTTATTTTAGACAACTTTAGCAGTGCCGTCTTTAACATATTGGGGGCCCTGGGCACATTAACATATGTGCTTGATATCAAGGTTTTAGATTTATTCTTTTTCTTTGCAGTTACATGAAATAATTAGAAAATATAATCCTCAAAAAATAACACTTAGCATTCACAGATGAAACCAATAATGTATTTTTGTTTTGGTTTGATTATCTGGCAGGAACTAGGGGGCCTCTGTCGATCACGGAGCCCTGGGCACGTGCCCAGAGTGCCCAGTAGCAAAAAGGGGCAGATTAGGGCAAATAGCCGAGCGTATCTTCTAAGCTAGCATTTCTAGTCAACGGTGTATGGTCGAATAGTCTCGCCAGTGAGGGTTTGTGTTGCGTAGGTATAGGGGGTGGTCGTACGTATGTGTGCGTGCGTGTTTGCGCGTGTGCGTGAGCGCGTACGTCCGTCCTCTGCGAGAGGCGCACATCCGCGAACAGGGCGGCCATCTCCGCACTCTTCTTCACGCTCAATGCATCTTCACAACCAGCTCCTGTGCTGCGAACTGCAAACGTAGATTTTTATTAAATTGTGACTTAACATATGACAGGACCTGTCTGATGTTAAACTCGACCCATGAATACAGTTCAATAACTGTCCTATAGCCTTGGATCTTTCAAGCGATGCGTGAAGAAGCAACTTTGGCCGGCATAGTGACGGCAACTGAGGCAGCCGTGAGACTCGGTTTCTGCAGTCGTCGGAACTCTTGCACCTCTTTTTACTTACCATCAGGCATTTCGAGGTTAGATGTCAAGTCCCAATAAAAGAAGGAGTAGTCAGATCCACTATGCCGGCCGGTGTTTGGAACCGGCAAATTTTAAGCGGATCCCGAAACGCGAAATTACTACTTATTGCTCTTCGACCTCCACTTTCTTATCATCAGGCTAGTCAGGGTCAGCGGGTATAGGTTGGCAAGTTAAAACGATTATCGTCTCTCGTCGGCGATTGTCAAAATAATAAAAGCTAGGCTATATCTAATAAAACGAGACTATTAATCGTTGTGACGAATATTGTCAGTGCGACGACACGTTTTATAATTATCATCATTTTGGTGGATTTAGCCTTGCTTTTATTATTTAGACAATCGCCGACGAGAGACGATAATCGTTTTAACTTGCCCAACCTAACCCCGCAGATGAAGCGCCTTAATAAATAAAACCACATTTTCGTACACAAAATAGACCAAATATTAATTCTACTCAAATAATTTATGTATATAATTATTATTATATACATAATATAAAAGCGACAGGAATTATTATAATATTTAAACAATATTTAAATAATGAATTAACTAGCAAGTTGCTAGCTGCACTGCCATCTAGTATCGACTATCAGAACTATAAGTTCCTAATAACTGCAATAGATGGCGGTTACCTACAATATAACGATTAACTTAGCGGCTATATTAAAATGGTGTAAAAAATACCTGTAAGTCGTTTCATATTTCTCGTCTGTATATCTCTATTTTTGTTCTGTAGAAACAATTCATAGTCCAATGCGAGATTGTCCGAACTGCGAGCCTTTTCACGCGTTGATGGACGACGGCGAGTCTCGGAACTACATCTGTAGGTAAAGTATGTATTTTAAGAATCTCGACAAAAATAGATTCATAATATATAAAAGTTAAAGATAAGGCATAGGGTCGCAGACTGAGGCGACTGTAAAATATAGTAGAGGTCAGATATAACGTCTAATTAAAAAAACTTTTTAAATGCATAGAAATCAAAACACTCATCACTCTTGGACCTCTTTTGCTTATTATCAGGCGGGTCACAATAAAACAAAATAAAAAATATCACTCCCTGATTCCGAACCATTCCAGGTTCCTGACATAACTCTCCCGCTTCCTTCGCATTTACAAATCTCTTCAAATCTAATATTACTAAAGGAGTTTACTTTTGTTATTCATTAACTTTGGAGAATGCTTTACTTAAACACAGACGCTCGTGTGAAAGCAGTTAAGTGATGCAGTACAGAAAAACCAATCAATCGGTTAATCAAATTATCTCGCCTTTTCCTTAAAGGAATAGGCAGAGACAATGATCACCTGCCACTTGCCACGATCCTGACACAACTCCCTCGCTTCCCTCACATTCACAATTCTCTTTATACAACCTCTACGATTATGGGCACTAGGCAACCTAGCTTACTTGAGGATGTCTCCGATGTCTTACAGAATTAAATAATTTTATAATCGAACTAAAACCATTATTCTACAAAACAAGTTAACGTAACGCACTTAACTTGAAAAAAAAAATAACTAACTGTATTTTTAAATGTGAGAATCCTAAAGGCCGACTTAGCGCGTGAAGAAGTCATATATCATATAGAAAACATTTATTTTTTATTATGACTCAACATTTGACCTTGACTCGCCTGGTGGTAAGCAAGACGTGGTCCAAGAATGCCGACGACTGAAAAAAACAAGTCTTACAGTCATCTTACAATTACAATGTTAATGAATACAATAAACTGACCACGATGGCTGCAAAGCTCTCAAAACGTCGGATTAATAAAATAAAATTGTATAATCAAAACCAAAATAAACGCTATTGTAAGCCGCATAAAATTAGTTTAATTCATTAATCAATGTTCGCGCAAAATCTAAGAAAATAAAAATTACAATGTCCACATACCTCGCACGCAAACCTTCCTTCTGCTTATAAAGATCATAGTTGTCGTCGAAGGCCTTCCTCAGTCTGTCAGAATAGAGTTTCTGTGATGGGCTCTTCAAGTACTCCAAGCTCTGCGATGCTTGTATTGTGGTCAGTTTGGGGCCGGCGCAATAGCACTTATTGCTCTCGGCACAACTCTCAGAGTCGCACGAGCAGTAGCTGAAGTCACCGTCGTATATGTCCCTGGAATTGCCAAAATAATATATATATTTTTGACACTAATGGAATATGCCCAAACATATACAGGTGTAGCAAGGCATTTTGGGCCGGCATAGTGACGGCGCCTGAGGATTCTTGGACCTCGGCAAATTATAATATATTTTCTTAGATTTTGCGCAAACATTGATTAATGAATTAAACAATGCAGCTTACAATCGCGTTTATTTTGGTTTTAATTTTACAATTGTTAATTATTCCAACGTTTCGAGAGCTTTGCTGCCATCGTGGTCACGGAGAGACACTGTGTTTAATTCATCGAGTTTAATTATATAGACAGACTTAAGGCGTTATCGAAATCTTTCAAGTTTCATGTTAGTACGCGAATACTAGTATGAAGTACTTTTGTATAAAAAAATATGGCGTTTAATAGTCTTAATAGCGCATTATGTAGCGACGAAAATTGAGGCATAGATAGATAAACAAATTCTTTATTGCACAGTATAATAAAACACATGTACAAAGGCGAGTTTAATGTCTAGTGACATTTTCTACCAGCTAACCTTTGGGATAATGAACAGGGATTGTGGGTGCATCAAATCAATTATCATCTGTAAAATATTTTTTTTAAACTATCAACGTTTTGGTTGGTCCTTGGTCCTTACCATCAGTCAAGTCGAGGTCATATGTCGCGTCTGACTATAATAATATTAATTCATAAATAAGAAGATATTTTAAATAGTGAAATTACAAATTTAAGCATTTCATATCGAAGAGGCACGAACGCGACATGCACTGATAACTACCCGCAGTATTCATTTCATTTTTAAAACACACACACGACTCTAGACTTTATATTAAGAAACATAAAGGTGATATTTGTCGTGAAATGAGTGAGTTATTTTAAAAAGAAATAATTAATTCCAGCGAGTGAGTTGCTGTACTATTTATCTTAAATTAAATGTCTGTTTAAATTGATCGAACGCAGCGAAGAAAGTGGTTATTGCAGATGATTTTACAATTAATTATTATCAATTTGCAGCAATTTTAACAAACACATTCATTCCCATTGTTTGATTAGGGGACCGACCGCGCAACTTCAATGGGAATGACAATTAAATTCATTTCCATTTGTCAAAAAGTTACGCGGTCACTGTTAGTGTCAAAAACAACATAAAAGAAGACAATGAGTTTCAATTAGCTTGAACTGTTAATGAAAATGAACATAGATTCTTAGTGTGCTGCGCGGGCCATTTAACCGACAACTTTAATCAAATCAATTAAATTATCACGCCCTTTTCCCACAGGGATAGGCACACAACTTCCTCGCTTCCCCCACATCCATAATTCTCTTCATAACAAACTCAACGGTTTAATAACGACAGTGTAGTGATATAGTCGCGTTTCGGGATCAGTATGTAAGTTGCCGGTTCCAACTAGGCCGGCATAGAGGATGTGGCTGCTACTTACAGTTACTGTAAGTACAGTTACTGGAAATAGTAGCAGTGACATCCATTCATGGACCACACTCCAGATTCATATCAAGCGGGGTGCTGTCATATGTCGAGTCACAATAAAAAAAAATCAAATCATTCAAATTGTCACGTATTTTTCCTACAGGGATAGACGGAGACAATGGACAATGGCTTCTCTCACATCCACAATTCTTTTCATACAAGCTTTACGATTATCCATAAACTCACCTAGCCGAGCAGTCCTTACAGCTCCTGCTTTTGCCTTTAACCTTCCCCCCCTTTTTGTAATGGCTCGAAGCGCAATACTTCTTGCAGTCACCCTTCAACGAGCAATAGCATCTGTCAGCACAACTTTCAGAGTCACATTCGGAGCAGGACACGTAGCCACTGGAGCTGTTCCTATTCTGGCAGCCCAAACGGTTGCTTAGTGTCAGGAAGTCGGAGTCCTCGGAAGTAGATGCACGCTCCTGTCTTCGTCTGCCGGTTCTTGATGATTTCTCCAGTCTGTGGATGAGGTAAGACCTATAGTGGACGTGGAAGCTATAAGGCGACCGTGGTTTAGTGGCAGTGCAATGCTTACGCAAGTCAAGAGCACGGGTTAGAACCACTGGCCGGTACCAAAGTATCTTTGATAGTATGGGGCACATTTGTCATTTTACCGTTTCCATATATTATATTGTTAATTTACGGTTTTTGATGAAAATGAATGAATATATGTGATTTTCTATAGAATAAAACAGTTTACTTAGAAAAGGGCATGGGAAATGGTGATTTTCATGTTTGTTTACTACTTGTGCCAAGTAAGAAAAAACACAGTATACATGACAAATTGCTATATTAAATGAAATACCTTTTAGAGTTCCTCTGTCTCATTGTTTGTCTTTTTGGTGGTGGTATAGCTGGTTCCTTAGGTCTGAATTGTCTCAAATCATAGCTGGATGTCGAAACAGTACTCTCGGAAGCCAACTTCTCCTTAGCAACGGTTCTTACATCGAAAGAACTCATAGCTTTCTTCTGCCGTCTCATGTCCTTACCGAAGGGCATCCTAAACACCATGCGGAAGCTACTTGCACCTTAAAGTAAATATTAAATACTGAAATTTACATTTCTATACTGAGCTACTAATCATAGAAACAGGACAACCAAAGTTCATTTATCAATAATACATTGGTACCGGCAATTGGTTAAGAACCCGTGCTCTCGCTTTGCATAACCATTGCACCGCCACTACACCACGGTCGCCCTAATTATGCCTAGATTCATTGCAGCACCGATCTGTTCTTGTTGTAGAAAATGCAGAGATTACGTGAACTCCCAGTCTGCCGATTCGGGGTAGTACCACCACTTAACTTACAGACCGTGAAGTGATTCGGTCACGTTTCGGGATCAGCTTGTAAGTGGCCTGTTCCAACTAGGCTGGCATAGTGGATGTGACTACTACCTACAGATATTGAATTGTAGTAGCAGTAACATTCATTCATGGACCACACTTTGGCTTAACATCAAGCAGGGTGCTGTCATATGTCGAGTCACAATAAAAAAATAAAAGACATCCTTTATCGCCTACACAATGAAGAACACACGAAGAATGTTCCGAGGAGTTCTTTGACTTTGTTCCTACCTCCTACTTTCGGTGCGTAAAGAAGCCCCTTTGGCCGGCATAGTGACGGCGACAGAGGCAACCGTGAACTGAGTCAGCTTTTACACTTTTGGACTTTACTTCAGATGTCGAGTTAATAAAAAAGAACACCTGGGAGCATTAAAGAAATTCTATTTTACTTAAGAACTCTTTTTCTATTTTCTTCATAATGATGTACCCCAATATATGCTCACATTTAGCCATGATCAAACAATCCATTTTTTTTTATTGTGACACGACCTCTGACCTCGACTCGCCTGATGATAAGCAAGAGGTGGTCCAAGAGTGACGACGACTGGAATAACCCAGTTAGTTCCCACGATCCCAACATTTCGATAGGATATATCTACAAAAAACACCAAAAAAAAATTAATACCTTTGAAAATTTTACGTCGTTTATTTTGAAATGTGCTATTCCTTCGCAAAATTTTCTTCTTCTGCTTCTTCATAATTGCCTTGCTATGCTGAAACAGCTCGTCCTTGGTGAGCGTGACTGCTAATTTAAGCAGGAACTCTTTGTATATAGGTTTTAAATCGTTGAAGGACATCCCTTCAGCGTCGATTATTGCGTTCAATATTTCATCCATGGAGTGAAGATTCTCCTGAACTCTAAATTCGTTGAACAGCTCGTTGAAGCCGAGCGGTGAACCGCCACCCTTTTTGCCATTATTCCTGAAACAAATTATATTCATTTGTTTAGTCATAATCCGGCGTCTTGACAAATATCTTTTTTTATTATTATTATCATTCTATACTAAGCTACTATCATAGAAACAGGACAAACAAAGTACATATATCAAAGATACATTGGTATCGGCAAGTGTCATAGGTCTTAAAATTAACATAAAATTTAAAAAAAATTTTAGTATAGACCCTTCCAGCTCTTGTGAATTTCAGGTTTTTCCATGTATACACGAGAATAATTCACAAAAAACTCGAGATTTCATCAATTATCATTATCATCATTCATTAATTTCCCACAGGGATAGGTGGAGACAACGGAGGCCGGAGCGACACTTTTCACGATTAGGTGATTGCTTATTAATCATTTATCTGTTAATCACGAAGACATGCCATATTAACAATTCTGCTTTAAACTGTCATAATTATAGTTCGATCCTTTCGCACACCTAAACTATGCATAATGAAGGATATATTCCAATTGCATTGTAATCTTCATACATCAAACTATTATAAAATGTATATGCAACTGTTAATACAATAAAGCCTAAATCCCCATGCAATATGAATGATGTCCTTTGCCTACAAATCTGTGTAATATTATTTGTGTTAGTAATGTTTTGCAATAATATGTGTTAATAAATGTAACGGATGTGATTGCCTTGAATTAATTGCACAGAAACGCGCAAGATGGCGTAATAAACTTGCCTATATTAACACATTCTTTGAATATTTATTTTGTTTTACGTTATTAATAGTTGAAATAGCAAAAGAAGTGTTGACTATCTTTGCTAATTATGTACTTGTGATTTTAATATTCATTGACACACGATAAGTAAATTCTGACTAAAATACAGACTAATAAGAAATAAATAATATAATATTCTTTATTTTATAGTTATGGGCACTAGGCAACCTAGCTTTCTTGAGGATGTCTCCAATTTGATCGGAAAACACCCTCCTGCCTTGTTTAACGCATCCATTCACATGAGATTTAATGATTCCTATCGTCAATCTACCATTGAACTTGTATGAAGAGAATTGTGAATGTGAAGGAAGCGACGGAGTTGTGTCTGGATCGTAGCAAGTGGCGCTCCATTGTCTCTGCCTATCCCTGTGGAAAAAAGGCGTGACTATTTGTTTTTGTTGTTGTATTTAATAGATTTATTTTCATAGCTATGAATCGAAAAAAAAACATCTATAAATAATGATTAAGTCGTAAAATAATGGTAATTTAATGGTTTAATTAATAAAAATGACTATTTATTTGACCTTGACCCGCCTGACGGTCCAAGAGTGCCGACAACTGAAAAAATGAGGTAGTTTACGGTTGCCTCCGTCGCCGTCACTATGCTGGCCAAAGAAGCTTGGAAGATCCAAGGTTATAGGATAGGGAGAACACAGTTTAGTTCGACTGCCGATTTGGTCGACAGAATGTGGATGCTTTCCACGACCTGTGCGGATTAATTTTAGGTTTGAGTGTGGAAAAATTGCGTAATGAAATGTAGAGTGAGTTTGGTTTATGAATCCTCCTTTTATAAAATTAAAGGAATCTAGAATCTCGGGTTAGTATGAAATCTCAATATTAAAGAAAAAAATATCGCGGTCCCTGGAACTCTCACTTTTATCCAAGTTTTTCTGAGTATAATCATATTTCTGTTGTGTGGCATTTTTTTCATTATTATATTTTTCTATACTAAGCTTGTGCTTAGAAAAAGGACAACCAAAGTACATATATCAAAGATACATTGGTACCGGTGGGTGGTTTCGAATGGGCTACAATGAGCTTAAAATTAAAAATTAAAATTAAATTTTGTCATATCTTTTGAAGAAAGTGTTACAATAAAAATACCTGAAACAGGAGCGCATAAGATGCATCGTTAAACATAGAGTTGGCAACCGGATGACATTCGACTATATGAACAAGGGGGACAATTCTAGAAATCATACGAGATCAATTTCTGCACACGCAGCCAGTAGTTGATCAGTGTTGAGCCACACTTTTTCTCACAGTTACTAAGAAAACATGAAGTAGCAAAAACTTCACGAACTCGCCAACATACTCGTATATTTCTTGTAAAGGTACCAGGAGATACTTTTTTATTGTGATTCTTTTTACCACTGCATACCACTCTTAACTTATTACTCAAAATGATACGGGTATGGGTAAAATGATACTCAATGATACTTTATATAAAAAGACCTGAATATTCAATCAATCAATTAAATTGTCACGCCTTTTTACCACTGGGGTAGGCAGAGACAATGGAGCGCAACAATATTTAAAAAAAAGCAATATTTTTGGTTTGCCGTCGAATTAAAAGTGATATTTGCAAGTTCGGCCCATGCATAAAATGTGAGAGTGGTGCCAAAACTTGATATGTGCATGCCCTTACGCTTAGCACTTCATGTAACCCTAGTAAAATGGAAGAATAATATTGCGACATTACTACTGCTAATGCCCCGTGAATGAAGAAGATTAGGTTCATAACGTAATAAGTATATCGAAATAATATTGAAATCTGGCCTAAAATAAATGAAATTAAAGTGTCCTTCCTATGAATGAACAAATAAAAAAGATGAACAACCTACGATAAATTTAATATTTTTGCAGTATAAATATGCACTATAACGTGTTTTCTTGAAGAAATATGAAGACATGCTTATTAAAAAATATATTAAAATTCATTCTGATTCTCATTGAAGTAGGCGGTCGCCTCCGAACTCCGATGAATAATTCTCTTCCAAACTACCAGGGGCTAATGAAACAATAGCACCTATTAACGATTTCATTGCGTGCGCGGGATTTTGTGACAGAGTCACACCACTATTATTTTAAAACTTTCATGTTTAAGAAAAGGTGAACTTAATAATGCCTTTAGCTTAGGAGATTCTCTACCTTTAATTGAATACAATATACAATATTATGTGTTTTTGTCGATATCTGACCACGACCTATCCAAGATCCGACTGAAAATCTCAACCTGATTTCGACTATTGTGATTTTATTAATCAAAAACATCGCCCTTTTAAATAAATCTTCTAGACAAATAACAATGTTGTGGTTTATATTCCAGAGAGCCTGTGCTGTGTGCGAAGGAAAGATACTATAAAAAAGATACGATGCAAAGGAAGATTATTGAGTGGTGTATTTTAGATTAGGAAGATTATAGGGAGGTGTCAGAAAGAATAAAATATTTCTGTCATCTCCTGGAGGGATCCTGTCATGGTTTGAAAGTAAATCCTTAAAAAAGGGAATTATTTGTGGCAGGTTCCTTCTAAAAACAAAACAGAGAAAACGGAAGCATTTATTAGTTTATTTTTTATTAGTGCTATTAAGTTTTGAAGCCACACCCCATTTTGCATGGGCTGGACTCAACAATATATTTTTCGTCTGAACTACCAGGATATCAGAAAACATCAGAAGTAAACTGTTGCACGCGCTTAACATTTTTCATACAAATTGCTTAAAAGCAAGGGTGCATTGTATGGGCCGGGTTCTATTTAATATAAACTGTGATAAAGCCGATTTGTTTATTATTTTGTTCACCACGCCCACAGTTTCGCAGGGGACGGACTCGGTCTGAGGTAAAATATTTTCTATCTTTTCCACCGGGATATCATAAAATGCAAGTAGAAAAAAATATTACTTTAATAAAGTGTATTCTACTTGTGTGTTATTTTTCTTGCAGGATTATTAATAATATGACTTTCATCTTTTTAATAAAACATAATATTAGTTTTGTTTTAATCTAAGAATATGAAATTATTCTTAAGTCTTTGGTTTTAATGCTAATGTTGTTTGTAATTTTAACATTTAGAGGTTCTAGGACAATTATTGTGGGTGGACCGGACCTTATGCGGCCCGGCCCCATCTTGTGGGCCGGATTCAGGCAATATTATTCTTCAATACTACTAAGCCCTACTAGGGTTACATATAGTGCTAAGAGTAAGCTCACACATAAGCACGATCCGACTCGCAAAAATACTCGTAGTTTAGTTCCTACCTACTGGGGACACATAAAACGTTAGAAAATGATTTGAGTTAACAAACGTCAGTAGCTAATAATAGATTAGTGGATAGGCCACTAATAAAAATATGGTACATAGTATAAAATTTAAAATGTGTTAATAAGTATTCTGATATTAAAACAGTGACATACCTGTGCCCAATAGATTTATATCTCGTCAGTCCGCCAGCGTTAAGGAAACTTCCAGATCTAGGAATGGCAACCTTAGTCAATATATCACCAGAATCGTTTAGCGACTTCCTCCCACTGTGGTTCCTCCTCAAGGGCTCTTTACCAGGTGGCTCAGGAGGTGGTTCGGAAGGAGGCTTTGTAGGTATCGGAGGCGGCAGCGTCGGCGGACGTTGTAGACTTCGGCGTCGTTCTAACTCTCGAAATAATTCAATCTTTTCTGACACCTTACTCCTAAGGGAGGACTCGCTACTGCTCTGCACCTGCTTTTGTACCAATTTGATGTCTTTCTTTGGCACGTACAATGGCTCAGACTTGTTCGACTGGCGCGTGTCATCGCTGCTACTATCAAGGTGATTTATTGAATCTAACTTAGCTTTCACTTCCTCAACAGTTATTCTCTTAGCTTCGGCGGGCGGAATGGACGGTGGGGGCGGCGGAGGCGGAAGGCTTTCCGATGAGATCTTCTTGGTTCTCTCTAGTTTAGGCTTTTCGAACGACTCGCTCGCTGAGTATCCGTCCGCCCGGTCGCTGTCGCCGCTCATCGAGGAGGTGCTCCTCTTCTTCCTCGGCGGTCTGACCGGCATGTCGTTGGCGGCGCTGCTGGCGACGCTCATGCAGCTGAGGCCGTTTCTGTTCTTGAGCCTGTTGCCACCGTCCGTGTGGCTCTGTCTGCTCATGTGTGACATAAGTGATTTGTATAACGTGGCGGCTATCACAATAGCATCCTCCGACGTCTGACATACAAACCCATGGCACTCCAGTTGTTTGGCGACGCCTATCTTCCTCATCACCACAGCAAAGATCGGTGAATGCGAGTGTTCATTGTGGGAGAGGATATATCTCTTGTCAGCATGGTCCAAGGATTGGTACAGGGCGTTGCGGTCGATGTTTTCAGGATCAGTAATCAGCGGCAGGAACGCGAAGCTCAAGTTGTTGTTCTCCTTCTCCGACGGCTGCACGACGAATTTGACAGCGGACCACACGGCTATTGTCGGAAATGGATTCAATTGCTCGAGGTCACCCTTGTCACCTTTGTATCTCACTTTCAAACCGCTCCTCGATATCTCTAACCTTCCCGACAGCGTGTTCTTATGGCGTGAATTCCTTCTATGGGCGAAGTACAAATCTTTGAGTGGCGTTTGTAGACCGGAGAGGCTGGTCACCTTGGAGAGGAGCGGCGTGGAGCCCAAATAGTGTACAGTGAATGTGTGTACACCGATTGTGTCTGTCGGTTGTCTGGACTCGCCTGCCATCTCCGCGAACATGCGTTGTATCCTGTCCTGCACCGAATTGTTGATCTTGCTGATCTTGTTATGACAGTAGCCCTGATCCGCATCGTCATACGCCTTACTATCGCGCGTTGAGCTCACCTGGAACAAGATGCTCATTACAATCTTCTCAATACTGCTATAAGCTTTGAAGACAAGCGTGGCACATTGGTTAGCAGTTTGTTAAGCGTATAGCCCCGGGTTTGATTCCCAATTAAAAATTAAATATTTGGGAATAATAAAAGAGCTAGATAACTATTTGCTTCGGGTCTGTTTATTAAAGAGTGGTAGGTAATGGTGCCCAGTCTGCCGATCTGGGGTTACTACTTAAAAGTTCATCACCTAAAAGTGAAATGACTTAGTTACTATTCAAGATCAGCTTGTGAATAACCGGTTCCCAATAGGCCGGCATAGTAGATGCGACCGCTACTTACATTTAACTGTAGTAGTAGTCGCCTTCCTTCGTAGACCGCAGTATAGTTTAACACTAGTCGGGGTGCTGCTATAATACAAGTATGTCGGTCGAGACACAATAACAAAAAAAATATATAATGTATACTATATATTTTTTCTATTGTGACTCGACATCTGACCTCGACTCGCCTGATAGTAGGTAAGTAAAAGGAGGTTTAGGAGTGCTGACTACTGTCTTCACGGTAGCCTCAGTCGCCGTCACTATACCGGCTAAAATATAAATGTACAGACCTTGCTATTCCTTCTGCTAAGATCAGTTAAAGATAAATTGGGTCCGTACTGTGGTAGACTGGCAATACTTCGGCTGTCATCGAACAATGCATCGATCTTCTGCTTGTAGAGTGAGAGAGATGACACACTCGGTGCTCTCTGTCTTAGAGGTTCGGGTTCTTCGCCGCGAGCGCAGAGTCTGAACCCGCCCAGCGGGTTCTCACTGTCACACGCTACCATCTGGAATCATCATAACTAATTTGCTTCGGGTCTGGTTATCAAAGAGTGGTAGGCAGTAGTGCCCAGCGTGCTGAGCCGGGGTTGTACCACCACTTACATGTATACAGAATGTGAAGTAGTTTAGTCGCGTTTCGGAATCAGCTTGTACGTTGCCGGTTCCAACTAGGCCGGCATAGTGGATGTAATTGCTTACAGGTCAATAATACATCCATTCATAGACCGCACTCCAGCCTAACATCAGGCAGAATAAATGTCGACAAAATAAATAAATAATTATCTACTCGTTTTATAAATACGTTTTTTTTATTGTAACTTGACATCTGACCTCGACTAGATGGAGGTCTAAGAGTGCCGAGGACTGAAAAAACATTTAAATTCACTTCTGCCTCAGTCGCCATTACTATGATGGCCAAAAAACTTACCTTATGATATAGCGAAGGGCAATTAGCCCTATTAAGGGTGACATTTCGTATGACATTTTCTCGATATTATCTGAAACAAACAAACAATATTAATTATTCATCATCATCATCATCAGCCAGAAGGCGTCCACTGCTGAACATAGGCCTCTCTCTTAGAACGCCATTCCGAACGACAAGATGCCGGTTGCATCTACCGGTTATTCGTAACTTTCACTATGGATGGCAGACCTTTGGATGAAAAGAAAACTTATATAATGTGAAGGAAACAAGGAAGTTTTGAGTATTTTAAGTATCGGTATGTCACGCCTTTTTCTCACACAACTCCCTCGCTTCCCTCATATCCGAAATTCTTTTCATACAAGCTCTATGGTTATGGGCACTAGGCAATCCAGCCTTCTTGAGGATGTCTCTGCCTTGTTTAACGCATCCATTCACATCAGATTTATAATTTCCTTTCGTCAATCGTCTTTCACTCATCCTTTCCATGTCCCCAAATCATCGAAGCATTCCTTTGTTAATCCTTGTCGCTAGATCTTCTATCAAACCCATCGATGTTTATCGATGATCATGTTACATCGATGATCAAACCACATCTATCGCGTACAGTGCTATTCCTTATTCTATCCGCTATCGTCACTCCACATACACTCCTTAACGACCGCATTTCTACAGCGTTAATTCTACTCTCATGCTTCTTCTGCCATACCCGACCTTCACTTCCATACATTGATGTAGGAACAAGCACCGCATTATGAACAGCCATCCGTGACTTTATTATACTATGGATGACACCGTTCACTACGTTACCCTTTTGCACTCTTCTCTCAATATTTTCATCACACTTCCTATCCCTAGTAAACATACTTCCCAAGTAAACAAATTGTTTAACTTGTTCCACTTTCTTTCTGTTTATTATTATCATCTTACAATTGTAACATAATATATTTATTAAAGTTGTTTATTATCACTGATTTATCTATCGTGATTATCTATCTATAGGTGATTTATAATATATTTCCGAGATTTCATTTTCATTCTCGCACACCCACTCGGATCAATCATTATTTCCATTTACAAAAATATTTAATAGAATACTATTTTTGGTTTCTTTTATACACCATTTTTATCATCTTTTATTTTACTTACTGACTCGGAAACAAAACTACTTACAAAACTGCAAGTAGCGGTCACATTAATGCTACTAGGCCAGCACACATCACAAATGTCGGTCTAGTTTTATCTGGAAACTTACAAGTTGATCCTGAAACGCGACTAAGTAACTATTATTGCATTGCTGCGAATAATAGAGACGACAGCTACTAAAGTAAAATAACTGCAAATATATTATTTGGAACCGGCAACTTATAAGCTGACCCCAAAACGCCACTTTAAGGTCTGTGCACTTGAATAGATATGGTTGTAATACCATAGGACCTACTCATAGGACCTACTCAGCTAATAATATCAATATGTGGTTACCCTGAGGACATTGTAGCCATTATTGCTATCCCTTTTTATGCTATAGACTATCAACTTAATACGTTTTCACAATTCTGCCATAACCGCCAGTTATTTTTTACCATACGCGCGAACACAACATTAAAATACCTAATATAATGGCTGTAAGTGGTGGTACTAACCCGGATCGGCAGACTGGGTACCACTGCCTACCACTCTTTGATAACCAAACCCGAAGCAAATATCCATCTCTTTTTATTATTATTAAATATTACAAATAAAAGCTATGAAACAAATATTTGCTCCGACCGGGGATCGAAGCCGGGACTTTACGCACAACAAACCAATCGCTAAACCGTTCGTCCACGCCTGTCGTCATATTTTATATGTATAAATTTTAAAATATTATTTATTTAAATCCTTTATTGCACCAAAATATGTACCTATATGCGAGTTTAATGCCTATTAGTTATCAGTTATAAGCACAACAAAATAGATTCTTCTTCCCAGCTGATCCTTATGCTGCGCAGCTCAAATTTTAGCGCTCTTTTACCTGCCCGGGACCAATTTCCATGATCTGACACAACTCTCTAGCTTTTTTATATTGTGACTCGACATTTTACTTCTATAACCGTGGAGCTTGTATGAAGAGAATTGTGGATGTAAGGATCGTAGCAAGTGGCACTCTATTGTCTTCGCCTATCAGTGTCAATTTGATTGATTGATCGATGTAATCTCGATGGAAGACTTAATAAAATTATTATCTAATAAATAAATAATAATGTACCGCAAATAATAAATCAGTGGATGGAACTGGCATCTTATCTGTCACATCTATGACGTTCTAAGGGGGAGGTCAATGTTCAGCAGTGGACGCCTGGCTGATGATGATGATACCGCAAATGCCAAATCTTATACATACGTAAATAAATATACAATAAATTACGAAGAAATTTAAATATCATATTTAGGTTTATTAATATACGTGGTATTTATTTATGTAAATAACCATGTAACAACCGTTGATAGATAGCTTGTTATCGATATTTACGTAAATGGCCGCAGTAACTGGTGAAACTGGCTGCTACGTTCTATCATTAAGGATTATGTATTAAGCTAAGTAGATAACACATCCACGACTCACGCTTCAATAGACAATGGAGTGCCACCTTCCACGATCCTGACACAACTCTCTAGCTTCCTTCACATGGGTATTAAAAAAAGACCAGGCTTATTACCAACTTTTGAAAACAAGCATGTTTCAAGACAATACTGTTTGATGTATAAAACAAGATTATTCATTTCGTATCATCTCGTATTTGCAATTTTGTTTTATTCCTTCAAATTCGTTCCTACATTCGCATAAATTTTAAGATCAGATACGCATTGCTGTTGCTATATAATACTATATAATATAATACTAATACCTAAATTTATTATTTCTGCCAACGTATTAGCCTTGCTATACAAAGGGGAAATGTTGCCAGTCTCCTTGGGACTATCTCTGATGCGACGTCATTAGATGATAGTTTTTATTTATAGTTTAATTATAGTTAATTATTACTTTTTATGAAATTCAATTGTTAATATATATTTTTATAATACATATGATTAAATTAATACCTAAATATAATAATACTAAAACCTAATATTACGAGTATCTTTTGATATTATTATTGGATATTGATGAGACGTCACAAAACTGCCAATAATAATAATTTTATTCAAATAAGCATATTTGATGTATGAATTGACATTTGACGTTTAAAACAATAATTCTATAATAAATGGGTACTCCCGCAGAGAGGAACACATTCATCCATCTAAAAGGTACCTATTACATGATAAGAATTTATTTCATCGTAATTTTTTAAGGGAGTTTTGTCAGGATCGTGGCAAGTGGCGCTCCATTGTAGAGACAAGGCCTATCGTTGTGGGAAAATAGCGTGACAGTTCGACTGATGGTTAAAAACGTGCAGGTGTCGGGTGTTTAAAACAAATTGGCGGGCATAGTGACGGCGACTGGGGCAGCCGTGAACTGACTCGTTTTTAACAGTCGTCGGCGCTCTTGGAATTTTGGACCTCCTCTTGGTCACCATCAGGCGAGTGGAAGTCAGATGTTGTCACAATAAAAAAAGTATTTTTTTTATAATTTAATTTAATTTAATTTACTTTAAAGAATACGTTGTTGTGGGCAGATACCTTTATACCATTCTAATATTCTGAAACCATCCTAATATTCGAAAACCATTCCGACATTTATTGTTCCGAAAATGTATGTCCCGCATTACGTCATTTTTGCTTCACATATACCAGGAGAACAGAATCTTTGAGGAGGTTTAAATTCGCAATAGTCGTCGACCGCGAACTTCCCGCGTAAAAACAACACAGAGATTCAAACAAAATTCTTTGCAGGCAAATAAAGTAAGTTAATTCAAAGAAATCATTTGTGGGATCCCTTCCCTGTCTCATTTCGCGAATGTTTTCATCGAGAAGTTACGTCACTCCCACACCCAAAGTACCAGGGCAACAGAACAACGACGGAGTTATATTGAATTCGATTTGCAAGCGCCCGCCTACTTTTTGCACATGCTGTCCTTTAATTTATTCTATCATTATCTCTGTCTATTACAATAAGTGCGAAAAGGTTGGCAATGAGCTCAACGAAATGTCAAATGCTTTTTTAAAATATGTTGGCTTTGTGTACGATCTCGTTCAGATATTTATTCACGCTCAATACCAAACAATATTACATATTTATTTAGTTGAGTATTAAAGTATTTATGTTTAATGTTAAGCTGGCGTGCGGTCCATTAATAAAGGTTGCAACTACATTTAAATAACTGTAACTATAAGTCGCATTAACTATGTCGGCCTAGTTGGAACGGGCAAATTACATGCAGGCCGCATTCTGTTTCTCTTACGTGAGTGTTAAGTTGTCAAATATAAAGGATTCCATTATATAACGTAACATGGCATTCTATTTCTAAGAATTCGTACGTTATTAATGAAATGAAATGTCAATATAACGGAATCCTATAAAATGACAACTTAACGATTCCGGCCGTTATTTCGCATTCTGTTTTAGAGGAAACCTTTATTTAGCGGAGATTTTTGACAATCTTACGACAAAAAATAACACTCGCTTCTGAGGTCCCGTTAAATAAAGAAAAGATCAATATTTTGTGAAAACTGCATTATGGAATGTAAGTTTATTTATCATTGTCTTCTAAATAGTATATAAATACATTTAAATACAGTGTGTACCTTTATAAGTATGTAAATTCTAATAAATACTGTTTTGTGTTTCAGTTATATTTTCATTCGATTCGATTTGTCTGCCACCATTTATAGAAGTGAGTAGAGCTGCATTGAAGTAGAATAACAAGAAGACATTAATAGAATTAACAAACCCCTTTTAAAAAAGGGTAAAAAGAGCATTCGGTGTACTGTATATGCGTTGGAGATGCCTTCTAAGTAACTAAAGAGTGTTGCATTATAATACAGAGGTAACAATAGTTTAACAATAACAATAGTTGCTGTTTATGTGCTTAATATTCAATATGAAGTATACCAAGGGACAATACATTTGTCTGATGAACAAGCATTATGATATAAGTTAGTTGTACCTTAACAGTATAAACTATATTTGGGCTAAACAGTGTTCTATCAGTGTAATAATTCACTATGATTAACTTTATATACAGAAAACACTTTTTGACTAAAACACTGCTTATAAGGAGTTTATGTAATGTCTTTTTAATGAGTAAGAATCACTAATCAATGTGAATTACTAATTGAAATATTAACATTTATTTCAGAGATAATAAACCTAAGAGAATTCATCTAGTTGATCATTAGTACCTAACAAACAATAACCTGCTGAAGGGATAAATTTGCAAGATAATATGTTACAACACTTCCAGTAATATCAAATTTTATTCATTATTTTAATATAATGTTTATTATTCTTTTATTAAATTATAAAGATCTACTGAACTCGTTTTATTTTTAGCTTTTTTTATAATAGAGTATCTTGTGGGTTTTTGTCCACAGAGCCTTTCCATGATAAATTAAATGATTCTTGTATACCTATGAACAAACTATCCTTGGATCTTCGGCGTATGAGTTACAGGAATACTATTATGAATGTGGAATTACAAAACAGAGGTATGAAAGTGATTGTAAGTAAAACTTAAGTAATGTCTTCGGAGATAGAGAATGAAATAGCAGAATGTGAGATAATAATAGTTGGAAAGAAAGTTGGACTAACCAAACAATTTGTTTACTTGGAAAGTGTGTTTACATGGGATAGAAAGGTTAAAGAAGGGTAATGTAGTGAATGGTGCTATCCATAGTATAATGAACAGCCATATAATGTCCAAAAATCACAAGGCTGTTTATAATGTAGAGTTTGTTACTACATTATTGTATGGAAGCCAACATTGGATATGGCAGAAGCATGAAAATAGAATATTTGCTGTAGAAATGTGGTTATGAAGGAGTGACGATAGTGGATAGAATGAGGAATAGCAAGGTGCGCTGAATAGATGTGATTTATAAGAATATGTAGTGACAAGGATTAAGGACAAAGGAATACCTCGATGGTTTCATATATTAAAGATACAATGGTGCGGGCAAATGTATTATTGATATATTTTGTTTCTTGAGTTTCAAGACAAGAATGTAAGTATGTAATAAATATTTTGTACATAACATATTTTAATCAAATAGTCACACCCTTTCTCACATAGATAATGGAGCACCACTTGCCCCGATCCTGACACAACTCCTTCGCTTCCTTCAAATTCACAATTCTCTTCATACAAGCTCTATGGTCATGGGCACTAGGTAAGCTGGCTTTCTTGAGGATGTCTCCGATTTGGTTGGCAAACACCCTCTTGGGCCTGCCTCGTTTACTGCATCCATTCACATTAGATTTATAAATTCTTTTCGTCAATCTACTTTCATTCATCCTTTCCATGTGCCCAAACCATCGAAGCATTCCTTTATCCTTGTCACTACAACCTCTTTCAAACCACATCTATCACACACTGTGCAATAGCCTAATTCTATCCAATATTGTCATTCCACATACATTCCTTAACGATAGCATTTCTACAGCGTTAATTTTACTCTCATGCTTCTTCTGCCATACCCAAAATCCATATATTAATGTAGGAACAAGCAGTGCATTATGAACATCAATCTGTGTCTTATCAGATATTATTGGGCTGTTCATTATACTATGGATGGCACCGTTCACTATGTTACCCTTTAAATTCCTTTCGTCAATCTACATTGACTAATCCTTTCCATGTGCCCAAACCATTGATGCATTCCTTTGTCAATCCTTGTCACTATCTTCTTTCAAACCACATGCAATGTAAATATGTAAATGTGTTAACTGTAGTATGGTCATGCAAACAGAGATTCCCCAGTACAAAACCACTTTAATATATACAATGAATCTTTATTATATTACTTTGGTGGTCCTGTTTCTATGATACAAGCACTTTTAGTAGCTTGATATATAAATTACAACAGAATATTAAAATAAAATACAATTTTAGATTCAAAAATATTTATTATATCAATTTACCAGTGAGATCAATATTCAATCTAGTTTTATTATTACCTTTTAATTTTATTCATTATAAAATTATTGTCTCTGCCAATCCCTGTGGAAATCAAGGTGTGAATATGATGATAAATAGTATGTTTTATTATTATTATGACTAGTGTAAATGAATTATTTATAAATTGCTCCCACAAATGCAGCTTACATCTCCAATTGAATAAATCTTGTAAGTCAAGAGGACTTTTCTGAAATTCAAAGAATTCCTCCACCATCTGTAAAGTATAAATATAATGTTAAAGAGTTTATATTTATGTTTTCCCACTTTTGTACTACATATTAGATAACTAAGTACTAAATATATGGGAAAAAGAGCACAACTGTTTACGAGCTTGAAACAAAGGAAAGACGCCATGATTTGCCATATAATAATACGCAATCATATATTGCAAAACACCCTTATAGGGTAAAAATGGTCTTCTAAGGTTCAAGATGAAATTATTTCCCACAATATACATTTACAATGAATACTACAATTATTACTATTCTGTTTTTAGTAAAACAACAAAATATGATTACTTACACTTCATTATGTCCTATTTTTAAATTATAAGGCTACTTAGTACGAGATATAACAAATCTTTCTTATTTTTCTCTAAAAAATAGTATTTTGCTTTTTGTTTACTTTTTTTTCTGAAAGCATAGTGACAGTTGTAGTGAAGTACAATCTTACATCGACCTTAATATTTTATAAAAAATATGGATAAATAAAATTTATTAAGGTATATAATACTTCAAAACGGCTATTACCATTAATATTATAAATATTTAGTTAAGTTAAATAATTAATTAAGCGAAATATTTTATGTTGATTATAACAAACTAGACCGATAAATCAAATTTAGTTACATCACTGTCCGAAATAAACCGGAGTTCTGCACGTATGCGCCCGGGTGACGTTAAGAACGTGAGGCACCGTAGTGTAAAGGAATCCTTTATAATGGAATACGAATGTTAATAACGGAAATCGTTGCAACGTCATTTCGCTTACGAAATCCTTTAACTAACGTTTCCTTTAAAAGAAACAGAATCCCGCTGCTGATCCCGAAACGCAACTAAGTCACTTTACGGTCTGTATATTTGTAATTTGACGCCTTAATTTAACAAAAACTCAATATCAAAACAATATTTCTATTACATAAAAACCCCGAAAATACTATTTTCTTAAGGATTTAAGAAAGATAAAAAAAATTACGATCTTTTCCCACAGGGATAGGCAGAAACAATAGAGCGCCACTTTCCAAGATCCTGACACACCTCCCGAAAAAAAATCAAGAGTATCAAAATACTATATCAAAAATATCAAAATACTAAAGTGCTTGTATCATATGGGACAACAAAAGTACATTATATATTAAAAATACATTGGTACAGGCGAGTGGTTTTGAACCCGTGCTCTCGGTTTGTGTAACCATTGTACTGCCACTACACCACGGTCGCCTTAGCAATAAAGAATAATTGTATTTATTAGTGGGTCACACTGAGATATGTATCAGCTTTGCGGTTTCCACTGCGGGTGCAATTTACGCACCATGTCAGGATAATCTGGTTACCGTTCCGAGCACTAGATTTCTAACGAGTTCTCAGAGCCAAGTACAAGGAGAACAGAAATCTAATGTATAATTTATTAACTGATATGTATCACTAGGAACATATAGGCAATAACGGCACTCGAAACTAAAGGAAAGGCAGTTAGTTAGCTTTGATAATTGTCACTTGAGAGAGGCCTTATTTCAACTATGATAGGGTGCCTTTTCACGCTTTACTTAAATTACCCAAAGCGACCGGGGTGTAGTGGTAGTGCAATGGTTACCACCGGTACAAATGTATCTTTGTTATTGGTTGTCCCGTTTCTATGATACAAGCACTTTGGTAGGGAAATCATTCCACTTCACTTCACTATGTTCCACTGTTCAACATAGAAAAAACACACCGAACCGTTTAGTTCGACTTTCAATTCAGTCGACAGAATGTGGATGATTCCCCGACCTATAGAGGTATCACGATAGTAGAGAGACGTGATAAAGACGAAAAATTTATTTATTTATTTATTTAAAAACTTTATTGTATTTTTTTTACAAAAGGCGGACTTAATGCCCCATGGCATTCTCTACCAGCCAAACCTTCATATATGGTGAACGTTAAGATGATGGTGGGTAGTGCAACAAAGTTTAAAATATGGCTATATAAGTATTAAAATTAAAATGAAAATGGCGTGGTATAGGCAACAAAGGCCATGGAGCTGCCATGTCTCTGCACTCCAGTATATCATTTGACGGGGTGCTGTTATATGTTCTTTTTATTTTATTGTGACACGACATTTAACCACGACCGCCTGATGATAAGCAAGAGGAGGTCCAAGAGTGACAACGACTGAAAAAACCGAGTCAGTTCACGGCTGTCCCAGTCGCCGCGCCGTCACTATGCCGGCCAAAGGTGCTTCTTCACGCATCGATTGAAGGATCCAAGGTTGGAGAGAACACATGGGCTGGCAAAGCATTCCACTTGTCGATTGTTCTACAAAGAAAAAAACTTTTTAGTTTGACTGCCGATTCGGTCGACAAAATGTGGATGCTTCCCAGGGCCAGTGCAGACAATAAAAAAACTCTGTGCTGTAATCTATCCAGGGTATCGAGAAGATCGCACAAGAGAATTTGAGCCTTAATGACTTAAACAAATTTTATGCGGCTTACTATCGCGTTTATTTTGGTTTTGATTTTACATTTTTTTATTATTCCGACGTTTCGAGAGCTTTGCAGACATCGCGGTCACGGAGAGACTGAGGTATTGGTCGTCCTATTGGTTGATGCTGTTATTTCCAAAACGTTTGAATTTTTGATTTTGTATTTCTGTTCCCGGTTTAATTCAAACTTTTGCAAAAATGACTGACGATGTCATCAGTTTGCTGGACTTGTGACTTGAGTTTGTTTATTATGGGGTCCCAGGTGTTAGAATTTGTTTAACTCATTAATCAATGTTCACGCGAAATCTAAGAAAATACTAATTTGAGCCTTGTTAAGTCGCAGAATTTCGCGAAGATTGTGCTGCTTTATTGCCTTATTAGTTACAAAAAACGTCATTTATTGTAAGATAATAAATAATTAATAAATAAATAAGCTTTCTACTTCAGCTACAACCTCTGCTGTTTAGCATTACAAAGCGAAGCGTCATAACACTAAAGTTATTTAAAACAAAACCATAAAACCCATATTTTCTAAACCATAAAACGCACTGAAAACATCATATTTATTACTTTTGTCATAAATAACGTGGAGTTTAGACAATGGCACAAAATAATAAAATTATGTTTTAAACAAATATCTATATTTATATATAATATGTATATGTATAACGGATATAACAATATTCAGGGCCGTCTTTACCCGGGGGTTCAAGGGGTGCGGTGCACCCGGGCGCAGAGTCTTAGGGGACGCATGCTGACCGCCATAAATTTCGATAGGTACCAAGTACACTGAGACCACGCGAGCAGAGCCTTGACTCAATATTGTTAGTTAGATCAGAGTTCAATAGCTTAGTTTGTGAAATAGCATTGCTGTATTCCTTTCGAACATTTCAGCGCGGTCAAGGGGTAGGCCCCCCGTGAAGCGGGTGATCCATGGAAAATAGAATTGACTCCAAAGTCTGGTGAAGCCCAACTTTGAAGTCAATGAATATGAGATATGCTTAGGGGAACTAGTTGGCTAAGGGAGGAAGAGGGACCTGGTGGGCTAGGCCTCTTCCTTCGAGTCTTCCTGTGGGAAGAGATTTTGGAGTGGGGCGATTTGCGAATGGCTCTGGGTGGTTTTGGTGGCGGAGGTGGTGTCATGAGTTGGTGACCATGTCAAGTCAAAGAGCGCCGATTCAGTTTCGGCGTCGTAATCTCTATGCCGACCTAGTTCGTTGGATAAAGGCAACTTACAAGCTACAAACTACAACCGAAACGCGACTAAGTCACTTCACGGTCTGTATACTTGTCAACTTAGTTACGTATATAAAAAACCTGCTAAACAATAAAAGTGAAAGCAACTACAAAGATGTGTTTTATGTTAAATTATTTTACACAAAATCAAGATGCTACCGGATTTGAACCAGTTTATTTGCTAAATGTTACAAGATTGTCTTCATTGAAAGTAATAACCCTCGTCGGGATTTTTTAATTGTGACTTGTCATTTCAAGTTATTACGCGACATTTGACCTCGACATGCCTGATTTTTTAGCCGGCATAGTGACGGCGACTGAGGCAGCCATGAACTAACTTGTTTTTTTTCTCAGTCGTTGTCACTCTTGGACCTCCTTTTGTTTATCATCAGGCGAGTCGAGGTCAGATGTCGTGTCACAATAAATAAAGGTTACTGCTACTACAGTTAAATAATTGTAAGTAGCAATCACATTCACTATGCCGGCCTAGTTGGAACCGGCAACTTACAAGCTGACTAAGAAACGTGACTAAATCACTTCACGGTCAAGTACACGTATAAATGGTGGTACTACCACGGATCGCCAGACTGGACATTACTGACAGTCACCAAACCCAGAGCTAATATCAGACTCATTATTTTTTTAACAAATATTTGGAATATTCAAATAAATATTATAAAACAAATCTTCGCTCCGACCGGGAATCAAACCCAGGACTTTACACGTAACGGACCAACCAATGCATTTTTATTTAAATTTACATTTCTATACTGATCTACTAAAGTGCTCGTATCATAGAAACAGGACAACCAAAGTACATTATATATCAAAGATACATTGGTACCGGTGAGTGGTCTCGAACTCGTACTCTCGGTTTGCGTAACCATTGCACTGCCACAGCACCACGGCCGCCTTATTTATTTAATGTCCATATATTTTAATAAACCCAATATACATTTTATTTCAATACGAATTCCTTCATGATACTCTTCTGTGCTCCATAATTGGGAATCGAACCGGAACACTGCAAGCCAATTGCGAAGCTAAATTACAAGAGCAATTTAGATCGAAACGACGACATATTGAATTTATATTAACGGTACAAATGCCGCAAAGATTGAGGTAGGTAGCGGAGTCGAGTACAGTTTTGCAAATATAACCCATTTTAATCATTAGGTATTCAATTCAATTATAAATAAGTTATTTTTGTAACGGTTTGCGTGAACAGGTCTGGGGTTCGATTCCAGTTGATGACTTAATTTAGCAGAGATTTACGGTAGGGTGTTTAAAATGGATGGACCGAGTTCTTGATTGTATTACCCATTGGGGCGACGAGAACCTGGTTCAGTTCAACGCAGACAAGACTCAGGTGTGCGTTCTCGACGAAAAAATCCCCGTTCATCCAACTTTCTTCTCTTTGTAACATCTCCCTCGGTACTTCGGACTGACTGGCCATCTTAGGGGTGTCCCTTTGCAGCGACCTGAATCACAGGGACCACATTAAGACCACGGCGTTTTATATTTAATCTTACTGATAGATATTCCAAATAAAAACTATAAAACAAATATTTGCTCCGACCGGTAATCCAACCCGGGACTCCGGCTAACGATCTAGTGTGCTAACCGCCTGTCGTTGCATATTAGTTAAAAGTAATGGTATTAAGATTAAGATTAAAAGTCAATAAGATTAAAATGCATAAGATTAAAGTATTTATATTTTTTATTATTATTTTATTATACATTTCTATACTAAGCTACTAAAGTGTTTGTATCATAGAAACAGGACAACCAAAGTACATATATCAAAGATACATTGGTACCGGTGAGTGGTTTTGAACCCGTGCCACTCGGTTTACGTAGACATTGCATTGCCACTACACCACGGTCGCCTTCAAGATTATAAGATTAGTCGCCTATAAGATTAAAGTGTATAAGATTATTAATTTGTTCTCTAACGAAGGTAATTTATTATTTAATTTGTCCAGTTTGTCATCTTTCCTTAAACACCAGCACCACAAAATGAACCGGTATTGAATATGGTAAAAGTGAACTATTAGTAAGTATTATTGCTAAAACTTATTAATATTTATATTTTTGAGTGAAAGTAAATAACATTTTTGAATTTTATATTAGGATCATTATTTTGGTGAAAAAAACGTATTCGTCTACAAATAAAGTAGTTATACCAAAGAATTTGGACTTAAGAGATTTCTCCATATTCTTAGAGTTATACTTAATATGATGTCTATATCAAGAGATTGGAACGTATTCAGAAGCGTGAAGCTGTTCTGTGGCATCTGTCATAAAGCTGTAACCTCGCGAAAAGGACATCATTCATTTTGGGCTTTTATGTACTACTTTTATAATGTCCAATGATGAAAAAATATATAAATGGTAGTTTCGATACTTGTATTCATAAAACTAATAACAATTGCTGTGCAAGTAAGTTATTTAGGAAATAAGATATGGATATAGTATCGTCTGTCAATCACAAAGACACGCCATATTAACAGTTCTGCTTTGAACTGTTATAATTATGGTTTGATCATTTTGCACATCTAAACTATGCATAATAAAGGATATATTCCAATTACATTGTAATCTTCGTACATTAAACTATTTTAATATGCATATTAAACTTTTATTACAATTAAGCCCAAGTTCCCATACAAAATTAATGATGTCTTTTACCAAGCTATAATGAGAGTATACACGTATGCATATATTTTTTTGTCTGTCCTATATACGAGAGTCCGCAGTCACATTCTAACTGGCACACCCCTGCATCTTGTGAGGGAAACGCCGGAATAATAAAAAAATATCAAAATAAAATAAGCCGCATAAAATTTGTTTAATTCAATAATATTATAATAATTAATTTAGTTTAAAATTTACGGAGATTGTTTGCCGACCTAATCGGAGACATCCTCAAGAAAGCTAGGTTGCCTAGTGCCCATAACCATAGAGCTTGTATGAAGAGAATTGTGAATGTGAAGGAAGCGAGGTAGTTGTGTCAGGATCGTGGCAAGTGGCGCTCCATTGTCTCTGCCTATCCATGTGGGAAAAAGGCGTGACAATTTGATTGATTGATTGGCAAGTTATTTGGCTGTTATTACGAGACCATAGTCCTTTTTTTTATTGTGACACGACATCTGACCTCGTCCTGCCTGATGATAAGAACTGACTGAGAAAGCCGAGTTTGTTCTCGGTTGCCTCAGCCGCCGTCACTATGCCGGCCAAAGGTGCTTCTTAATCTGATGTTTGTATTATTAAAATTGAATGTTACTATAGCAGAGTGGGTGCTCGCGAATGTGTGACATTATGCATTAATAAGTTTTACATAATTCCAAAGCCGGTTTCCGAATTGCCGCCAGAATCACACATTCAAGTATTGCACTCACTTAAACCGCGTTCTCACGAGGCGATTTGAGTTGATCAACTGCGAAATCGTTCGGGATTTGAACCGTCTGAACAGACTTTCAACCAAATTGAAGCAATAATTTATTAAAGCAATATAATTTTTGTTAAACGACAAATATTGATCAACTGAAATCGCCTTGTGAGAACGCGGTATTAGATCACATTAGCTTTTATAGTCAACCATATCACGTGCGATTTATATATTTTTTTATAAAGTCAAAAATAAACTAAATATTATTTGAATCGAGGCAGACTCAGGAAGGTGTTCCCCGACCAAATCCGAGATATACTCAAGAAAGCTGGGTTGCCTAGTGCCCATAACAGTAGAGCTTAAACAAAGAGAATTGTGGATGTGAGGGAAGCAAAAGAGTTGTGTTAGAATCATAGCAAGTGGCGCTCCATTATCACTGTGGGAAAAGGCATGACAATTTGAATGTCACGGTTTGACACATGTATTATAAACAAATGTCAAATACGATTTTGTAGTATAAAACCGCTCAGACTTTGTTTAGATATTTAGTTTATGTTTTGCTAACCACGAGCAAAAATTCTTCTTAAAGAGTGGTAGGCAGTGGTACCCAGTCTGCCGATCCGGGGTAGTACCACCACTTACAAGTATACAGACCGTGAAGTGGTTTGGTCACGTTTCGGGATCAGCTTGTAAGTTGCCGGTTCCATCTAGGCCGGCATAGTGGATGTGATTGCTACTCACAGTTATTGAATTGTAGTAGCAGTGGCATTCATTCATGGACCACACTTCGGCTTAACATCAAGCGGGGTGCTGTCATATGTCAAGTCACAATAAAAATAAAAAAATAATAATAATAATTAAATATTCTTTGTAGTAAGACCGAAAAGGTTTGAACCACAACTTCATACTTTCTCATCGGAAACAAAATGGCGTAATTTCAAATATATTACAGTATTGATCGCAAAAACATAATTGGCCAAACATAACTGTCACCTTTATGATAATATATACACGTAATAATTTAAAAGATTTTTGCAAATTCAATTCAGAATTTACCAATTAGTTTTAATAAATGTTTTGGAAAGTCGCAGTTGGGGATTCAAATCCTATTTATGTTGAAATAAAAATAACTTTGTAAGAGATGTACAGTGAAAGAAAGATTCGTGAGCCTGGCCAAGGAGTTGTCCAGGCGGCTGACGGAGAAGTCTGGAGACAGGAAGGCTGGCAATTATTTCTGCCAACGTATTAGCCTTGCTATACAAAGGGGAAATGTTGCCAGTCTCCTTGGGACTATCTGTGATGCGACGTCATTAGATGATATTTTTAATTTATAGTTTAATTATAGTTAATTATTACTTTTGAGAAAATTAAATTCATGCGAGGTGGCCGTGGTCCAGTGGTTACAATATGGTCTTATAGCAAGTAGTTTTACCCCGGTGTAAAACCACTTGCTGGTACCAATATATTTTGCAATTATGTATATACGATACGATACTTTGCTCGCCCAATTAATATGACACAAACATATTATATTTAATATGTTAATATTGAAATGTAAAAAATATATAGACGGACACTGCCCTAGTAGCAAGACAGCAAGAATTTTAAGTACAAGTCAATTCTCATTTTGGGAACTTAATGGGCCTTAATGTTGTAGTAAAATAAATTGACAATACGCTAAAAATCAATCGATTACCTACCTAACAAAAAATGTAAAGATAATGTGTCGGAAATAAGGAATTAGATTTTAGCTACAAATTAAAAACGTTTTAATTTCCATCGGAATAAATAGAGACAAATCCTTTTTTTATTGTAAGGCGACTGGCCTCGACTTGCCTGTCGATCCGACATGCTTTCCACGATCCTGGCAAAATTCTTCCATGCTATGTCATTATTTTTTTTAAATGTCCCCTATTTGAATTTCCAGATGCCTCGGATTTTTTAAAACCATTTGAAATATATATTTTTTGAATTTTAAATAGCATATATTGTCGATAAAATAAATATAAATTTTGTTGTGGTTTCGAATGTCACGAATTGATTAAATAATATTGGTTAGTACTCGTATTTTTATAATTGAACGAAACCGCAATAAAACAGTAAGTATATATAACAACTGAAATAATATTGTTAATATTTACAGTGTTATATTTACATAGGTATAGTGCGGACATATTTAAATTGAATAATTCATAAAATATTCTATAAATAATAATTTATGAACTAATTAAAACAACACATTCATCATAGAAAGTTCATAAATTACGTGACAAGAGAAACCATTCCTGTGGGAATAAGTTAGTGAAAATGCCACCTTTCAGAGATTGGATGAGATCCCAACCTCCAAATTACGATGTAAATATCGATAAAAAATACCCATACTCCGAAGTCCCACACTTAGGTGAATATCGACTTGTAAAAATACCTATTGAAGACAAATTAATAGATTTAATTGATTATTGGGGAGAAGGGAGAATAGAGTACGAAGGAAAAGTGACAGGATTCAAAGATTGCTATAATATTAATCATGGTAACCAACTCGTAAGTAACGGGAATGATAGAGATAAGAAAATACCAAATAGAATACCAGTTATTAACTACCAAAATTGTTCTACCAGTGCATATGTTAAAGCCAACAGTGTAAGAAACGTTACTGTCATGGCGGCGCCAATAAACGAAAGTTGTGCTGAGGACATAGCCAGAATAATTAATGAGCAAGAAGGTAGAGTTATTATTTATGGGTATGAAGAAAACAATAGCTATGTTAAGGTGTTAGAAAGACAGTTAATAGATAAATGTATTTTGTACTGTGAAGGGTACAGTTTGCCTGGTAATTTAAATGGTTTGACACTTTTTGATAGTTACAGAGCTTATTTAAATAAAACAGAATTAAAAGATGTTCTTTATAAACATGTTAAAGAAGGTACAATAGATGTAGCAATAAAAATAACAATAAAAAGCTTAGAATTACAAAAAGAAGAGATTTTTAAAGATACTATGGATTTATTAATGAAAAACGAAATAAATAATTTATTGTTTTATCTTTTTAAACTTTGGGAAAGTGATAAGGAATTGGTAGCAAAATATTTGCCAAATGAATTTAAGTTATTATTTATTAGCAAAACAGTTAAAATAGTTAATTTACTTCATAATTTGGCTTTGAAAATCAGACAGGACGTTAGCGGTCTGATATGGGGTGATGGAGAAGAATCATCAAAAGAACACCTCGAATGGAAATTCATACCAATTTTAAAAGATAATAAATTACTTTTTGAAATAGAAAACATAATGTTTAATAAGAAATTAGTTTTAGAGAAAAATGCGAACGAATATGGCGACCGGTTGTGTTATGGTGATAATAATGAATCTGCAGAAAATTTATTTATTTTGAAACCTTTTAAAAAGGATAAGGAGGTTGTATTCTTGATTTTTGATAATAAAACCGGTCAGAGTCTTTTGTTAGATGCGAGCACAGACCAATACGGCAATAGAAAGTTATGGGCAAATGATTATTTTATAGAAACTGACCATCATCGTTTTGGATGGCGTGTACAGGCAACCGATTTGAATAAAGGTTAATGAACTTGACTTCTTGTGTTTGTTCTTTAAATATTAAATTACTATCGTTGATTAAACCTCGAACTTTTCTTTTGTTATTGAAAATATTTGTAGCTTAATATATGACCGCACTCCGCCTGGTGTTGCTTGTCTGTAGTAGCAGTCGTTTTAATTTAAAGATTGCACTCAAGCCTAAGATGTTAATATTAGGAGACGCCGTATTTTATTTTTAATTCACATTTCTTTACTAAGCTACAAAATTGATTGTATAATAGAAACAGGACAACCAAAGGCGGCCGTGGTGTAGTGGCAGTGCAATGGTTACACGAACCGGAGAGCACGACTTCAAATTCACCCACCGGTACCAATGTATCTTTGATATATGTACTTTGGTTGTCCTGTTTTTATGATACAAGCAAGCACTTTAGTAGCTTAGTATAGAAATGTAAATAAAATAAAAATTATAAATAAATATTAATAAAGTACAAGTACAATGTACAAGTATACAGACCGTAAAGTGATATGGTCGCGTTTGGGGATCAACTAGGCCGACATAGTGGATATGACTGCTACTCACAGTTATTGAATTGTAGTAGCAGTGACATTCATTCATGGACCACACTCCAGCTTAACACCAAGGCGGGTGCTGTCAAATGTCGAGTCACAATAAAAAAATATACATGTATCAAATATTAACAAAGAAGCTCATACTAGTGGAACCTCGAATGCAGCTCCAATCCATATCTTTCATAATGGCTAATTAATACTAGTTTGGTATCATCTTACAAAACAAACGCCAATCGCTTCGTCACGGATTACCAGCGCCAATGTACAATGAACCCGACGCATTATCTACTAATTATCCGGTCTATAAGTATTCACTTTTGTACATACATACAAAAATAGTGAAGTGAAATGTATTGAATAGCTAACCTCTAACTAATAAATTTTGAGATTGCTCAAAATTTATTAGTTAAACGTAAATTAACCAAAGTTAATGAATTAAACAAATTTTATGCGGCTTACTATCGCGTTTATTTTGGTTTTGATTTTACAATTTTATTTTATTTTATTATTCCGACGTTTCAAGAACTTTGCATAAATCGTGGTCTCGGAGATACTGTCACGATGGCTGCAAAGCTTTCGAAACCTCAGAATAATAAAATACAATTGTAAAATCAAAACCATAATAAACGCGATAGTAAGCCGCAAAAAAATTGTTTAACTCGTTAATCAATGTTCGCGCAAAATCTAAGAAAATATTAACCAATGTTACTTTTTTATTGTGGCTCGACATATGACAGCATGTTGATATTAAGGATGTTAAGCTGAAATCAACCCTGCCTGATGTTAAGCTGAAATGCGATCCTTGAATAGACCGCTACAACATTTGAAACCGTCAACTTTTAAACAGATCCCAAAACGCGACTAACAGTCTATACACTTGAAAGTACACCGGTTCGCATATGACCGTCAACCTCAACATTCTGCCTACCACTCTTTAACATCCATACCGTAAGTGGTGACTTACGGTATACTTATGAAGTGACTTAGTCGCTTGTAATTTGCCGGTTCCAACTAGGCCGGCATAGTGGATGCGACTGCTACTTACAGTTATTGAATTGTAATAGCAGTAAGCTCCGAACGGCGTAAATTCGTAAACAATACCAAATACGGTTGGCGTATTTGCACAGCTTGAGGTTCTCAGCAAAAATCGCCGCACTTCCTGCGCTTAACGAGGTCGCCTGGATGTGAGATAGGGCCAATGTGTCTACACAAGTCGCATCCTACACCAGAGACTTGCCAAGTTTCCACGGCCCAACAGTCATGCCGTCGGGTCTCTTGATGTTAAAATTGCGGGCACTCCAATGGTGACAAGATACAGTTTTTATATGCGGGTGACACTGTTGAGCACAGCTGGGTATACCTATGTATTAGTATTTGTCTTCTGCACGTACGAAAATGACTAAAAACAATGCCGACAAATAACAAGGCCAATATTCAATGAAAGTGCTTTTATTAACATTGACTTACTGACATCAATCGTTTTTAAAACAATAACACACACGCAATCAATTATCAATCAGTTCCGCGATAACGGCACATCACTAGTGAGGCCAGCTGCGGCCATTGTCTCAAAAAATAACACGGACTCGGCAAAATTATTACTACTTTTAAATGAACAAAAGATATAATTTAAAATCTTATTCATATATTAATTACATTTTTATACATCCATTTCCACAGGGATAGGCAAAAACAAGCTGCAATCTTATCACAGCTTTATTATTTTTATTTAGCCTCAACATCTAAACTCGACTTGCCTGATGGTAACCAAGAGAAAGTCTAGAGCGCCGCCAACTGAAAAAACCTATACAATTCACGGTTGCCTCAGATGCGGTCACTATGCTAATCAAGTTCTCTTGCCTTAATATCCACAATTCACTTTCATTTACATAAACATACATAAAAATTTCCTTTTCTGCTTTGTCGTGTCAATGGCTGTTTTATAGGGCTTTGTTAAATTGTGACTCGTCATATGACAGCACTCCGTCTGATGTTAAGCTGCAGTGCGGTCCATAAATGGAGGTGCCTGCTACTATGGTTAAATAACTGTAATTAGCAGTTATATCCACTATGCCAGTTTAGTTTACAAGCTGATCCCGAAACGCGGCCAAATCACTTGTAAGTGGTGGTACTACCTCGGATCGGCAGACTGCCTACCACTCTTTGACAACCAGACCCGACTTGAATCCAATCATTCAATATTACAAATTAATAAAAGTAAATTAATAAATCTTTGCTTCGACGGGGAATCGAACTCGGCGTCTATCGCTAGTCTGGCTCTTTACAAAGAATAATAAAATAATAATATAGTTTTTTTTTTGTTTGAACACAAGTTGCTTGGAAATATTAAATTAGCGTAATGTAGATGCACGTTTATTCGTTTATTATTTAATATGATTTAGTGAAAGTTTTTTGTTTCATCTCTCTAAAGTAGTTTACTGAATTAATGTACTGTATAATAATATGCTGTGTTGGAGATGGTGTGGTTTTACATACGTTGCGTAGATAGGCACCAGCTGTCAGGGCCGACCGCGTAACTCAATGACAATTAGAATGGGCTTCGTATTGACAGTTGAAATCCATTAATTTTAAAATATATTACGACCGCGCAACACACTAAGAATTTATGTTCATTTTCATTAACAATTCAAGCTAATTGAAACTCATTGTCCAAATGAATAAATGTTGTTTTTGACACTAACAGCGACCGCGTAACTTTTTAGACAAATGGGAATGAATTTCATTGTCATTCCAATTGAAGTTGCGCGGTCGGCCCTCCAATTTTCTCAATACACAACAGCGAAAAAACAATGCCACGAACTAACTGACTTTTATATAATACTTATCTAATATATATAATGTAATGGGGATACAATCAATCAATCAATCAAATTGTCACGCCTCTTTTCCATAGGGATAGGCAGAGACAATGGAACCAATATAATTATTTAATTATTAATATGCATTTTATTGCTGTGCAATTGTGTTATTTGGAAAATAACATTTGAATTTTGAATCGTCTCTTAATCACGAAGACAGGCCATATTAACAGCTCTGCTTTGAACTGCCATAATTATAGTTCGATCATGTCGCACACCTAAACTATGCAAATCAAAGGATATATTCCATTTACATTGTAATCTTCATACATTAAACTATATTAAAATGCAACTGTTAATGCAATTTATCCCAAGTCCCACACAAAATGAATGATGTCCTTTTCTGCGATCATGTAGGGTGAAGGTGAAGGGTCATGTAGGCTAAAGTTGTCGTAAATAGGAAACGTGGTAATACATCCTCATGCCAAAGAGAAATTCAGTTGTTTAAGAGTCCATCAAGATTAATTGTGAAAAGCTTTATTGATTACTAAATTACACAAATTAAACATTGATATTTAAATTAAATTACTATTGACGACAGGCGTGGCCGATTGTCCAGCAATTAGTTTGTAGCGCGCAAAGTCCCGGGTTCGATTCCCGGTCGGAGCAAATATTTGTAATATTTAATAATTTTATTATTAAATATTGCAAATATTTGTTATTAAAAAAAAAGATATTGATATTTGCTATGGGTCTGGTTATCAAAGAGTAGTAGGCAGTAGTGCCCAGTCTGCCGATCCGGGGTATACCACTCCTTACAAGAATACAGACTGGAAGTGATTTAGTCGCGTTTGGGGATCAGCTTGTGAGTTGCCGGTTCCAACTAGGCCGACAACTAGCCACGCCTGATTGCTGACAGTTATTGAATTGTAGTAGCAGTGACATCCATTCATGGACCACACTCCAGCTTAACATCAAGCGGGGTGCTGTCATATGTCGAGTCACAATAAAAAAAACTACACTTAAGCACTATTGGTAACATAGTACCTATAGAAATGTAAATAACAAATGTTTTATTTACACACATAAACATCCGTATTAAACAAAATGGCGCCCAACGAATAAATATATTTTATAAGCCTATCACACATAAAACTTAATCATAAACGTAAGAAAGTGGCAAATCATTATTAAAGTTATCAATATTAATTAACAATTTAATTAATTATTCATTAATTCAAATTAGAAAATATAATATCCTTATACTAAATCCGTTAACTAAACTGTCACGTCTCTTTTCCCTCTAGGATATGCAGACTAAATAGAAAATCACTTTCTATGATCCAGATACAATGGGGATCCAAACGCTTAGATGGAAACGGCAGTCGAACTAAAAGTTCGGTGCATCGTTTCTTTGTAGAACAATCGACAAGTGGAATGCTTTACCAGACCATCCTTTAAGCTTTGGCCGGCATAGTGACGGCGACTGGGGCAGCCGTGACGACTCTGTTTTTGGAGTCATCGGCACTCTTGGACTTGTTGCTTACCATCAGGCGGGTCGAGGTCAGATGTCGAGTCACAATAAAAAATAATGAAGCTTTTTGTAGATAGCGACACAACGAATGACAGAACTCTATCGTCATCCTCTTTCCTGTTTTCTTACAACATTTTTCTGTTTTAATTAAACGTAATTAGAGGTTTTTATTAACATGTTTATAAACGTGAAATTTTATTAGGTTAAGAAAAGAATAAAATAAAGATGGTTCATGGTATAATTTTTAATGTTTTTAATTCACATTTCTAAAGTGCTTGTTTCATAGAAACAGGACAACCAAAGTACATATATCAAAGATACATAGGTACCGGTGAGTGGCTTTTGAACTCGTGCTCTCGGTTTGCGTAACCATTGCACTGCCACTACACCACGGTCGGTATTGTTTGTTATATACAGTTAAACATAAAAAATAAGTAATATGAGTGAAATATACTTTCAAAAAACAGTCTATTACTAGTCTTTTTCGGTCCGAACCTGAAGCGCCTGATATGGTTATTGAGTTGATTATGAAGCGTAGTCTGTATGCTGCATAACCTTTGTTTCTTTTTCTTAAGTTTTATCTAAATAATAACTATTGTGTGCTAACTTATATCTTATTCCTTTTCAAATAAGATTCTTATTAAAAAAATATATTTATTTGCAATAATTACTAAGGTGTACTAATGCTATTAAAAGTAATTTCTAACCACAGACAATATAGACACTAGACGGTGCAAAACATTCAGGCCCAATTGCGTCAGCTCACTTGGAAACTGTCTCCACCCACTTTACAGCACTTCTTTCAAACATGCTAAAAAAGATATGAATACTTTTTTTTATTCAATTTTTTTTGGTTGACTTTAGTCAATGTTGACTATGCCAGTCCCATCTTAACAACTAACTAAACTAGAACAGTTATATGATTAATCTTGACTATGTAACTTAATCACAGAACCTCTCACAAATCGATACAACTCAAATGCTTCCACTGAAGTCGGACATGCCAATATTGGTATAAACATACCCACGTCCACTCTATTGATGTTACTTATATAACTCTAAATCTATTCTGCTAATACTAAAAACCTTAAAAAATATAATACAATAACTAAAATACATTATTAAAAGGAGGTTCTCAAGATACTGGCAGCGTTCCCCCTTTGAATAGCTAGGACTAATTCAAGGAAGCTGCCAACTCTAACTTGTAAGTAGCAGTTACATCCACTTGCCAGCCTAGTTGGAACCGGCAACTTACAAGTTGATCCCGAAACGCAACTAAGTCACATTACGGTCTGTATAATACTTGTACTTATAATACCCAAGGTCCGCTTCCTCTAATAAACTATCCGTCATCGGTAACAGTAACCATTCGTTGTTTACTTCACAATTCACTTTCGTTTGAAAAATAATATATATAAAAAACAGTTTTACTCTTTATCATACTTTATGCTAGTAGTTGTCGGTAACTTGACTTACGAGGGGTATTTTATAAGAACGGTTTTGACATACGGGTGGTAGATAATTTAACTGTTCGTATCAAAAACAATCTGTTTGACAGGTATTGGAACCGGGCGTTCAAAAGTTGAGTTAAAAACAAACTAACATTTTAAAGCTGAGTTTAACGTAATACGAGTATCATTATGAACGTCTATATGCTCTGTATTTCTAACACATTAATCCAGTAGTGGCGAGCTGTCCATCAATGTTAATTTACCACTCTGAGAGGTAATTTACCGCAGTGGTAAAATCTAGTTACGGATTACCGCTTTCTTACTGGACATAACAACATGGGCGGTCCATCCACAACATCTATAGCTACTTATGTTATATCTATATTGTATTGATGAATTAAACAAGTTTTAGGCGGCTTACTATTGCGTTTATTTTTGGTTTTACAATTTTTAATCATTTTTTTTGTTTTTATTGTGACATGACATCTTTTTCTTTCTTCTTGTTTATGGCTTTAGTATTTAACTTGCCAGTGTCAAAGTAAAAATATATGGTTCAATGTTAAAACATTGTCAAGTAAAGATGAAGATGAACCACGCGAGTGATTCATCAAATGATGATGATGATAGTGAGGTTGATGATGATTGTTTTAGTAAAGCGGCGGAAAGCCTTTACTAAAACTTCAGAAGGAGTCTTGGAGGGAACATGAAGAAACACGTTTCACAACTTTAAATTACTTGTTTATACTTGATCAACTTAAAAATTATTACTGGATAACAATTCCACCATTATTACACATTAATATTTATGAAAAACACAAGCTTTTCAAATAATCCAAAATTGCGCGGCCTGTCAGTTGCAGTTGCCCGCCAAAACTCCGCCCGATCAAACATGACATCTGACATCGACCCGAAAGCTTTGCAGTGGTCACGGAGAAACTTCACAGAGAGAAAATAAACGCGATTGTAAGCCGCATAAAATTTGTTTAATTCATTTATCAATGTTTGCGTTAAATCTAAGGAAATACCATTTATAATTTTTTTACATTTCCATATTGTATGTGTGGGAGTTGTGTCAGATTACGGCAAGTGGCGCTCCGTTGTCTCTGCCTATCCCTGTGGGAGAAAGGCGTGATAATAGATTCAAACTACTAGGTCTTAAAGAAAACTAACTAGTACATGTACCTGTATGTACTTATAAGGAAAAGTAGTACAAATGGAATACCGACTAGTGAAAAATAGTACGAAGCGTAGCAACAGGAAATTGAATGGAAATTCTAAATAAAAACGTTAACAGAAATAGGTAAGTACTTTACTCGTTTTTAAGGTTCCGTGGTAAAAAACGGAACCCTTATAGATTCGTCATGTCTGTCTGTCTGTCCGTCCGTATGTCACAGCCACTTTTTTCCGAAATTATAAGAGCTATACTTTTGAAACTTGGTAAATAGATGTATTCTGTGAACCGCATTAAGATTTTCACACAAAATTATATAAAAAAACAATAAATGGGGTTCTTACTTAGAACTGAAATTCAATTTTTTTTATAAATCTCTTTCTTGTGGGGTATCGATAGATAGGTCTTTAAAAATATTAATATGATATTAAGGTTTCTAATATAATTTTTTTCTAAACTTTCACACACTTTCAAAGTGGTAAAAGTTGGTCCCCCCTCCCCCTGTAACTTCTAAAATAAGAGAATGATAAAACTAAAAAAAATATATATGATAGACATTACCATGTAAACTTCCACCGAAAATTGGTTTAAACGAGATCAAGTAAGTAGTTTTTTTTAATACGTCATAAATCGAAAACCTCAATTTACCTTTAATTCAATCAATTCAAATATAAAAATCGAACAACGAACTACAAGAACTTTTATATTATGTTACTTACTTCCACGGAACGCTTCATAGGCGAGTCCGACTCGCACTTGGCCGCTTTTTATTTTTTTACTTGAGGTGTGATTCCGGGGACTACAGACTGCAGACTGCACTAATGGTTTTGTATAAGATTGATTCCGTGCAAGGCGACACAATTGCGACAATCAGCATTTGCTAAGTCTTAAATTATAAATATGATGTTTGGAAACAATATTAACGCAGCGACTGTAGACTAGTGTCGCCTTGCACGGAATCAATCTCATACAAACAAATAGTGCAGTCTGCGGTCTGTAGTCGCGGGCCAAATCACACCCTAATAGCTAGACTTAGAGGAAAGCTCCTTCTGAACATCATCCGTGGTCAGGGCCGTCTTAAGCATATTTAGCGCCGGGGTGCGAAAGTCAAGGCGCCGCTCGCGTGGTCTCAGTGTAGTAGGTACCTATCGAAATTTGTGGCGGTCGGCATGCGCCCCCTAGGACTCTGCGCCCGGGTGCACCGCACCCCTTGAACCCCCGGGTAAAGACGGCCCTGTCCGTGGTATAGGCGATTAAGAATTTAATTATTTATTAGACATATTTACAGATAACATATTTTACATTGCTAATATGCAACAAATTACAAATATGCACAACATTCAAATGTATTAATATGTATTTGTACAAATATTACATATATACAAATACAATAATTTGCAATTACATACTAAATCAAACTACTTATATCACAATGAAAAATAGAATTTCTTTAAGAAATAAAATATAGAAAAGAAAATGTGTAGAGTTTGTATAAGCTTAAAGGCTCTTCGATCGACGGCTATCGTCAAAAGGATCTTCGACGATATTCCTATTTTTAGGTACTTTTGACGATCAAATAACTACTTATACTTCTTGAAATGTCATTAACTTCGAATTCAATGTTTAAAGAAGAATTGGGAAAAAAAAGAACCTAATCAAACAGAATTTACGAATACTTTATATTATTTAAGCAAAAAAACTTTATCACATAAATATTTGATTTCGAAGTTCTCGTTTTTTTAAGCGATAGCCATTAGATTTTTTGCGTAAATATGAATATTCAATTATTAAATTGGACACTTAATCGTCTAGATATATTAATTTAGAGCACGGTTTTCTAAAAATTAACTAAATGTGGTTACGAAAAATATCGCACGCTCAAGAGTGATTTGCAAATCTCAACCTTATTTCGCCTAATAACACGTTTTGTTCATAAAGCAGAGATTCTTCGCCTGAACGCATAAAGCCGCCATGTCTGCGAAATAGCAGGGGCTCCAGATTTCGGCCATCATAATATACATTATAATATATAATCATTATAATTCAAAAACATGACATCCAACAATTCAGTAACAAATCAATAGAAAAATGGTAATTAATTTATCATTTCAATAAATTATATTTGGAGAAACCGACTTAAAAAAAATTGATTAAATTTCTAAAATATTCGTCATGCCTTTTATCCCGCCTGGTTGTTAAGTTGGAGTGTGGTGTGGTCCATGAATAGAGGTGACTGCTACTACAGTTAAATAACTAAGTAGCAGTCGTATCCACTATGCTGGCTTAGTTGGTACTGGTAACTTTAAAGTTGACCCCGTAACGCGACTTTACGTCCTTAAGCGTACGTCATGAAATTTCAGCCTACCACTCTTTAAAATAATAAATGAATTTGACGACAGGCAGGGCCGATTGTTTAGCAGTTTGTTACACGTGATGTCCAGGATTCGATTCCCACTAAGACCTTATATTTGTTAAAAAAAAGGAGGCAGATATTTGCTTCATGTCTGGTTATCAAAGAGTAGTAGGCAGTGATAGAAGGAGTGATCCGGGGTAGTACCACCACTTACAAGTAAACAGACCGGGAAATGATTTAGTTACGTCTCGAAATCCTCTTGTATGTTGCCTGTTCCAACTAGGCCGGCATAGTCGACGTAACTACTACTTACAGTACAGTTATTGAATTGTAGTAGCAGTGACATCTATTCATGGGCCACACTCCAGCTTAACATCAAGCGGGGTGCTGTCATATATCGAGTCACAATAAAAAAATCAATCAAACTGTCACGCCCCTCTTCAGGCAGACAGAGACAATGGAGCGCCACATGCCACGATCCTGACACAACTTCCTAGCTTCCTTCACATTTACAATTCTCTTCATACAAGCTCTATGGTTATGGGCACTAGGCAACTTAGCTTTCTTGAGGATGTCTCTGATTTGGTCGTTTAACACCCTCCTGGGCCTGCCTTGTTTAACGCATCCATTCACATGAGATTTACATAAATTCTTTTCGTCAATCTACAATAAAAAAAAGTGACCCAAATATACATTTATACAAAAATGTATATCTTTGTGTTGTTTTAATTAAACGGGTGAAAGTTAACACCATGACATTGAACATAAAAAAGCCCATTGACATGTAACATTGCCAGAGCATAATGTCAAGTCATTGCCGCGAAAGTAAGCCTTCGTGGACTGACACTTGGAAATTTAGGCCGAGAAATTTTGACTAGTGCAACGTTAACACTTTTTTGGATCTACGGTCTACGGCATTACAATACGAAACCAAGCAGTAAATATTAATAAAAGATTTGTTTATAAATTTTGTAATTTTTTTTTTCTTGTGACTCGACATATGACAGTACCCCGCTTGATGTTAAGCTGGAGTGCGGTCCATGGATGGATGTCACTGCTACTACAATTCAATAACTGTGAGTAGCACAGTTATTAAATTTGGTCGCGATCCCGAAACGCGACTAAATCACTTCACGGTCTGTATACTTGTAAGTGGTGGTACTACCCCGGATCGGCTGACTGGGTACCACTGCCTATCACTCTTTGAGTTGATAAGGATAAGTTAGTTGTAGTTAGGATAGATAAGTTGATATGAAATATAAGTAAAGATTAACGAAAGAAGGACATCTTATATTTTGGGCTTCTTTGTACTACTTTTGTAATGTCCAATGATAAAAAAATATATACTTATGGATTTTCCGATACTTGTGTTAATAAAACTAATAACAATTTTGCTTTTAATTGCTGTGCAAATAAGATATATGGATTTTGTGTCGTCTGTCAATCATGATTATTTTGCACACTTAAACTATGCATAATAAAGGATATATTCCGATTACATTGTAATCTTCGTACATTAAACTATTTTAAAATGTATATGCAACTATTAATACAATTAAGCCCAAGTCCCCATACAAAATGAAAAAATTCTTCATAAATCTGATGTAGATGGTTGCGTTAAACGAGGCAGGCACAGGAAGGTGTTTTACGATCAAATCGGAGACATCCTTAAGAAAGCTGGGTTGCCTAGTGCCCATAACCATAGAGCTTATATGAAGAGAATTGTGGATGTGAGGGAAGCGCGGGAGTTTGTGGCAAGTGGCGCTCCATTGTCTTTGCCTATCCCTGTGGGAAACAGGCGTGACAATTTGATTGATTGTTGAGAAAAATATTAAGTATTTTTCGCTCCTGGTCTTAATGGCTCTGTAAACCTATCCGGGGTAGTTATCATAGTACCAACACTTTCAAGACCATGAAGTGGATCAGTAGCGTTTTGGGTTCAGCTTGAAAGTAAGCGATTCCAACTAGGACGAGATAAAGGATGCCACTGCTAATACCAAGGCGGATCCTGTCATATGTCGAGCCACAATAACGAAAAAATTGGCGTATACAGGTCGTGCGTTTTTAATTCTTTTCAAAGGTTATGTTTTTTTATTATTAATCTGCAATAACAGCGTATTATTTCTGCATAGTGTGCTCAAGTAAGGCGAGTGATTTAAAATACTAGACAATAAGTTATTTTGTGCTTCCTCCGAGACTCCGTAGGAAAAGTTTTAGTAAAGTTTTCCACCGCTTTATTTAAACCACCATTATCCTCTACACCCTCATGTAATGGAAAAACGTGTATCTTCATCATTCATCCACTAAAGGCATGATAATTATTTATGCGCTGTAAGATTCTTTTGCCTTTTCAATGAATTTAAAAAAACATGATCCATTAAAAAGTTTCTGTTTCTTTAATTTCTAAAACATAATACTTCATATACATTTTACATTTAATATCGTTTAAGTTAAATAAATCTTTACGGATATGAATTTGATTTAATAAAAAATGAGCATTATTATTGATTATTCAAATAGATATCTCACTATTACGGCTACGAAACACTCTCGTTTTCTATAATTCACCAATTTATGACCTTCTACTATGAATTATTTATATATAAATTTCAATATATTTAACATAACATGCCAGTAGTAGTGAAAGTCTTGCAAATATGGCGATTCGAAACAAAGATCTGTCAAATGGTGTCTTCTTTAATGGTAATTTTTAAAATTTTTGTTAACTTTTGTGAAGTTTTGTTAAAATCTCATGTGAATGTATACGTTAAACAAGGTAGGCCCAGAAGGGTGTTCGCCGACCAAATTGAAGACGTCCTGAAGAAAGCTAGGTTGCCTAGTGCCCATAACCATAGAGCTTGTATGAAGAGAATTGTGAATGTGAAGGAAGCGAGGGAGTTGTATCAGGATCGTGGCAAGTGGCGCTCCATTGTCTCTGCCTATCCCTGTGGGAAAAAGGCGTAACAATTTGATTGATTTTCGTTATAATTAACTGTTTCATTTTTAGTTAAGCAGGTACGTTTTATATTATATTGTTTTTATTTTTACTTTAGTTGCCTGTAAGAGATCGAAATGTTGGTGAATATGTGTGTTATTTTGTATAATTTTAAGTTTTAATTTGCACAATAAAGAGTTTATCTATCTACGTTGCTAAGAGTTTACTCAGCAACGTGGATAGATATCCATTTAAGTCAATTTACGAATGGAAATGCTTTAAGAATCATAATTTTGATAATCTTTGGTAATCATAATTTTGTTGTAACAAAGGCTAATTATTATTTAAAAAAATATATATGCTAATTATGTAAATGCAAAATCGACACAAAAGTAAGTTTTTACTACCTACAGCGACTTTCATAGATGTAACGCTGTGTGTGTCGGGGATACTATTTAAAAAAATCAAGGTTTTGCAGTGTCCATTAACATAGAGCATGTATAAGAATTTGTATAGCGTACACAATGTTAAATTTCATTTTCAGTAATCGATTCAGAGAGCGCGCCAATATCTGCGCACTCTGAAAATTGTAATCTATGGACTTTACTGTATTTCGACATTGAACATACTTTATAATTAAATATTTCTTATCCTTTGAGAATTATTAAAAAATAGTTAAGTACAAAAATATTAGACTAATTATATTCCCAGATGTTCTGCCCACCCTTTCAAGAATAACGAGCGATATATATAGATATATTTGTGTTTTACTTATAGTTTTAATTAACATATAAGAAGCAATGCAAAATCTCTAAGAATGAATGTAGAATAAATACATAATAAATAGTTCTCTTATGTCATGCATGGAAGGACCCATATCGATAGCTCATTATCCCGCGCAATATACTTATCGCCGTCATTTCCTGACAGCGACAGGTTTTTTAAAATTAAAATATCTATGTAACCAGTTCTTGAATCTTTTATTTCTAAAAGTAACATATTATTTTGTAAGTATATTGATTTTAATAAGAAAGTTTGTAATTGTAATTTACAATTCAACCTAAAGTTGTGGACCCTGTGCCCGAAATTTTAAAAGTAACTCAATTAAATAAGGATGCCCCCATTAAGTAATCGATCGCATAAATGTAATAATCGATAAGTTTTAAACTTCTTTCTTATACCAATTTAGACATTAACAATTAAATGTGTTAATTAAACAGTAAAAAAAGCAACGCACTCACCATATTAAAATTCGAAATTACATCGTTCCAAAAATCCGTTACGTCGTTTACTCAAGAATGTTTTAAAAAAACACAATCGATAAATAATTAATTTAATTATTTAATCTACAACACTATTTTTATGGGTGCACAAATTTCACTTCACTTCGAATGTCAAAACGCGCGCGTAAATTAGACAGTTCTCGTCATCTAATTTAGGTGTTTTTTGTTGTGCAATTAGCAGTTAGGTTTTTTATGGTATGCTTCTTGTGCGACGGACTGTGGTCAACTGAGAGTGAACACGCGGCTTGGCCGGCGATGTGTGTGTACAGTTTATGTTAATTATTATGAACATTGTAAGTTCCACATGCGAGTCAAGCCTTTTGCTTAATTTACTAGTGAAAAAAACCATTTAAATGTTTACAAATTATATCCGTGGCCTCTATCGTATACATTTATTTTATTACATGTATTATTGGAGACAATGAGGTGCAGAGACATTAAAACGGCACTTACTACGATCCTGACACAACTCCCTCGCTTCCCTTTACATTACGTCAACAATTATTTTCATTGTCTGCCTATTGCTGTGAGAAATAGGCATGACAATTGATTGATATTATGTGAAGAAGCACCTTTGGCCGGCATAGTGACGGCGATTGAGGCAGCCGTAAGCTAACTCGGTTGTTTCAGTGGTCGTCACTCTTGGATCTCCTCTTGTATTTTGTGTCGTGTCACAAAAAACACTTTTATAAATTCAGTATATGCGTCTCCTTTATAAGTGATTTAATCATAACCTGTATGACAGAAAACATTTTCATTTTGAGATTATATTTGTATTCCATAATTATTTACCCTTTGTAAATAAAAAGTCAACGACGATACTCTGATCATTCGCCCTCCATTGTAGCGCGAATGTCCAATGTGGTCGCGCGTGTGCTGTATCATTTATCCGAGTGTGGGCAGAGTGAGGAAAGCGCACAGTTTTCGCCGCTATCTCTGCAAATATCCATGAGCACACTTCACTCACGGCCATAGATCACCGACGCACCTTAATTAAATAGTTCATTTGATATAAAAAAAAAACTCAATAATAAAGGACATTTTGTCACGCCTTTTTCCCACAGGGATAGGCAGAGACAATGGAGCGCCACTTACCACGATTCTGACACAACTTCCACGCTTCCTTCACATTCAAAATTCTCTTCATACAAGCTCTATGGTTATGTTCACTAGGCAACCTAGCTTTCTTGAGGATGTCTCCGATTTGGTCGGCAAAGACCCTCCTGGGCCTGCCTCATTTAACGCATCCATTTACATGAGATTTGTAAATTGTATTAATAGTTGCATAATACATTTTATAATAGTTTAATGTACGAAGATTACAATGCAATTGGAATATTTCCTTTACTATGCATAGTTTAGGTGTGCAAAATGTTCAAACTATAATTATGACAGTTTAAAGCAGAACTGAGTGATTGAGAAACGATATAGGATATTATTTTCCAAATAACTCAATTACACAGCAATTAAAAGCAAAATTCTTATTGGTTTTATCAACACAAGTATCGGAAATAAATGATGGATGTCCTTTCACGTCTTGATTCCCACAGGGATAAATAGAAACACTGGAGCGCCATTTTCCACGATACCCAAACCGCCGATCCGGGGTAATACTTTTACCACCACTTACAAAAACAGACTGTGAAGTGACTTAGTCGCGTTCCAACTAAGGGCCCAGCTATGACCACTGCTGCACTCGTCCCTGCCACCCCGGGTAAAGGTCAATATTTGTTCGCTCACGCCTCACATACGCCGCCCCGGCGTTGCATCACCTGCTGTCCACCACGAACAAAAGAAGGATCCAGGCCCAACAGAACATCTTCCTGCGCGCGGCCGTGGGTGCCCCGTGGTTCGTGCGCAACAGCAATCTGCACGAGGACCTGGAGATGGAAACTGTTCACGAATACTGACGTTTTATACTTTTTTATATTTTTAATTGTATTTTGACATAAGAGTGGTCAAATAAATATCTTTACCAAGAGGATGTGATTTTGCTTTAAATACACTTTTAACACAATATTTCGGTACCTGAACCAGCACAAGTACAGTCCTTATTATTTTTAATATTTTTTGGTCCATTTGAGAAAAAAAAATGGTATACGAAACTCGATCTAAAAGTGATAATGCAAAAGCTTGCACAAGCAGGGAAGCTCAACAGCAAAGTCAGATTGCTGTCTCGCCAGGTAGTGGACACACATCAGGTAACTCTAGGAGTTCGTCGGCCACTATTAAGGCGAGAAAGCTTGCCGCGCAAGCTGCACATGCAAGGAAGGTAGCGGTACAACAGAGACAGGTATTAGATATGGAGTTGCAGGCAGAACTTGCCACAATTGATGCTGAGTGCAGCAGTATCATCGATAGCCGCGCAGACACGAGCGAGTGGGTAAGAAGTGTCGTTGTTGAATGTGGTGATGTAGCACAGTTTTCTGAAGCCCCTGAGGGCTGTCCGGGCAGTTTATTGACTGATCCCACACATGGACGCGCTGCGCCACATCACTCACCACCTTTTTCACATAGTAATGAATTCTTCCCATCACAGGTGCCGATGGCGACGGAGGTCATTACACCACCTCCATTTCCTGTGAATGTTACCACCGCTCCGGCCTCAATACTAGCTCCAGCTCAACGTCCTACCACCATGTCCCTGCACACATCCCAGGTTCCACCTTCTTTATCACATCCTTTAAATAAAGATAACAACTCACTTACTGATCTTACTAGAGCTATACAGTCACTGGCAGACGCACCACGCCCTGTCAGATCTGGGGTTATGCCCCTTCCGAGATTTGATGGGCGGTCGCCGACTGAATGGCTCCCCTTTAAAAGGGCCTACACACTATCTAGTGCGACGCTCACACCAGCTGAAAACATTGCCCGCCTAGGCAATGCGTTGCATGGAGCGGCCCGTGAAGCCGTTCGCATGCTGCTGGTGTCCGCGCAGGAGCTTGAGACTGTAGTACAAGCCCTGGAGCTTAGGTTTGGTCGACCTGAGATAATAGTGCTCCAGGAGCTGGCTTCAGTACGCAGCTTACCAAAACTAAGCAATGAAGGTAAGGATTTAAATATTTTTGCGTGTCGTGTTCGCAATTGTGTGGAGACTATTCGTTTGTTAAATGAGGATAGTTATCTGAAGTCTCCAGAACTGTTGAACGTTTTGGTTTCTAAACTAAGCGTTCTTTTGCGGACACGATGGGCGGATTTCGCTTCTATGCGTGGCGAAAGTCGTGGAAATATACAATTATTCTCCGACTTTCTGCTACGAGAAGCGGAGCTCCAGATTAGGTTTGGCGTTGCCGCTGAACACGTAGCTGCCACATCACATCATGTGCCACATACACCACCTAACAGGGACAGGGTGAAGTCTACAGTTATTTCACCACCTAAAAAATGTTTATTTTGTAATAAAGAACATTTTTTGAAGGATTGTGTCCAATTTGTCAAATTGACACCTAAAAATAGATTACAATGGGTCAAAGACAATAAAATTTGTTTTAAATGTTTGCGCAAGGGATCGCACACTTATAAAACTTGTAAGCCTAAACAAAAATGTCAAATAAATGGCTGCAAACTTAGTCATCACAAGTTATTGCATCTTGACACCGTTCAAGTAGATGACAGTGTACACTCACACGATACGACTGACGATATTCCCTTGCAGATTCATACGAACAATACGGATATTTCCGACACATTCAACACACAACATGCACACGTAGAGACATCATACTCAGTCCAAACATACTCAGACATACGCAGACCACTCCTTAAAGTGATTCCAGTCACTGTAAGTGGTCCGTCGGGTAGCGTCAATACTTTTGCTTTATTGGATGATGGCTCATCGTCCACTCTGATTGACGCTCAAATTACACAACAAATTGGTGTTTCTGGTCCCACTCGTGTCATTCAAGTTGATGGTGTCGGCGGTTTGTCTCGGCGAGCCACTATACAGTATGTGAATTTTCATATTAAGGGTGTACACACACTTGAAACACATTTAGTACGTAATGCTAGATCAATGGTAGGTTTGGGAATCTCCAAACAATCTGTTTCCGCGAGTGATCTACAAGCTTACTCCTATTTGTCAGAAATTCAAAACTTTATTTGTTATTCAAACGCTAAACCTATGTTGATAATCGGCATTGATAATTGGCATTTACTTCTACCCAAAGCTGTCCGCAAAGGCACGCGTTCCCAACCAGTCGCTGTAGAAACTTCTTTGGGCTGGGTTTTATATGGTTTCGGATGTAGCAGGAGTAAACCGATTGTTGGTTATCACCATACGTCTGTTTCCCACGATTCAGATAATTTAGATATATTGATTAAAGAGCATTATAAACTCGATTCTAATGGTATTTGTAGACATGAAGCGCGTAGTGTAGATGACGAACGCGCTCTTCGTATTCTCGACGAAACGTCACTACGCTTACCATCCGGTAGATTTGAGACCGGTCTCCTATGGCGCGCGGATGAATTAGCTCTTCCTAACAGCTATGATTTAGCATATTCGCGTTTTAGGATCCTTGAAGTTAAGATGTCAAGGGATAAGAACTACGCTGAGTTTTATAAAAAGAACATACACGCGATGATAGAGAAAGGTTACGCCGGTGAATGTAGCAGCGAAGACACATCATCCCGCTGTTGGTATTTGCCTCACTTTGGTGTGGTAAATGTCAATAAGCCAAGGAAGCACAGAGTCGTTTACGATGCTGCTGCCAAGTATCAAGGTGTCAGTTTGAATTCGCTGCTCGTTACTGGGCCTGATCTTTTACAACCTCTTTTACATATTTTATTTCGCTGGTATTTGAGCGAATCTTTACCCTCACTCTGCGAACTTCATATTTTTTCAGATGCAAGTGAGTTAGCTAATTCGTCTGTGGCCTTTTGGAGGTTCATTTACCCAGACGGACGTATAAGACTAGTTCTAATCAGCGGTAAGGCTCGTGTTTCTCCTTTGAAGCCTGTTTCGATCCCTCGTCTGGAGCTTCAAGGCGCTCTAATAGCAGCTCGTTTAGCTGCAACAATTTGTGAAGCTCACACGAGAAAACCATCAAAAAGATATTTCTGGTGTGACTTGATGACGGTTCTGGGGTGGCTTCGCAGCGACGCGCGCTCATACAAGCCCTTCGTGGCGCACAGAATTGGCGAAATATTGGAACTTTGTGACAGGTCAGAGTGGTTCTGGATACCATCAGCACTAAATGTAGCCGACGACGCCACACGGATTAAACCCGGACGCATCAGTCCTTCCGACAGATGGTTTGTCGGGCCAGAGTTTTTATTGTCATCTTCAACTGAATGGCCTTCAGAACCACAGGCCAAAAATCTAAATTCATGCCATCTTGAATTAAAACCTGATAAAATTAAAGTCCATTATAATAATTGTCCAGCTATGCTCGCACCAGTCACGGCCGACCCTAACCGGTTTAGTAAATGGATGCGACTGGTACGTGCAACTGCACTGGCGCATAGATTTGTATCTTTTTTAAAACTTAGACTTCAATGTAAAGCAACCGTGTCATCTCGATGTCAGGAAATTCACGCAAATTGTCTCGACCTCACCAACTTGGCGCCCTTACTTTTGAAGAAATGCATTTAGCCGAAACACATATTTTACGAAGATCTCAAGCTTCGTCGTTTCTGGATGAAATCCTCTCTTTACAAACTGGCCAAGTACTTTCACGGCACAGCAAGCTCATCACTTTATCACCCAATATGCTTAATGATGGTTTGCTACACGTAGGAGGTCGAATAGATGCAGCGGAAGACGTCCCAGAAGAGTTAAAGTCTCCAATATTGCTGCACGGCAAAGACATAATCACACGGTTAATGATTCAGTTTTACCACGAAAACTCAGCTCATGCAAGCAACGAGCGTGTGATTAATATATTAAAAGAAAAATATTATATTTTAAAGTTTCGCAGCACAATCCGCACTATCGTCCGTAGCTGCGCATTTTGTAAGGTTCGACAAACCATGCCGCACACACCAACTATGGGCAACCTACCAGTTGCAAGATTAGTCCACCACAGACGTCCCTTCACCTTCGTTGGATTAGATAATTTTGGGCCTTTACATGTTTCTGTTGGTCGAAGAAAGGAGAAGCGATATGTAGCATTGTTTACCTGCATGACATCGCGAGCCATACATCTGGAATTGGTACATTCTCTTTCTGCAGACTCGGCCATGATGTGTTTACAGCGTTTTATGGCACGTCGAGGAACCCCGGCTGAAATATTTTCTGACAATGGCACTGTGTTTACTGGAGCCAGTGGCCTAATTTCCCAACTATATGATCCTTCCATCCCAAATTTCGCAGCTAACCATGGTTTTAAGTGGTCATTTATACCACCGTCTACTTCATTTATGGGAGGCGCATGGGAAAGGTTGATTAGAAGTGTTAAGATGGCGCTCTCTGTTACTTCAAAGGAACGAGCTCCAAATGAGTTTGGGTGTGGTAGACGTGGGAACATCAGGAGGAGTTTTGAAACGCCCAGTCAGAAAATTGGCACATTTAGAAGTTGGCGAGGTCGAGACCAATGAGCGTTAGTTTTGTTTATTGCAAATATTTGTTGTAAATAATTGTTTTCCTTTTATTGAAATGTGTTATGTTTTATTATTATTATGTTTTTTTATTACCAAAAAATGGGGCCATGTTCACGAATACTGACGTTTTATACTTTTTTATATTTTTAATTGTATTTTGACATAAGAGTGGTCAAATAAATATCTTTACCAAGAGGATGTGATTTTGCTTTAAATACACTTTTAACACAATATTTCGGTACCTGAACCAGCACAAGTACAGTCCTTATTATTTTTAATAGAAACCATCGAGCAGTTTGTGGTCAGGCTCTCGAAGACCATGTTCGATCGAGCCGACCACAGCCGCCTCACCCAACTCCAAGGAATCGCGCCGCACCGCGCCCTATCAACGGAAGGCCGACACCTTCCCCGAGAAGAGGTGAAAAAGACGACCGCATAGGGGCCACACCCCTGCCCCTCCAAGAAAAAGCTAAGAAGAGCCACTGACCCGAGTGGCTATCATTCCCGGTCAACATAGACCGGGAAAAAAAACAACAACCAGCGGGCCGTCAACAATAAAGAAAACAGCTTTTCGTCAATCAACTTCCACTAATCCTTAACTTTTAAAAAACCAAAATATATTGTCATTGCCATTTTTTTTTAATTGTGACACTAGAGCAAAAGATAATCCTTCTTAGTTCGCGGTCGCTTCAGTCGTCGTCACTGTGCCGGCCAAAGGTGCTACTTCACTCATCAAATTGGGAAGGCCAAATGTTACATTCTGTTTTATGTTTATTCTTTGCCCTAACCGTAAAGTGCTTCGGCCGTTAAATCCGTGCCTATTAATAATTACATACACATTACTTGACTGCAGCGATGCCAGATTGACAATTAAATATTTATTACATAAAACTGCATAATACAGTTACGTTCTATATTCTAGGGCGACCGTGGTGTAGTGGCTGTGCAATGGTTACGATAAACCGAGAGCACGGGTTCAAAACCACTTGCTGGTACCAATGTATCTATGATATGTGTACTTTGGTTGTCCTGTTTCTATGATACAAAGCACTTTAGTATGTTTTTATTGTGACACGACATAAGCCTGATGTTGATGTTGAGTGCGGTCCAAGGATGCAGGTAAGTGCTATTTACAGTTAAATAACTATAAGTAACTATAGTCACTTCTACTATGCCAGCCTAGTTCGAACCGGTAACTTACAAACTGATCTCGAAACGCAACTGAGTTACTTAACGGTGTGTACACTTGAAAGTGGTGAAACAACTTCGAATCGGCAGATTGGGCATCACTGCCTAGCACTCCTTTACGAGCCAGACACGGACCAAATTTCCGCCTCTTTTTTTATATTCACAAATATTAGTAATATTCAATCTAATTAATAAATATTACAAATTAAAGCTCTGAAACATATATTTGCTCTGACCGGGAATCAAACCCTGTCGCCGAATTCACAGTTATTTGACTGTAAATTCGGCGACAGGGTGACGTATTTACTCGTTTATTATCACAGCTTAGTCTAATTAAAATTTAAACTAAAAATATGTAGTCTGGCATCATTGCGAGTGCTCCAATTTTGACGAATACCCAAATCATTGAAACTACCAACCACATGATGGTAAACTAGATTATCACCAATTATCCATTGGGCAGATAGCATTTTTTTTTCGGTAATGGGAGATGCTCGTAGATACATATGTATTTATCTAGTTATAAATTGTAGAGAAAATTCTTGGCCACGAAATATAGAATTGAGTTCACTATTTTTATCTGGATCCCCGCACTTAAAAAGAGCGCCTGGCTATGTAGCTGCATGTAGATGTTTCGTTATCTATTTACTTTCGTTTTACTTTCGTTTGAAAGTAAATTGACGAAAAGAATTTATAAATCTCAGATCTCAGATCCCGACCAAATCAGAGACACCCTCAAGAAAGCTGGGGTGCCTAGTGCCCATTACCATAGAGCTTGTATGAAGAGAATTGTAAATGTGAAGTAAGCGCGGGAGTTGTGTCAGGATCGTGACAAGTGGCGCTCCATTGTGTCTGCCTATCCCTGTGGAAAAAGACGTGACAATTTTGATTGATTGATTGATATTTTAAAATATTGGTGGTACAACCCCGGTTCAGCAGACTGGGTACCACTGCCTACCACTCTTTAATGTTTTTTACGCGTCATAAGTTATTAACTAAGTTGTGTTAATGTATATATGACTCTATATTTTGAACACTACTTCACTATTAATATATTAAATACCTTTATTTGAAAGTCTATTTACCCATTATATAATTTGCGGGAGGAAAAGTGAAAAACAAAACTAAAAAAAACAATTTACACACATGTTTAATCTTAATAATAAATCCATTTAAAATCAACATAAACAAATACAATATTATGCAACAAATGAGATACAATTGTTTTAACAATAATAAGCTATTTCTTATTATGTTATTAAGGCCCTATTCGTATTAAATTAAAACGTTTTAAGGCAGTGTATTTTAGTTAAAATATGTTTCATCTTTTTCTCATCAATTAAAAATAAACATATGCGTAAAAGAGACAAAACACGTTTTAGTTTAATTTTCATGAATAAGTCCCTTAAATTGTATTGTTTACTCTAGTATTGTGAGCTATGAACAAAGAAATTGAATTAAACATAAACAATTTTGTTAGCTACGTACTGAAATCAACGGAAAAGTAATTAGACTTTTAGATATAGTGCCGGTTCTAACTAGGGTACGACTGTACTCCTCCAACCGTGAATTGAAATCCAGCTTAATATCAGGCGGGGTATTGTCTTATATCGAGCCACAATATATAAAAAATCGCACTATTAAGTTGAAGAGAATTGTAAATATAAAAGAAGTGAAAAGGATCGTGAAAATGGCGTTTCATTTTTCTGCATGTCCAAAGCGTGACATGTTAGTTTAAGTTCTTTTTTATAAATATTGTGTGGAAAAAAAAAGATTAATTTTTCGTAATTTCTGCTCGTAGACTAACCTCGTTAGCAATGCGTAAAAATATGCCAATTAAAAATCTAAATCAATTAAATCATCAAAAGAGTTGTTGTTCATTAATTTTACCATGTTGGCTATTAATTTTACCTACTATATTATACTATACTAACAACTAACATACTCTTTTCATTTACGATGATTTTTTTTACGTATTTTGGGAAAATATAATCACATTTCCAGTCACAAGTCCGGGACACTATATCCACAGCAGGAGATGCTTGCCACGCGATTGACCCGGCGCACCCGCACGGAGAATCCATGAACTTATGAAAATGGAAGTAAATTAATAAAAAAGTAAAAAAATTATTAAACGTAAAAGTATGATCAATGAAATAATTTCAAAAACATACAAAAACACGTTAAACTATTTTCGTTTAATTTAATAATCAGATATAGATACCTTTTATTATTCTTACGAAAACGAAATTACAGCCAAACGCAAATTTTATTTACCTAAACTACACTTCATAGCTAACACGAACGCGATTAATATAAATTGAACTCTATGAACTTCATCATAAAGCATATAAAAGATTGTTTCTATTGGTTATTTCTTATTCAATCTCAATCTATTTTGTAATTTAAATGCGTATAACGTAAAACAGCGTGAAATAAGATGGCAGCAATTAGCAAGTGTTTAAATCTCACTTCCGATCTCTATTTAAATACTTTAAGACACATACCTATCTATGTGTCTTAAAGGAATTTGAACAAGTGCCACAGGCGTGGACGAACGGTTAGCGATTGCTTTGTTGCGCGCGAAGTCCTGGGTTCGATTCCCGGTCGGAGAAAATATTTCTTTCATAGCTTTTATTTGTAATATTTAACAATAATATTAAATATTGCAAATATTTGTTAATAAAAAAGGTGGATATTTGCTTCGGGTCTGGTTATCAAAGAGTGGTAGTCTGCCGATCCGGGGTAGTACCACCACTTACAAGTATACAAACCGTAAAGTGATTTGTCCGCGTTTCGGGATCAGCTTGTAAGTTGCCGGTTTCAACTAGGCCGGCATAGTGGATGTGACTACAACTTCAGTTATGGAACTGTAGTAGCAGTCACCTCCATTTATGGACTACACCCCAGCTTCAAATCAGACGGGTGCTGTCAAATGACGACTCGTCACAATAAAGGCGTGTTAAAAAAATTATTAATGTACAATCTACGCAGCGCCATCACTCTTTAGATAATTAAACTAATATTATATTTTTCGATTTTCAACATAAGGAGTTTCATAAAAATACACTAGATGGCGTGGTTTTTGCGATCGCTATTTTTTATTAATACGCTTTTATAAGCTTGGGCCGTATGTATGTATGTAACTATGTAACGGAATCTTTGAGCACGATTTTTAGCTATCTCCAGAAGTCTAATTAATTCGAAACTTTGCATACGTATTAAGAGCTAATGACAATGCAATAATTTGTTAACAATTTCCCATTATCCTTGTTAGGACCGCCAGGATTAATATATTCTTTTTATAGATCCTCTATGAGAGAGTGAAAGGGACAGAGCTAATGCGCGAGCGCTCTGCCCCTCTCACTCCCTTTTAATTTGAATGTACTTTGATCGTACTGCAGTCTCGGACATCGTACTAAAAATAAAAAGTAAATAATAGTTTAAAAAAACTAACAAAACACGCTTTTATAGCAAACCGAACTAAAAACTAGAAAATAATTTTTAAAAACAAAGAGTTTATATTACAGTAGCAGGAAGGTGAAACAATCAATCATAATTAATTACTTCAAAATAAAATTATAATAAAATTTAAATTATAAACAGAATCATTTAATTCAAAGGGCCCAGACGTCACCCACCATTGTCCCTACACAGCCTTATGTAGGTGGAATATTGATGTCGAGAATGGCAGAGTGTATGTCGCCCAGGCTTACAGTGGGGCTGCGCAAACTATTTGTAGTTGTAGAGAGAAAAGTGGTAAAAGGGTAGTGAATAGTGCCCCTAAGTCTGTTTTCCGACCAAATTGGGGACATCCCCAAGAAAGCTGGGTTGCCTAGTGCCCATAATCACAGAGCCTGTATGAAGAGAATTGTGGATGTGAAGGAAGCAAGGGAGTTGAAGGATCATGGCAAGTGGCGCTCCATTGTCACTGCCTGTGGGGAAAAGGTGTGACACTTTGATTGATTGAACAGTCAAATTCTTGAATCGTTTTTTGTGCATTTCATCCTTGAATGGTTTGATAATAAGGTGTTATTTCACGTTTGCCTCATCTTCACTTCCAACTTGTCTATTTTATATTAAGCTTACTCATAACATAAGCACTCATAACAACGAATCCATGGATGAAGTGTATACAAACCACAAAGCCAACATTACTTTGGTTGCTGTCGAAATGCCTTCATTTAGCGATTATCATTTTAAATGCTGTATCACAAATGTTACATTTCTGAGAAAAATTAACACTGGTCTAGTGGTACGTACGAGTTTAAATTTAATTATACAAACTGAAATAATAATAATAATGTAACTGTCGTGAAATAAAAAAAACGTAACAAGATGTTATTTAATATCAAATAAATAACCGTTACAAGCTTTATATTAAAAAAATCACGACAACATCCCAAGTACTCTACACACTTAAAGATTTAATCAAACTGAGTCGAAAACTAACTTCGGTGCGATTCGTTCGCTCGCTCAGCCTCCCAAACAGACGCGAATTTCTGCGTCATTCAGATAAGCGCTATAGGGAAATTATTTTATTTACTTTAACATACGAGGAGCATAAAATAAAATTGAAAAATGTCAAGAATATTAAAGCATTTTCATGATGTTAAGTAGTATAAGTTTTTAATTTAAACTAGACATAATCTATATTGTTAATTTAATTGTACGATTCTCTATATTAAAAATATACTTAGGTGCAAAACAGCCTTCGTTGTTTTAGTACCCTTCTGAAAAGTCCTTTCTAAACTTCTGACAGTGAGTGGTGCACATCAATACATCCGAATATTTGTATCATGGCTTTATTTTTAATTTTACAAATATTTGTTAATAAAAAAAGAGGCGGATAGTAAATTTGACTGCTACTTAGTTATTTAAGTGAGTAGCAGTCAACTCCATTCATGGACTGCACTCCATCTTAACATCAGGCGGGGTGCTGTCATAAATATGCCGAGTGATAATAAAAATTTAAAAACTGTCCTGGTCATCAAGTAATAGAAGACAAACGGAATGTTCAATCCCGAAATGTATCTGCTCAACACGCTCTGACGAATATTCTGGTCCAATTCAGAATGTGATTGTTTATTTGGCCACGTGAAAATAGCTTTTCTCCAAATTGTCACGCCTTCCTGCCACAGGGATAGGCAGAGACAAAGGAGCGCCACTTACCACGATCCTTACACAACTCACTTGCTTCCTTCACATCCATAATTCTCTTCATACAGGCTCTGTGGTTATGGGCACTAGGCAACCTAGCTTTCTTGAGGATGTCTCCGATTTGGTCGGCAAACACCCTCCTGGGCCTGCCTTGTTTAACGCATCCAACCACATCAGATTTATAAATTCCTTTCGTAAATCTACTTTCACTCATCCTTTCCATGTGCCCAAACCATCGAAGCATTCCTTTATAAATCCTTGTCACTACATCTTTCAAACCACATCTATCACGCAATGTGCTATTCCTTATTCTATGCGCTATTATTCTATCCTTATACTCCACGTACACTCCTTAACGACCGCATTTCTACAGCGTTAAATCTACTCTCATGCTTCTTCTGCCATACCCAACCTTCACTTCCATACATTATTGTAGGAACAAGCACCGCATTATGAACAGCCATCCGTGACTTTTGGGACATTATTTGGCTGTTCATTATACTATGAATGGCACCGTTTACTACGTTACCCTTTTGCACTCTCAATATCTTCATCACACTTCCCATCCCTAGTAAACATACTTCCCAAGTAAACAAATTGTTTGACTTGTTCCACTTTTCTTTTCTCCATTAACTGGTTATAGTGGTTCTGATCAAAGATGAGACGATCTCGATTTTTTACTAAGTTGGGTCGATTTAAAAATATTGATAACCCAATTTGCAAACCGAATTGATGAATTCGATTCAAACCGATTTTTAAACCAAGTTGCCAAGTCGGTCCGACAATCTAAATTGCCAAATACACAGTATGTTTTGCTATAGAATTTCGGATGTGTATGACTATACTTTGTAAAATTTAGCTTGGGTCCTATGACAGATGCCAAAATGACTACTAGTCCCATCACTATTACTCGTATTTTTGTTAACAAATGTAACCTTGACGGAGCGGCAAGATTTCTTTTTGTTACATGATTTATTGTTGTTAGTTTTAAAAATTATTGTGTTATTATTGTATGATAAATATTATTGGTAAGCTATGGTTGTAACTACGAAAATAAATAACTTTGAAATGAACGATCGAAGAGAGACGCTGCTACAATGTTAAGTCGTCCGAAAACTACTCATGTGTCACAGGACCCAAGCTACATTTTACAAAGTATGTATAAATAAATCAGGTGTCTGATCTAAATATAAACCGGTTTAGGACTTAACCCGGGTTGAAAAGTCGACTCGTTACACCTCTAGTTCTGATGACAACCTGCCAAATATCCAGGAGTTGATAACAGCTTGCGGTTAACATGATAATGATAATTTTAAGTTAAATAAAAAAGAATACAATTTAAAATAGTATATTTATTAGGATAAAGTACAATAATATAATTTCATAATAAAAACCATTACATAAGTCTCTCTCTGATAAAAAATAAAGCTCATTTTGTAATGAATTTACAAAATTAAGCAAAAATCTCAATAATTCGTTGTAATATATTTTTTAATTGATTATTCTAAGCTGACGAAATTTAACTTCTAATTAGCATAGGCTAAAACAGGTTTTAACGTGGTCACGAGAAACCGTAACAAGCAAAGGAGGTTTGTTTTATTGAGTCGACTTGCCTGGTGGTTATTAAAGGAAGGCCAAGAGTGACGACGACTGAAAAAAAATACTCAGTCACTGTCACTGTGCCGGCCAATCGCTTTAATACCTGTTTTAACATATACTAATTGAGTTTGAATGGTCCGATTACACCAAATCTATTGTCTATGTATGAACACTTATGTAAGGAAACGTTCAGCATTGTAAATGTTAAAATTGATCTCAGGTAAATGTACTCTGGTAAGTTAATTTACTTTAAGGTTTATAATAACGCCCGGTTCCTATATCTGTCAAACGGATCGTTTTTGATACAAACAATTAAATTATCTACCAGGCGTAGGTCAAAACCGTTCAGTCAAGTTACCGACAACTACTAGTATAAAGTATGAAACAGAGTAAAAAAAACTGATTTTTAAAATATTTATTTGTCACACGTCAGTGAACAACGAATTGTTACTGTTACTGATGACGGATAGTTTATTATAGGAACCGGGAATTAGGCAAACTGTTTGGCCCAACCCCCAAACTTATGTCCCGAGGGTAGTAAATGAAGACAGTTTATGAAATGACTGTCTGCAAGTGACTTTTTGGCTCTTATAAAACAGTTATATTGTGGTATAATGTTTGTCTGTCCAAGTCAGAGAAATATTATACGACAATATTAAACCCGGGAATGACAAGGAAAATATAGATTTCCATTACTAATGTTATATCACCCAAAAAGAGTTTGCTTTTATCTATTATAATTTATAATGCATTAATTATTATTATTTTGCCACCTGCTAGGAATATTATTGTTAATAAAACTGATTAATCAAGTTTACAAGGTAGTTTTGAGTAATAACTTGTAAAAGTTGTCCTGTAAAGTTACAATGATACTCCTAGCAAGTGTCGATTTAGTTTAAAATGTTTTTTTTTTATTGTACTTATGATTTCGTAGTTTATCTCCAATATAACAAAACAAAACTGTCCTATTAACAAAATGTAAATGAAATATATTTCTTATTAATATCTAATTTATAATATTTACAAAAAAACATACAATGTCTTCCTATATCATTGTTATAAAGAAAAATGTAAATATTATTCACATTGTGTTAAACTACCTAATTTATTACTCCAACGTAAACTGTTGCATGTATCAAATACGATAGGCGACGCAATACTCAATCTTTTACTAGGATCAGAATCAGCGTCTTTTATAGTTAGGTAAGCTTAATATAAGTGCGTTATTCAATAAATGTACTCTGAAATATAAATTGGTTAAAAACACAATGTGAATTGCAAAATTAAATCTAATATTTTGTACAATATTTCATTATACCTACACTAATTAATTAATTATTCAAAAACTATATTTAATTTATATTTCTTTTATAATGTTTGTCAGGAGTTTTGGCGGCGGACTACTAGCAACTGGAAGTGTAAGTATAAATAATTAAATACAAAAAAGATTAAATATTTTTTTTTACCTATAATCAAGGAAATAAGGCTTAGATTTAATAAAATATAATTTTTGAATAATTAAATAACAATAGTAATTATAAACGATATAAGGCACATTTAATAAACAAAAATACCATTAACTTGACTAATATAAAAACTAAATTATCCTTTTAATATATTTATTCATTTCAAACCTAACCAAAAATATTCAATACTTAATAAAAATAGTTTATATTTTATTTTAAACATTTAGATTACCGCTATATTTTTATTAATAATGCCAACTTTAAGGTGGGCAATTATATTTTAAGAAGATATGTTATAGGCGCTTTCAACGGACACGTTAAAACTATGCTAATAAGCAAACCTGAACTCAGTGTCACGATGCAGAGCAACATATATTTGTCTCTTTTTTCTATGTACATACTTGTATGTATGCCAGTCGTGATTGATCGTTCAAAACTCGTGCCATTTGCCAACACTAAAACTTGTGTAGGTGACATATCTACCTCATTTTACTTAATATCATTGATGGTGGGTATTTATAATTTTATTGGAGCTATAACAGATATTTTTAATTAAGGTTTATACAGTTATTTTTAAAAGTAATGGTCACTTAGAAATAAGTACTCTCAATTCCAAATATTAATAAACATTGTGTTTAATAAATGTCTCTACGAGTTAAAAAGGAAACAACAATCGCTATTATTCTTGTCTATAATCTCACAGAATATTATACAGATATATATTTTAAAATAATAATTATATTGAATATTTTTGGCTAAGACTCGTTTCGGATCAATAATATGGCGTAACGCCTGCTGGTAAATATAAGAATTACTCGCATTCAAAGGCTGTTTTGTACATTTTTAATAAATCTATGACGAAAAATACAATTTGCTATAGACGTCTACGTCTTGTATACGGTTAATTTCCTTTTAAACTTAGTGTTACCACAAAAAATAAAATAAACTTGTTTTATGTCTTATTACATGACGTTTGACTGCATTGTAGTAAGACTGTAAAGCTTTAGCTAGTGCGATTTACAAAATATTTAAAGACGGGATTGTGTATTCAAATACGTGTATATCTTTTATTTGTACAATAGTATGAACAACTTTTCCTATATTTCGTTCGCTCAATACAAACTATTGTAAATAAAAGAAACTATTTATAGTACTCGTAGTTTTGTGAACATAGTGAGAGTATTATTTTACAAGCACGAGATATTGATTGATTTAGAACAGAAAACCCGATAATAAATATTTTTATATAAATTGTAAGAAATGTGTACATTTTGCAATTTGTATTTTGACCTTAATATCCTCAAATTAGCATTAATTTGAAGTAACTTAATTGATTTGTTACAAAACGTTTGCGTTTAAATTGTTTTTTCGTCATCGACTCGTGAGCGTCAGTCAGCCATGCTGTTTGTGTTTCGCATACACACCGCTAGATGGCGCAACACGTGAGAAGAGGCTTCTGTTATCTGAAAATTTATAATTGATATATTAGTAATTTATTGCATATCTTTGTAATATATTTATATTATTCTTTAGAAAATTGTTTTTTATCTATGCTTGTATAATGTTTTCCCCGACCTACGCGGGTATAACGGGTGTGAAAAGACGAGGAACAAGGACGCAAAAGCCGCCATGTCTGAAATTGTAAGGCCTCCAGAGTTCGAAGTTTAATTTAAAATATATAGCAGAGTTTATCTTTAATTTATAGGAAACTATAAGGAATAAAAATCACCTATTCTTAATGAATCCGAAAGGGTCGTATAAAAAAGAGGGTTAAACGTATTACCTGGGCGCTATTCTGGTGTGCATCATGTGTGGCGGAACCTGTCTTCTTTCAAGGTCGTCAGGCCCAAGCTGCAGGCCTGCCACTAGCTGCATGATCTCACGCTCCTTCTTCAATTCCTCGCGACCGTTTTCTACCTGTAAATCAAATATATAAAGATTATTTCGCTGTTTTTTTAATAAGTATAATATTTTCTCTGTTACAAACATGTTTTCGCGGATATCTGAAATCTATTTACTGTATTAGGTTATATCTCGCTATAATATATAAATCCATTGCCCTGTGTGGTTAATATTTTGGGCACATTAAAAGGAGACATATAAATCGGAGGCGACTAGAAAAATTAAAGTCGAGGACAATGTTTAAAAAAAAATCAGGAATCTACAATGGTATCCCCATTGTAGATTCCTGATACCATAGAGAGGATTATGATCAAAATCCGCCATTTTTCGTTATCTCTACCTATCACTGTGAGAATCAAGTGACATTAAGTATTGACAACAATACTTTAATGGGGTGATCACCTAAAAATATATAAATCTACCTCATTTAAAAATAAAAACAATATACCCAGAAAAAAAATTAATAAGGCAAAGGCTCAAGTTCTAAGACAGCTTAACCTTATGTTTATTTAGTGACAGCGACTGTGACAGCCGTAAACTGACTCTGTTTTTGCAGTCGTCGGCACATTTGGACCTCCATCATGCTTAACATAAGGCAGTATCTTTTTTTTATCTATATTTATTGGGAGCTTTTGTCTTACAGGCAGTATCAAAAAATAAATTAGTAGATTATTTAATTTAAGCTGACGTTAGTCAAAAGCCACATTCCATAGAAACTTAATAAAAATCCAAAAAAGAAATCCTAACGTACACAGTGCTAAGTCAACCATACGAGTTTTTACAAAAAAAGAAAGCTAGAAACGTACATAAAAAGTCGTTAATCAATACTTATTTCGCGAGTGCTTATTAATAAAGACACGCATAAATAACTTGCCTTAGTGACATGACCTAATTAACATAAGTATGTATTTAGTAACGGTATCTACTTCAATCAATGAGTCAAATTATCACGCCATCTCTCCACAGAGATAGGCAGAGACAAAGGAGCGCCACTTGACAGGCTCTGTGGTTATGGGCAGCCCAACTTTCATGAGGTTGTCTCCGATTTGGCTGGAAAAAACCCTCCTGGGCCTGCCTTGTTTAACACATCTATCCACATCAGATTTATAAATTTCTTTCGTCAATCTATTATAGTCAATTTATTATTATTTACTATCTATGTAGTTTCGTACATGTACAAAATGTCTTACTTAACTTTATTGTCTTTTTACTGTGTTTCGACATATGACAGCACCCCTGTGTTAAACTGGAGTGTGCGGTCCATGAATAGAAGTGACTGCTACTACAATTAAATATCTGCAAATAGGCCGACTAGGTAGTTGAAACCGGCAACTTTCCGTCTAATCCCAAAACTCGACGGTGTCACTACACGATACGTAGACTTGAAAGCGATAGTACTACCTAGATCAAAAGATTGGGTACCGCCGCCTACCACTCTTTAAAAAAACTAGACTACAATATAAGTTATTTTTTTTAACAGGGTTACTGTTATTCACGGGCTCGTTTCTTACACTTGAGCTTGACATCAGGGGGCGTGCTGTCATATGTCGAGTCAATAAAATAATTTAAAAAAACCTAGATATGCGTTGTGCACGCCTAAAGGTCACCAGTGGACTATTTCGGCCTAAAGCCATTGCCGCTCGTTGATTAGCTCATGACCCTCGCAAAAAGTGGAAGATATGTTCGGGGAATCGACTTTGTGACCTCCATATATTAAATGCCCCTACTAAGTTATATAGTGCGAAAAGCTAACATAGAGATTATAATCGAAAATGTCAAAACAATGCATAGAGTTGAGCCCACACACGACCCGAAGCATTGCGAAATGTCACCCGTCAATATTGTGCTTTGTGTATAACCTATTTACATCGAATTATGGTCGTGTATGATAATAACGTTTAGTTGACAGTTTAAAGTTCAATAATTTGACAGAGACAACCCTTAGACAATATGTTTGTATTGTGACTCGACATATGACAGCACCTCGCCTGATGTTAAGCTGGAGTGCCGTTCATGAATGGAGGCAACAAGTAAGTAGCAGTAAGTAGCAGTAGTATCCACTATTCATAGCTTTTATTTGTAATATTTAATTATATTAAATATTGCAAATATTCGTGAATATTGTTAAATTGAGGCGGATATTTGCTTCGGATCTGGTTATCAAAGAAAGGTAGGCAGTGGTACCCAGTCTGCCGTACCCGGGTAGTACCACCACTTACAAATATACAGACAGTGAAGAGATTCAGTCACGTTTTGAGATTATCTTGTAAGTTTTCCGGTGCCAACTAGGCCGGCATAGTGGATGTGCCTACTACTTACAGATATTGAATTGTAGTAGCAGTGACATCTATTCATCGACCACACAGCAGCTTAACTGCAAGCGGGGTGCATTCATATGTGGTCACAATAAAGAAAACGGACTAAATGTGTATAAAGAAGTTATTTATAGATAACCTAAAAATATTAAAATAAATGCGTTTATAATTTATATTTGCTAACAATACAAATAATGTAACACTTTTCTGTGTCTCTATCGTGAGTTTTGCATGGACATGATTTTTTAAATTACTTTTTTATTGGAACTTGACATTTGACAGCATCGCGTAGAGTGCAGTCCATGAGCGGATGTTCATGCTACTTCAATTTAACAGCTGTAAGTAGCAGTTACATCCTCTATGCCGGCCTAGTTGAATCAGAACCCTGACCAATTAATTTCACGGTCTGTATACTTGTAAGTGGTGGTACTACGCTGGGTCGGCAAACAGGGCACCATTGCCGACCGCGCAACTTCAATGGGAATGACAATGAAATTCATTCCTATTTCTCAAAATGTCGCTGTTAGTGTCAAAAACAACTTTTATTCATTCAGACAATGAGTTTCAATTAGCTTGAACTGTTTATGAAAATTAGCAATTATTCTCAGTGTGTTGCGGGGTCGCAATTTTTATTTTGAAGCCCATTCCCATTGTCATTGAGTTACGCGGTCGGCCGGCAAGCTATTTCTCCCACGCAGGAATTGATGTATAATTCATATTAGAGCCACTCAGAAAATGTTAATGTCTGCGTGTAATAAATTAAAATTAATTAATGTACATTTTATGTAATAAATTGCAAACGCTCGTTTTAGAATATTTTAGACAATGCAAAAACAATTATTAATTAAGCATTAATTGCATTGCTGTTTGTCATGTACTAACTTTTAAAGTGGGTCATGTCATGCACGTGTATATACTTTTTTTTAATGTGACTCGACATATGAGCTGTCATATGTCGAGTCACAATTAATAAAAGCTGGAGTGTGGTCACTGCTACTACAATTCAATACTGTACGTAGCAATCACATCCACTATGCCGGCCTAGTCGGAACTGGCAACTTACAAGCTGATCCCGAAATGTGACCAAATCACGGTCTGTATACTTATACGCATTTTAAATTAAATAGTTAAAATAAGTTTTTTAATGTGACTCGATATATGACAGCACCCCGCCTTATGTTAAGCTGGAGTGCGGTCCATAAATTGAGGTGACTGCTACTTACAGTTTACTGGACTGGAAGTAGCAGTCTTAGTTGGAACGGTGACTTACAAGCTAATCCGACTACTGCAAAACTCACTCAATCACAAAACATGTTATAATGCGATTAAAATAATAATAGGACGCAATCGGCGCCATTTTGTGACGTCTAACTCTGCAACCAACTTCACTTTAGTATGGTGTCTTTTTCTTTGCAGTCCTACAAGAAAAAGATACCTTTGTATCAGTCAAGTGAAGTAAGTCAACATCCAGTCCTATTCTTATTCTAATAGCATTATAGTAAGAGTTCTTCATGAAACATTATTTGGAAATGTTTTCATAGGTGTAAATAAGTGACATTGAACAGATACGTGATAATTGTGACATACCAATGTGAAGAAGTATTTTATTACGAGATGCCTTTACATTCTTTATGAAATAAAAGATATGTTCTATCGCGTTTATTTGATTATTTAAAAGTTTATATATTGATTATCTAGCGGAGCATGATTCCGCATGTTAAAAAATGAAAGGAGATCTCCTACAGTACACGTGTTGCGTACTGAGCTCAACTTAGCCGGTGACGTCTTTTCGTTGAAGCGCATATTATATTGATTACTTTATCGGTAAATCGTTTGCGAGATATTGGACACATGCAACGCCATCTAGCGGTAGCATGTAGCGGTCGCTATAATTATATTAAATGTTATAAAATGAGACGGGTATTTGCTTCGGGTCTAGTTATCAAATAGTGGTAGGCAGTGGTTCCCAGTCTGCCGATCCGGGGTAGTACCACCACTTACAAGTATACAGACCGTGAAGTGATTTAGTCACGTTTCGGGTTCAGCTTGTAAGTTGCCGGTTCCAACTAGGTCGGCATAGTGGATGTCACTGCTACTTACAATTATTGAAATGTAGTAGTAGTGACCTCCATTTATGGACCGCATTTCCGCTTAACATCAGGCAGGGTGCTGTAAAACAAATAAAAAGACAACATTGCCAGTCAGCCAACATCTCTGCCTATCCCTGTGAGAATTGAGTTGTGTAATGAAATATTTCTAATTCCTAAATGCGTTCTCAAGGCGACGCCTTGAAAGTTGCTGACTTTGAATTATTAACAGCGGCGTAGAGTCGTGACACACGAGCGGGCAGACGCGGTGCAATTGGAATAAAAACACATTTGCTTTGCAAATAGGGGAGTTCATGGGAATCAGGGTGAATGGTGACGCGATAAAGTGGTTGTTGGTAGTAAATTAACCAGGGTCGAAATATATACTATATGTAAGGCGACCGTGGTATAATGGCAGTGCAATAGTTACGCACACCGAGAGCACGAGTTCAAAAACCATTTACCGGTACCAATGTATCTTTGATACATGTACTTTCGTCACCTGTTTCTGTGATACAAGCACTTTAGTAGCTTAGTAAGTATAGAAATGTAAAAAAGTGACTAGACGTATGACAGCACCCCGCCTGATGTTAAGGAGTATGGTCTATGATTAGAGGTCACCGCTACTGCAATTCAATAACTGTAAGTAGCAGTCACGTCCTCTATGCCGGCCTAGTTGGCACCGGCAACTTTGTCAATCAAAATCAGGGAAATTCCTTATATTCCCTAATTGTAGACGCAAAGAAAACGATAGCGTCGTGAAAATTAACACTGCCTATCCTTATAATAAGCTGAGATATTTTAAAACCACTGTAATACTTCCTAAACCAAACATGTAAAAGAAATTGATTGATTTTTTTTTATTGTGACCCGACATATGATAGCTCCCCGCTTGATGTTAGGCCGAAGTGAATGTCACTGCTACTACAATTCAATAACTGTTGAATTGTAATAGTAACACTCCTTAACATCAGGCGGGGTGCTGTCATATGTCTAGTCATTTTTTTATATATTTCTATACTTATTTCTTCCTTCAAATCCACAATTCTGTTCATAGCACTTTTTTTACTTGACATCTTCCTATTCACGGCTTTCCTATGTCCGTTCCTATGTCACGGATTTGGTCCTATGTCACGGATTGGTGCGTTAAACGTAGGTCAGGCTCGTTTAACGCATCTATCCACATCAGATATGTTATGTAAATGCGTGTTGTCGTAATACTTTCAGGCGAGGAATCTGCGTTATGAACAAAACGTGTTTTAAGCGATATAAGGATGAGATTTGCACATCACTCTCGAGCGTGCGTACGAATAATTTACCCTTTTATAACATTTTGTTAATTTACAGAAAACCGTGTACTAAATTAAATATCTAGGCGATTAAGTGTCCAATTTAATAAATGACTATTCATATTTACGACAAAAAAGTCGTCGTGGTTATCGCTTATAAAACCGAACTTGGAATTAAATACTATTTTTGTAATAAAATTGCATTTTTTTTTCTTAAACAATATAAGTAAATTCTGTTCGATTAAGTGTTTTTTTGAGCATTTCTTCTTTACACATATATTATTTTGAGTTGATAACATTTCAGTTATATAGTTATTTGATCGTCAAAAGTACCTCAAAATAGGATATCGTCGAAGATCAGCAGCTTGTCTAGTCGATATGCGTCTATGATACAAGCACTTTTATGCCTAACTACTACTAAGTTAGTGTTTGGTGCATTCTAATGTGTCTCTTAATACAGACGACCTAGTTTAGGTTGTTTTCTATTTACTAATATGGATTTGTACTATTAACTGGCTTTTATATGAATAAACATTAGATAAGTATAAATCTAAGTTTAAATAAAACTATAGTTAAAAAAAAAACAAAAAAAACACGCTTATAAGTAAATAAATTATAGTAAACAAGAAGAGGCCTAAGGTTTACGGTTGCCTCAGTTTCCGTCACTATGCCGGCCAAAATAAAACATTTTTCAAGAAGTTATTGTATTGTTATAGGTTTTTAATGTGTGTACAAATTTTCATATTATTCAGACCTTTTTTTTTAATTGTGACTCGACATATGACAGCACCCCGCTTGATGTTAAGCCAAAGTGTGGTCCATGAATGAATGTCACTGCTAATACAATTCAATAACTGTGAGTAGCAATCACATCCACTATGGCGGCCTAGATGGAACCGGCAACTTACAAGCTGATCCCGAAACGTGACCAAATCACTTCACGGTATGTACACTTGTAAGTGGTGGTACCTCTAGAAGTGGATGAAAATTAATTTGAAAGATGTCGTTAGTTCCATACATAAGTCAAGCTAACAAAAGCGTGTTAAAAATATATATTATCGATCTAAGAATGAAGGCGACTGCTACTACAATTAAATAACTGCAAGTAGCAGCTGCGTCCACTATGCCGGCCTAGTTGAAATCATCAACTCACAAGCTCATCCCGAATAGCGACCAAACCACTTCACGGTCTTACACTTGTAAGTGGTGGTACTACCCCGGATCGGCAGACTGGGTACCACTGCCTACCACACATAATTTTAAAGTTTTAAAGCGTAGAAATATTTTCAAAGTGTCTCACATTAATGAAGAACAGCCTCCATGTCGTCAGGTTTTGGGCCGAGAAAGTTTATAAAACACACACAAAAAAATAACCTGTCTGTTGAGTTTCTCCCGCCAAAATATCGAGTCATTGACCGCTGATTGGTCACTTGACATTTCGATTGTTTGATTTACAAAAAAACGTGTGGTCTGCGTGTGAGCGGCCGTGGTACGTTACAGAAGCGACTGTTACTTATTTATTATTCGAGATGTGCTGAAGACTGAATAACTAATACTTTATTTATTATTATTATTTATTAAAATCTTAATGCACAATAGTACAAAGGCAGACTTAATAACTTACTTTACGCGAACTTTGATTAATAAATTGAACAAATATGAAATATGCGGCTTATAGTGTAATTAAAATAAGAATAGGACGCAATTTGCGCCATTTTGTGACGTCTAACTCTCCAACCAACTTCACTTTAGTATGGTGTGTTTTTCTTTGCGGACCGTCAAGTAAAAGACACCTTTAAATCAGTGAAGTGAAGTTAGTCAACAGCCCGTCCTATTCTTAATTAATTAGTATAGTACTATTTTATTAGCGTTATATTCTCTCCGTGCCCACGATGGCTACAAAGCTCTCGAAACATCAGAATATTAAAAAAAAAAAAGTAAAATCAATAACCAAAACGCGATAATAAGCCGCATAAAATGTATTTATTTCATTAATTTAATAGTTTACAGTTGCTTCAGTCGTTGTCACTATGCCGGCCAAAAGTGGTTTTTTTTTTTCACTAATCGCTTGAGGAAGCCTAAACTATATAAGATGGGGAGAAGTCGTGGGCTGGTGCATTTCACAAGATCTACGATTCGATCCACAGAATGCAACCCTAGGTTTAAAATAGTTCCTAGATTAAGTTCTTTTTGTAAATTAATCAAGTTCAAAATCCTTCTTTTATAATCTTTTATGAGGTCCAAGAGTGACGACTGAAAAAACAGGATTGTTCACGGCTGCCTTAGTCGCCGTCATTATGCCGGCCCAAAAATGATCTAATCTTTCAAACCAATCTTTGATTGGTTTGAACTATGGTTTTCTAGTTTTTCGAATTATACCTATTTAACACTTTTAGTAGCTTATTATAGAAATGTAAAAAATATATTAATTATTTATCCACCTTACAAAAACTCGTTGAACCATAAACGCCCCTCTGTCAGACTATACACGACCAATATGGGTGCGCCCGGCCGCATTTGGGTCGTGTATGAGCGCAAACACAACTGCGTCCACGAATTGTGTCATAAGTGCAAAACTGCTACTTTACAATCTACAGTAGAGCGATGAAACTAAAATAACCGATTTAACTTATGGTTTGCCTTATCACTCATCCTTTCCATGTAGCCAAATCTTCATTGACGAAAAGAATTTATAAATCTCTGTATGGATGTGTAGCGACCGCTACATGCTACCGCTAGATGGCGTTGCATGTTTCCAATATCTCGCAAACAATTTACCGACAAAGTAATCAATATATATGCGCTTCAACTAGAAGACGTCACCGGCTAGTTGAGCCCAGTACGCAAACGTAGAAAACTGTAGGAAATCTCCTTTCCTGTTCCAACATAGTGGAATAATGCTCCGCTACAGATGCGTTAAACGAGGCAGGCCCAGGATATATTTATTATTATTTACATTTCCATACCAAGCTACTAAAAGTATTATAAAAACAGTACAAACTCGAACCCGTGCTCTCGGTTTGAACCATTGCACTGCCACTACACCACGGTCGCCTTAAATTATCTTTAAAACAAAGTTGTTTTTTTTTTTGCATTTCTACCACTATTCACGTGAGCGGTTGTATTGTAAGATGAAAGTCCACTTATGTAACAAAACATGTGTGTAATTTTTATGCTAAACGCCCATTTCCTTCATATTACAACTTTTATTACGTTCACATAAAATAAATGTAAAATTTACAAGTCATTCTCCATTCAAGTATAATTTTGTTATATTACGTGCGACAGTCCGTCCGTCCATGCACAATTTTTAGAGTTCCGTAGCGAAAAACGGAACCTTTATAGATTCGTCATGTCTGTCTGTCTGTCTCTCCGTATGTCACAGCTACTTTTTTCCGAAACTATAAGAACTATACTGTTGAAACTTGGTGAATAGATGTATTTCTGGCCCCCAAATGGGAATCGATATCGAAACTTATGTTTTAATATTGACTTGATGTTCAAACACGATTTATGTACTTTTCGCGACCGACTTCCGCTTTGTCCTTGAGATAGAGAATAAAAATAGAAAAAAAAAACCAAAAAATTTTGGGGTTCCCCGCACTTGAAACTAAAAACAAAGTTTCTATGGATAGGTCTTCAAAAATGATATTGAGGTTTCTAATATCATTTTTTTTCTAAACTGAATAGTTTGCGCGAGACACTTTCAAAGTGGTAAAAGGTCCCCCCCCCCCCCCCCTGTAACTTCTAAAATAAGAGAATGATAAAACTTAAAAAAATATATGATGTACATTACCATGAAAAATTCCACCGAAAATTGGTTTGAAGGAGATTTAGTAAGTAGTTTTTTCTAATACGTCATTAATCGTAAACCGCAATACCTCCCACATCCAGGACAGAAAGGAAGGTCAATCAAGGTGTCATTGTAAAGATGTTGACCAACAAAGAAAAGTCAAGCTGTAAATGATAGGATAGTTTTCAGTTCAAAACCATCAGTTTTTTTATGCTTTTCATGGCTCAACCATAGATTCTGATTGTACCGTTCTAACGTATTCTAGGTCAAGCTATAAAACAAATATTTACTTCAACAGGGAATCGAACCGGGGTCTGGAATCGCACAATAATACCGGTTTTTTTTCTGGCACTAAACCAAACAATCATATTTTTTTTTGTGACACGACATCTGACCTCGACTCGCCTGATGATAAGCAAGAGGGAACCAAGAGTGACGACGACTGGAATAACCGAGTCAGTTCCCGGCTGCCCCAGCCGCCGTCACTACGCCGGCCTATGAAGTGTTTGCTTTGAAGCAGCTATTTAACGAATTAAACAAAGTTTATGCGGCTTATTATCGCATTTATTTTAAGTTGATGATTGTATACAATAAACGTGATAGTAAGCCGCTAAACCTTTTTTAAAATCATTAATTAATGTTCGCGCAAAATCTAAGAAATATATAAGTAGCTTTTGCAATGTCTATTTTAGCAACCGAAACTATCCAACTGTATCACAAATGCAATCACCAATTGCAATAACATTATTCAATATTATAAACATTGCAATACGTATTTGCAGGGCCGTCTTTACCCGGGGGTTCAAGGGGTGCGGTGCACCCGGGCGCAGAGTCTTAGGGGGCGCATGTCGACCGCCATAAATTTCGATAGGTACCTACTACACTGAGACCACGCGAGCGAGCCTTGACTTTCGCACCCCGGCGCTAAATATGCTTAAGACGGCCCTGCGTATTTGCTTTTATTATTTCAAAATTTATATTCGTAGATTAAGTTAACGTTAGAGGTAAAGCTCTAACGTTAAAATGTTCATGTTCAAAAATCTAGACCCAAACGTAGCTATCTAAACACATATAACGCTAATGGACAACTCTTTTGTGTACACTGCAACCGCACATTTGAAACTAAAATTTGTTTTGCGAGTCACATTAGAGCGCATCATGGTACTGACTAAGGAGTCGCTGTTGCTGGACACGGCAAGGAGATCATCATCATCACTATATAGAATCGGAATCTACATAGTACTCGTAAGTTAACAATTATTGAGTATCATAAATAAAAGCTACAATGCGATTAAAATAAGAATAGGACGGAATCGGCGCCATTTTGTGACGTCTAACTCTGCAACCAACTTCACTTTAGTATGGTGTCTCTTTCTTTGCGGACCATGAAGAAAGATACACCTTTGAATCAGTCAAGTGAAGTTAGTCAACAGCCCGTCCTATTCTTATTCTAATAGCATAGTATGAAACAAATATAGCCCCTAGTGGGAACCGAACCCGGGACCTTTACGCAATCAAATAAAGTTTATCCCTAATACTCGTACTTATTACGTTTTAACATATACTTATTTAGATAGGATTATTCATTATAGGACGGCTTATATATTGTTTAATCTAACTAAGGATTATTCCTCTTTGCCCCTCGAGTGGCGTCCTTGGCATGACGAAGTAGTTTTTTTTTTTCGTTTATTTTTTTAATGCATTCCTGTCAAGGGATGGGGCGATTTGAAAGGGCAAAATGAAATAATTCGTAAGATGTACCTAATTAAACAAAAAATATACCAAAACTCCCACGAAACCAATTAAAAATAAAATATAAGGAAGTCCCTACATAATCCGCGCGCTCTTATCCAATAACCGATCGGTAACTAATGTTCGACATAATTGGCCAATCAACGCGTTGATAAGTGTCAACATTTGTGTGATTGACCAATGAGCTGCGAGGTAGGTTATGTTACTTTCGCGCGCTAACGGTTGTTCGTGAATGCAGCGAATTCCTATGAACGTGTCATCGAGTTACGTCGCCGCAGCGCAACTGCTCACTTGGAACATTACATTAACAAATTGATTTGTAAACATTATTGTCACAATGTTACTCATTTTATTATTATTGTAACTCTATATCTGACCTCGACCCGCCTGATTGTAAGCATGAGAAGGTCAAATAGTGCCAACGACTGTAAAAACTGAGTCTTCTATGTTGCCCTAGTTGCCGTCGCAATGCCGGTCGATGGTCACGCATCGCTTGAAGGATTCAAGGTTATAGGATGGAAAGATGGTAAAACACATGGTCTGGTAAAGCATTCCACTTGTCGATTTGGTCAATAGAATGTGGATGCTTCTCCTGACCTGTGCGGGTATGAAAAGACGAGGTAGGAACAAAGTTTACTTTTATTTATCAAGTAGCTGTATTTAAATGATATATTTAATAATTTGTCTTTGTCAGACGATACAAAAGCTATAATCGTATTTTTTAAATAACTCAATTGCACTGCAATTAAAAGCTAAATTGTAATTAGTTTTATTAATACAAGTATCAAAACTACCATTTGATCTTTTATACATAATTGAAAATTACAAAAGTAGTACATAAAAGACCAAAATGAATGATGTCCTTTAACTTGACATAGATATTAAAATTATTGTATGCTTCACTATGCAGCAGTACACCTACACATCTAATACCTATGTTAACAATAAACTATTTTGATTTGATCATAGAAAATGCATTTGACCAAAGGAACAGTTAGCTAATATGTGAAATTGCACCCTTGGAGTTGCACCGTAATACCATTTAAGGTGCAATGAATGCATCAACGTAACGTAACGGAGGCTTCACTGGTGAGTGACGTCACCAATGAGGCCTCCGCAACATAATATCAACTCGCCCAACCACCATTACATGCTCACAACAACTTGGAACTTGTTTTCAATGCATAAGGCAAGTTTTAAGAGTGGTAGGCAGTGGTACCCAGTCTGCCGTTCCGGGGTAGTACCACCACTTACAAGTATACAGACCGTGAAGTGATTTGGTCGCGTTTCGGGATCAGCTTGTAAGTTGCCGGTTCCAACTAGGCCGCCATAGTGGATGTGACTGCTACTAACAGTTTTTAATTGTAGTAGCAGTGACATCCATTCATGGACCACACATCAAGCGGGGTGTTGTCATATGTCGAGTCACAATAAAATATATATAGTTATATTTTTTTTTCGAAAGCCTTGGAGTAATCGCTGGGCGTTGGTCGTCTCTTTGGCATTTGGCAAAGGTTTCAAAACTACCTTTTTTTCTCGTAGAAACGAAGATCGCTCGAATAACTGACAACCGATAGGGAAGAAAGGTTCTAGATTGGAGACCACGAAGGTTAGAAAGACGCAGCGTAGGTAGACCGATGAAAGTCACCAGTAACCAGTGGATCCAACTGGCATCTTGTCTTTCGGAATGACGGTCTAAGGGGGAGGCCTATGTTCAGCAGTGGACGCCTTCTGGCTGATGATGATCCTTTTTTATTAAAAAAAAAAAAAACACGGAATCACGGAACTTCCAAACTGTTACTGTATTCTCTGAGGTTTTTGTTTATGAAATAAAAAAATATTGCTGCGTTTTTTAAATGAAAATAAATCGGTTGTTTTTTAACAATAAACTAAGACTTTTATACAAAATAAACTAATCATTTAGTTTTAGCATACTAAACACATCATAAGAGTAATTTTAAATCTTGGTAATATTTCGTAAAACAATTTCGCAACAATGGCGCAGCGGGTTAACAAAAAAATCTCAGGTAACTAACTAAACGTTGAGCTCACGAATTCTTCTTCGATTGCGTATTAGCTTAATAATGAAAAAAGGTTATTACCAAAATAAAAACGAACTTTAGACTTATGTCTTACCAGTTAATAAACATCGAGGCTTTGAGATTAGTAATTATTATTTTTAATCGCAAACAGATCCGTATATAAATATTATTTTGGATACAAGTTCAAATATAATGATGATCATGCCACGTTTGCCAACAGACATTGTTTAATATTTTCTTAGATTTTTTTTACATCTGATTTCGTCCCACCTGATCATAAGCAAGAGGAGGTCCAAGAGTGACGACGACTGAGAAAACAGAGTTTGTTCACGGCTGCCTCAGTCACCGTCACTATGCCGGCCAAAGGTGCTTCTTCGCGCGTCGCTTGAAGGATCCAAGGTCATAGGATGGAGAGAACACATGGCAAAGCATTCCACTTGTCGATTGATCTACAAAGAAAAGAAGCAAAGGACTTTTTAGTTCGACTACCGATTCGGTCGATAGAATGCGGACCTGTGCGTTTCATAGCTTTTATTGTATTTAATAATATTAAATATTGCAATAGTTAGTTAATAAAAAAAAGAGATGGATATTTGCTTCGGGTCTGGTTATCAAAGAGTGGTAGGCAGTGGTTCCCAGTCTGCCGAGTAGTACCACCACTTACAAGTATACAGACCGTGAAGTGATTTAGTCACGTTTCGGGATCAGCTTGTAAGTTGCCGGTTCCATCTACGCCGGCATAGTGGATGTGATTGCTACTCAAGTTATAGAATTGTAGTAGCAGTGACATTCATTCATGGACCACACTTCGGCTTAACATTAAGCGGGGTGCTGTCATAATGTCGAGTCACAATAAAAAAATAAAATAAAATAAAACACGGTCGCCTTTTGAGATGTCGAGTATCAATAAATGAAATCGGTAATTTGTAACTAATTCATTAGTGAATTGCATAGTAATTAAGTTTGCTTATGAATTGTCCCACGGAATGCCGCCATTGACCCGCTCCGATGACTCTTACTACAATGCTTATGTGAACCACATTGTAATTTCAAAGTCAGTTTAATGACCACACTAAACTGAAACGATGCCTTTGCGATAAAGATAATAAAATTAATGTTATATTTGTTTCGTGTGCTTTGTAGATAATACCTCTGTTGAAAAAAATAACTGAATGTTTTCGTTTTCGACTAAATAAACTAATATTTTTAAGTTCGAATAGTATAGATACTCAGGTATACTGTGAATTTTAATTCTTTATTGTGACTCGATCTGACCTCGACCCTCTTGATGGTAAGCAAGAAAAGGACTAAGAGTGCCGACGGCTGCAAAAACCGAGTTTCACGGCTGCTCCAGTCGCCAGATCTACGCCTGCTTCTGCCAAACGTGCTTCGTGTTCATTTCCTTCACATTTCAAAAATTTTTATGCCACCCATACATAAATTTTAACCTTTAAAATTGTTTTGTTCCCTTAAGAAATATTTTTTTGAGAATTTGCCTTTTTTGTTGAATTCCTCACCGATATCTAGCATTGCGTTTAAATAACTTAAAGCGAAAGGGTTAAAGTCGTGTCGAGTCCATTTTTAAATTGCCCCCCTTAATTATCAAATTGCTCCCCTGTGAGGCGTGGGCCCCACGTTGGAAAACACTGGTCTGAACGGTCGCCTTTCTTCGGGACCGGTTGCACCGGTGGACCGGAATTGAGTCAATTCCGCTGCACACGTTTTAAGCACAACCGCTGGGATACCATCAGGCCCACTGGACTTCCGGATATCAAGCGATATCTATCGTCGATCCGTGAATTAACGGCGAAGAGCTCAGCCAAGAGATCGGTCCTCGCTTTTGAAGCAGTGAGGAACGACAGATGTTAGATTTCACGGTTTTCACAGGCCTAGTTGTTGTCACCGGCAACATACAAACGCGACTAAATCTTTTCACTGTCTGTACTTTAGTCGTCCTGTTTCTATGATGTAGTATTTACATTTATACGTACGTTTGATATAGACGAACATGGTGGACATTTAAATTAAAAGATTCCTACAATTTTTTCCTACAAATGCATAAGTACTTCGCAAGAGTTCAAAGATTTCATTATAAGTTACCAAGGTGAGTGATATAATGCGATTAAAATAAGAATAGGACCGAGTCGGCGCCATTTTGTGACGTCTAACTCTCCAACCAACTTCACTTTAGTATGGTGTCTTTTTCTTTGCGGACCGTCAAGAAAAAGACACCTTTGAATCAGTCAAGTGAAGTTAGTCAACAGCCCGTCCTATTCTTATTTTAATACAATTATAACTGTTTATACATACTAAGTATATGCATATTTACATATGTAGCAACATAAAAACTAGTACCAAACAATGTGTATTAATAATTTAATATTATTTAAATGTATGCATATTACTCATTATTATTATTACTAAGTTAACCCACGAAAACACATAACAACTGAATAAATAAATGAAATAGGAATTAGGCCGCCACGATGGATACGACTGCTACTTTTATTTATTTAACTGTAGTCGCTGCTATACATGGGCCACACTCCAGTTTACAATTAAAAAAAGGTAAAAAAAGAATAGATTTTTGATTATTATCGTGACACTGTATCGGATCTCTGATGGTAAGAGGAGGTCCAAGAGCGCCGACGACTTAAAAACCTGATTCATTTCACGGTAGCCTCAGTCGCCGTCACTAATCAGGCTAGAGATGCTTTGTCACGCTTTGCTTAAAGTATCTAAGATATACAATAAAGTATCTAACACATGGGCTAAAGTCTTAGCCCATGTTCCATTTGTAATTGCCCTACAAACAAAGGATACGCCGAACCTTTTTATTTGTTTAGTTAGTTATTTGCGGGCTCGTTTCCGCACTTGAAGTCCTCTTCGGTTTCTTTGTACGTTCTTCAACTGTTTTATTTGTTTAGCTAAAATTGTTAATAGTCGCCCTAGCTAAAATAATCCAGACGTCAAAATTTAAAAGTTTAAACCTAGAGTTTTGGCGGGCAACTGCAAGTGACAGGACCCGCAATTTCGAATTATTTGAAAAGTTCGTGTTTTTTAAAAATATTAATGTGTAATAACGGTGAAATTGTTATCCAGTAATCATTTTTAAGTTGATCGAGTAAAACAAGTAATTTAAAGCTGCGAAAAGTGTTTCTTCGTGTTCCCTCCAAGACTCCTTCCGAAGTTTAAGTAAAGACATTCCGCCGATTTACTAAAAGTCTAAAACGATGATCATCATCCTCACTATCATCGTCATCTTGTGATGAATCACTCGCGTGGTTCATCTTCTTATTTATTTGACAATGTTTTAACATTGAACCATATATTTTTACTTTGACACTGGCAAGTTAAATACTAAAGCCATAAACAAGAAGAGAGAAAGAAAAAAGTTTAAACCCAAACACTATTCTATTCACGAGAAAGAGTGCCGCGCGCCACAATGACATACTTTTATCCCAGTTCTGAACATCCTGCTCCTTTTCAAAACTCGTGGTCCGTTTGATTGTGATCAGTTTGAAAAGGATGTAGTCCTAAATAATAAATGGAAGTGGTAGAATGATTTAACATAATGATTTGTCTCAAAGTCTCAATGCTGTCGTTAAGGAGTGTATGTGGAGTGACGATTAGCGGATAGAATAAGGAATAACACAGTGCGTGATAGATGTGGTTTGTAAGTACAAGGATTGACAAATGGAATGGTCCAATGGTTTGGGAAAGGAAGGGGGACGTGGAAAGGATGAGTAAAAGTAGATTGACGAAAAGAATTTATAAATCTCATTTAAATGGATACGTTAAACAAGGCAGGCCCAGGAGGGTGTTCGCCGACCAAATCGGAGACATCCTCAAGAAAGATAGGTTGTCAAGTGCCAATAACCTTAGAGCTTGTATGAAGAGAATTATGAATGTGAAGGAAGCGAGGGAGTTGTGTCAGGATCTCGGCAAGTGGCACTTTATTGTCTGCCTATCCCTGTGAGAGAAAGGCGTGACAATTTGATTGATTGTCTTATATTCAAAATGCCATCCCAGGAAAATGCAAATGGCCGCCATCAAGACGCCTTATTGGGATTATATCTGAGAGTGTTTGAGTTTGGAATTCGAGTGTCATTTAACCTTCTAGGAAGGCATTCTAGCAACCTACATACAACAATAGTGTACAATCGCTACTAGCAATTAGGAAAATAATAAACAACTTTGAACCTTAACACGTGTAAAATAAGACACACGTGTTTTAACAACAAAGTGAAACAATGGCGACTTTACAAGAACATGAAAAAAAGAAAATTACATTGTTTTTTTTATTAGTCACTCACTAATTGTGTTTATTAGCGTTTGTAGATTTACTATGAAGAGCGGCCGATGTTTTTTTTAATAGGTATGGGATGTCAAGATCAAACAAAAGAAAGGTAAGCTTATAACATTTGACTTTTTACGAACTGTGCAATTTTTTTTACAGCTTATGGTTTAGCTCAATTCCCTCTTGCGCGGAGTACTGTTCGCATCTCTGGAACGGCTCTAATTAACCCCCGACCCAAAAAGAGGGGTGTTATAAGTTTGACTTGTCTGTGTACCTGTGAATCTGTGGCTCTGTGTATCTGTGTGTCTGTCTGTGGCATCGTAGCTCCTAAACGAATGGACCGATTACGATGCGGTTTGTTTCATTTGAAAGCTGACGTGATCGAGATGGTTCTTAGCTACAATTGATGAAGATCTGATCAGGGGTTTTAAGGTCATCAGCTCGATTTGTTAGCTGCGGTAGCGATCTTAGACGCGCTGTTTAGGACGACAACCCTTGTACGTCGCTATGCGACGAAGATTGTTATTTTATGTCAAATAAATATGCCATTGTTAAAACACGTAAAAAATGTTATAATTTTTCCCTTAAAATATTCATATGGCGAGGTTGGTTTGCAGTTTAGATCGATTACCTTGATTGAATATTTTAGGGGAAAAATTATAACATTTTTTACGTGTTTTAACAATGGCATATTTATTTGACATAAAATAACAATCTTCGTCGCATAGCGACGTACAAGGGTTGCCCGTTCTAAACACGCATAAGGCTGGGAATACACGTCCGATATTGCTGAGCAAATTATTTACAAATCGGAAGTAGGAATCGGACGTCTATTTTGTTTCTGTATTCTGTATGAAAACTGCACCTTCAGACAATCGGATCGGCCATAAAATCGTAAGCGCCTTGGCGTTGTTTCCGATTCTGACATCCGATCCGACTATCGGATCTGACGTGTATTAAGTATTCAAACAAATGTATGGCACGAGTGCTTTCCGATTGTCTGATCAGACAATCGGATCGGACTATCGGAGAGGAAAATCGAACATGTATTCCCAGCCTTATAGGTATTTACTTTACTATTAAACAAATCTGTGACTTAACATTTGAAATAAAAACGTATACAAATACATGTGTGTTTTAACTGGTACCACTGAGCTACTCTGATGATGGAACTCGAAGGTAGGAGACGAAATCCTGGATGTGTTCAAACTTTTTTTTGGTATAATAAGTTTGGACTTATTAGATTTGTCTTGAAGGTAGGAAACTAAGTGTAGAAAAGTTAGTGCGATAAAATAAAACATTCCGGATCTGAAAAATCTGATCATGGATCCTCTCAGATCAGCAAATCAACAAGAAATGGACCTATAGTGCTTTAACTAAAATTGTTACTCACTATGAGCCATTAGCTGGACCGTTATCAAATTAAAGACCGAGAGTATCTGATGAGGAACCATCATGAATCCTCTCAGATCAGCAAATCAATAAGAGATAGAACTATAGTGCTTTAACTAAAATTGTTACTCACTAAGAGCATTTAGCTGGACCGTCATCAAATTGAAGACCGGGCAATCTGATGATGCACCATTATGAATCCTCTCAGATCAGCAAATTGATATCAATTGATTAGCAAAAAAAAGAGATAGAACTGTAGTGCTTTAACTAGGCCTTTAGCTGGGCCGTTATCAAATTGAAGATCGGGAGTATCTGATCATGAATCCTCTCAGATCAGCAAATCAATAACAGATAATATCATAGTGCTTTAACTAAAATTGTTACTCTCTATGAGCCATTAGCTGGGCCATTATCAAATTGAAGACCTAGTGTAGTTATCTGATGATGCACCATAAGGATCCAAGGGATATTGAAGGGATATAACTATTGAGCCATGACTAATGTTGTTTATTACTATAAAGCTGATGATATGACCAAAGTGGTTCCAGGCGTTTCGGGGGTTCCTTTAAAATTTTAATTTTGATTTTATTGTAAGATTCATTGCAGCGCCGAGCTGTCCAATGGGGCCCCCTATGTGCTTAAGTCGACTTTATACTATTATATATCTTAACTAAAGATTACAAAGGCTGCAGCTATCGATCGAAAGTACTCGTATGTTATATATAATATAGCTTACAACACCCCGCTTGTTGTTAAGGATGAATAGATGTCACTGCTACTACGTTATAATAACTGTAAAAATTCCTTCACGGTCTGTATACTTGCAAGTGGTGGAACTACCCCGGATCGGCAGTGGTACCCTTCCTACCACTCTTTGATATCTAATATCAGCGAATTGGTAACTTATTACGCTAGTTCATCGCCTTTATTTATTTTTATTCTTGTGGCTTCACATATATCAGCACCCTGCTTGATGTTAAAGCTGGAGAGCCGCATCCCTCAATGGAGACGATTACTAGATTACTACATGTAGTTGCAGTTTCCAGCTGATCCCAAAACTCAACAGTCACTTCATGTTCTGGACCCCGATTCTCTGTCACCAGCTCTGTACACATGAAAGTTGGGATACTACCGCAGATCGGCGGACTGGGCAAATGACCACTAACAGTCTGCCTACCACTCACTTAAATTAAGTTTTGTTTTACTATGTTTCATCTTTGTCTAAAACAATTTGATTGATTGAAATATGTACATATATCAATATGTGTATACTAACCAACAGTATTTTTATAGTCGAATTTTAAACTCTGTAAAAAAGGAGCAATTTTGTTTTACTTAATTTTATGTTATCTGCGTGTTTTTGTGTTACGTAATACTTCCAAAATTTCTAACATCTATTAATTCGTATAAACGAGTTAATAAACGATTAAGAGTTTAAGATAAAGTGTTGTAATTTAGTACAGTTTATGTTAGTTTTAGAACTATTAAAAAGTCAATAAATTCTCTCTAAGAAACTCAGATAGCCGAGTTAGGTATATTTATGTATGTAGGTCTGAGGTTTAAATGTTTTGAAACCTCACACGATATTCCTGTAGTTATGAGTTAAAAAGCAGTTTTTTTTTACTAAGCTACTAAACGTCAAACATTTACCATCAAGTGATTTTGAAATTCTGCTTATGGCCAGCCACTACACCACAGTCTTCTTTTTGTTAATTTTGAATTTGTATTTGAGAAATGATGACTCACTATAACAACCAATTATTACTTCAATCTGATGATTATTAAAATAATTAAAATTGTTTCCAAATTGTATATTAATGTTAGCAAACGAAAACCTGTTATGTTGCATTTTTCGTGCGTTCACGCCATTCGCTCATTCGATATGGGTTACGTGAAGAATATAATGTCGATTAAACATAAGGTTTATCTAAGTGAGATTAGGTCGAATGGAATAGGTAGGTAAACATTTTGTAATAGGTCGTGCCACGATGGCATTTCACTGATCCTTATGACATCAAGGTGAACAACTAAACCGAGTAATATGCAAAGCCGTAACTCACCTCAGGAGGTGCGGCGAACTTCAAGTTAGCGAGGCTGCCGTGCGATCGACTTCTGTGCTCCTGTCTGATACTGTATGAGAACGCTCGCTCGTTCATGTGACCTTTCTTCCTGTATATGCCGCCCGCGTCGGGGTCCACGTCCAGTCCGTTCATACTCTGAGCCGGTTTTAGCGCCGGCGGCGGTTTCGAGCGGCGCGGGTCCACTGTCGCGTAATGCAGGCGACCCCTGGTAGGCGCTGGACCGGCGTACTGACCGCGCGGCAACGTGGCAGCACCGGCCGGCCTGGCTAACACTAACATGGGAGGCGCAGGCGCCCAGCCAGCTGACCTCGGTCCCCGCCCATACGCGCCCGGAGTGGCCATCGTCGCATATGTTTCATCGGCGGAAGCGGAAGACTTCTTCTTTTGTTTCTTGGTTGTGGACTTCTTCTTGACCTCTTCCGGTGGCGGCGGGGGCGGTACGGAGGCCGGTCTGGATATCTGCCGGGGGCGAGGCGCTCGCGAAGTCGGGGGACTGTCGCACGATTCGTCCGTTTCCCCTAGCCACACTTTGTGGTTCTCATCTCCATCGTACAGCTCGAGTTGGTCGTCACCGTCGAGTCTGTCGGTCCCCGCCTCTCCTCCTGCCTCTAGCCGCCGCGCGTATGAACTGTCTGCGTACGCGTGGAAGCAACATCTGACGAGCGCGTTGGCGGCCGCTTCACGGCGACACACGAATGCGTGACATTCCAGCACCTTGATGCCGCGCGTGCGACGCAACACGGCGGCGAACAACGGCGGTCGCCGAGAGTGCGAAGCGCGAGCGAACGGAGAGTCCAGGGGCAGGAAACGAGCGCCGCCGTCGACGGGAACTCGCCTCACGGCGGCGCAATAATGCAAACTCGAGATGGGGAAGAAGCGGGCCACCCTTCCACCGCCGTCCTGCACGTTCTCCAGCAGCACACCGTTGGACCACACGGACAGCCATGAGTCAATGCCACCAGTGGCACCTCGCTCGGGGTACAACTCCTTGAGTGGCTCTTGCACCCCTTGCAGCCCCTCTTTGCTCTGTTGGGGCACAGCACTGCCAAGGTAGAGCACGCGACAGCGACATATCGGCGTGGACTCCATCACATCACAAACACTGACACACTAGCACAGACACGCGCGGCCGCGACACATCCGCCTCGAGCGACGCCGGCGCGGAGAATGCAACATGGCTGCCGCTGAGGTGCGCGGGCGCAGCTACGGTGACCAACTCAAACAACAGCTAAAGCCAGACATACAGCCTTTAGAAGGCTTTCAATTGTCGCAGAACAAACGTGTTGATAATAAACAACTTCATAGTTTTAATTATATGTTACACTGCACTGCAGTCCATGAATAGAGGCGACTGCTATTACAGATAAATAACTGCAAGTAGCAGTCACGCCCTAATAAAACCGGAAACTAAAATGTTTAAAACACGACTAAGTCACTTCCTGTTTGTGCATTTGTCAATGGTGGTACTACCCCGGTCCGGCAAACTGGCTAGATACCACTACGACTTTTAGACAGCCAGACGCAAAACAAATCTTTTTTTGCAAGTAATTGTAATTTTCAATTTCATTATAATAAATCAAGAAATAAATCTTTGATCCGACCGAGAATCGAACTCGTCACTTGACGCGTAATAAGCAACGTGCGTTTCTTTTTACAGCAAAAATCTATTTTATACCTATACAATAAAGGGCAATATTAACAAAAGTAGATAACAATCGCAAAGATGTCCTGCATTGCGCTCAGGTAAAGCAGGTGCACCCTACAGCAGAAACAAGTCAACATACCATTTGCGGACGCACCTGTGAGACGCCACACAATAAAGTTTTATATCTAGAAACCAAAACACCACATACTAAGTGACCATTAAGTTAATAAATCTAAACTATTCTATTTAAATAAACCACAAGTTGAAAAAAGATTTAGTTTAGCCCTTTTAGTAATAAAACTAAAAATTAATAAATAATCAATACATAAAAAACAGTAAATAATACACACAATATATTAAAAACAATTAATTTATTCGTAATATTGATAGTTATAAATAAATTGTAAAAAAAGCACACGCCATTTTTTTTGTAAATAATTTGGCCAAGTACTTAGGGATTCAGCCATAAATGACCCGTGAATGGGCTAGTGTTGTGCCCGGCCGAGTTTTCACTTGTCGACGTCACGTGGACGCGATGGAATGTGACACGCTTTTGTTTCTTAAATCGATACAGACGAGCGAAGGTCATCACTATCGATACATTCACTAAACAGCCAGTTATGTTGATTTTATGAAGTTTTGTTAAAGTAAGGTTGCTTGTACCCACGTTACGCCCTCATTCCGACAGGGATAGGCAGAGATTATAAATCAATCCACGCTTTTATCCACGATCCTAATACAACACTCTGGAGACCGTAAAAAAATACTAATGACAGCATTTTGATGTTAAGCTGAGGCGACTGCAACTACATTTTATTAACTAAGAGGAGCAGTCGCATCCACTATGCCAGCCTAGTTGGAACCGGCAACTTACAAGATGACCCCGAAACGCGACTAAATCACTTCACGGTCTGTATACTCGTAAGTGGTGGGTACTACCCCGGATCGGCAGAATGGGTGCCATCGCCTACCACTCTTTGAATTCATTACGAATTAGTTTTTTTAAAGAGCTTTAGTCATGATCAATTAAATTGGAAGGGGAAAGCATCCCCATTTTATCGACCGAATCAGTAGTCGAACCAAAATGTTTGGTGCGTCTTTTCTTTTTAGAACAATCAACAAGTGGTATTTTCTTAGATTTTGCGCGAACATTGATTAATGAATTAAACAAATTTTATGCGGCTTACTATCGCGTTTATTTTGGTTTTGATTTGGCTCTTGGCTTGGCTCTCGAAACGTCGGAATAATAAAAATTGTAAAATCAAAACCAAAATAAACGCGATAGTAAGCCGCATAAAATTTGTTTAATTCATTAATCAACAAGTGGAATGCTTTGCCTGTCCATGTGTTCTCTCCATCCTATGACCTTGGATCCTTCAAGCGATGCGTGAAAAAACACCTTTGGCCGGCATAGTGACGGCGACTGAGGCAGCCGTGAACAAACTCGGTTTTCTCAGTCTTCGTTACTCTTGGACCTCCTCTTGCTTATCATCAGGCGGCACGAAGTCAATAGTCGTGTCACATTAAAAATAAAAAAAATGCAACTGCGCAAACGCACTAACAATCGATGTTTATTTTCATTAACAGTTCAAGCCCATTAAACTTATTGTCCGAATGAATAAAAGTTGTTTTTGACAGTAACAGCGACCGCGTAACTTTTTGACAAATTGGAATGGTCAGCCCCCTGGTGAAATGCATCTTCACACTTCGCTTATAGAACGAACAGACGTGTTTGGGAAGGTTGTTCAACTTTTCTCGATGGAAAGCGAGCTGAAAGAACTCCCGAAACATGAATTGACAGGCCCTAATTCCCAAAGGGATAGACAGAGCCAACTTTCTTGCTTCTCTCACATCTATGTTTCTCTTCACACACGATCTTCGGTTACAGGCAGATTAGACTGCTGCTTTTTAACACGCTTTTATTAGCTTGACTGGTGTGTATGTAACGGAATCTTGGACCTCCTCTCTCTTACACCATCTTCAAGGTTGCCTAGTGCCCATAACCATATAGCTTGTATAAATAGAATTGTGAATGTGAAGGAAGCGAGGCAGTAGTGTCAGGATCGTGGCAAGTGGCGCTCCATTGTCTCTGCCTATCCCTGTGGGAAAAAAGCGTGACAATTTGATAGATCACATTGTCATGTTAGCGTGTATTTTCAACTATAGTTTCTTTGGTACTCGCAAATAAAAAACAATAACTCAATTATATACAAATATTTAATTTCATATTTCCAAAAAGTAATGCATTCGGTCGCTTTATAAATAGATTTTATTACAACAGAACTAAAATGCCTTTCTTCTCACAGGGATCGGCAGAAGACTCCACTTGTTAAACTTAAATCAAAACAAATTACCCACTAATACATTATTTTACATTTTCTAAAAAAATAATCTAAGCTTTTGGATACAGGAGTACAGACAGGGGTCTAATTATGTAACAAAGTTATTATGTATACTCAAACATACAATCAACCAATCAAATTGTCACGCATTTCTCCCACAGGGATAGGCAGAGACAATGGAGCGCCACTTGCCACGATCCTGACAAAACTCCCTCGCTTCCTTCACATTCACAATTCTCTTCATAAAAGACTTACTTCTACAGCAGTTGTCCAGCGCTTTTATAACTGATAAGAAATCAGCCAATCTGCGCAGCTCAAGTCGGCGTTCTTTTTATCTGCCGGCACTATACTGTCCCAGGCAATTGCTAATACGCTCAGATCGTGACGTCATAGTATCGATCACCGTACTGGCATTGCCGAGGATAAAACATTGAGTCGACTTTGCGACCCTATATAAGGCACCCAAGGTAACATGAACAATACAATTTATTGAACTACGTACTGAGATACGGTGCTGTCGCCCGTGGACAATTCATTCTTCCCGCTTTTGGGTTAGGTACAAACAATTCAAATATAGTTGAAAAGACTTCGATATGGAAAGTGACTTAGTTGCGTTTCTTTATTTATTTACTTCTTCATAATCATCATCAGCCAAAAGGCGTCCACTGTTGAACATAGGCCTCTCCCTAAGAACTGCAAGATGCCAGATGCATCCACCGTTTATTCGTGTCTTTCACTATGTCGTCAGTCCACCTAGTGGCAGGCCTATCTACGCTGCGTCTTCCGGTTCGTGGTCTTTTCTCTAGAACCTTTCTTCCCATCGGTTGTTCGAGTGATGTGGCCAGCCCATTGCCACTTCAGCTTAAGAATACTACGGGCTATGTCGGTAACTTTGGTTCTTTGGCGAATATCCTCGTTCCGGATTCTATTGCGCAAGAAAACACCAAGCACTTTTATATACTTATTTGTTAAGTATTATATGTACATGATAAAATTGTCGAGTTTCTTGTCATATGCCTTTCCAAAACCATTGTAGAAAAATAGGGCAAGCTTATAAATTTTCACTTCATTCTTGGATCTCTTCTTGGCGGGGCGAGGTCAGACGTCGAGGCACAAAAATCTTTTTTAGTAAAAATCTCGTAAAACTCAATAATCACCATTAAATAAATATGATTCATATAAATAGGTTGATAATAATGGTTTTAGGCAATGGAAAGTAAATAATAAAAGTTCCGAGTACACGAAGAAACCCGTTTCACAGCTTCTCTGGTCTCAATCTGCCTTATTTGCCGACGAATACAAAATCCGACTTAGTTCACATGGTAGTTAACCATTACTATGCCAGCACGATGTGCTATTCCACTCTTCGCGGGAAGGCTCCAGGGTTATAGGATGGGGAAAACAAATGGGCTGGTAGAGCACTCCACTTTTATTAATATTTGCTGGATTTATATATGGGTTCATCTCCATGTACAGGCGCCTTCCTCTTCTGAATTATATTTTGGATCTGTAAATTACATTAAAATGTTATACATATATTAATACTAGCAGTGCCCGCGGTTTCACCCGCGTTAAATTAGGTTTATAACACAGTCATAAAAAAGGAGGTTCTCAATTTGGCTGTATATTACTTTTTTTGTATTTATAATTCTCTTCATACAAGCTTATAAAGAGTGGTAGGCAGAGGTACCCAGTCTGCCGATCCGGGGTAGTACCACCACTTTTAAGTATACAGACCGTAAAGTGATTTGGTCACGTTTCGGGATCAGCTTGTAAGTTGCCGGTTCCATCTAGGCCGGAATAGTGGATGTGATTGCTACTCACAGTTATTGAATTGTAGTAAAAATATATTGTTGAGATATTATTATATAACTGGACCCAGGATGTCCCCAAACTCGACCAGTTTCACCCGAGGACACAGACAGCAGCGTCCTTTGTGGGTATACTTTTTTATTGTGACTCGACCCGCCTAATGGTAAGCAAGAAGAGATCCAAGAGTGCCGGCGACTGCGAAAACCGAGTCTTCACGGCTGCCTCAGTCGCCGGCACTATGCCGTCTAAAAGTGCTTCTTCACGCATCGCTTGAAGGATCCAAGGCTTTATACAACAAGGACCAGTGGATGCAACTGGCATTTTGTCGTTCGCAATTGCGTTCTAAGGGGGAGGCTTATGTTCAGCGGTGGACATCTTCCGGCTGATGATAATGAATCATTTTACCTGCTGCCATTCTCTATTGAGTTCGTGTTTTTCGTTCTTCTCTTTTGTCTTCCTTGTTTTTCTGCCATCTTGTGTCTTGACGCCATATTGGAAAGCTGCCTTTGGTAATGCCTCCTTACTGCTCATGTAGGCTGAATACTCCTCAGTTGTGTCAAAGTCCCAGCGACCTTTTTATTTAAACAAATGAAACATTTTTTAATGAGACACAAGAACCAACGTTGCCTGATTCAACAGGTTCAAGAGTGCCGACGACAAAAAAAAACGACTAAGTTGCCTTAGTAAAAATTGATGGCGCTCTTGTCTAATTGGTCTATTAGGCTGCCTTTAAGAATGGTAGGTAGTGGTACCTAGTCTGCCGATCTGGAGTAGTACCACCACTTTCAAGCATACAGACTATAAAGTGACTCAGTCGCGATTCGGGATCAGTTGAAAGTTATTGGTCCCAATTAGGCCTGGATAGTAGAAGCGACTGATACTTGCAGTTATTCAACTGTAGTGGTGCCCAGTTTGCCGGTCCGGGGTAGTACCACTTACAAGTATACAGACCGTGAAGTGATTTGGTCACATTTCAAGATCAGCTTGTAAGTCGCCGGTTCCAACTAGGCCGGCATAGTGGATGTGATTACTACTCGCAGTTATAGTAATTCATTCATTCATTCATGGACCACACTTCGGCTTAAGATCAAGCAGTGCTGTCATATGTCGAGTCACAATAAAATAAAAATACATGTAAAAAAGTCTCACCAATAGGTCCTTTTTTGTTTCCATTATCCATTTTACTATAATCAACTTCATCATCTGAATCATCTATTGCATCATCCATTTCACCTCTGCCTGGATAACATTCAGCATAGCCGGAGGGCTCATTGCTAAGACGCTGGAGACGTTCCATTGCAGATGTTTTTATTACCCCAGGACCTGCGTGAAAGGGACAACTGTCAATATTTGTGGTAGAGCTGCTGGACAGGTATAAAATTATCAATCAATCAATCAACAGTTTCATCCACATCAGATTTATAAATTCCTTTCGTCAATCTACTATTACTTATCCTTTCAATGTGCCCAAACCATCGAAACATTCCTTTGTCAATCCTTGTCACTACATCTTCTTTATTTCTTTCTTTTACTGTGACACATATATAACAACTAGCTGTGCCCGCGGTTTCACCCGCGTAAAATTAGGTTTATAACACAGTCATAAAAAAGGGGGTTCTCAATTCGACTGTATATCTCTTTTTTTTTATCTATAGCTCGATAACTCATATAAAAATGACAGACGAAAATAAAATTAAATATAGAAAAAATCCAAACAGCTAAAACAATAGTCAATTGGAAACTATAGTAAAAAATATATTTTTTCTTTAATTAAATTTACCCTATGTTACTTCTATATCTCCAAAAATATGTGTACAAAGTTTCATGATGATCGGTTAAGTAGTTGTTGCGTGAAAACGTAACAAACAAACTTACATTCACATTTATAATAATAGTAGGATATAACTTACCAGTGTCTTCGACTTCTTTAGGCAATGGCTTATCAAAGTACGAATTCCTTGGCTTCTCCGTTTGTCTTTTGCTCTCTTTCTTACTCGAAGGCACATAATCACCTATCTCACCATATATTGAGTCATCACCACCTTTTGTTGGCTTTCTATCATCCTATATTACAAAACAATTCTTAATTTCCATAAAAATACATATTTAGATTACAAAATATCAATCAATCAATCAAATTGTCACGCCTTTTTTCCACGGGGATAGGCAGAGACAATGGAGATCCACAATACACGATCCTGACACAACTCCCTCGCTTCCTTCACATCCACAATTACAAAATATCTGAATATGATATAAAATATGAATGCAACACACCAAAAATGCAATTGTAATTGGTCATTCAGTTGCTGGTTGGACACAAAAGGAGGAGCACGCTGATGAAGTATAGTTAGTAATATTTTCATTCACACATTTAAATAAACTAATAAAGTGGAGGGGCGCGTCATTTATAGAGACAAGCTATACCTTGGTTTTCTTCGATTTCTTATGCTTTGACCCATGTCTTAAATATGAGAATATTTGTGTTAATTTTTCTAAAACTATTTCATTCGCGTTGTCCGTTGAAGTACGAGAGTCCGGCGCTGGCACGTCTACTTTACTCCTGCAAAATATCAATCAATCAATCAAAATATCACGCCTTAATTTATGACTTGTTATGGATATTTGACATCTTCGTAACCAATCAGCGAATAACAGATCGATAGGTAAACTACGTTGCTTGGTCACTTGCGACCGCGACGCAATTTTACTACTTTTTTGTCGCCATAATTAATCGGAGCCCTAGATTTATTACGTTCGCTATGACATCTAAATCAAATCAATCAAATTACCACACCCTTTTCCCACAAGAATAGGCAGAGACAATGAAACGCCACTTGCCACGATCCCGACACTATCCTGCTACATTTGTACCAGCAAGTGGTTTTGAACCCGTGCTCTCAGTATGCATGACAACTGCACTACCACCACACCACGGTTACCTTATTGTTATAATCGAGTATTATTTTGGTGTTTCCATGTTTAAAGTTGGGTTGTCTATTTCCCATAGCTTGTATGAGGCGACCGTGGTGCCAACGTATCTTTGATATATGTACTTTGGTTGTCCTGTTTCTATGATACAAGCACTTTAGTAGCTTAGCAGTGAAATGTAAATAATGATAAAAAATTGTGGAGGAAGTTGTCTCAGGTTCGTGTCAAGTGGCGCTCCATTGTCTCTGCCCATTGACTTGTTATTCGCTGATTGGTAAGATGTCAAATATTAGTGCAAGTTCGTCACTTCGCTGACGTGTATTAAGACAATCAAGGCTCAGGTGTTTTATATTCTATCCAACCATTGTTTGATTGATAAGTTCACCTTGCCTTTGTAAGTTATAAAATAAATAAGTTAATATAATGGAGTGTTACCTAGTAAGTGTAGTTGGTATATCTGTATCGTGATTATCTTCATCTAAATCGACAACATACGCCATACGGCCAGGCACAAATAATTCATTACGGACAATCTTCTTGTTACTGCAAACAATAAAATATACACATTTTATATACATAAAAATGCAGGACCTATGTGCAAGGATGAAAGGTTCGTAGCGTCGTTTCTTTGTAGAACAAACCACAAGTGGAATGGCCTGCCAGCCCATGTGTTCCCCCATCCTATAACCTTGGATCTTTCAAGCGAAGTGATAAGAAAAACATTAAGCTGGTCGATTTTTTTGCTTATTTAAAAAAAATCAGATATTACGTCACAATAAAAAAAAAAATATTATAAAAGATTTAACAATATACCCCGCTTGATGTTAAGGGGGAGTGCGGCCCATAAATGGATGTCACTGCTATTGCTACTACAATTTAATAACTGTAAGTAGCAATCACATCCACTATGCCGGCCTAGATGGAACCGGCAACTTGCAAACAAATCCCGAAATGCGAAAAAATCACTTCACGGTTTGTATACTTGTAAGACTGAAGACGGAAGACTGGGTACCACTGGTATAGCTTCTATGATACATGCAACCAGTTGGCGGTCATTTCCCCAGTCTTCCATTCCACGGTAGTACTACAGACTGTGAAGTGACTCTGGCGCAATTCAGAATTATTACCAATCTCAGCAACTGGGCTAGCATAGTAGATACGACTACTACTTGCAGCTGTTTACTTGTTGTAGTATTTTGTTTAGTATTAGGCCGGCATAGTGACGGTGACTGTGAACTGATTCGGTTTTTTTAGTCATCTGCACTCTTGTACCTATTTCATGCTTACCATCAGCCAGGTCGAGGACTCCACTCATGGACCATACTCCAGCTTAACATTAGGCAGGGTGATGACAGATGTTAGGAGACATGTTTTTTGACTTGACATTAGTATAAACATCCTCAAGAAAGCTAGGTTGCCTAGTGCCCATAACCACAGAGCCTGTATGAAGAGAATTATGGATGTGAAGGAAGCAAGTGAGTTGTGTAAGGATAAGCGGCGCGGTAAGTGGCGCTCCTTTGTCTCTGCCTATCCCTGTGGGAAGAAGGCGTGACAATTTGATTGATTGATTAGTATAAAAATCAAACCAAAGACACATACTTTTGCTCTTGTATCAGATTGTATATATCTCTAGCCATGTCAGTTTCGAAAGTAATTTCATCCTTATGTTCAATTTTACTTTGTGTTATTATTTCCTCCGTGGGCTCCGTTTCATTCACTAGTCTCTCCATTTCTTCTTCTTGCTCTTGTTCACGGGTTTGGATTTCAGACCGCACCTGAGAGGGAGGACAGGGAAGACATGTTACATAATATTTTCTTAGACATTGCGTGAAGATTGATTAATCATAACATTAGGTTATCGCTATGTTTATAAAATGCTTCTTTTCTTTTTTGTATTTAAAGTTGTCTTTTCTCCAAATAAATACTTGATGAAATTATATTATCTTCACCCCACACAATGAAATCAATGCAGCACAAATAAGTTATAGTTTGATCATTTCGCACACCTAAACTATGCAAAATAAAGCATATATTCCAATTACATTATAATCTTCATACATTAAACTATTTTAAAATGTATATGCAACTGTTAATACAATTTACAATTTAGGCCAAGTCCTCATACAAGATGAATGATGTCCTTTCCTTGAGTATATTTACCTTCTGTAGCAGAGCATAATCTAATCCTTTCACCAAATGAGTGTGCTCCATGTCACCACCCAAATATTTTGATTCCTGAAATACAGACAATCAATCAATATTACCGAAAAATATATATTTATTATTATTTTAAAACTTTATGCACTAGGTACAAAGGCGGACTTAATGCTGAAAGGCATTCTTACTAGCCTACCTTTATTATTGTAACTCGACATCTGACCTCAACCTGCCTGACTTATCATGATGGAAGTCCGAGAGTGCTTAGTAGCCTTAGTAGCCGTTACTATCCCGGCCAAAATTACTTCTTTACGTGTTTTTTTACTGTGACTTGATATCTGACCTCGAATCGCCTGATGGTCAGCAAGAGGAGGTCTAAGGGTGCCGACGACTGAAAAAACCGAGTCTTCACAGTTGCCCTAGTTGCAGTCACTATGCCAGTTAATGGTACTTCTTTACCTGTTTTGAACCTGTGCTCTCTGTTTCGTGATCATTGCACTACCTTCACACCACAGTCGCCTTATACACAGACAATGTTATTGATTGAATGATTAATATAATTACCTGAATAAGTTGCCTTCTTCTCTCTTTAGCATCCATTCCTGACTTAAGATCCGGTGCTACAGCTCTGATAAAAACATTAATAAACATAAATGTCTAATATTATTTTTCACTACTAAATATTGCCTCATTTACTTAAGGGACATCATTCATTTTGGGCTTTAATGTACTACTTTTGTAATGTCCAATGATGAAAGAATATATAAATGGTAGTTGTATTGATAAAACTAATAACAATTTTGTTTTTAATTGCTGTGCAATTGAGTTATTTGGAAAATAAGATATGAATTTTGTATTATCTGTCACACGATACCATATTTGTTCTGCTTCGAACTGTCATAATTATAGTATGATCATTTTGCACACCTAAACTATGCAAAGTACATCAAACTATTTTAAAATGGATATTAAACTGTTAATACAATTAATCCCAAGTCCCCATACAAAATAAATGATGTCCTTTGTAGACATACATAATTATTTATTGCAAAAAACAGAATACATAGAAAGACCTTCAAGATAAAAGCATGAAAGATGATGTACCCGGTCACGTTATCTGTAGATCTCGCTGGAATGTGAAGCCTATTCCCCTATTACGACCCCACGCTCACTCCATTGCGTCAGTACGGTTAGTAGCAACAGCGACGACAAAGATTTAATGACAAGCATAGAGCCATTTATTTATGCTGGTGATGATTTTATTTTTGTTATAGTTGTCACTTTTTGTATAGTGTAACATTAGCAATTTTAAAAACATATTTTTGTCAAACATATTTTGAAAAAAATAAAAAATTATTGTGACATGACATCTGACCTCAAGAGCAAGAGGAGGTCCAAGAGTGATGACCGATGAAAAAAATAAGTTAGTTCATTGTTGCCTCAGTCGAAGTCACTATGCCGGCCAAATGTGCTTCTTCACGCATCGCTTGAAAGATCCGAGGCATAGGATGCAGAGAACACATGGGCTGGCAAGGCATTCTACTTGTTGAATGTTCCACAAACATTTTTAGTTCGACTGCCAATTTGGTTAGCAAAATTCCCCGACCCAATTCCTCCGACTTGTGCAGGTATTATGGGAGTGAAAAGACCATGTAGAAACTTTATTAAGAAAAAATTATAACTAAATTCCAAATGTCACCTGTAAGCACTGCTAGTAGTACTTGTGGGATCAACAGGGCCAACATCATTATTTCCATCTCTTCTCTCTTTAGCTCTATCTCTGTATTTATCAGCCAGCTCAGCTAACTTGGTGTCCTCTTGTTTCTTCAAAGCAGCATAGAATGACTTCTTTTTACGCCTCAGCTCACTTTTGTTTTCCGATGATGGTGGGGGCATTGAGCTACAATTATTAATTAAAAACATTACATTTCTCTATTTATAGTCTTTTTTAAATTTTTTTTTATTGTGACATGACATCTGACCTCAACCTGCCTGATGATAAGCAGGAGGAGGTCCAAAAGTGACGACAGCTGAAAAACTGGATAGTACATGGCTCTCTCAGTCACCATCACTATGCCGGCCAAACGTGCTTCTTCACGCATCGCTTGAAGGATCCAAGGGATGGTGAGAACACATGGGCTGACAAAGCACTTGTCCATTGTTTTACATAAAAAAGATGCACCGAACTTTAATGTTTATTTTGATAGTGAAGGTTTTTTACTAGGGCTTGACATATGACAGCACACTGCCTGATGTCAAGTTGGGGCGCAACTTGACATCAGCCTGGCCTGGACGGAACAGTTTAGTTTAAGATACCTTTACTTTATGTTAATGCTGTGTGCTGCTTAGATTTTAAAGAGTGGTACACAGTCTGCCGATCCAAAGTAGTACCACCACTAACAAGTACGAGTAGTAAACAATTGTTATTGAAAATTATAATTATTGTCTTACCCAGCATTGGCCATAGCCTCACGTACAGACCCAGTAGCATGTGCATTCCCTGATGGAGTGGCTCTAGGAGTCATAAGAAGCTTCCTAAAGTCATCGTTCGTCAATCTTTGGGACATCGGAGTGTCCTCCACACCTCTCCCTTCGTCTCCAGGCATTTTGGCTATATAACTCACGCAATTATAAAAAGAAACACTCCGTAGATCACTTTCGATAAATAGGTTAACGTATAAGATCGTATGTTGGCAAGTTGTAATAAATAAATGTTATTTTTCAACCATATTTATGAGCAGATATCACAAATAATAGACGCGTGTGTCATTCATAGACAAACTACAAATTGACATTTGTTCTTATAATAAAAATAGGTTAGGAAAATACATTGATTCAGATTTTTATTTGTATTTTCTATATTTCACTATTTTTAATGAATGAAATAAGAAACGTTACCTGGTGAAACGGAGGTTAAATTTTTGTTCATACAAGAGTTTTGTTAATCTTACTATTTAGCGTGCAGTCGATGGCTGGTCTAATATATTGGGCGTTCCTCCTCCATATTTCTCTATTTGCTCCGAACCGATGTATAATACGATTAAAATAAGAATAGGACGGTATCAGCGCCATTTTGTGACGTCTAACTCTCCAACCAACTTCACTTTAGTATGGTGTGCAAAACAATAAATTAAGTAAAATAAAAGAAAAATGTCCACTGAAATGTTTTATTTTATAATATAGTGTGACAATTAAATTGATTGATTGAAACTGTGTTTGTTTGTATGTGGGGAGTAATCTCTGTGTCTTTCACATGCCTGGCCTAACTTCTGGCCAGGCGTGTGAAAACATGATTAGTTATTAGGACTTGGAATTAATTCGTAGCGTTTTATAAAAGATGGCGTAGGTAGTACTGTATTTTATTTTAGTACTGTATTCCTTTCGTACCGACAGTAAATTATTTATCGTAAACCAGCTGATATCAGGTGTCATCGCCATTATTATTTTATTTTAAAAACGTAAACAACAACACTTTGTGATTAATTAAAAATGTCAAAATTTGTGCCAAATAAAGTGTTTTGCGGGGAGTTTTGCTCCATTATTTTCATATGGGTTAAACCGCTGCCGAAAGTCATCGGCTTCTGGTGGAAGTTTACGAGGAACATGCTCTAGCTGAGCAAACGTGTAGGAAGTGGTTTGCGCGTTTTAAAAGTGGTGATTTCGAGCTAGATGACAAAGAACGACCTGGACAGCCAAAAAAATTTGAAGATGAAGAATTACAGGGCTTGCTTGACGAAGATTCATGATAAACGCTTCAAGAATTGGCTACATCATTGGCAGTTGATTTATCAACGGTAGGAAAACGCCTCAAAACAATGGGAATGATCCAGAAGCAGGGTTATTGGGTGCCATATGAATTAAAACTGAGAGACATTGAGAGACGTTTTTTAACCTGTGAATTGCTGCTTGAACGACAAAAACGAAAAGGTTTTTTGCACCGAATTGTCACTGGTGATGAAAAATAGATCCATTATGATAATCCCAAGCGCAGAAAATCATGGGTAAGCCCGGTCAGCCATCAACATCAGTGGCATCAGTGAACTCCTGAAACCATAACTGGGGATCGCTACCGACTACAGTTGATACGTTTGAGCTGTGCATTAAAAGAAAAACGGTCGAAATACAGCGAAAAACACGACAAAGTTATTTTGCTGCACGACAATGCTCGTCCACACGTCGCAAAACCGGTAAAAAAAAGTATTTGGAAACGCTGAAATGGGACGTTCTACCTCACCCGCCGTACTCTCCAGACATTGCACCTTCAGATTACCACCTATTCCGATCGACTGACCAGAAGTTCACTTCGTACGAAGATTGCCAAAAATGGGTCGATTCATGGATTTCATCAAAAGACAAGGAGTTTTTCGAGTGCGGTATCCGTCTCTTGCCTGAAAGATGGCAGAAAGTAGTAGAAAGCGATGGGAAATATTTTGAATGAGGTATTTTTTGTACTCGAATTAATATAAATCATTTTTTTTAATTAAAAAAACGCTACGAATTAATTCCAAGTCTTAATAATAAAAAAATATGAGTAGTTCTTACTTGTATTTATTATAAATCTGAATGGTCGGTCCGTTCATCTTGAAGAATCTCCCTTTGTATCGTAAACAATACTTGCCAAAATATAAATTAATTTGAAAAAATGTTTCTTTTTCTTTGCGGACTGTACTGATTCAAGTGTAGTTAGTCAACAGCTCGTCCTATTTTTATAGCATAGTACTACCGAGGCACTGTCGGTAATCTGGCGCGCATCAAAGAGATTTGTCGCGATAATATTCGCTTGGGTGACTACACCTACGTCTCTCCGCACAACAGAAAACAACACAAGCCGCCACGTTGAATTTTCGTCGCGGCACGAGTGTCGCGCCGCACCGCGGACGACCACCGGAAGGCCGACCCCTACCCCGAGAGGTGAAAAATACGACCACATAGGGCCCTACAAGAAATAGCCTAGAGGTGCCACAGAAAGTGGCTACCATTCCCGGTCTACACTACATAGACCGGGAAAAATAAGAACAACCGGCCGTTGTCCGCTGAGTATAAAAGCTGCTTAGCGGGGGACACCCCAAAGCCACCCTAAAAGAAAAGCCAAGTTGAATCTTCGCCCGCCTATTATAGATAAGAGCATCGCATACTATGTTATAGCGCGCCAACGCGACACGAGTTTTCGCTCGCTAATGTAGCCCAGTATTAGGCTATTTACAAGTACAATATTTACCTCTATTCACAAAGAAAGTAAGTATTAGTAGTCGCCTTCATTCATGGACGCACTCCAGCTTAACATCAAGCGGGATACTGTCATGTGTAGTGTCATAATAAATAAAAAACCCTACAATACATATTTAACTTTTATTTTTACATTGACATTATTAATAGTTATTGCTTTAATTAGTGTATTTTTTTTGATGTTGTTTGTTTAATTTTTATTGTGACTCGACATATGACAGCACTCCGCTTGATGTTAAGCCGAAGTGTGGTCCATAAATGAATGTCACTGCTACTACAATTCAATAACTGTGAGTAGCAATCACATCCACTATGCCTAGTTGGAACCGGCAACTTACAAGCTGATCCCGAAACGTGACCAAATATCACTTCACGGTCGGTATACTTGTAAGTGGTGGTACTACCCCGGATCTTCAGACTGGGTACCACTGCCTACCACTCTTTGATAACCAGACCCGAAGCAATTATCCATCTCTTTTTTTTATTAACAATTTTTAAATATTACAAATAAAAGCTATGAAACAAATATTTGCTCCGACCGGGGATCGAACCCCGAACGCGCCTGTTAATCAATTTGTATTATAATTAATTAGTGTCATTGATTGTCATACATTGCCAAGTCAACCAGACTTGGCAATGTAGCTGTAAGCCATATGTATTGACTTAATAAATAAGATATACGCAGCAATTAATCAGAATACAATTGGTAGGTACTAGGTACCCAGTGGGTTATCTACCAAGTTTAAAAAATCGGCCAAGTGCGAGTCGGACTCGCCCATTAAGGGTTCCGTAGCAGCAAGTAACAAAATATTAAGACTTATGTTTTACTAATAGTGTATTTTTTTAAATTAATAAAAAAAATAATTATTGATAAGTAAACATTATAATTAGGTACCTAAATGATAGGATTTAGATCTAACTACGAGCTCGTATATGCGAGCCCATATAGGATTGTGATAGCTAAACAAGCTAATATAAATTTCAGTTTGACAAGATAAAGTTTTATTCTAATATGAGTAGGTACAGTATTCCCAAATTAATAATGCGCATGCAGATCTTCGTAATTGTGGTATTCCCGGAAACACCCGAATCATTGAATCGTAAGAGCCCTAAACAATGCACTTGCATTTTGCACCTTGTTCGAATGAAATAGGAGTCAATATCATGTGTACACAATCGAAAAGATTCTTCCGACGCTCGGAAATACGACCGTTGTCGAACAGTGACGAATTGTGAAAAAATTTGACGTAAACGAAAACAGTGAAAAAATTTCTATGCGCATTAATCGTAAGAGCCCTAAACAATGCACTTGCATTTTGCAGCTTGTTCGAAAGAAATAGGAGTCAATATCATTTGTACACAATCGAAAACATTCTTCCGACGCTCGGAAATACGACCGTTGTCGAAAAGTGACGAAGATTTCTATGCGCATTATCACTTTGGGAGACCTGTATGTATTTTATGTATTTAGATGTGAGAAAATGAACAGAACATCTTAAAACTTATTAGGTTGACGTTTTATAATAAGTATTTACCTATTTCTAAGCAGTAATTGAGTTTAAAAGAATAATTTCGATGTAAGTAATCAAAATAATTTTTATTCAACTAAAACATTATCAAATCGTAAACGTACAATACTTAGCTTTCGCAAATGTATCGAAAAATTAGCTCGGTGCGCACGAGCTTCAACAACGTCGGCCCTCGCTCTATATGGTCTCTACCTGCCCGCTTGGGTACAGTCGGCAACCTGCCCCCCGCGCGCTTCGCACCCCTATTTGTGAAGCCACGCCCCGCGCTAATTATAATAATTATTTACTTAGGCACCTATTATAGATTTATCATTAGAAAATAATGCCTCACGGTTTAGGCATAAGGTTTATGTCTATGAAATTAAATGATTTATTATTATTTTTATATTTGAGTTGATTGAATGAAAGGTATATTGCGGTTTACAATTTATGACGTATTAAAAAAAAACTACTTACTAGATCTTGTTCAAACCAATTTTCGGAAGAAGTTTACATGGTAATGTACATCATATATTTTTTTTAGTTTTATCATTCTCTTATTTTAGAAGTTACAGGGGGGGGGGGGGGGACCAACTTTTTACCACTTTGGAAGTGTTTCTCGCGCAAACTATTCAGTTTAGATTAAAATTATTTTAGAAACGTCAATCACATTTTTTAAGACCTATCTATAGATACCCCACACGTATGCGTTAGATGAAAAAAAAATTAGAGTTTTAGTTCTAAGTATGGGGACCCCCAAAATTAATTGTTTTTTTATATTTTTGTGTGAAAATCCTAATGCGGTTCATAGGATACATCTATTTACCAAGTTTCAATAGTATAGCTCTTATAGTTTCGGAAAAAAGTGGCTGTGACATACGGACGGACAGACAGACAGACATGACGAATCTATAAGGGTTCCGTTTTTTACTACGGAACCCTAAAAAGGAAGCAGTTGCATGTAAAGTAATTTAGACTCACGTGGTTATTATGTTTGGTTTTTATGTTGATTCAAGATAGTATTTTCTTAGATTTTGCGATTGATTAATGAATTAAACAAATTTTATGCGGCTTACTATATCTTCGTGACCACGATTGCTGCAAAGCTGTCGAAACGTAGGAATAATAAAAAGATGTAAAATCAAAACCATAATAATAAGATAGTAAGCCGCATAACAATTGATCAAGATGTTTGTTCTAGAAATAGGTTTGCATTATATTATCCATAAATATAATTATTTGTTGTTTTAGGCATTGTTATTGTCGGGTTTGGAAATGAATGTTAAAGGCAGTGCCCATAATATGGAAAAAAACAAGTGATTGTTTAACAAATTACAAAGAAATTGTAAGTTTTTTCTTTTTATTTTATTTTTTCAAACAACGTACACTCATAAATATCGTTACTCTTAGGTAAAATTAAAGTTAAATGCCCTCAAAAAAGAATACTTAAAAACGCTTAACAACAAGTAAAAAGAAACGAATCTGATAAAAATAAGTTATGCACATTGATTGCTGACGAAATTGCTATTAACCCTTTCCGTACGGCGCACGCCAATTGGCGTAAATTTTTTCCTATTTACCGTAAGGCGCACGCCAATTGGCGTGCGAACTAAAATGATGATATCTTCGCGAAACAAGTTTTGTTGATAATGTCCTTTCTATACAAGCTTATATACAATGTTCTTAATAATATACTAGCCTTCGTTTTGTAAATCACGATATTTAAAAATATGATCTTTTTTATCCACATACGGCAAAGGTAAATCAGAAATTGACAACATTTTGTCTGAACATGATAATGAAATAATATAATTAAAATAAAACATATTTATGTTCCTCATAAATATCGGTCGCATTTATTGATAGATAAATATAATGGCAGATAAATCATAACATGTCCGAATTTGTTTGGAGATGATATATTTTTTTGCCAGGGATCTTATACAAAGTCGTTATTATTGAATAATAATGACTTTGTATTTATGCAATTTAATGTATATTAGTATACCGTCACGGTATTATATACTTTGGGGGATTCCTGTGGTAGTGCCTTACATAATACCGACATCAAGTTCAATGCCACTACGATTTGCATGAAGTTACCTCGGGTACCGCAAACATTTCACAATGGACTCGCTAGGCGAGTTAGCGGCATTACAGTTTGAAATCAAAGGACTCGCTAAGCATTAAAAAAAGATAAATTTAAGTTTTTGCTATTTTCGTGGTCAAATAGTTATTATCAAACGGACATGAATAGCTTGGTCACATAATTAAAACAAGTAATTTAATGTTGTAAAATTTATTAATTCAGGCTGATACCTTAAATAACTAATTATAATTCCTCTAAGAATTTCATTGTTATGTTTATAATAACATAATATATTATAAATAAAGTTAAAAGTTGTTTTGTTAAATAATTTATTGCTACAGGTTTTTTTTGTCGGTGACTCTGATAGTATAACAAAGGCAACTCTTTTGAATATGAATTCTTTTTGTTACTTGCGCCATTTCTCGATAAATTTACTAATGAAATTATAGAAACGCTTTCTTTAGATTGCACATAACAATATCAGATGAGAATATTTTCTTGATTTTTGTTTTAGAGCGTAATTTTCCAGTACTCGGGTTTAAGATTTTGAGCTTACTTTTTATTAACGTAACTTCTCTAAAGGTCTTGGCTTGAACTTGTGACTGTGAACGTCATTGCCGCTTCTTTTTAACCCCCGACCCAAAAGAGGGGTGTTATAAGTTTAGCGCGTATGTGTATCTGTGTGTCTGTCTGTGGCATCATAGCTCCTAAACGAATGGACCGATTACATTGCGGTTTCGTTAGTTTGAAAGCTGACGTGATCGAGACGGTTCATAGCTAAAATTGATGAGGGTTTTGAAGGTCATCAGTTCGGTATTTACTTTTCAACATATCTGTGACCTCACGTTTGACACACCCATGTATATGAATATATGTGTGTTTTAACTGGTACCACTGAGCTACTCTGATGATAAAGCTCGAAGGTAGGAGATGAGTAAATCAACAAGAGATAGAACTATTGTGCTTTAACCAAAACGTTTACTTACTATGAGCTTTTAGCTGGGCCGTTATCAAATTGAGGACCGACGCGACGCGAGAGGTCCGCGGAATGACGTATTAAATTACACAAACTGTTTAAAAAAAACTAAAATATTATTAAATTAAACAATTTAAATTTATAACCAAAATTATTTAAATATAATTTACCATAGATGGTAAATTGACAAAATGTTTACCATCTATGGCGTAAATAAAATCTTTACCTACGATCGGCGCACGCCAATACGCGTGCCAGCGATAATAGCGGGCCGTACGCGGGTATAATCTGCGTTGTTGAGCGTCGTGTTGAAAGGGTTAAACAGCAAAGATGTTTCAATCGCAAAACTTTGCAAGACGTAGGCCTTGTGGATGTGGGGAGTGGCCCCGCAGAAAACATGACTATAACAGCGTAAGATATGTATTTTTGCTTGTGTCTCTAAATGAGTTGTGGAAATTACTAGTTACTAGCTTATTTTTTTATCCACGGTATGAATGGAGAGCAAAAAGCTAATGTTATAAGAACTATACTTTACAAATGCCATGTAGCAGGCGTGGATGTCATCTCGCTGACATTTGATAAGCACAGTTTAAATTTATCTGCTGTGGAGGAGACTCTATCTATGCTAAAAAAAACTCAACAGACCTAAAGACGATCCATGTGCAGATTATGACGTAGCATTATTTTTAAAACTTGCCACATGCTGAAATAAAGATTAAGAAATAAAATGGGATTTTGTCAAAAAGTTCCGAAATAGTTCCTTAGTAGAGCTATACAGTGTTGCTGCGAAGGATTAAAGCTGCCTGCGGAAAGTGAAGCAGCAGAAAAGTTCATAATGATCATGAACGATATTTATAATTCGCGAAATTTACAAAGCCACGGATAAAAACATCCAATATTTTCCGGGAATAAAAATGAGGTGATAACAATGTTAGACGAAGCAAATGATTTAATGCTCAATCTTACCTTAAAAATATTAAGAAAGAGGAGTTTCACAGAACACGCATAATCAAAACAATAATAAAACATTGTGTGCCTGCAACGTCAATAGTTAAATCACAATAGTGGAAGGGATTTCTTGACGAATTAATTTGCAAACAAGGTTTTGAAGATGATGAAGCGACCGAACATGACAACGAAAATAACAACGACGATACTTACTATTCGCAATTATGTGAATATACACAGCAAATCGTTGACTATATAGCAGGCTTTGCTGTTAGATAGAAAAAAAAACAAAGTATATTGTCTTGAGTGCCTGACATTAAATCAAAAAATGTTGCACCATAAATTTTAAAAGATGAAGGTGGACTCATCTATGCCTTTCAGGATATATATTCTATTTAACGATCCGCTGAATACGTAAATCGACAGACTTAAAAATGATTACTGGATAACAATTCCACCATTATTACACATTAATCCTTACTTATATTATAAACGCGAAAGTTTGTGAGTATGGATGGATGGATGGATCTTTGTTACTCTTTCACGCCTAAACTACTAAATGGATTTTAATGAAACTTTACAATAATATAGCTCATACATCAGAATAACACATAGGTACAATTTATCAAGATATTGTGTAAATTGTCCAAAATATGACGATAAGTGTCAAAAAGTCGGATTAAAATCTACCATCTGCGAGCTATTCTGGCGTGCGCTGCCAAAACCGCTAGAGTTACACATATGTAATGTATGATTAAAATGTGTATCTTAAATAGACCTACAAAAAAGCCTGCGACAGTATATATCTATATCTTATGTGTAAGCCATTATAGCCAAAATAGTGTAGCGTAAATCCTACGCACGGCGGGTGAGGTGGGGGAAGAAGTCTGCAACATCATTGAGTACCCGACTCGACTCGCGGGCAGGCAGTCGCGTGATGGCAAACGTCATTGACGGTTGTGTCCGTTTTGCGAATTTTCAAGCAATTTGTTAAAAACGCATTGTACTTAACCCTTTCAACACGACGCTCAACAACGCAGATTATACCCGCGTACGGCCCGCTATTATCGCTGGCACGCGTATTGGCGTGCGCCGATCGTAGGTAAAGATTTTATTTACGCCATAGATGGTAAACATTTTGTCAATTTATCATCTATGGTAAATTATATTTAAATAATTTTGGTTATAAATTTAAATTGTTTAATTTAATAATATTTTAGTTTTTTTTTAAACAATTTGTGTAATTTAATACGTAATTTAATACGTGTCATTTAATACGTCATTCATCTCAATTTGATAACGGCCCAGCTAAAAGCTCATAGCTAGTAAACGTTTTAGTTAAAGCACAATAGTTCTATCTCTTGTTGATTTACTCATCTCCTACCTTCGAGCTTTATCATCAGAGTAGCTCAGTGGTACCAGTTAAAGCACACATATATTCATATACATGGGTGTGTCAAACGTGAGGTCACAGATATGTTGAAAAGTAAATACCGAACTGATGACCTTCAAAACCCTCATCAATTTTAGCTATGAACCGTCTCGATCACGGCAGCTTTCAAACTAACAAAACCGCAATGTAATCGGTCTATTCGTTTAGGAGCTATGATGCCACAGACAGACACACAGATACACATACGCGCTAAACTTATAACACCCCTCTTTTGGGTCGGGGGTTAAAAAGAAGCGGCAATGACGTTCACAGTCACAAGTTCAAGCCAAGACCTTTAGAGAAGTTACGTTAATAAAAAGTAAGCTCAAAATCTTAAACCCGAGTACTGGAAAATCACGCTCTAAAACAAAAATCAAGAAAATATTCTCATCTGATATTGTTATGTGCAAACTATTCGATATTTATTGTGTAATAAATAAACAACTTACATTTTTTTCGGGGTTATAATTTTGTGGAAAAAAAAGGTTTGCAGATCCGCTTTAAAAAAAAATTCACTTGTTAAGATTTTAACCTACCGCCTTTAATATGTAGAGGTTCCATCTTATGTCATTGTGTTACACACGTAAATATAATTTGAACAAGTGTATTATAGTTTATAATGAAATACGTATTTCAAGTAGTTTTGGATAAATATTATGTTTGAATCATTCCCCATTATCGGGTGCTTCGCCGTATTCGGGTAAAAAGAAGCGGTGCTTTATTTGTTGTCTTTTTTCATTTTTATAACCAAGCAGTAATAAAAAAAGTAATTGTTTTCACCAAACAACCATGTTTATCTAAAGAAAGCGTTTCTATAATTTCATTAGTAAATTTATCGAGAAATGGCGCAAGTAACAAAAAGAATTCATATTCAAAAGAGTTGCCTTTGTTACACTATCAGAGTCATCGACAAAAAAAACCTGTAGCAATAAATTATTTAACAAAAAACGACCACAGGATGTATATAATGTATATTAGTATACCGTGACGGTATACTAATATACATTAAATTGCATAAATACAAAGTCATTATTATTTAACAATAACGACTTTGTATAAGATCCCTGGCAAAAAAAAATATATCATCTCCAAACAAATTCGGACATGTTATGATTTATCTGCCATTATATTTATCTATCAATAAATGCGACCGATATTTATGAGGAACATAAATATGTTTTATTTTAATTATATTATTTCATTATCATGTTCAGACAAAATGTTGTCAATTTCTGATTTACCTTTGCCGTATGTGGATAAAAAAGATCATATTTTTAAATATCGTGATTTACAAAACGAAGGCTAGTATATTATTAAGAACATTGTATATAAGCTTGTATAGAAAGGACATTATCAACAAAACTTGTTTCGCGAAGATATCATCATTTTAGTTCGCACGCCAATTGGCGTGCGCCGTACGGTAAAAAGGAAAAAATTACGCCAATTGGCGTGCGCCGTACGGAAAGGGTTAAAGCAAAATAGGCCCAAGGTTAGTTATTGGCAGGTAAAAAAAAAAAACTGAAAATGCAATTGTAATTGGTCATTCAATTGCTGGTTAGACACAAAAGGAGGATCACGATGATAAAGTATAGTTAGTAATATTTGTATTCACACATTTAAATAAACTAATAAAGTGAAGGGGCGCGTCATTTATAGTTAGACAAGCTATACTATAATACCATCACACTATATTACCGACGTCACGTCAACATCCAATCCAATTAACTATACTTTCACCTGTTTGGAATTTTTCTTTATTGTTATTTCCTTCTGCCACTATATGCATATCCTACTATTATTATAAAAGTGAATGTGAGTTTGTTTGTTACGTTTTCACACAACAACTACTTAACTGATCATCATGAAACTTTGTACACATATTTTTGGGGGTACTACATAGGTTACTTTTAATAAATTTTTTTTACTATAGTTCCCAATTGACTATAGTTTCAGCTGTTTGGAATTTTTCTATACTTATTTCCATCTGTCATTTTTATATAAGTTATATACAAAAAAGGCATATACAGTCGAGTTGAGAACCTCCTCCCTTGTGTTTATGACAGTGTTATAAACCTAATATTACGCGGGTGAAACCGCGGGCACAGCTAGTATTTTATAAATATTAATAGGACAATAGGTTTTATCCCAAAATAGAATGGAAAGTTGTTCCTTTAAATCCAACATTGCCGGCTGGCTCGTCTTGGAATGTTATGTACATTCTGAAACAAAAAACATGATATGATAACTAAAGATAATACCAGGTTTAGTGGTCATAATACTGAACTAATAAGAGTCCTAGCAAAGCTGAACCCATACTAATTTTCCCACAGGGATCCTAACACAACTCCTCACATCCACAAGTCTCCTCATACAAGCTCTACGGTTATGGGCACTAGGCAACCTAGCTTTCTTGTGGATGTCTCTGATTCGGTCGAAAAACACCCCCCTGGATCTGCCTCCTTTAACACATCCATCTATAAAATTCTGTTTATTGTTGTTTAAAATCCTCAAAAATTAAATCAAATCAAAATCCCTAAGAAAGTTGGGTTGCCTTGTACCCATAACCGTAGAGCTTTTATAACAAGAATTGTGGAGTTGAGGGAAGCGATGGAGTTGTGTCAAGACCAAGGTAGGTGGTGCTCCATTTGTTCTACATATCCCTGTGGGAAAATAGTGACAAAATGATTGATTGAATTTATTTTTTGTTTAATTGTAATTTTACATTGTACATGTAATTTGTCTATAAAACTTATTCCGGAAAAGCACTGCATCATTTACACCTCTTGCAAATAAATTGCAACTAAATTTAATTATGACAACCCCAGGATAGGCCCAGGAGGGTGTTTGCCGACCAAATCGGAGACATCCCCAAGAAAGCTAGGTTGCCATAGGGCTTGTATGAAGAGAATTGTGAATGTGAAAGAAGCGAGGGAGTTGTGTCAGGATTGTGGCAAGTGGCGCTCCTTTGTCTCTGCCTATCTCTGTGGGGAATAAGGCGTGACAATTAGATTAATTCACATTGTACATGTAATTTGTCTATAAAACTTATTCCGGAAAAGCACTGCATCATTTCGCACCTCTTGCAATAGTTGCAACTGAATTTAATTATTATTATGTATTTGTTTATGTTCACTGAACTCTGTTGTATCTTTCCCTACGGCCACACACTCGACGATGGCAAGAGAAATGGGCAGAGACATAGTGTGGCTGCGTTATTCGTCCTGCTGCTCGTCATGCCCGGCGATCCATTTTTGTCTGTTTTTTTAGCGCAAGTCAAAGTTGCAATGTTGTCGTTTATAGGAGCAACGCGATGAACATCGCGAGTAGGGGAGTGTGTGGCTGTTAGGGCAATATTCACGGCAGCACGAGGAGCAGTGCAAAGAGCATAGGGTGGCTGTAGCATTTTAATAGCGACGAGGAGTTAGTTTTTGTGCTTGACTGAACACTGTTGTATCTTTTAATTATAACAGCCATAAGAATATGACATCATAGATTATGGAATAATAATAATGTTAATGATAACACTATTGTATCACTAAACATGGCATTGTAAACTGTTATGAAATTAAATATGGCATTGTTCTGGGCACAACATTATATTAGGTTGTTCGGAAAGTCATTTCGTTTTTTTTGGGGAACATGAAAGACAGTTTTCGTATAATGAATAAATATTTTATTAAATTATATATTGGCCATTCTGGTCCAACACCTTTTGCCATCTTTCTGGCAGTAACATAATTCCCCTCTCATAAAAGTTTTGGTCCTTGCTGGCAAAAAACTGGTCCAGGTGGTTTTTGACATCTTCATTTGAGGTAAAGGTTTTGCCATCCAAAAAAATTTGCAGGGACCGGAACAAATAGTAGTCGGAAGGCGCCAGATCTGGAGAATATGGTGGATGTTGCAGTACGTCCCATTCAAGCTGTAAAAGTTTTTGGCGAGTGACCAAACTTGTGTGAGGTCTCGCATTATCCTGGTGGAACACTACACCCTTCCTGTTGATTGATTCGGGCCTCTTCTCTTCAAGTGAATCATTCAATTTGTCCAGCTGATGACAATAGACTTCTGAATTAATCGTTGTATTGTCCAGCAAAAGCTCAAAAAAAACGATTCCTTTGACATCCCACCAAACGGAGAGCATCACCTTTTTTTGGTGAATGTTGGCTTTTGACACGCTTTGAGCCGGTTCATCTTTTCTGCTCCATGACCTCTTGCGTTTAAGATTGTTGTATACAACCCATTTTTCGTCCCCAGTAATAATCCGCTTCAAAAATGGATCATTTTCTAGACGTTTGAGGAGCGAATCACACGCGTCAACACGACGACACAAATTTCGCTCGGTAAGGACATGGGGCACCCACACATCGAGCTTCGAGGTTAAGTCCATGCCTTTCAAATGGCCATAAACAGTTGAATTCGACAAATTTAACCTCTCACCGATCTCTCGTGTGGTGATTCGCCGATTTGCATCAACTAATGCCTTTATCGCATCTTTGTCAGCTTCGACCGGCCTTCCAGACCGTGGTGCATCTTCGACATCAAAATTGCCGGATCGAAATTTTGCAAACCAGTTCTGGCACTGGCGTACTGTTAACACGCCTTCTCCATACACATCCGTCAATTTTTTTCTCGCTTGGACAGCATTTTTACCTTTTCTGAAGTAAAAAAGTAAAATATGACGAAAATGCTGCTTATTGCTCTCCATATTTAAAAGGTCACCAACCAAAAACTACTGGGTAGAATTAATAGAACTTTTTCACACACAAGCCTTGCAATATCAGCTCTCAAGACATATAATGGTTATGGGGCTTAAGTGTGAAGTTAGTTTCGAAAAAACGTAATTAAGTCCTCTGGCGGGAAAAAACGAAATGACTTTCCGAACAACCTAATATTTGGTTGCTTTCCGTCCAGGCTGCCCCGGATTTCTCCTAGTTTAGAGGGCATCCGGGGAGCAGTAGGGTGGGGCTTCATTTTTTTATTGTGACGACATCTGACCTCTACCTGCCTGACGATAAGCAAGAGGAGGTTCAAGAGTGCCAACGACTGAGAAAACCGAGTTTGTTCACGGCTGCATCAGTCGCCGTCACTATGCCGGCCAAAGGTGCTTCTTCACGCATCGCTTAAAGGATCCAAGGTTATAGGATCATTTTTGGGTTATGAGCTTTTCATACCTCTTGTCTTTGTCGTCAAATTTTAGAAATGTCAACCCTAATAATGGATGACCATCTTATTTTAGGCTGGAGTGCCCTCCATGAATTAAAACAACATATTTATATGCTGAACTGAACTACAATTAACTTTAAGCTAATCCATAATAATAATAATGAGGTTATTGTCATTTCTTCTCATCATAAGCCTTACCAAAATCATGGTGAAGGGAGATGTTACAAAGAAAAGGTAGGGGGAAAGGCATCTTTCATCGAGAATGCGTCTGAGTCTTGTCCGAGATAAACTAAACTAGTTTCTCATCGCCCCAATGGTTATGGTTAATTTCAAATTTTCATTTATTCATTCTTAAATAACAGCACAGAATTCATTTACTTTGCAAAAAGTTTACAAAAGGAGGGTAGAATAGTGTATGTGTGTGTTTGAGTGTGTGTGTGATGTGTGCACAGAGCATATAATCTTTTATTTGCTGAAAGAATTAGCATAGGAATTGTTCTCACCTATCCTGTGGCACTCCAAGATGTTGTTCAACAAATTCGAAAAGTGCCTTTGCATGTTTTTTGTTCTGCTCCACCCCAAGTGCTCCGATAGACATGAGATTAGCAATGGCACATGGCTCCGTGCTGCCACCAAAGCTCATTTGGACATCAGGTATTACGGAAACCACACAATACTGAAAAATTAAATAGAGGTCTCATTATCATCAGACAGACCACATCCACTGCTGAACATAGGCCTCTCCCTTAAAACGCCATTCCAAACGACAAGTTGCCATCTACCAGTTAATCGTGACTTTTGCTATGTTGTCAGTTCACCTACTGTCAGACCTACCTATGCTGCGTCTTCCGGTTCGCAGTCAGCTGTTCAGCGATGGAGGCCTAAGTCGCTAAAATCTTTTTTATGCCTTTTCATTGAGCAAGGATAAGTTCTTGCCTCTGTCGCCGTCATTATGCCGGCTAAAATGTTGGGGAATTGAAGGCACTTCTTTCTTCCTTTCAGGCCCCTAAAGGTAGCCGGTTTTTAAGTTACTTTTCTGCCATCGATTTCATTAAAAGACGTTCACAGTTCGATTTATGGTAGAAATATGTTTGATGAGAATTATGAATGTGAATGTAGAGAAATGCTTATCAACAGCGATTCTTATCTTGTTTAAAAACGATGTTTATAATAATAATACTCACTTGTTCCGGCTTATTAAGTGCCTTGGCTAAAACAGGAATGGCTTTTGCAACAAAATCCTTAGGTATGGAGCTCCTACTCACGTTTGTTTCAATGCGAAAGTGAGGCATTTCGATCGTAAATAATATTCGAAATACAAAATGTGCTAATAAACGTCCGAACGCCTGACGAAAACTGACAAAAATAACTTTTTGACGTTTCTTTCAAACAAACACTTGCTAAAAGATACACGACCGAAAACTATGGGATATCACAAAATAACATGCTATAACTATAATATTATAATTAGATTTAGGTCTCGAAGTATAAAATAGATGACCATATAAAGGTTCGACATATTTGCCTATAATCTTTTTTGTATATTTTTTATTTTACATTTCTATACTAAGCTAGTAAACGTGCTTGTGCGTGTACCGGTAAGTGGATTTGAGACTCCTACTTTGCGAGACCATCCCATAACCACTACACCAAGTTATTTAAACAGTCTCAAATTGTTACCTACTTCAGCTATTTCCGGAAAATTTGCGAATCATAAAGTAAATTATTTAATTTAAATTGGTCGTGTAAACTCGGCAAATCGCTCGCTACATCACCTTAAGGGATACAACGGTATGAACTACTCTCGCGCACGAAATACGCCCATTCTCGGCTGCTTCGACATTAGCCTATTGAAGGCGAGTATTTTTCTATAGTCCGTATTTTTTGTTATAAGAACTGCAGGTAACAAACCTTTTCTATTGTTTAGTTTTTTTGTTACCAAAATATTGGCATAGAAGCAAGGATTTGAAAAAATATTATGTTATAATTTTGTTGACACTGGTGCATATTCTAATTGTAGTATAGTTAACCTATTTTAAACCTGCATTACGATTGCCCTAATTGAACTCTAAATTACACTTTTTATTGAGGCTTGACTTGCCTGATGGTAAGAAGTAGAGGTCTAAGAGTTTCAACAATTAGAATGTGATTATGGCGACTGAAAATAAAACCGTTATTTAATAATAAAGGGAAATTCATTAATTAACAATTTAATACGGTTCTCAACGCCACATCGCGAAATATCTTGCATTGTTTGTTAGATTCATAAATACAAAATAACAAGAACATATTTACTGTATATTAAAAAGCTAGGTTGCCTAGTGCCCATAACCACAGAGCCTGTATGAAGAGATTTGTCGATGTGAAGGAAGCAAGGGAGTCTCTGCCTATCCTCGTGAGAAAAAGGCGTGACAATTTGATTTGATAAAAACTTTACTATTTCTATGACATATATTATGAGAGGCTTTAAACTGATTTGAAACTAATAAAGGAGCCATAGATTTTATTACCTGTCATTAAAAAAAAACGTGATGACAGCAAACAAGTAATTTTATTATTTTACAGCCCAGTAAACATCTCTACTGTTTATTTGCAGTTTAAACGTAGAGATCTAAGATGATAGTTTTCAGGTGTCGAGAGTAAATTAAAATGATATTTATTTATTTATTGTGACTTGACATATGACAGTACCCCGCCAGATGTTAAGTTGGAGTGCGGTCCATGAATGGAGGTGACTGCAACTACAATTAAATAACTGTCAGAAGCAATTGCATACACTTGCCTAGTTCACAACCTATTCAATCACAGCTTAGTTGTAACCGGCAAGCTGATTCCGAAATGCTACTACGTCACTACATGGCTTCACGGTCTGTATACTTGTAAGTGGTGGTACTACCCCGGATCGGCAGACTGGGTACCACTGCCTACCACTTTTAAATATTCGTGTTAAAGGCTGATACTGTTAGATTTTTAGGTATTCTTGAGGATGTCTCCGATTTTGTCTAAAAACACCCTCCTTTGCCTGCCTTGTTTAACGCACCAATCCACATAAGATAAGCCAAAGTGTGGTCCATGAATGAATGTCACTGCTAATACAATTCAATAATTGTGAGTAGCAATCACATTCACTATGATGGCCTAGATGGAACCGGCAACTTACAAGCTGATCCCGAAACGTGACCAAATAACTTCACGGTCTGTATACTTGTTAGTGGTGGTACTACCCCGGATCGGCAGACTGGGTACCACTGCCTACCACTCTTAGATAACCAGACCCGAATCAAGTATCCATCTCCAATATCCATTTTTTTTATTAACAAATATTTACAATATTTAATATAATTAAATATTACAAATAAAAGCTATGAAACAAATATTTGCTCCGACCGGGAATCGAACCCGGGACTTTACGCGCAACAAACAAGTCGCTAAACCGTTCGTCCTCGCCTGTCGTCAAATGTAACAAATAAGCGACTAGTAGAATGCTTTTCCAGCCCATGTGTTTTCCTCAACCCGTAACTTAGGATCCTTCAATATTTTTTGAACCCGGGCTATCGATTTGCGGGACCAATACACTACTACCACACCACGGCGGCCTTAAATAACGACAATTATATGTCATTATTAAGCAATAAACGGTACTTTTAAAGTTGCCGATATTAATAAGAACTACAGCTGAGTCAGCTCTTTTGTTTGTTGCTTTGTTGTTTAGATTTACCTCGACTGTCGGCATTATACGCTCCGAAGATTCTGAGAAATTCGTTCTTTTGTTAGTGTTATAATAAGTGTTGGTCCTGTAAACGTGTGCCAATTGTGAACATTATACAGAGCTGGCAAATATAGAATAACCATATTCATAGAGAGCAAGTGGATAACCCACTTTTGAAATTGATTTTAAAGTTGTAAGTTATTAGGTATAAAGGTTTTAGATAAGAAAAATATAAATGTATTTATAATTTATATTAAATATGAACATAATGTTTATATGATTATTTTATTAACTCCATAGATTTTAAAAAGGCGCCGCTCCACTTTCTTGCACAAGCCGCTCTTCTATGTTATGGTTATGCTACTCGTATAACCATAACATTTTTTGTTAAATTGCAGTACTCAATAACATATTTTAATACTTTGTTGGGCCTCCTCCAGCATCTATTATTGCATCGCACCGGTTGCGCATAGATCCTACGAGATTTGCACATAGGTCCGAGCCTCTTAATGAATCCCACACCTCCTCACAGTGGGCGACGAGTGCCTCTTTGGTTCTCTCGTTGCGCATATCCCAATTTCTTACCATTACTGCCCATAAATGTTCTATAGGGTTAAGGTCGGGAGAACGTGAGGGCCAGGACACACTATTTCGGGATGCGTTTCTCGCCAATTTAGTACTCATCAATTACGCACTCATTTACAGGATCTACGCGCGCACGGTGTATCGGACAATTATCTTCTAAAAATAATATTTCCGGTAGTTATTCTCTTTATTATTATTATCTTTTTATTATCTTAGTTATTTCTCTCTCTACCGTGCGCACCGTTGGCAGCATGACGCCCTGTGGCTCTCCCTGGGATAAATGCCAACGCTCCGGGACCATGGGGACTCATCCACCCCCACATGTTTACTGCGATTTGATCGGATTCACAATTGTTTAAAATATTCCTCGGCCCATACCTATTATTATTCACACGCCATAAATATTTTCGTCCATGTTGGCTTGATTTAAAACACTTTTCGTCAGAAAATATGGCGTGTGAAAAATCAAAATCTCTGTAACCACGTGCGAAATTTAATCTAGCGATCTTATTAGCTTCTGTTAATGCGATCTTTTTAGCGGGACGTCGATGGTGGATTCCGGCCCGATGTAATGTATTGCGGATTGTTTGAGTACTACAATTGAACAAACAATTGAATAAACGGGTTGGTGTGAAAGGGGCAGTCTGATAATCCAGCAGCATTTGGCCAACTATGGTGCACGGCTGTCGTGCCCGTGGTGAAACATTTAGGTTCCCTTCGCTTTCGAATCGTCTGATCCATCGGCGTACAGTATTTCTCTGTGAAAAAGAAAGTAATTTACATAATATTATACCATATGTCTTAAAAGACGCCTTTTAAACAAAATCACCGTTATACAAATAAACTAAATTATACACAAATTTCAGTGTTAATTCAGAATTCCCCTTAAAGTTGTAATTGTTGTGAATTTCGAAATTTTAATATCCCTCATAACATTGTCGGGCATAGCTTCTTTGGCCTGCATAATAACGGAGAATGAGACAACCGTGAACTGAATCAGTTTATCCATTACGCCCTTGCTTATCATCAATCAAGCAAATCGAACTCATCAAGCACTTAAAATTCAATAAATAAAAAATATAAAAAATAAATTAAATTAATAAATCGATAATAATTTAATTTATTATATAATATGCTACTCGAAAGAGCATTTATTCAAGTAGTAAGATTAATACTAGGCTGCCAGTTATAAATACGCGGGATTTTTTTTTGTTTGGGGTGTTAAGTACACTTAACATTGCGAATTAAAGGGTTAAATATTGCAAATATTTATTAATATAAAAAGCCGGATATTTGCTTCGGGTCTGGTTATCAAAGAGTGGTAGGCAGTGGTACCCAGTCTGCCGATCCGGGGTAGTACCACCACTTACAAATATACAGACCGTGAAGTGATTTGGTCGCGTTTCGGGATCAGTTTGCAAGTTGCCGGTTCCATTTAAGCCGGCATAGTGGATGTGATTGCTACTCACAGTTATTGAATTGTATTAGCAGTGACATTCATTTTCGGACCACACTCCTGCTTAACATCAGATGATGTGCTGTCATATGTCGAGTCACAATAAAAAAATACAAGTAAAATACTTACACACATTCCGAGATCTTATAAATACTCAAGAGCTAAATACTCAAGAAAAAAAGAGTGCATTGGTTTACTTCTACCTGTAGGGTTGTCTTATTTCCGAAAGACAACTGGAAATAGAATTCTCTCTAAAAATTACCATATTATTCTTTTTTTATTTTGTGACACATCTAACCTCGACCTGCCTGGTAAGCAAGAGAAGATCCATGATACCGACGATTGAAAAAACTGATTCAATTTAACCGTAAATTCGGTTCAGTCGTCGCCACTGTGCCGGCCAAAGACAGCCTATTTTACATTTATTACGTTTGGCACGGTCCCTTAGAATATACTCTTCATATTATTTATTGCATGCGTACTATAATATTATTACTATGGCCAGACAATCATGTCAAATTTCTTCTGGACAGTCTTTCCGAAACCATAGTAATTAAATCATTTAATGACGTAAGAATCCAAAGCTAAACGTCACAACGGTTTTAATATCTGCAGTGCCCATATTTATAGACTTTTAGATGTTAAAGAAGTGAGAGAGTTTTGTCAGGATCGCGGAAAGTAGCACTCCGTTGTTACCGCTTTATAGTAATACTTTGATTTTTTATTATTTAATAATCAAATATCACCACAAAAATTCAGAGGTGGTGACCCTGCATGCAAACAAAAGTTCCTAAAATACTGGCCACTCATAAACAAAGTCTTAGCACACGTCATGTTTATAATAAAAAACAATATATCATTTCAACACTTTATTAGGTGAACGGTGATGTGTAACATAATAAACATAATTTAGTGAAATACATTAACTATATGGTAACTCTTTATACAGGGTGTAACAAATGTCTGTGCCTGACCACGGGAGAATCCATCGTGCAATTATTAAGGTCAATTTACGATCCATAATTATTATTTTGACGACAGGCGTAGTCGAATGGGAATGGGGAGTCGAACCCGCGTAAAGTCCCGGTTTCGATTCCCGGTCGAAGCAAATATTAGTTTCATAGCTTTTATTTGTAATATTAAATATTTGTCAATAAAAAAGAGGCGGATGTTTGTTTCGGGTCTGGTTATCAAAGAGTTGTAGGCAGTGGTACCCAGTCTGCTGATCCGGGGTATACTTACAAGTACACAAACCGTAAAGTGATTTGGTCGCGTTTCGGGATCAGCTTGTAATTTGCCGGTTCCAACTAGGCCGGCATAGTGGATATAGAGCGTCGGGGGGATAATACGACAATAAATTAAAACCCGGATAGCTAATGATGTTCTCAAACCACATTTAAAAAATCATTCAAAAATATCCATTACTTTAGCCACCAGACATAATTTTTCATTTTGCAATTTTACTACATGCTGTATTTGTTACTGACCCATATGACACAGGTGAAGGACCCTGATCATCATACTTATTTTTATTTAACCTACTTATGCAGTTTAAAATAATGCTAACTGAAGAAGCTACTTATTACACACTCATGTCTATTGAGAATTGAGTATGTACGAAAGGGATAACAATATGTTGTTTTGTTTCTATGTTAGTCGCTTTTTGTTTAAACTTTATTTAAGTAGGTCAGTCAGTGCATCGCAGCGCCCGTGACGTAGCGCGTCCTTACGTAAGATTTTTTTATTGTGTAGTGAATTAATTGTGCGACGCTTTTTGTGATTAGTTTTGTTCATCATTATTGGCGGATGCCGCCAAAAGTCCCCGAGGCGTGCAGGTCTCCCAAAGTGATAATGCGCATAGAAATCTATATCACTGTTCGGCAACGGTCGTATTCCCCGAGCGTCGTCGGAAGAATTGTTTTCGATTGCAACAAGGTGCAAAATGCAAGTGCATTGTTTAGGGCTCTTACGATTCAATGATTCAGGTGTTTCCGGGAATACCACAAGTACGAAGATCAGCATGCGCATTATTAATTTGAGAATACTGTAGGTACAATGACAAGTGCGCTGTTGCCGCTCTTATCACAGGTCAGTGATCATAGGTACATTAATGGTGTTTTATTATTTTTTATATTTTTATGGTATTAAGTTTGTTTGAAAATTTATATGATATGTTTGATGTTAGAATTTATTTGATATTTTTTAAAGTATCCTATGAAGTAATATTGACGCTGTTTTAATTTATTGTCGTAAAATCCCCCACACACTGTATATAATATCGTTATTATGCAACAACAATTAACAATCTCTAGCCACGAATTATTAAGGAAACTATATTTTTGATAATAAATATTGAACCGTGGTGTAGTGGCAGTGCAATGGTCACGCAAACCGAGAGCAAGGGTTCAAAACCACTCGACGGAACCAACAGGTAATTTCATAAATATATAAAAAGCGTCTTTTTAAGTAAATATTAATAATTGTAAGTCCTATAATTTTCCTTAATTCGAATCTAGTTGGTTTGTTTTCTTTGTTACACCCTGTATCATATTTTTTTTAAATCTATTCAACGTTTCTAGCAATACTATTAATTATAAAATAGGATATTAGATATTATGTAAGTTATCGGAATAACATTAAAGGACATCATTAATTTTGTATTGGGGACTTGGGCTTAATTGTATAACAGTTGCATATAGATTTTATAATATAGTTTGATGTGCGAAGATTACAATGTAATTGGAATATATCCTTTATTTTGCATAGTTTAGGTGTGCAAAATGATCAAACTATAATTATGACAGTTCAGAGCAGAACTGTTACTATGGCTTGTCTTCGTGATGGGGAAACGATACAAAACCCATATTTTAATTTCAAAATAACTCAATTGCACAGCAATTAACAGCGAGATTGTTATTAGTTTTATCAACACAAGTATTGAAACTATCATTTATATATTTTTTCATCATTGGACATTACAAAAATAGTACATAAAAGCCAAAAATGAATGATGTCCTTTATACTTTAATGTTTTATAGAGTATAAATTCCTAAAGAATGTATACTTATAATACTCAAAAGTACTACTATTTGTACACCTCAATTTCCTTTATCTTTGGCATTTGCTAATGAGCTGGAACTTTGTCAAAGTAACAAAGAGTGACGTATTCAAGAACTGACCAGAGGTTGATATTTGACCAATATCAACCTCTATGACGTCATTCCGTCGTGTGACGTCACATTCTAAACGCATTATCAACTGCCGAGGATAAAAATGTATACAAAGCAAGGGCTTTGCACAACTTCGGCTATGGTTACAATCATCATTTTTAAAGTATCATAGAAACAGGACAACCAAAGTACATTAAAGATACATTGGTACCGGCGAGTGGTTTTGAACCCGTGCTCTCGGTTTGCGTAACCATTGCACTACCACTACACCACGGTCCCGCATTGTGATATATGACAGAGCACATTTGCTAGTCCTTATTCTCATATCACGTGTCCTCGGCTATAAAATGAAGACGCCATAACAGTAATTAATAATAATGTCTATTGAACACATTTTTTATTATACAATTTATTTTAATTTAATGATAAAGTCAGTTTTGTTGCGAACACAAAGATGGACGGCCAATTTAACAAAGATATTTATCTTAGTACATACATAATTAAGTTTCGACTGCACTAGGCGTTGTGTGATACAATATTTAAAAAAACAACTATAGAAATGTATATACTGCAACAGAACTATACTTTATATATATTTACTATGGCTATATATAGTACCCCGCCTAATGTCAAGCTGGAGTGTGGTCCATGAATAGAGGTGACTGCTACTACAGTTAAATAACTAAGTAGCAGTCGCATCCACTATTTACTGTTATTGTGTAGTGTTGCCGAAGGTGATTTTTTGGTGTGTAAATGACAGAAGCTTCGCTCGGGTACAACTTTTGTTTTAAATAAACTTTATTTTTTTATTGTTTTACAGAGCACAGAACAATTTGTCAATTTCGTCACATTTACAAAGTGATTACAGCAACCCTAGTATATTATAATCCTAGTTTGCCAATATTATCCAGCATAATTTAACATTAAAAAATCACAAAATGTCTTGTACAGAGAAACTGTATGGCAGATGCCAGACTATATTATACATGACACTCGCTATGATGACAGTTTTGACGTTTGCACTGTTCATGAAGTTTCGTATCCTACTATTATTATAAATGTGAATGTGAGTTTGTTTGTTACGTTTTCACACAACAACTACTTAACCGATCATCATGAAACTTTGTACACATATTTTTGGAGGTACTACAAGTAACATAGAATACTTTTAATTTTAAAAATATTTTTTTTTTAGCTTTTTGGAATTTTTCTGTATTGATTTTATTTCCGTCTGTCATTTTTATAAGAGTTATCGAGTTATAAATACAAAAAAAGGATATACAGTAGAAATGAGAACCTCCGCCTTTTTATGACTGTATTATAAACCTAATTTTACGTGGGTGAAATCGCAGGCACAGCTAGTAAATTATAATACGTTTAAAGGAGCAAGCCGTTCTTTATTGTCACTATAAAAAACGCAATAGTTCCTTCAAACATAATTAATAATTTATACGAAACTTTATAAGCGGGTCAAACGTCCAAACAGACATCATTTCGTGCTGCTGGTTTTAGTGCTAAAGACAACACACAAAGTGGCTTAGTGATAAACACACAAAGTGAATAAATTACTAATTAAGTAACAACTTTAATTTTCATAATTACAATCTATGACAGAGTTCAGATTTTTTTATTACTTCTCAAGTGCAGCATCCGGTCCATGAATAAAGGCAACTGCCACTTACAGTAAAATAACTGCAAGAATGTTTAATAATTAAATTAAATAACTACCTCGTCTTTTCACACCCGTAATATCCGCACTGTTCGGGGAAAGCATCTGCATTTTGTCGACCACATCAGCAGTCAAACCAAAAAGTTCGGTTCTTTTCATTGTAGAACAATCGACAAGTGGAATGCTTTGCCAGCCCATGTGTTCTCTCCCTCTTATAACCTTGGATCCATCAAACGATGCGTGAAGAAGCACCTTTGGCCGGCATAGTGACAGCGAATGAGGCAGCCGTGACCTAACTCGGTTGTTTCAGTCGTCGTTACTCTTGGATCTCCTCTTGCTTATCATCAGGCGGGTCAAGGTCAAATGTCGTGTCACAATAATTTAAAAAATAGGAGAAGTCGCTTCCAGTATACCATCCTAATTGGAAGTAGCGACTTACAAGTGCCTAAATGCACTTCTCAACTGCAACGTAAGTGTTCACGGGTTCGTCTACGCCGGCACAGCAACTACTATTTGCAGTTATTAAACTGTAGCAGAAGTCACCTAAAAAGACTTGAAACCTTTAAAGATTTCAGGATTATACTCTTCTAAACATTTATTGTAATAGCTCTCTCACTTCTGAACCCCTAATAAAATTAAAATAAATAAATACTGTATAAGATCCATTTGACTAGAACAAACAATTATTTCGAACACGTCAATAATGAAAGAATAATAAAAATTAAATACAATAAAAACCGCCATAAAGTATCAGGCGTCAATTTTTTCAATACCGTCATTGATATTGCAATATGTTTTGTACCTGTTAAGAATATACTTTACAAAGGAGACAAACTATTCATTTTAGAATTATGGGCTGTGGATATATATATCTAAAATGTTTATGGTGATATATAATTAAATTATAATAGATTAAATAAGTTATTGTATGGTCCAATGGTCATTACAAATTGTCCCAGTTGATTCTGATACTTTTTTGTCTAAAATTTCCCATTGAATATGCATTGTCAAATATAGAGGTTTTATTAATTCCTATTATTGCCAATAATTTAAAAAAGTTCAGTTTAAACCAAAAGAAATAATTTAAAGCTGACTATGTGCCTTTCATAACAGACAACTTTCTTTGCATCCATGAATTCTCCGTGCGGGTCCATCTTGTAGTTAGCGGGAAAGTGGAGGCCTTTGCAACATATTGCACTATCAACAACAATATAATAACAATTGGAATGTCACAATAATACAAAGCTACAATAAAAATAGACAACACGTGAAAGTGAAAAAACAATTGTGTAAGAAATATTTTGCAGGCAATTTGGCGCGCCATATCCAATAATGTTGCCAGACAAAAAATATATATGGCAGAAAAAATGTAATAACGCTTCTTTTATAATTTCTCTAAGGCAAAGAAATAGGTTATTGAGCCTGTTTTCATTAATCCAAACAAAATATTTCTTATTTAATTTAAAATGTAACTATTTGTTTCCACCATTATAAGCATAGTCTGCCTTGTTGTGCATAACAAGACGATTATCAACAAAGTAGAAGCTGTCAGAGCATGTCTCGAATGGAGCTGCAATCATCTCTTCAACTGAAACAATGGATATTTTCATAAGTTCACCAATAGTTCAGGAAGAACTGAAGATTTTATTGTTTTTATACATTATTACTTTAAAATTAATCTTAAATTGCTACTGAGTCTTTTGATGTTCTGTATACTTGTAAATGGAGAGAGCTATGCTTAGAGTATCTTTGAACGACACATTCCGGAAACAAGGATATTCACTGAAGAACCAGAGTTACCGACATAGCTCATAGAATTTGCAAGCTGAAGTGACAATGGGCTGCTCGAAAAACCGATGGGGAAGAAAGGATCCTTACACAACTCCATTGCTTCCTTCACATCCACGATTCTCTTGATACAGGCTCTGTTAAGTTATTTAAAATACTTACTATAAAAATAAGGTTGACCTACAATATTATATTCTTTCTCAATCAAATCAAATCAGAGATCTGCAGTTCCCATAACCATAAAACTTGAATATAGAGATTTGTAGATGTGAAGGAAACGAAAGATTTGTGAAAATGGTGGTCCTTTGTCCATTGCCTTATGCTATGGAAAATGAGCTTTTTTGATTTGGTTTGATATACTTACTTAGCACTGGAGGTAGAGTTGGAAACTCGTAAATGTGTTCACAAGTGTTCCGCGAGAATGGTATACAGAAGCCAAATTCAAAGTCAAATGTCTTAAGCAGTGTATCCCTGAAGAAATGTTTCTCTATCATTCGGAAATGATTGACTGGATGTGCACCAACTGTAAACTCCACTCTGAAAATAGAGATAAGGTTCTACATAAACATTGTATTATGAAATAATTTTTTTTTGTTATTTATCAATTAATCATATTGTCATGCCTTTTTCCCTCCGGGATAGGCGAGACAATGTAGTGCCACATGTTACAATCCTGACACAAGTCCCTTGCTTTTCTCACATGCACAATTCTCTTCATACTAGCTCTATGGTTATGGGCACTGGTTATAGTGAAGATGACTAAGACAAACATAATCTGAATCTTTCTTCATTTGTCACTGTGCTTCAACTTAAACTGGCTTAAACAAGTTGGGGTCAGATGTTATTAAAAACATTATGGCAATAAATAAGATTTATAAATCTGATGTGGACGTTAAAGAAGACAGGCCCAGAAAGGTGTTTTCCGACCAAATCAGAGATTAGGTAATTTGGGTGTCCTAGTGCCCATAACTATAGATTGTGGCTGTGAGGGAAGCAATGCTGTTGTTAAGATGGTGGCAAGTGGCGTACCTATGTCTCTCTGGAAAAAAGGCGTGACAGTTTGAATAATTGATATTATTTCCAATATATAAATAAAATATTAAACTTACGTAGCTCCAACAGTTTTCAATTTAAGAAATTGTGGCGTGAATTGATATCTAACGAAGCGACCTGCGTTTGGGTCTAGGGGCTCTTCCTGAGCATCTTCACCGTTCTCATGATCAACGCCGAAGTCTGTCGGAGGCTTCGCAATTTCAAACAAAACCGTACCACTCTCCAAATCGCGTATTTTGAATCTTGTGAAGTCTATATCGTATATATTCGCTTCGGGACTGCATAGATATGTGTCTGTAATCCTATCCAACCTGAGAACATCCTCAGGCGTTATATCACTCAATAATAACGCGTCTTTGCCACTTTCTTGCAATTGTACCGATTCACACTTCTTTCGCACCAAACTCATATTTGCGACAGTTATATTGTACTAAAAAAACAGAGGCACTATTGATGATTATTTTTATGTTATAATTAAAAATTATAGCATTTTAATTCGTTTAAATAACACTCTTTGATGAAAAGTCCGTGAAAATTTATCACAGAAGATTTGTTTGTCATAATAAATGACATTGCTGTCATGGTTTTCGAATCGGCAGATTATTGAATAATTAATTTATTGCGTAGTTAATTTATTACATATTTTATTATACTTTCTGGAAACGCAAAAACAGTTGTTTATTTATTAAAGTATGTAATAAATTGATATCATATTTGCAAAATTTGAACTATCAAATGTAATTTGCATGTAACGAAATGTTTCATTTCCGCTTTGTGTTGTCACATGAAAAAAAAAGTAACAAAATCTCACATTTTCTAAGTACTTTTTGTGAAATTCATGTAAAAATTGTATAAAAACGTTTTATTTTCATATTTATTTTTTAAACATATTAGTTTTCTTCCTAATATAATTGAATAATGTTTTGTTTTTAGTTAATGAGTTAGAGAAAACTTACATGAACACTTTTTTTTAGTTGACGTAACATCCGTTGCGTCATGTCGCATGCGCCTTGTCATATAGCGCCCTCGTATTGGTCGTAGATTAAAAATTACAATAATCTGGCCACCGCTCAAGCTTAGTGCTGTGATAGCTGATTTTAACGCGAGTAGTGAAGTGTCTAATGTGCATTTAAGTGAAATTAAATATTAAAACCATGCTTATCAAAGAATTGTAAGTATTTAACCAAGGTTATGTTAAAATTCTATAGTAGAGTATAAATCGATTTTTTCCTCTTGAAATTGAAAAACTGATGTTATATGTGGGATTTTATGTTATCAGCAGTTGTGATATATAAGAATACATCTTGCTTTTATTTTTTAGTGTTGTAAATACTTGATTTGTATGTATTTTGTGCAAAATATGACTAAATTGACAGTGACGGATGAGTGGGTCAAGGGTGCAATCAATAAACATATGTTCGGCAAATTTTCTTCATAATATTGACTCCTGATGCTTTTTATCATTAGATTTTCCGCTATAATTATCGTTCATTAATATATTCATTAGCTATTTCGTTTTGTTATTGATAACAATATACATTATTGTATGTATATTGTATTTATTTAACAAATGTTTTTTTTACATAATGTTAGGGATTATAGTTAAAAAATACAGTGAGTGAATGAATATTTAAATATTGGATAAGAATATATTTGTGGATAATATCCCTTGCTTCTTGCCACCATTTTACTTTTTTAAATTATATTTTTAACATTTCTATGTTAAGGTACTAAAGTGCTTCTTGTATAATAGAAACAACCAATGTACATATATCAAGGATACATTGGTACCGGCAAGTGGTTTTGAATCTGTGATCTTGGTTTCCATGACCTTTGCACTATCACTACACTACCATACAAGAGTGGTAGGCAGTGTTGTCCAGTCTGCCAGGGCTAGCACTACAACTTACAAGTATTACAGACAGTAAAGCTTGTAAGTTGCCAGTTTCAACTAGGCCAGCATAGTGGATGTGACTGCTACTTGCAGTGAATTAATTTGTAGTAGGAGCCACCTCCATTCATGAATGCCACTCCAGCTTAACATCAAAAGGAGCCTAACATCACAACAAAGACATTGTTGACAATAAAGATTGGTCTTTGTGCTAATAACTCCTGAAAAAGCAGGTGTCCTTAGTGCCCATACCCATAGAGTCTGTATGAAAATATTGTTGGATGTGAAGGAAGTGAGATAGCTATGTTAGGTTCATAGCACTCTGTTGTATGGCTTATTCCTGTAGGAATTAGGCTGTAAAAGAATATCATTCATTTTGGGCTTTTATGTACTACTTTTGTAATGTCCAATGATGAAAAAATATAAAAATGGTAGTTTCAATACTTGTATTGATAAAAGTAATAACAATTTTGCTTTTAATTGCTGTGCAATTGAGTTATTTGGAAAATAAGGTATGGATTTTGTATTATATGTTAATCAACGCCATATTTGTTTTGCTTTAAACTGTCATAATTATAGTTTGATCATTTTGCACACCTAAACTATGCATTATAAAGGATATATTCCAATTTCATTGTAATCTTGGTATATTAAACTATTTTAAAATGTATATGCAACTGTTAATACAATTAACCCAAGTCCCCATACAAAAGGAATGATGTCCTTTATAATAATGACAATAGAGCTTTATATGAAAAGAATTGTGGATGTTTGTGATCATTTTTTTTACAATTCTATACTAAGCTACTTAGTGGGAAATGTTTAGAAAATTAAGTACAATATGTACAATAGAATCGCATTTATATATTATTTAATTTTGTATTTTCCTCTTAAATAAATAAATACTAAAGGCTTGTATCATAGAAACAGGACAACCAAAGTACATATAATAAACATACATTGGTACCAGCAAGTGGTTTTGAACCATTGCACTGCTACTGGTTGCCTAAAGATGTGTTCCATTGTCTTGACTTATATCTGATGATTTGATTGATTAATTTTGCAACTGTAAGTTGAATAAGTTTTTTCAGTCATCAGCACTCTTTCCCTTGCTTACCATTAGGCAACTTGAAGTCAGATAATGGGGATTATTCTTACAAGTGTGCTGATAGTAATGGAATAGTTTTCTTTATTTTGGCCTGACATGACAGCACCCTGCCTGATGTTAAGTTCAGCGTAACATAATAGCGATCCATAAATTGAACTACAGTTGAATAACTGCAAGTAGCGTCATATCCACTGTGCTGGCCAAATACAAACACACAACTTACAAGCTGATCCCGAAATGCGACTAAGTCACTTTACGGTCTGTTCCGAAGAGCTCTTGAAACTTGTTCCTACCTCGTCTTTTCACACTAGCATTTGACAGTCAAACTAAAAAGTTTGGTGCGTCTTTTCTTCGTAGAATAATTGATATGTGGAATGCTTTGCCAGCCCATGTGTACTCTTTATCCATTGGATCCTTTAAAAGCGATGCTTGAAGAAGCACCTTTGGCCGGCATAGTGACTGCGAGTAAGGCAGTCGTGAACTGACTCTTTTTTTCAGTCGTCATTACTCTTGGATCATCAGGCGGGTCGAGGTCAGATGTGTCACAATAAAATTTAAAAAATTCTTGTAACTGGTGGTACTATCCTGGGTCCAACTAGGAACCTCTACCTACCACTCTAATGATAACTAATGCATAATTATTATTTTCAGCCGTGTGACACTTCCTTTGACCGTAGATGAGGTAAGCAACATTATTATTTTTTTAAATTACGGCTAAGACCTTGACTAATGCTAAATAATTATAATTAATTGTTTTAAAATTTAATTACATTTATAATAGTCATATTATAAGGAATTATAAATAGTTTTAATTTATGTTACATACATTTTTGGCTATATTAAAAAATATACATAATTAAACAATAATGTTTTTATGTTTTGTGTTCCTTGGGAAATAATAAGGTTAAAATTATTAATTATTAATTAATATTGATTTTTAATTAATTTTAGACATTTCTTTTATTAAAATAGTATTTAAGAACAATATTATACTGTAGAGATTGTATGAAGAGAATTGTGGAAGTGAGGAAAGCGAGGGAGTTGTGTCAAGATCGGGGCAAGTGGCGCTTCATTGTCTCTATCCCTGTGGGAAAATTGTGGTACAATTTTTTAATTGAGTAAGACTGGTACACTTCTTTCTTATGCTATTTAAAGCTTTGTATTACAAGATTTGTGATTTATATCTCATTTTGATTTACCTAATAACACTTTATGTGAGATACAGCATTCCGTTTAGTCCACGGAATTAAAAACCATAGTCATAAAAAAATAATGTCTCAGATCGGAAACTAGTTTTTTGCAAGTGTAAATTTATATCTGGGGATCATTGACACTATTGTACATCGGCCAAATGTCACTGTGTGTGTGTGAGTCATAACAAGGAATTAAATAACTGATAACAAACATGTATAATTGATAAGGAAATATGCCAATTTGTGTTACCTTTAAGTTTAGTCTGAAATAAATATATTTGTAAGATTATGATTATCAAATCAAATTGTCACGCCACTTGCCACTATCCTTACACAACTCCCTTGCTTCCTTCACATCTACAATTTTCTTTATACAGGCTCTGTGATTATGGGCACTAGGCAACCCAGCTTTCTTGAGGATGTCTCCGATTTGATCGGAAAACACCCTCCTGGGCCTGCCTTGTTTAACGCATCCATCCACATCAGATTTATAAATTGCTTTCGTCAATCTACTAATTATGATTATTTCCCTATTAAATAATATTCTTTATATGACATGGCTGGCATAGTGACGGCGACTATGACGAATTTAAACTGATTCAATCGTAGTTTAAACCATGTGTAGTTTATAATTTATCTCGCGAGATTGTAAACTGTCGATAAATTGTAAACACTCTTGGATCTCTTCTTGCTTACCATTAGGCGGGTCGAGGTCAGATGTCAAATCACAATAAAAAAAACTACCACATACTGCTCACAATATAACGTATTAATTTACGATAGTTTATAATCTCTATTGATATGGATACATAGTTATATATAGTTTGATATGGATTATAAAGTATTGAAAATTAATACGTTATATTGTAAGCAGTATGGTTAAGTTTACAATTTGTTGAGAGTTTACAAATTCGCGGGATAGATTGCAAACTAACGGTATTCACATTTATACGGTGATATTTACAAATAGCACTTTCAAAACGCTGACCAAATTAAGGAATTTAATTTTCTTGTCACCAGTACCAAGTTGCCCAGCTCTACAGTGTGGCGGAGGTGTCCAAAACGGAGACGGGGGGTGGCGAGGGCATTGAGGTTATTAAGAATGAACCATTCAGAAACTTCCCACTATTAGGTGAGTCTGTTTACAACATGTGAAGCTCTATTTTTATTTATTATAATTAGTGTGCCAAACAAATTTCAATCAATGATTCCATAAAAAAAGGACTGACTATATAATGCGATTAAAATAGGAATGGGACGGAATCCGCGCAATCTATCTCTCCAACCAACTTCACTTACGTATGGTGTCTCTTTCTTTGCGGACCGTCAAGTAAAAGACAACTTTGAATCAGTTAAGTGAAGTTAGTCAACTATTCTTATTATTAATAGCATAGTACCAGCGGCATAGAGCCGCTCATGAAGTTTGGTATTAATTAATAATTACGTTTGATGGAACAATTGTAGTTCTTTGTTGTAACTATAAAGATCGACATTTGCACCTTCAATTGTTATCAATACATATAAATAAAATTGGAGTGTCTGTTTGTAATATTGAAATAACCGTTTTTTAATACATGTATATGAATATATATACGGCACATACACCAAAATCATTTTTATTATAATTTTTGTCTGTCTGTTTGTTCCGGCTAATCTCTGAAATGGCTGGACCGATTTTGACGGGACTTTTATTGGCAGGTAGCTGATGTAATAAGGAGTAACTTGGGCTACGTTTATTACAAAAAAAAATTTAAAATAAATAAAGAAAAGTATAATAATTTTCCCATATTATCCATAGTTAATTTATACGAAACGGCATGCCGCTAACTTAGAAACTTGAAAATAATTCAACTTTATGCACATACTGCAAACAATAATTAACTATATTTTTTAATGACATTTAATTTAATGACATAAACACATCACACAAACCAGAGGCACCTTTGGCCGGCATAGTGGCAACCGTGAATTGTAAAAATCTTTATTTTTATCATCAATTTCACGCGTTAATTCCCACTAGCAAATTCCATAGGCAAAGACAAAGGAACAGCCACTTTCCACGATCCATTCACAACTTTCTTGCTTCCCTCACATCCACAATTCACTTCATACATAAAAGAAAAATCAGTAGTTTAAATTCATATTTAGAATGAGTGGTTAACACATGGTTTATTCATGAACACGTTCTTATCAACAAGGCAAAAAAAAAATTCGATTGAAACTTGACTAAACAATAAATACAAAGGCGACCATGGGTTCAAAACTACTTGCCGGTACCAATGTATCTTTGATTTACTATGGTTGTCCTGTTCTCAATCAATCAATTAAATTGCCACGCCTTCCTCGCACAGGGATAGGCAGAGACAATGGAGCGCCACTTGCCACGATCCTGACACAACTCCCTCGCTTCCTTCACATTCACAATTCTCTTCATACAAGCTCTATGGTTGTCCTGTTCTGTGTCTGTGATACAAGCACTTCAGTAGCTTTGTATAGAAATGTAAATAAAAAAATAAGAAAAGGTTTGTTTCATGAGTCAACATGTTTATGTTCGACTTCGTGTTCGAAATGCATTAGTAAAATTTTTAACACCCGACGAAACAATATTTTAATAGAGAAAAAAGTCATTTCCTAATTGCCATTGGCTATATTTTTTTATAGCCAATGCCAATTAACCTAACACTTAAAACGTACATATTTCCAATTTATGTAACTAATACATTAGTTAGAGTGACAGAAAGAAGTCCTAACTAATAAAATCAATAGGTAGAATCTGTCTAAGCCGAAATGACGCGCCCCTCTACTGCATTTACGCACACGGGCAAATATAAAATATGGATGCAACACACCGAAAATGCAATTGTAATTGCTCATTCAGATGCTGGTTAGACACAAAAGGAGGAGCACGCTGATAAATAAACTGATAAAGTGGAGGGGCGCGTCATTTATAGTTAGACAAGCTATAACAGAGTTAAATGGTTACGTACGAGAATGTCAAATAGCATCGCAATGGTTATTTCCTCGTATAATCCGATTAAAATAAGAATAGGACGGAATCGGCGCCATTTTGTGACTTCTAACTCTCTACGTAAAGTACTTTAGTATGATGTCTTTTTCTTTGCGGACCGTCAAGAAAACTACACCTTTAAATCAGTCAAGTGAAGTTCATGAATAGCCCGTCCTACGGCCCAAAACCTATTCTTTATATGGCCTATTTTCATGTTAATTAATATTTATCAGTTGTACGACCCAAAAGTTATTCCTTGTACGGCCTACTGACTTTTTGATAATAAAATTGATCAAGCAGTGTAAGTTTCGCTGTTGTTTAACGTTTTAGTTGCGTCTACGTTACCTATGCGTTACTTAAACCCAAATCGTGTAAAAGCAGCCTAACGAAATAATAATTTATAACCTAAACTACGGTTAATGTTATAAGGAACTCGTTAACTTGTTCCTACCTTGTCTTGTTACTCCCTTTACACCCGAACAGGTTGAGGGAAACATCTGCATACTATTAATCGCCGACAACCTTTTAGTTCGGCTGATGATTCGGTCGAAAGAGTGCGTATGCTTCCAACGACCTGGGCAGCTATCACAGGTGTAAAAAGATAAGGTAGAAACAAAGTTCCTAGTGTATGGGGCCTAGTGTATTGGGGCTTGGGGTATTGGACGACCATCACCTACAGTATGAATAATATTTGCAGATGCCAAGTATAATAATAAAGATAGTCGACCTTCAACTACTGTGGATAGAAGCGACAGTGCAACAGAATGCCCTACTTGTAATGCAGGTCGTTATTCATGGTACCTACGTAGTGTAGAGTAGATTACGTCACACGAGAAATGTGACGTGTGAGAATAGTTACGCGCAGATTTAGACGATATTGACATTTGCCGAATGTTTGCAAAATGAGTCCATTAATAAGCGTTCATTCGATAAATGTAAATTTAGTTAAATTTATATTCATCATAATTATCAGCCAGAAGTCCACTGCTGAACATAGCCCTCCCTCTTAGACCGCCATTCCGAACGACAAGATGCCAGTTGCATCCATCGGTTATTCGTGACTTTCACTATGTCGTCAGTTACGTCAGTTACAGTCGGTACGTGGTCTTAACTCACGAACCTTTCTTTCCCATCGGTTGTCGGTTCTTCGAGCGATTTTTATTGTGATGCGATGATTGACCTCTACTTACTTGATAGTAACCAAGAGGAGGGGACCAGACAGCAACATGACACTCCACCACCGAACCCACCCAGGGCCATGATTTGTACCTATAGGAAGACCCGAAAGAAAAGACCTCGCTCACAAAGCATCTCTCGTCCTGCATTGTCTCCAACTCACTTACTTTCAACTAAAAATTTCTGATCGATTCTCACCGAGGGCTACCTTTTACCCACTCTGAAAAGTCCGTAGGAACACAGCAATCCTCTCACAAAAGCAAGTTGTCCATAACATAGGCTGCGGCAATCACTGTTCATGGTTTTTATATTGCGAATAGACATCTGGCCTGACCCACCAAAAAAAAAAGTGTCAGTTCACGGCTGCCCCAGACGCCGGCACAATGACGTATCTTTTCCTAACGTCCAGTAATAGTGTCTGTCTAAGTCCCTATGTGGGTTAACGTTCCTGAGGTACCAGGGAGCGTTGGTTGCCCTACGTAGGAAAAAAGTAGATTAACTATAATTAAACTATAAAAAAAATCATCTAATGATGTCTCATCAGAGATAGTCCCAAGGAGACTGGCATCATTTCCCCTTTGTATAGCAAGGCTAATACGTTGGCAGAAATAATTTCCAGCCTTCCTGTCTCCCGACTTCTCCGTCAGCCGCTTGGACAACTCCTTGTTTTTATGTGGTTTATTATTATTGTCATCTCGGAACATTCTGTCCATAGAATCGGCAGTAGAACTAAAAGATTCGGTGCATCGTTTCTTTTTACAACAATTGACAATTGGAATGCTTTGCCAGCCCATGTGTTTCCCCTTTTCTTTAATCTTGGCTCATTTATCTTTCCCTTCCTTGCCAGCAGGCAAATAAATGTCAAATTGTGTGTGTCAATAAAAAATAATTTATTATTATAGAATCAGTAATTATAATTTTATTACTATAATTAGAAATATGAAAGTTTGATTAGTAATGATGTATTTTTAGTAAGTTAGTTTGAAGACGTTGATGTAGATTGTTTTTAATTGTTGAAGTACTTAATGTTATTTGTTATTATTGAACAATAGATAGATATTGTCTCTGCCCATCTCTGTGAGAATGAAGGCATGAGAGTACGACTTTAAAGATTAATTTAAAATTAGTATTTTATTAGATAAATGTAAGTTTTTAGTATCAACCGTTGAACGACTTGAGGTCGTTCAATATTTAGTTTAAATGAAATCCGCGGTTGCTCAAAGTTGCTTGCGGAGTTGCGGTGTTCTACTTTTTAGTTTATGTCCCTTTTTACAGGTGTCACATAGATTTATTTTTAAATACCCAAAAAGTATGTATACAATCTGAGGTAGAAGATTAAATTTGTTTTTAGATTATAAACTATCGTAAATTTGTACGTCATATTGTAAGTAGTATGGTTCAGTTCACAATTTATAAATAGTTTACAAACTCGCGAGTTAGATTATAAACTAACTAAGCCAAACTTTAATACCCTTCATTCAGCCCCGTCTTTCTAGTATTAAAGGTCACAAACTGTTATTCAAGAGCCTCTATATAACTATGTTACTATGGTGGAAGATATAAAAATTGGTTACGTCATAGTCTGAGTTTATTCAGCAGTAGTATATTAGCTTTGCATACAAACTAAATACTTAATGTTAGAGCGAGATAGAACACGTGAGGTCTGAAAACAAAACACAGTGTAGATTGTAAAGTGACATAGTCGCGTTTTGAGTTTGTAAGTGGCTGGTTTCAACTGGGCCGGTATAATGGATGCTACTTACTGTTATTTACCTGTAGTAGTAGGAAAGTGGACCAAGTCAAACAATTTGTTTACTTGGGAAGTATGTTTACTAGGGATGGAAAGTGTGATGAAGATATTGAGAGAAGAGTGCAAAAGGGTAACGTAGTGAACGGTGCCATCCATAGTATAATGAACAGCCAAATAATGTCCCAAAAGTCACGGATGGCTGTTCATAATGCGGTGCTTGTTCCTACATTAATGTATGGAAGTGAATGTTGGATGTGACAGAAGAAGCTCTCGAAACGTCGGAATAATAAAAAAATTGTTAAATCAAAACCAAAATTAAAGCGATAGCCGCATAAAATTTGTTTAATTCAATAATCAATATTCGGGCAAAATCTAAGAAAATACTATATTAAGGATTTAAAAACAAGTTTTAGTGGTTAACGGTCTTTTTTATTAAATAATGTATTATTTTAAGTTAATGATGACTTTGTACCGGTTAATAGCGGTCTGTTGCTAACAAGTTTAGAGACTTATTTTTGTTCTAACGATGATGATAATGATTATCTTAACGCATAAACTGAAATGGTCACTGATTTTTGGTTGTTGTCCAGGTGAACCCTCAGGGGTCCACGGGAGGCTCGACGGGGGTCTACGTTGGTGTAAAAAATGGGGGTTTACAATTATCTGGTTCGATAGTGAAGAACAAAAATGTTGGCTTCACCTGACCTATCAATGTAGGCAGATATTTTAAGAAGCTCAGCGATAAAAACTTACATATTTCATATTCAGTACATCGTATTCAGTGCAAAATATACTCTCTAAGGCGGTTTTTGTCGTGTTATTGGGAATATGGTAGAAATGTTTTTTTTTTATATTGTGACTCGACATTGACAGCACCCCGCTTGATGTTAAGCCAAAGTGTGGTCCATGAATGAATGTCTCTGCTAATACAATTCAATAACTGTGAGTAGCAATCACATCTACTATGCCCGCCTAGATGGAACCGGCAACTTACAAGCTGATCCTGAAACGTGACCAAATCACTTCACGGTCTGTATACTTGTAAGTGGTGGTACTACCCCGGATCGGCAGATTGGGTACCACTGCCTACCACTCTTTGATAACCAGACCCGAAGCAAATATCCATCTCTTTTTTTTATTAACTAATATTTGCAATATTTAATATTATTAAATATTACAAATAAAATCTATGAAACAAATATTTGCTCCGACCGGGGATCGAACCCGGGACTTTACGCGCAACAAACCAGTCGCTAAACCGTTCGTCCACGCCTGTCGTCAAACCTGGGTCCACATTTTTAAAGTGGTCTATGAGAAAAAAGTTTGGTTACCTCTGGTTTAGACAAACATTTTGAGTTTAACGCACATTCTTACTACAAAACTATTGAAAGGACGTTATTCATTTTGGGCTTCTCTATGTACTACTTTTGTAAGGTCCAATAAAAAAAAACTTATAAATGGTAGTTTCGATTCTTGTGTTGATAAAACTAATAACAATTTTGCTTTTAATTGCTGTGCAATTGAGTTATTTGGAAATAACATATGAATAATATAATACACTCCTTAATGAGCGCATTTCTACAGCGTTAATTCTACTCTCATGCGTCTTCTGCCACAACCAACAGTCACTTCAATACATTAATGTAGGAACAAGCACAAAAGTCACAATAAAAAAACAACTCTGATAGCCTTAATCCAAGTAGATTTTTTCATTCGTCGTACACTCCTAATGCTACGGCCACACTATTCTCTTCGCACTGCTCCTCGCGCTGTTCATCGTGCTGCCGTGAATATTGTCCTAACAGCCACACACGCTGTTAATCGCGTTGCTCCGATGGACGACAACATTGTAACTTTGACTCGCACTAAAAAACCGTCAAAAAATGGATCGCCGGGCATGACGAGCAGCAGGACGAATAACACAGCCACACTATGTCTCTGCCCATTTCTCTCGCCACTCGTCGTCGTGTGGCCGTAGGGTTAAATTTATTTTGTTTAACATCGGGTAAGTCAAGGGCATATGTCGACTTACAATAAAAAAATAAATACTAACCACATCTATATCTGTAATTGTGACGTCACATAATGGCGTGATCGTTTATTTGCAAACTTCGTTACAAATATAACAAAAAACTGGTGTTCACGGGACTACGACGAGTGTCCGCTAAAGTTGTTTGTTAATAATTAAACGTTATGTGTGCACTAGTTTTTTATTTGTAAGTTTTTAGGTGTGCAGAGGAAGCATGAGAGTAGAATTAATTTATTTATTTATTTATTGAACACAAATCCACAGCATTTTTACTAACAGTTTTTATAACAAACTTAAAACTAAAAACATTGCCAATAATGGATTTCACTATTCTCAACTAATAACATAGACAAAATTTTGGTAGATAGGTACATTGTTTTGATAAATATACTGCAACAGATAAAAATAATTCAACAACAAAAGAAACTAAAACTAGATATAACAAAAGAAGACAATGTGTGTATGTGTGTGTTGGGGTGAGTGTGTATGTGTGTGTGTTTATGTATAAATTATTCCTTTATAAATATTTTATTCTTTATTTTATTTTTAAAAGCATATTTTGTATTAACGAAGGGGTCTACATTAGAAAAGTATTTATTATACTTATTTGGTAACTCTGCAGAAATGCGGTCATTAAGGAGTGTATGTGGAGTGACGATAGCGGATAGAATAAGGAATAGCACATTGCGTGATAGATGTGGTTTGAATGATGATGTAGTGACAAGGATTAAAAAGGGGCAGCTTTGATGGTTTGGGCACATGTAAAGGATAAGAGAAAGTAGTATGACGAAAGGAATTTATAGATCTAATGTGGATAGATGCGTTGAACGAGGCAGACCCAGAAGGGTCCAAATCGGAGACATAGTCAAGTAAGCTACCCAGCTAATGTAATGTGCCTAGTGCCCATAACCATAGAGCTTGTATGAAGGGAATTGTGAATGTGAGGGAAGCGCAAACCCTCAAAATTTAACTATTCTTTTGGAAGGAGAAAAATTATAAGTGCCGCTCTCTACATTGTCTAACCCAGAGGGAATTAAAACGTGTAATTTTGATGGAACTGATTCCTCAGTCGCAGTCACTATGCCAAATTTGTTTCGCCTTTTTTCCACAGTGATAGGCCGAGACATTAAAGCTTCACTTTCCACAATCCTGACACAACACCCTCGCTTCACTCACATGCACAATTCTCTTCATACAAGCTCTACGGTTATGGGCAGTAGGCAACCCAGCTTTCTTGTGGATGCTTAACACTTTTAAGAAATTACAAACAAAAACAAAGTACGTTACTAATTTCGTATTTCATTCTTCCCACAGGTGGAAAATATTCATCGGGTCAATACACATATAAGATTTACCATTTGGCATCCAAAGTGCCTGCTTTCATACGCCTGTTGGCGCCTAAAGGATCCCTGGAGGTGCATGAGGAGGCATGGAACGCCTACCCATACTGTCGGACAGTACTTACGGTTAGTGGAAACTTTATTCGTCCTGTTTCAATGATACAAGCACTTTGGTAGCTTAGTTTAGAAATAAATAAATAAGGCGACCGTGGTGTAGTGGCAGTGCAATGGTTACACAAACCGAAGAGCATGGGTTCGTAACCGCTCACTGGTACCAATGTTATCTTTGATATATGTACTTTGGTCGTCCTGTTTCTATGATACAAGCACTTGAATATGTTAGAAGCTAACCTTCTTTATCTTCCATCAGAACCCCGGTTACATGAAGGAGAACTTCGTGATTTGCATAGAGTCGCTGCATTTACCAGACGTCGGCGATCAGCACAATGTAAGTACCATTTTATGGGCCGGCATAGTGACGGCCACAAAGGCAATAGTATACTGACAGTATTTTTCATTCGTCGGTGCTCTTGGATTTATTTTTGGTCAATCAGGCAAGTCGAAGTCAGATGTCGAGTATTAAATTGTCACGCCTTTTTCCTACAGGGATAGGCAGAGACATTGGAGCGCCACTTGCCACGATCCTAACACGACTCCCTCGCTTCCCTCACATCCACAATTCTCTTCATACAAGCTCTACGATTATGGGCAGTAGGCAACCCAACTTTCTTACGCATGTATCCGATTTTATTTTGTAATGTAAATAATATATTCATATTAATCAATTAATAATAATAATCATAATCTTTATTAAAATAAGTTATCCTATGTACACATTATATTATTATATTATTTTTACGCTTAATTCCCGGTTCCTATATTTGTTAAACGGATCGTTTTTGATACGAACAGTTCAAATAGCTAACAGCCGTAGGTCAAAACCGTTCCTATAAAACACGCCTCGTAAGTCAAGTTACCGACAACTACTAGCATAAAGTATGAAAAAAAGTTACTGTTTTTTATATATATTATTTTTCAATTGTGAAGGAAACAACGAATGGTTACTGTTACCGATGACGGATAGTTTATTATAGGAAACGGGCATAAGAGGTGCAAAATTATAAATGTTAGGAGTACCATCCATTATCCATATTTAGTAGCATCAGTTTTCTATCAACCGAATCGGCAGTCGAACTAAAAAGTTCGGTGCGTCTATTTTTTGTGAAATAATCGACAAGTGGAATGCTTTGCCAGCCCATGTGTTCTCTCCTTCCTATGACCTTGCGATGCGATGCGTGAAGAAGCACCATTGGCCGGCATAGTGACGGCGACTGAGGCAGCCGTAACTTACTCGATTTTTTCATTCGTCGTCACTCTTGGACCTCCTTTTGCTTATCATCAAGTGAAGTCACATGTCTAGTCATTTAAAAAAAATATGTTTTTTTGAGATGCGGCACAGACCTTTTTTTCCCTAATGGTAAAGGGGAGGTCCAAGAACGATGATGATTGTAAAAACGGATTCAAGAAAACAAAATGATTTCACTTTCATATTTTGCAATTTCTAGAAAAAAATGTAACGCTGCGTTTTTTATCATAATTAAATTTATGGTTTAATATTTTTTTTGTTATTATAGTGATTATTATTAATAATCTTATCCGTAATAATATAATCTGTAATCGTAACATGATTATTTCTGTAGGTAATTTGCACAAAATTGATATTTAAAAAAAAAATTGGTATGGGAGCGTTCAAGTATTATGTGTGGTAGGCAGCCAGTCTGCCAATCCCGGGGTAGTACCACCACTTACAAGTATACAGACCGTGAAGTGATTTGGTCACGTTTCGGGATCAGCTTGTAAGTTGCCGGTTCCATCTAGGTCGGCATAGTGGATGTGATTGCTACTCACAATTATTGAATTGTAGTAGCAGTGACATTCATTCATGGACCACACTTTGGCTTAACGTCAAGCGGGGTGCTGTCATATGTCGAGTCACAATAATAAAAAAAAACGTAACGCAATTTTTGAAGATTTTTGACCCCCTCCATTGTAACGCACCGTAACGTTTTTATGTACCCCTCTCCCCCCCTATAAACGTTACGTAACACTCAAGTGATCAGTTTTACTCTAAAGTCATATAGTTTTTCTTTCGCCCTCTCCCAAATTTTGTTGGCACTTTTTTGAAACATTTGCGCGGCAAATGACGTACAAAGCAATCTATGGATTCCCCGTGAAAAATAAACAAAAAGGTTTGCCAACTTACGAGAACAAATTTAAAAAAAGAATGACCAGACTAATACCAAGATAAACGCAAAGGTTCTGTAAAACTTTACAGCAAATAACGTTGAAATTTTTTATTAATTATATTTTTTCGTTAACGTTTAGATGTACCGTTATTAGGTTATTTAAAATGAGTTACAATAGTATTCCTTGCAGGTAATGATATTAAGTAAATTTATGTATATAAGTATTAATAGGTGACCGTGGTGTAGTAGCGGTGCAATGGTCATGCTAACCGAGAGCACGGGTTCAAAACAACTGGCCGGTACCAGTGTATCTTTATGTACTTTGGTTGTCCTGTTTCTATCATACAAGCACTTTAGTAGCTTAGTATAGAAATGTAAAATAAAAATAAAATTTGCGCGAACATTGAGTAATAAATAAAACAAATTTTATGCGGCTTACTTATTGCGTTTATTTTGGTTTTTGATTTTACATTTTTTTTATTATTCCGACGTTTCGAGAGCTTTGCAGCCTCTCCGTGATCACGATGGCTGCAAAGCTCTTGAAACGTCGGAATATTTTTTTAATTCAAAATAAAGAAATAAAAAAAGATGTTATTTTATTTGGTGGCTAATATAATAATAATAATTTTTATTACTACAGTAATGCAATTAAAGTAACAAATAAATTATCACATAAATTGTTAACTATGTAGTTAACATATGTTATTGGTTAAAATTAGCATTTACGATTGTTAAACTGGCCAAGGTAAATGCTATGTGTGTGAAAAAACATTAACACTTCCAACAATCTGTTAATAATACACATTACTATTAGAACGGGAGAAGTAGTGATCCCGGCAGACAAAAAGAGCGCAGGCAGACATTCAAGCTGCTCAGTACCTAGTTTTGTCAATTTTTTTTTATTATGACACGACATCTGACCTCGTCCCGCCTGATGATAAGCAAGAGGAGGTCCAAGAGTGACGACGACTGAGAAAACCGGGTTTGTTCACGGCTGCCCCAGTCGCCGTCACTATGCCGGCCAAAGGTGCTTCTTCACGCATCGCTTGAAGGATCCAAGGTCATAGGATGGAGAGAACCCATGGGCAGGCAAAGCATTCCACTTGTCAATTGATCTACATAGAAAAGACGCACCGAACTTTTTAGTTCGGCTCACTGCGATTACTCACTTTTAGCTTTTTGAATAACTAAAAAGGACATTATTCATTTTGACCTATTTTCGTACTGCTTTTGTAATGCCCAATGATGAAAAAGAGCGCTTCGGAACACTCTCTGTGGTATAGACCGCCATGTCTGCGAAGTTGCAGGGGCTTCAGAGTTTGCGGGACCTCTGCATCAACTATAATTCGGACAGCTTGGCGCTGCAATGAATCCAGGGCATTGAGAAGATACTTGGCAGAGCCGTCCCAGAGGTGCGAACAGTAGTCCGCGCAAGATGTGTATTAAATTTAAAATATTATGTGCACTCCTGTACAGTTGCATGGATTTACTCCCACCACAGTCGTCCAGCGCTCTTTTCTTCTGCCGGTAGTTATACTATAACAATTGCTCATTGGCACCGGCAATTAATTTTCATGGTGTGAATAACTACTTGTATTTCCACTTGTAAGAATCATAAATATACTTATAGCCCTACAATTAGGCCCATAGACAATAAAATGTGTTGATAACATATCTACTCCTGCTGCGTTTAATCTATAATATACACTTAACTATATCATGATAAATAATAAATTATATATTAATAGAGATTGAAATAATTCACATTTACGCTAAAATAATGAATTAAACAAATTTTATGCGGCTTACCACGATGGCTGCAAAGCTCTCGAAACGTCGAAATGATAAAAATTGTAAAATCAATAATCGAAACAAACGCAATAGTAAGCCGCATAAAATTTGTTTAATTTATTAATCAGTGTTCGCGCAAAATCTAAGAGAATACTGCGCTGAACTATTTCATGTAACTATATGTTTTCTTTGGCCGGCATAGTGACGGCGACTGGGGCAGCCGTGAACAAACCCGGTTTTCTCAGTCGTCGTCACTCTTGGACATCCTCTTGCTTATCATCAGGCGGGACGAGGTCACATGTCGTGTCACAATAAAAAAAAAACTATTTACGACACCATGGTTTGCTTCGTGAAAATGGATGAGTAAAATTGGATTAACGAAAGGACGATCGTAAACGGAGTAGACCCTAAAGGGTGTTCTCCGACCAAATCGAAGACATCCTTAGGAAAGCTAGGTTGCCTAGTGCCCAAAACCATAGAGCTTGTATGAAGAGAATTGTAAATGTGAAGAAAGCGAAGGAGTTGAGTCATGATCGTGGCAAGTGGCACTACATTGTTTGCCTATCCCTGTAGAAAAATTGACAAATTGATTGATTATAAATATAAAAGTCATGTTGATACAAGCAGTGATAGTTCTTGGAAAACTTATTTAGCTGTTTTGTATTGTCCAGTGTTTTTTTTTATTGCGACACGACAATTGACCTCATCTCGCCTGAAAATAAGCAAGGAGAGGTCCAAGAGTGACGACGCCTGAGAAAACCGAGTTCGTTCACAGCTGCTTTAGTCGCCGTAACTATGCCGGCCAAAGGTGCTTCTTCACGCATCGCTTAAAGGATCCAAGGTCATAGGATGGAGACAACACATGGGCAGGCAAAGCATTACACTTGTCGATTGTTTTCTTCAAAGAAAAGACGCACCGAACTTTTTAGTTCGGTAGCTTAGATAATTTAACTGTCTAGATAGAGCATATGGTGGCGCACGGGCTAAAAAAAATACCGGCCAACTGTTGGCCGATACACTCTCTCGCGTTTGTCAGTTGCGTAACAGACACCGTTCGGACGCCACGCGAAATTTCTCTGTGATTTTTTCGATAATAATGACTGTTTGCGCCATTAAATTGTGCCGAACTTACAAAGGACGCTTGAGAACAACCAAAGCTGTCACTTATCATCATTAAGTAGATTTTAAATTACTATAAACATTGGAAATATTTTTTTAAAAAATAGTTCAATTTTTCACCTAAGATGTTAAGAGTGTTGCCAGGTTTTGAATCAAAATATTCCCGTGAATATTTTGGTTTTTATATTGAAGTAGATTTGTTGTATATAAAAAAAAACAAGTATCACTTTAACACTGTTATTATATATAATAACATGTTATAACATTTATATTACATTACCCACCTAAATGTGTGTTCTGTATGTACAACAATATGTTTATTAATTACAATATTATTTACAAGTGGATGCACTGTTTACCATTCATGACTGCACTTCGGCTTAACATCAAGCGGGGTGCTGTCATATGTCGTGCCATAAAAACAATAATAATATATCATGCTTAGACAAGGCAGCAATAAATAAACTGTTGTTACAGAATACCTAAAGATCCAGTTTTTAGGTAGGTAGGAAACTATGTGACACTAGAAGACATAAGTGTTCTAACGTGCTCTTCATCAATAAAAAGTATAAATGAAACTGTTCCTTCGTTAAGGGAAGAAGATGAAGAGGAACATGACGATGACGACGAAATTCTCTACAACGATGCCGGCATTATTTACTATTCGGAATTATGTGAATATACACAGCAAATCGTCGGCTACATAGCAGGCTTTGTTGTTAAATGTTTGCACAAAAAAATAAGTGTATTAATTGTTTGGACATCAAATGAAAAATTGCCGCACCATTAATTGGTTAAATTAAGAGATGAAGGGACTCATCTATGCCTCTCAGGATGTATATTTTATTTTCTGATCTGCTGAATACATAATTCGACAGTTTTTAAAACAGGATTTTACTATGACTCCCAAAAAATATGCAAAAATAGTATCTACTGTAATGAAACAATTTATTGGAGGCCCAAATTACTGTGAGGTAAAAGCTGAGCATGTTTGTGGCCACCTCCATCAAACTAATTTGATTAAAAGTGTTGTAGAAATATATTTATTATAGATTTACGATATTATTACAAGATAAAATATAATAACAACAATCGTGATGCAGCATCATAACTTTTTTATTTATTTGTATAAATAAAAAAATATACTCTTATTCTTTTTTTATTACCCCTATCAAATATTGTGCACTGGACTATTAAAATAAAGTATATGTGGTATTTATTATCATTAGTAATGCTTGTTCACATAAAAGTACGGTTTTGTACAAGTAGAGTGCAATTTCTTGCACAAAACCGATAATTCTTCAATTTCGTTAATTTTGAAGAAAAGACCACTATTAGTGGTTTCGATAGTTTTATCAATTTACCAGGTCAGTACTATCAATAATATTACTGTTATTAATAATTTGCGCTGTCTATAGCCCTATCGGTTGAGTAGATGGTTTTGGTGTTTACTACCGATAACAAAACTATCGAGTTTTTGCAAACACTACTTGCTGCTGTTTTTACATCCATTGCCTACCTCCCTATTGTTTTTCTCAATTCCTAGGTTTCATATATTTCTGGTAACATATACACATACTATAACAAATTAAATAGTAAACAAATCTACATTATTATTAATTTATGTATGTATAAAACGCATATCAAAAGTGCATATTTTTCCCTACTTAGTGGGTAATATCGATAAGCTGGTATCATTTCACACACACAGGCGTGGCCCGACGCACTTGTAATGATATCGTAATGGAACGCATCTGTGTGTGTGACACGCACACAATCAGTTCAACGTTGGCCTATGTTTGCATTGCGATTGAATCGCGACACTCTATCTAGACAGTTAAATTATCTAAGTTCGGTAGTTTAGGTCGATAGAATGCGAATGCTTTTCCTGACCTGTTTCGCTTTTAGTGATTTCTCAGCGGCCTTGTGTTTTTCATAATTATGCTAATTACAACGCAAATGAACTTTAGACCTCATACAATTGAAATAATAAAAATAATAGATGTCTATATAAAAAATATCATTGTCATGTAGTATAGTAGGTAGATACGCTCGAGGTAACTGTAATTACATTGCATTAAGTTTTAATAGCATTTCCTCATTATACTTGAAGCAGATTTATTCTGAGTTCTTTCTGGTAGCTCAAAGTGGAATTCCCAGGACTCTATAGTCTATATTATTTATATTATTATTAGCCTTATTATTTGTCCCACTGCTGGGCAAAGGCCTCCCTCTCTTTTTTCCACTCTCTCGCCACGAACTATTGTAGGAGTCCATCTCATCTCGCCATCTCCGTTTGGGCCTGCCGCGAAGTCTTCTACAATGTGGAGTCCACTCAGTAGTGGACTTGGCCCATAATGCATCGGCCATGCGACAGAGATGACCTGCTCAGTCCCACTTCAGTTTGGCGGCTACAGTCTATAAGATTTTTAAAATTTTATTGCTACCCCTGCTAACCATGGCCTAACCAAAAGGTTGAGGCGACCGTGGTGTAGTGGCACTCACCGGTACCAATGTATCTTTGATATATGTATTTTGGTTGTCATGTTTCTATGTTACAAGCACTTTAGTAGCTTAGTATATAATTGTATAAAAACCTAAAGAACTAATAAACATATTACTTACTTACAAGTAAGTATACAGACCGTAAAGTGATAAAGTCGCGTTTCGAGATTAGCTTGTAAGTTGCCGGTTCCAACTAGGCCGGCACTGTGGGTGTGATTACTACTTACAGTTATTAAATTGTAGTAGCAGTGGCATCTATTCATGGACCCCACTCCAGTTTAACATCAAGCGGGTTCTGTCATATGTCGAGTCACAATAAAAAAAATTGGTAAACAAAAATCTAAAATCGGTGACTGAGTCGGAAGTGTGTAAAATTAGTGCTTTATTATTCAGCTTATATTTTTAGACATTTTTGTCATTATTAAGCTCAGGGCCGTCTTTACCCGGGGGTTCAAGGGGTGCGGTGCACCCGGGCGCAGAGTCCTAGGGGGCGCATGCCGACCGCCATAAACTTCGTTAGGTACCTACTACACTGAGACCATGCGAGCGGAGCCTTGACTTTTGCACCCCGGCGCTGAATATGCTTAAGACGGCCCTGATTAAGCTAAATATGGCGTAATGTAAACAATTTGTCATCACACATTTGGACGTAAATATCGGTCTGTTAAAATAATAACGTTAATTTGGAGCCGAAACACGAATTATATCTTACTATTATTATAAATGTGAATGTGAGTTTGTTTGTTACGTTTTCACGCAACAACTACTTAACAGATCATCATGAAACTTTTTACACATATTTTTGGAGGTACTAGAAGTAACATAGGATACTTTTAATTAAAAAACAATATATATTTTACTATAGTTTCCAATTGACTATGAGTTTCAGCTGTTTGGAATTTTTCTGTATAAATTATAAAAAACTTTAGTGCGAAGTTTTAAAAGGTCGGCACACTAGTAGTTGTCGGTGACTTCACTTAACTTAGGAGGGACATTTTATAAAAACTGTTTAAACCTACGGCTGTTTTAACTGTTCGTATCAAAAACGTTCCGTTTGACAGATTTAAGAACTGGGCGTTAAAGAACATCTTTATGCAAATAAACGTGTTTATTTACAGGTCCACGAATTGACCCCAGAGAAGTTAAAACAACGAGAAATTGTCCACATCGACATCGCAAACGACCCAATATCCTCGTCGGACTACAAGCCGGAGTTCGACCCAACCAAATTCAAGTCCCAGAAGACGGGTCGTGGACCCCTCGTTGGCCCCAACTGGAAGGACGGACTGAGTCCTGTCATGACATGTTATAAGCTAGTCACCGCTGAGTTCAAGTGGTTTGGACTTCAGGTATGCAAATTGTATAATTATATTAACGACTGGCGTGACACATTGGACACACCATTTTGTTATGCGATAAGCCTCGAGTTCGATTACCGGTCGGAGCAATGATTTCTATTTGTAATATTTAATGATAAGATTTAATATTACAAATATTAATACAATTGTTGAGTATTATGCTACAGCCACACTATGCTCTTCGCTCCTCGTGCTGCCTATTGTCCTAACAGACACACACTCCCCTACTCGCGATGTTCATCGCGTTGCTCCGATGGACGACAACATTGTAACTTGGATTGCCGGGCATGACGAGCAGCTGGACGAATAACGCATCCACACTATGTCTCTGCTCATTTCCCTCGCTATTTCTCTCGCCACTCGTCGAGTGTGTGGCCGTAGGGTTATAGGTTATGATTGACGAGTCTCTTTTGAAGCCATGGTAGAATCTGACGATGAGCAAGTACATGATAAGCTCATGCCCATTCTAATATGAATGGCAAAGAGTTGATAATAATATGTATTTAAACTTAAAAAAAAAAGATGGGGAAGAAAGGTTCTAGAGTGAAGACCACGAACCGGAAGACGCAGCGTAGGTAGGCCTCCCACTAGGTGGACTTACGATATAGTGAAGGTCGCGGGTAACCGGTGGATGCAACTGGCATCTTGTCGTTCGAAATGGCGTTCTAAGGGGGAGGCCTATGTTCAGCAGTGGACGCCTTCTGGCTGATGATGATGGTGATGATGAAACTTATAAAATGTTTTTTTTTTCCATTGCAGAGCAAAGTTGAGAATGTGATACAGAAGTCAGAGCGTCGCTTGTTCACCATATTCCATAGGTGAGTGTTTTTTACTACTGTGATCAAAAAGTAGTAAGACTAATCAATTTAAATTTTCCGGGCTTATCCAAATGCTTATTTTCTTTTTATGTTGGTTTTTTACGAACCGGAAGACGCAGCGTAGGTAGGCCTCCCACTAGGTAGACAAATGACATAGTGAAAATTACAGGTGGATGCAACTGGCATCTTGTCGTTCGGAATGGCGTTCTAGGGGGGAGGCCTATGTTCAGCTGTGGACGCCTTCTGGCTGATGATGATGATGTTGGTACACCTTTACCGACGTCTCTGCCTAATTTACGTGACAGAAAGGGCAGTTGTTTATGAGTTACGCTTGTTGCTGTTAATCTCTAAATAAAGATTTTACCTCGTCGAAAAAAAATGTTATAACGAAATTAATGCTTCATTCAAATAATGTTTTTTTTAAATGAATTTAAAAAATAAACATATTAAAAATCGTAAAATAACTTTTAGAGGTTAACGCCAACAAGCGTAACTCACAAACAACTTACCCCTCTGTCACGTAAATTAGGCAGAGACGTCAGAAAAGGTTGTACCAACATAAGAAAAAAAAAGTAATTGAATAAGCCCGGGAATTTTAAATTAAAAAGTATTACTACTTTTTGATCACAGTGTTATACTTTTGCAAAGTAATTAGTACTGTGGGCTAGCTGTAGATAAATAGTACGGTAAAACCAATAGCTTCCGGTTCAAAGTTACTTTCGTTCCGGGAAGCTCTTTAACTTACCTCGTCTTTTCACACCCATGATACATTGGTACCGGCAAGTTTTTTTTATGGTAAGCAAGAGAAGGTTAAAAGTGCTGACGACTGTAAAAACCGAGTCTTCACGGTTGCCCCAGTCGCCGTCACTATGCCGGGCTTCTTCACGCATTGCTTGAAGGATCCAAGGTTATAGGATGGAGAGAACACATGGGATGGTAAAGTATTCTACTTGTCGATTGTTCAACAAAGAAACAACGCACCTAACCTTTTAGTTTTCTGCCAATTTTGGTGAATTAATTCATTGTAGCATTAGGCTATGAGTATAATATAAGGCGACCGTGGTGTAGTGGCAGTGCAATGGTTACGTAAGCCGAGTGGCACGGATTCTAAACCGGTACCAAGGTATCTTTGATATATGTACTTTGGTTGTTCTGTTTCTATGATACAAGCACTTTAGTAGCTTAGTATAGAAATGTATAAAAAATAATAATATATTTGCAGACAAGTGGTATGCTCAATGGACGATTGGTATGGCATGACCATGGAAGACATCCGCGCCATTGAAGACCGCACCAAGGAGGAGTTGGAGAGGTTGCGCAGAGAGGGTTCAGTCAGGGGCATGAGAGCAGACAACGAGTAAATTATATTATTTACATTATATACATCTATGTATATGGGTTATTTGTGGATCTGTGGGCAGTATCACAATTGGTTAAAACACTAAGTTGACGGTTAGATGCGTGGCTTCCTCAGCCTAGCACTATTAAGACTACAATAGAAGGTGCATGAATAAATAAGCTGGAAAACACTGGTTTTTAATATAAAACAATATCAGATAGCAATCATTATGAACTAGCTTTTGGCTCTCCATCGATCCACTAATAACCTTATATGTATACAAATAACTAATAAATCGTTATGCAACTTGTTATTTGGTGACGGATATATGAAGGTAGGTTCAAATTTGACACTACCCGCATTTGACTAAGTCGACGCAACTAATGCTTTCTTCCATAATTATATTTATTTAGGGCTAAATTTATGTTCGATATATCTTTCATTGTTATTGCAATGTCAATTAGAATTGTGAACCTTAAGTTTCATAGTCATAAAGTTGATCTACAAATATGAATTTTATAAGTATATTCTTAGTTATAAAAAAGTAGTTTGAAAGAAATTGCGGGTAGTTTAATTTTCAATCTACTATCACTTTTTCTATGCATGTAAAAGGTTCTCTTCCACATTTTTAGTTATTGTTAGAATATAACGGTTTATTAGTTTAATAATGCTTGTATATATACTTTTGAAAATTGTATGTTTTATAGTTTATTTTTTTATTGTAAATAAATAAAATACAAGCCCTTTATATGAATAAAATAAATTATTGATATTATTTTTTTAATCAGGCAACTCTAGGGTTTGCCGCCATTACTCGAGAGAAAGATATAATTTTCAAAGGTATATAAAAAAAATGGTGTTAAGTATTTTGTTAAAGTTAGAATACATTTATTTTTGTACATTTCTGTGTATATTAAATTGTGTCGTTTTTCCAAATTGATGTTCTATCGCATGCTGTCTCGCTCACACAATATAGTCATCTCTGTCTAACGCAGGTGTCTAATTACACAGATATGTAGAAATGAAAATTACTATTATGATTATTGAAATTTTCTAGTAACGTCGTTTTGACATTTTCCAAACTTAGAAATGATGTATGTGCTATAAAATTAAATATATTTTTCAAATGGCAATACTACTGAAGTGTTGCCATGGAATAAATACTTTTAAATCTCAAAAATCATAATGAAAGATTAAACCACTAACCCAATGGTGAGGAGATTGTAGAGAAATTAAGTATAAAATATACGTGTTTTAGCGTAGTTAGTTTTTAACAGCTGTTTTCAATGTGTCCGACATTAAGACTACTTCAGGCCAGCTTTACACGAAGCGGAGAATTGCGATGTAAAAATTTATTGTGAAGATTAGTAAATTATTATCCTGTCGTAATATTCTGGATGATAAGAGGCTGGGATTGCATACGAAAATAATAATTGTGATAACACCTAAAAGCACCGCCCGGGGTCGGCAGATTAAGCAAATGGCTACTAAATGTATGTATACCGCTCTTCCATCCAGACCTGGACGCTTTCTGCCACATTTTTTTATTTTAATATTTGTAATATCCAATGTTAAATATGTTCATATAACAAATAAATGCTATGAAAGAAGTCTATGCACTGGTCGGGAATCGAACCCGGGACTCCCGCCTAGCGTACTGGTGCGTTAACCAATGAGCCGCTACGTCTGCTGTTAAGCTGGAGCGCCATTTTGTTATTGCTTTACTGAAGATGTTCCCTTGCTTATATATAATGCATATAAGCCAAGTAGAGGTCGCATTTCAATAAAAAAAAGCTCTATCTAGAAGGTCAATGAAAACAGCTGTATTGTCAGAATAAATAGTTCATTTTTAGTATATGTAATGTATAAATATAATAGTATATAATATAATAAAAGTTATGTTTTTTTATAAAAAATATTTTTTAAATATAAAAGTGATATGGACGTTTTTTGATTTTAATTGCTATGTCTTAGATATCGGTGCCTCTTTTTTTATAATTTAAATTGTTATTTTGCTTCTAGAGCTTTTTCTTTTGAGAATGATGTATTTTTTTTATTGGACGAAGGCGGTTTAATGGTTTCGGTTATTTTTTTTTTAACTGGTTAATCTGACTTATATTGACTTATTTTCAAATTATTTATATATATTGTCTTTGGAAATCCCCGTGTGGATTTGATAAATATGCATCAATTAAAGTTTAAAGACAACTGTGGTTTAGTGGTAATTAAACGGTTTTTTCAGTCGTCAGCGCTTTTTGGACCTCTCCTTCCTTATTATGACCAGGCAAGTCGAGGTCAGTTGTCACGTCTAAATGATTAACAAATGGTATGGAGAACTATAAGCAGGGCAGTTCAACACCACCTTACCGGTACCGATGTATTTTTGATATAAAAGTATTTTGATCACCCGGTTTCTATGATACTAGCACGTTTACTGGTTTAGTATATGAATATTTAAAAAAGTCTAAAGAATTATTGATGTAAGTCAGATTAATTTAGTTACTGCATGAATATAAAGTATTATTTTCAGTATTTAGAAGGTTGACATTCCATGCTATTTATCTATATATCTCTCTCACTCTCTCCTGAACACTGTCTCTCTCTAATTCAAATGTGAATAATATAAATAATAAAGGGTTAAAGCTAATCTTCCTCTTTTTTAACAAATACTAACCTAATAACTAACATGGCGCCAATCGGTGTTGCCAGTAACAAACAAAAAACGGTAAGTGGAGATTGGATATTTATGATGTGCGTCTTATTATTTAAAAATAGAATTTGCATTGTATTTTTTTTTCAATTGCAAGAACGTATTAATTTAAAATTTCGCTACTATGACAGATTTTTATTTAGAAACATTGTCCTTTTTTTTTCACTTATTCTCACTATAACAGAGTTAAAACCACGGGCTTAAAACCACTTGCCGGTACTAATGTATCTTTGATATTTGTACTTTGGTTGTCCTTTTTCTATGATACAAGCACTTTAGTAGCTTAGTATACAAAATGTTAGTAAAATTCTTCTTGGTTCACTTAATTATAATGTGATTTTAATGATTTTAATTGAATAATTTGTTTAAGAGTTTCAGTCAAACAGTTGGCGGTGGTTATTTTCCCAGTCTTGCTGTTTACTTAAATGTATCAGTTAAATACCGGTGGCGTGCTGTCACATACAGGGCCACAGGAAATCTAAACAAATTGCTAAAAAAAAACTAAATGGAAAATTATTTTTTGTGCATATAAATCCAGTAATAAGACTTTATTTATTAATAAAAGTTTTTTTAAAAATATTAGTATAGGCTAATAAAATAAATACTTTGCAAATTCTAATTGTTTTCTGTGTATTTTTTTATTCTGTGATAATAATACCTTGATCAAAATTATTTTGTTTTGACAGTGTGCAAGAAAAATCGTCCAAAGAGAAAAGAAAGTGAGCTGTGAGTCGATAGGTCCTAAGTTAATGGTATTATTGTTTTTTTAATTATTATTTTGGAAGGAGAAATATCTGCGAAGCATAGTTGCAAATTTTGCTTTTAGGGCCCGTGTTCACAAATCCTAAAACGTTCAATTAAGTTTTAATATTTGTACGAGAATTTTGACGTTTACATCGGCTAGGTTTATAAATAAATTACTAAGGATATATGATACTAACAATATTAAATGCAACTAACTTTAAATCAATATTTCTTTAGATGTACATTGTTTTTTTTTTTTTTTTTTTTTTTTTTTTTTTTATTGTGACTCGACATTTGACATCGACCTGCCTGATAATAAGCAAGAGGAGATCCAAAAGTGCAGACGATTGAGACAACCGAGTTTGTTCACGGCTGTCTCAGCCGCCGTCACTATGCCGGCCAAAGGTGCTTCTTCACGCATCGCTTGAAGGATCCAAGGTTATAGGAGGGAGAGAACACATGGGCTGGCAAAGCATTCCACTTGTCGATTGTTCTACAAAGAAAAGATGCACCGAACTTTTTAGTTCGACTACCGATTCTGTCGACAAAATGTGAATGCTTCCCCCGACCAGTGCGGGTGTTACGGGTGTGAAAAGACGAGATAGGAACAAGGTTAAAGAGCTCCTCGGAACATTCCCCGTGGTATAGGCGATAGAGGACGCACAGAGCCGCCATGTCTCTGCGTAATTGCAGAGGCTCCAGAGTTCGCGTAACCTCTACATCTCCTATGATTCGGACAGCTCGGCGCTGCAATGAATCCAGGGCATTGAGAAGATACTTGGCAGAGCCGTCCCAAAGATGCGAACAGTACTCCGCGCAAGAGCGAATTGATGAACAAGAGCGAAAGCGAATTGTTATAAATAGTAAGAAATACGTTGTTCTTTTGACGTATACAATCCTTTTTCAATCAATTAATCAAAGTGACGCCTTTTTTCCACGGGGATAGGCAGAGACAATGGAGCGCCACTTGCCACGATCCTGACAGAACTCGCTCGCTTTCCTCAGATCCACAATTAATTAATCATAATTGTAAAAAATGATTGTTCTGTAACTTTTTGCTTAATGTTATATTTTAAATCGCTATTTAAAAGTTAAGATAGAATATTTTATACTAACAACTTAAAATATAAAGTTTTTCTATATCTAGCGATATTTATTATATGTTTTCAAAAATGCATGGCCATGGGCGCTTTGCGTGTTTTCTATCAATCTTCACTTTCATTACCGTTTATACTAATAAAGTTAACTTTTCAATCCATAACTAGGCTTATTCTATATTATTGCAACTTTTTATTTTAATGTGAATGGATACGTTAAACGAGGCAGACCCAGGAGTGTTTGCCGACCAAATCGGAGACATCCTCAAGAAAGATAGAATGCCTAATTACCTAGTACCCATAACCATAGAGCTTGTATGAAGAGAATTGTGAATGTGAAGGAAGCGAGGGATTTGTGTCAGGATCGTGGCAAGTGGCACTCCATTGTCCCTACCTAACCCTGTCGGAAATAGGCGTGACAATTTCATTGATTTTGATTAGTTATTTCAACCTTTAAAGTGTTTGTGATAACGGGCCATTAAGACTATGCTTCAGACATTATTGACCGATTTTAAACAGTCTCCTATTGATTTGCCTTTTCTATACAAAATCACAGAAATGTCACCTCAGCATCGTGTGATATTGTATAGTCTCGTAGCCTAATGGAATAAAAAGTCTGCTGAGACTTTATAATTACTAAATTAGGTGCCCAAAGACAGACTTAGGAGACTGGTTGAAATCTGAAATTATTATAAATATGTTTGTATATTTTGCTAGCACATTCTCTTTTTCTTTTTTATATGTAAACTTACAATGTTCATATGAAATGAACAATTATAGTGATATAGAATTGCTTTTTTTATTGAAAAAAAAAAGTATTAAAATGTAAAACCCGGTTTAGTTAAAACTCTGTGTTATTATATCGTAACTAGGGCTGTTTTCAGTAAAAATCCATGGTAAAAGGACTTGATTCAAATGCAACTGATTCTCTTGGTCATCAGCCTCCCTAGCACGGTAATCCAAGAAGCAAGATAAATACCTGCATGGATAATTATTGTAACTCATTTTAAATAACATAATAGGTCGGCACATCAGAATGACCAAAATTATATTAACTAAAGTTTTTAACGTTGTTATGTGCGAAGATTATAACAGAATATTTATATACCTATCTTTATTGGACATTTTGATGCACTGTTCTGGTAAGTTATTTTAAATGAGTTACAGCGGTATTCCTTGCAGATCTTTATCTTGCTTCTTGGATTGCCGTGCTAGGGGGTCGATGCTCATAACCCTTTTTGTTAAACCTCCGAACTATTAATTGGTCGTTTTGTGACTATGATGCACTTAGCGATTGCGATGCTAGGTATGATAAATTATTTTAAACATTTTCGATGAATATTATACCACCACTTACAAGTATACAGCCCGTGAAGTAATTTGGTCACGTTTTGTAACTTGTAAGTTGCGGTTAATAACTAGGGCGGCATAGTGGATGTGATTGCTACTTACAGTTATTGAATTGTAGTAGCAGTGACATCCATTCATGGAGACCACTCCAGCTTAACATTAGGCGAGGTGCTGTCTATTCGAGTCACAATCAAAAAAATAAAAGAATGTAAATGTAGGAATGCGTTGGACGGCATTTAAATTAAGCTTAATCAATATAAACGTCACTATTTAAATGACACTTATGACATTTGATTAAGACTTGTTTAAATGTCGGTGGTCACGAGCCTTTGTTTTCTTTATATTTAAAAATGGCGTTTTATATGAATTATGGGTCGTTGTTCCTTTCAATTTGGTTTGATTAATTGAGGATATTAACACCGAGTACAGTGATGCATTTTTCCTTTTTATTTATTTACAATTTAATTAATTTTTATTTGCGTATTGGATGTATTGTATTGTAATGGGTTTTGCTTCACATATTTTAGGAAATGCTTTTCAGTGACACCAAAAAGATTACTTTATCCAAAAGTTAATTTGACATCGTATTTTTTTTAATATCCATGTAAATGTTGCTATTTAAAAAAAGATTTCCAAAAATATAAGTATTGCCTTATTGTGCACTTTATGTATATATAAGTTGTTTTTTTTACTTGTTAAATAAGTTTACAATAAAATGCAAGCGTGATACTTTTTGTGTTTTTATTTTTATAATGTCGTTACCAGATATGAAGTGTATTTTTTTCTAAATCCTACATTAATGATACAGCTCTCTACTCTTTAGTATTATTTTAAAGTTTGTCATAGTGATTTGGTAATATTAAAAAATCTTATAGTCCTTTTGCGCTAAAAGAGAAAGGCAGTATTTCCCCGGCATTGGTTAATGCGCTAGAATTTTGTTAACGTAACAAAGAGTAACGTATTCAATTAATTGTTTTTGATGACATTACAGTGATGCCTTACTATGACGTCATCAGACCGTGTGACGTCACAATACAAGCGCGTTAGCAACAGTCGGGAATGGTATTTATAATAAGGTTTACATCCCGTAATGAATTATTTACAACAGATTGCAAGAAACTCTGGATAATTTTAACATGCATTAAATTTAGTTAACTTAGTTTGCGACTGAAGCAGCTTAGACCCCTTCTAAAAAACTAGTAAACAGAATGGGCTCTAATGATATTTCGTGCAACAGAAATTAACTTTTAATTGACATTTGGTTTAGTTAAATATAATGGAACAATTAACTATTTCTTATTAGACCTAAAAACTTTTATCTAACTATAAGTATTCTTAGGTCCATTTTAATTATAAAGACATGGTAAATATGTGTCAAAAAACAAACGAAATTAATAAAATTACTGTCAAGTTAAATATTAAACCATAGACAATTGAAAAAGTAAATTTAAATGATCCTTGTGCATTTGGTTCTTTCTCTTTCCTGTTTTAAATAGATGTATTTTTATTTTAAATTAAGTCTATTGACTTTCTAGTGATGTATAAGTTTTCTTCCTCTTAGTTTTGTAAAAATTCCTTCCTATTCTTCTATATGGTAACGATAATAACTATTTTCTATTATTTTATTAATAATAAATGAAGTGACGGTTAAAATGTTTTTTTTAATGGAAATGGCAAATGTTAGTATGATTATGAATTAGTTTGCACCATATTTAATTTATTTTTCCATCTATGTGCATAGGTGAGCCGAAAAATTACCAAAATAGTCCCCGACGACCGAAGCAACCGTAATTTAAGCCAGTTCTTCCAGCCGTAGGCGCGTTAGGAATTCTCTTTGTTCATGACTAATTTACGAACTGACATTGCCTAAGCAATGTGAAATTTATACTAATCTAAATAATAATATGTATGGCGACGAAATTTCAGTGATATTGCGTTAAAACTTTGCATTCTCGAGAGAACCGATTAACGAATAACAAATCAATAGGGTTATTAGTATAAAAGTCGTTGATAAAACACTGATAGTTAATGGAATAATCATTTCGCTGTTGTGTATTATTAAAATGGGGGTCCAGATGTCGCGTCTCGACAAAAAAATGCTAACGGCGATATCTATAAATCTTCTGTGGTCACTTAACCAATTTATGTCACGTTCGGAGATAGCCACCATGTTCTATGGTTTCTAGTTGTCAGTTCTCTTCGATATCCTTCATTTCTTCTCTTATTGAGACGCCACATCTTGAGCTGCCTAGTGGTTTAAAATCGCCGACGCCTCAAAAATCTATTATAGGATAGGGAGAATGCGATTAATCTGGTTCACTTGCCAATTGTTCGTTAAAGAAACGATGCGTCAAACTTTTTTTTAAAAATAGTATTTTGTATGTAAACGGCAATCCTATACACATAGATGTTTCATATACTAACATTTATTAGATATTAGAAAATGTGGTGTGGTATGTAGTAACACAGATCGGTGACAATATTGTTTTGTAATATTAGGACCAAATTGTTGTATTCTCCCCAAGTTGAATGATTCTCAATTCAATGTTATGCTTATTTGGTGCAGCTGTCGATTTATTATCACCGGCAGCAGCTAATGTTGCCTTGTCAAAGTAACAGAAAGCTGCGTATTCAGGAAATTTCTGTTGAGAACCTCAAGCTGCGTAAATACGCCAATCTCCGTACAGGTTACAAATTTGCGCCATTTGGGATCTAGAGTTCTAGACGATGGGCCCATGGGGCCATCGGCCCTTGCCAAGTTGTCCAAGCGACCGACGGAGAAATCTGGAGACAGGAAGGCTGGCATTATTTCTGCCAATGTATTAGCCTTGCTATATAAAGTGGAATTGTTGCCAGTCTTCTTGGGACGTCTCTAGAGGATATTATTTATTTACATTTATAAGTATATTTGTGTAAAATAAATAATATTAGCAATTGCTAATGGTATTGACCAATGCCAAATAGGTCACTATGACGTCATTCCGTCGTGTGACGTCACCATTAAAGCGCTTTAGCAACAGCCGGGATAGTACTAAAATTTCACGTCATTATATTCGGCTGGAAAAAACAATGGAATAAAGCGCCATTAGCCACGATCCTCACACAACTCTCTCGCTTCCCTCACATCCACAATTCTCTTCATACAAGCTCTACGGTTATGGGAAAAAACGTATGCAAATGTAAGGGCTGTTGTTGCCGATTACTGTCTGCACCAAATAAGCAATAAGTTAGTAATTAAAAATTATTAAATGCTGTAGTTACCATAAAAAAAATTAAGTTCGCGTGCACTAGTAAGTTAATTTCAATTTAACATAACATCTAGCAAATAATAATTTATTGTAAGATTAGTTTGGGAAAGATTCTACATTTATTTGGCGCCAATTAGCTATTTGATAGACAGTTTGATAGATAAACGGGCTGTAAAATTTTGGATGAAAATAAATTAGTTTTGAGATTAAATTTACAAACGCATATACACTACCAAAATTTATGGCGCATGCAATACATTGACTAAATTATTTTCATCTCGTATATACACTACTAAAATGTATTGTTCACTATGTTTAAAGATTGGCGTGATTTCGAATTAAATAAAAGATTTTATAACCAGTCTTCAATAATTATTATAAAATCTTTTATTTGATAATAATAAAAATATGATAATTAGATATATAAAAAAAGTATTAAAATTTTATATAGTATTTGAAATGTATAGATAAATTATCGAATGTTTAATAGCATACGAATTGGTAGTGTTTGTTCCTCTATAAGCGTACTATGGCGCAACTTTATTGGATTTAGCTAGAATGTTGCTTAGTTTAGGGACTATACACTACTGCTTTTATTGCTTCGGAGACTTTGGCCGGCATAGTGTCGGTGATTGAGGTAGTCGATGCGCTTCGGGCAAGAATAGGTCAGATGTCGCGTCTTTATAAAAAAAAATCAATTTACTCTGGAAGTAAAGCATAAAAGGTATAATAACATCACACGGTTAGTGTTACTTAACCAATAGAAATGAAGGAATAAATAGTTTATTCCTAGTAGCTTAGTATAAGAATGGTAAATAATGTGCGGTGGTGTATAATTCCTGTGAGTGCGTAGGGACGTAGTTAGTGGGCATAAGTTGGTCAATTTTTAAATGTTTAGCTGTTTCCTGTCAAATGTTTAATGAGGTTTAAGTGTATTAAATGTCTGTTGTATAATTAATAATAATGAGGCCAATGGAAATAAAATTATTATTCCAAATGTAAACATGAGTTTCATTTCACTAATTCACCCATTTTTTATTCTTCAGTTCAATTATCCAATCTGGGAAGGCAAAGGAAACTTAGTCCATACAGCCTAGCGAGAATGACAAATGTTATTGCTTTCCGTCCGCCTTTCTGACGAATATTACTGACTTTCCGTCGCCATGAATACTATTTAGATTAGTATTATAGTATAAAAGTCAGTAGAAGTTAATCAATCGAAGTTCTGGACAAATCATTTCGATTTCGAGTATGAAGGCGCTGCTTTACACGCTTCGCTTGAAGATCCAAGAAGACCATACGGGCAGGTAAAGCATTCTGCTGTAACTTTTAGTTCGACGGTCATTTGTGTAATAAAATTCTTCATTAACAAAAAACGACAATTTTATTAACATTATATTATTTAAATACAAATACATACAAATAAAATTAACAATTTAATGACTTTTATTCCATTAAGCTTAAATATTCACATAATTTATTAAAGTAAAAATAATACTGCAGTAATATTAATACAGGAAGACTTAAGAACATCTTATATTTTGTACATACAATACTATTTGTTAAATATTTATACATATAATACAATAAAAACATAGTTTAAACACCTAAAAGACGTTCTAACTGTTTAAAAAACCGTTTTATTATACAGAGGCAACCATATAATTGAACGGTTTTTTCAACCGTCTGCGGTTTAAGAATCCCCTTGCTATAGATGTCATACCGTTTATTTGTTTTTCTTTTTGACAGTTAGTGACGCCCTCACACTTTACCATTTCAAATTTAAATAATAATAGATTTTTATTTCATCTAATTGCGCATTCTATACGTCAAATTATTTCGTGTACCACTTTAATCTTGTGCGCGATTCATTTTTCGTGCGCTTATAATTTTTTTTCATATGATCGATTTATCTTACTTCTAGACCTGTTTATAATTTGTGGTTGTTTGGTATGCACAGGGCACTTCACTAAGCGGGCGTTACATGCCAATACTGTACGACATTACTGTAGTACAGTATTCCGAAAATAAGGTAATTCATAGGCGTAAGCTGTCAAAAAGAAAATAAACGAATGAAGGTTTTAGACTCGTCTGGCTATTGATGGCTATAGGCCTTGTGGACTTCTACAAGTGTGTAATCATTCATCAACTTCCAATTCCAATTCAATATCTGAGAGGCTTATTCTTCTTAATGTATTTATAAGTAAATACCTCGACATTGCCAAATATATATATCTGTACCACAACAGTTGGGATCTGTGACATTTCATCGCTCTTACCACTTTGCGACTCTCTGTCCAACGGAGGAAATATCTGAAATTACGAACACAATACATATTAATTTAATTATTATCTTTAATATTTCTATACTATAAGCTACTAAACCATATAGCTTGAAGAACCGATAACCGATGGGAAAGAAATGTTCTTGAGTGATCATTATTTATAATTCTTCAAAGTAAGTTCGGGGCCTGACGTCATCAAAATGGCTGCCGCACGCATTACCAATTTGTTGGGCTTATATTATTATAGTTACAAGTGGGCAAAGCGATGCAGTTTGGCCGCAACACGCAGGAAGAACACTAGTAAATTAATCAAGGCGTGGTGTAGTGGCAGTGCAATGGTTACGTAAACCGAGAGCACGGCCTCAAAACCGTTACCAATGTATCTTTGATATACTTTGGTTGTCATGTTTCTATGATACAAGCACTTTAGTAGCTTAGTATACAAATATAAAAAAAGAAATTAACCTGTAAAATGTTAGTTTGTTCGCTCACGAACATTACAAAAAGAATACCAAATAACTTTTAAAACATTTTGCAAAAGTGTGACGTATGAGGTCTATTAGGTAGGTAGGGTTGTGAAAATTGCCCATTGTGCCCACGACGGTGGAACCGCGCCTGGCACCGGTCGCGGGGACTCAAGATGGCGTCACATTGTGTCACGTGATCGTGCGCACCTCTGTATAGATTATGTTCGCCATATTTGGTAAATGACAGCAGTGTTACCAACTCTTAAAAATATATATCCCCAAAAATCGCCTCAATTATTTACGTGATATTTTTTATTACTATTTATTTATAAACCTTTCGTACGGTTGCAATGTAGGTATTGATTAGCTACCATATGATGAGCTAGGGCCTTTTACATATTTATTTTTCTCAATACAATAAAAATACCATCTCACTTATTTACCTCGTAAATTTGGGAAGTGTAGTGTTTGCATAGTAACACAGATAACTAAGGATTACTGTAATCACAGGCTCGCCAACGTATTATGCCACACCTCTGTCCGCGACGACACGGCATGTGTGTTCTGCTGATACGCTCGAGATTGTGTCACGTACATCTAGTAATAGTACGTGTATATATATGTGTGCGACCCTCATACACTACAGGAGGGAAACTCCTAAGTTGGGAAATTGAATGACAGGCTAGTTAACACTCACTACCTTACCTCTTGGAAGACAACAGGAAGCTAATTGGTATATCGAGTAATCCCCAATATTTTCTAAATATATTTACACTATCTAATGTGTACACAGCACAATCTGAAATACAAAACATTAAAGGTGAATTTGACGACAGGCGTGGCGTGGCGTAATGGACAGGTGGGCTACCAGTCCATTACGCGAATTCCCTGTTGGAGAAAATGTTTGTTACATATTTAATAGTAAGATTAAATATTACAAATATTAGTTAATAAGAAAAAAGGCAGATATATGCTCGGGGTCTGACAAAAAGTGGAAGACAGCAGCGGTGCCCAGTCTGCCGATCTGGCATAGTGCAAACATTTACAAGTATACAAAGTAAACTTGGTCGCGTTTCGGGATCAACTTATAAGTTGCTGGTTTCAACTAGACCGTCGATGACTGCTACTTACAGTAATTTAACTGATTTAATTTTTACGCCGGCATAGTGGCGGCGGCTGGGGCAGCCGGGAATTGACTCGGTTATTCCAGTCGTCGTCACTCTTGGACCTTCTCTTGCTTATCATCAGGCGAGTCAAGGTCAGATGTCGTGTCACAATAAAAAAAATAGTACTTTCACAATAGTATGTAGTGTGTAGAGTCAAAAAAGTACTCACTCTTTGGTATTTTGTTTTCAACAAACATATATGCGACTGCATAGAAGACTGCTGAGTGATTTGGATGCGAAGACACACCACCACGGTCAAATGTCACCAATGCGTCTATGTCTAAGGATTCCAGTCTGAAATAGAAATTATTATTAGCCTATTTAGTGGTCCCACTGCTGGGCAAAGGCCTCCCTCTATTTTTCCATGACTCACGAAATTAGGCGATCTCTCGCCACGAACTATTGTAGGAAATAGAAATAGGTCTGAAAATTGTTTTAATTTACAGTTGGCAGTTGGCTCATTCGAAACGACTATGCCAACATTGCTTTTTCACGCTTTGCTAGAACACATGGTAATGCATTCCACATTGACCATGAGTGTGTCCAAGGTTATTTTTTTAATTTTAAGAGTTGTGGATGTGAGGGAAGCGAGTGAGTTGACGTTTTGTGTGTTATTTGGCAAACACCACAAATGTTATGTAGTTTATATCAGAATATTAAAATTACACAAATGAAGTTATAAAAAGTATGAGAACAAAAGAAAGTTTTAACTAATTTATGGGATTGCTCTTTGTCGTTTTACACCCTGTACAACATAGAACTCCAAATTGTATTTAGTTCACCTTAAAATTATGATCTATGCTAAACTAAATAGATAGATCTTTGCTTTTTTGTGAAAACAATCTGAAATAACATCTAAATTTATGATTTAAACAAATATTATTCAAATCTTTTTTAGTTTTGATTTTACAATTTTATTATTCCAACATTCGAGAGCTTTGCAGCCAGCGGCAGCTGCAGACTAGTGTCGCCTTGCACGGAATCAATCTCATACAAACAAGTTGTGCAGTCTGCGGTCGCCGGCGGAATCACACCTTTAAGCTTAGTAAATTGGCTGGCATAATGACAGCGTTTAAGGCAACTATATGATAAAACTTTTATTGATATTTTTTTATTTGATTTACATTTCTAAATTAATCTACAAAAGTGCTTGTATCATAGAAAAAGGACAACCAAAGTGCATATATTGAAGATACATTGGTACCAGCAAGTGATTTTAAACCCATGCTCTCGGTTTGCATGACCAGTGCTTCTAATTATGGTCGCCTTATTTATTTACCTATGTTCAAGTAAATTAGCTATAACAGGTGCCGGCCACAACTCCTTTTGCCCATCCTGCAGTCTGGTGTCAGTCACCAATGCTATATTCTGCTGCGGTATGCCAAGCATGGCGCATGCTGACCACAATTCAGTTCTACGGACATCTCCATGACCTTCATAGTTACCTTAAATAAAGAAAATACTTTGATAATATCATATTTAATTTTATAACAATTAAAATTTTATCTGACATCATTATTTCACACTGACAAATATCAATTCAATTATCAGATTGCCTTTTTCCCTCAGGAATAGGCAGAGACAATGGAGCTCCACTTGCATCACATCCACAATTATGTAATATGCACTAGGCAACCCCTTTCTTACTTGAGGATATGTCCGATTTTGAAATCCACTATTTACAATCCTGAAAATAGACCAGTGTTTCCCAACCTATTTTAGACCATGTGCTACGTTGACATTTCTAAAATTTTTATGCCTCATTTTTATACTTTAAAAATTGTTTTGTTCCCTTTTAAAATATAAATGATTACAGTTTTTTTAAGAATTTGCCTTTTTTTTGTTAAATTTGTCACCAATATCTAGCATTGCATTGCAAATAACCCAGAGCGAAAGGGTTAGTCATGTTGAGTACATTTTTAAATTGCTCCCCTTAACTAACAAATTGCCCTCTGTGTGGCGTGGGCCCCATGTTGGGAAACACTGTACTCTACTGTCTTTCAGTTTTTTGTATTTACACCTGATAGAACTACTGTTAACTAAACATACTCTATTATACTCTACTTCTATGATACAAGTTTGTTTCATACACGTTTTGCATAGTAATGAAATTACTCAAGTTTAAGAAACATAAAACTCAACACACTGAAAGAATGGCCAGGCACCCAAACCCACTAGCAGTTGAGCTATATAAGAAAGAAAATTCAATATCTAGACTCAAACCAGGATGGACTCTATAACTGGAAGGATGGCGCACTGGCCCACTCCCTACACAACTTGACCGCCGTACAACTCATATGCTCATAGGCAGCCTGATTGCAATAATAAAAGTTTAAGAACTGACCATTAGATAAGCACAATAGATGCACGTCCACGTCTTGTTCGCACAGTCTGTAGATAGTGGGCCCAAAGAACATACATTCGTCATCCGGATGGGCCACAACAATCAAAACACGTTTCGCTTTTAGAGACCCACGACATCTCGTAGTTAAACGCCTCGCATATTTCCTATATACGTAAACACATAGAAATAGGTACAACGCAACCCATACGCTAATATAAAGTGCGAAATTATTTAAATAAATAATAGTTTCAGTCAAAATTTCCAAGTACAACTTGTAGAAGGAAACTGACTCTTCTTTTCCATCAGTTGAGGGCGTTGTGGGCATTTCTGAGTGCATGTGCAATTCTGATGGTATACATCCGACCAATGTATGACGGAAATCTCCATATGAAGGTAATAAATAGGCAATACAATACTGGTTTTACTATTAAATCAAAATTATTTGCACTATTTTTGAATACACGGAGAATGACATATGTGTGGTGACATTTTTATTTTTAATTTTGTTAGAATAGAATGAACATTTAAAAACAACGCCTTATCCTCCTAAGAAAAAAGCAATTGTAACGTAAAAATAATAATAAACAATATTATATAAAGGTGAAATATGCCATTACGTTAAGATGATGAACATGATAATTTCCGTAAAGTGGCGGCAAAACCTAAATTTTTATAAATTATTTTCTGTTCTCTTTTCCGTCTAAGGACTAAAACTATCGTCCTCATCCTTAGCCTTTATGTAATAGCTAAACACTAAGGTCACCTAGAGTATTTTATCTACACTTTAAGTAAATGATTATTCACTTTGATAATTATTTAACTTTGATATAGTTCTAGACGAGGTTGTCTGTGAAGATCATTCGCCTTCAGTTGAACAAAAAAAGTTTATGCTTTGTTGTTGACATTCGTTTTTTTTTCATCTTATCTTGCTTATGGTGTTCATTGTGAACCAATGGTTCGTTCGACAAAATATTGGAAAACTATTGAAAGTGCAATTAGATCTCAACTAAACAGTAAACAAGATGTTGCAGCAAGACTTCACAGGTTTACTAAACCATTTAACATCAGACGAACTTAAGGAAATGCTAAATAATGATGCAAAACTTGATGAATTTTTAAAGGATGTGAACCAGGTTTGAAAATATTAAATTACCGAGATTTTCTTTTGCAATCATTAACATAACCGTCGTTCCTTTGATAGGACAGAACGGTAACGGACAATTCTTACCGAATTTTTAGAGAAGTCCTATATAAATAAAAATGTATTTTAGAGATAACAATGACTCATTGTTTATTAGCGTGAATAAAAAAACCTATTTGAATAAATCAATTATTTATCTTATATAATTAAACAGTTAAATTAAGTTAATTATCGAGCAGGTCAATCCTAAACATAATGCGGGTAGCATACCGATAGCTACGCTAAGTCACATAGATAGATCACTTTTTTGTTATAATTGAGATAGTTTGCCATCTGCACACAAGTAAAAAATAGTTTCTCAAGCGAAACTAAGTCAGCTAAGCTCTTAGTCTGCCATCGGTATAATAATATTTACCTGTTTAGAACCTCCTTGTTTTATTAGTAAAATTAATTGTGGCAACTCTCAGATTCGTTACATATTTACTTGGACCCCTGTACCACTCATTTAAGTTATTAGTTTCACTTTTGCTAGGTTAAGGACTTGGAGACGGAAAAAGAAATGACAATTGTAAGAAACAGATCATTGGCAGAACATAACCTTAGCAAGGAGCCATTGCTGGAGGCTCTTAAGCATGAGTTGCAGGAGAAATCAGAAGCCGGCGAGGCATTGTGTGCAAGAATACAAGATTTACTTAATGAATATAGTAAGTTTAATTTTATTCCAGAATTAATGTGATTTCGTTTCGTTGATTTAATAAATTGTCCAGGACAGTGAAGACGACTTAGCAATATAAAAGGTGACCGTGGTGTAGTGGCATTGCAATGGCTAAGTAAGCTGAGTGGCACAGGTTCGAAACTACTCCGTACTTTGGTATATATACTTTGGTTGTCCTGTTTCTATGATACAAGCACTTTTGTAGCTTAGTATAGAAATGTATAATAATAATAAAAAACCGTTTGTTCTGTCGTCTTCACTTAAATGTCAAGTTACAATTAATTAAAAATTATACTTGAATATACAATTTTTGTACAAAATTTGTATATTTAAAGAAAATCCCACTCTACATTTACAGAATCCAAATCAGCGGGTATATCACCAGAAATAACACTAGCACTCCTCCAAACAGCAGCTTTAGAACAGGAGGAAGCATCGGAAGAAGTAGCAAACCAATTCCTCTCTGGAAAAATTGATGTTGAAAAGTTCCTTGAAGAATTCATACCAGTGCGGGAGAAGATGCATTTGCGCAAATTGAAAGTTGATAAAATGAGTGATTTAATAAGGAATGGACAGAATAATGGGTACTCTAGGCCTAATTTGCCATATCCTGGTTATGCTCCACCATCAATGCCTTCCGTTCCATATCCAATAGGACCGCTGAATATGCCCATGCCAGGCATGTATAGGAACCATTTCTAATGAGTGAATGTTATGTTAAATGTTATGTCGGGCTTGTTTCCACACTTGAGTCTTCTTCGGTTCTTTATGTGTTTTTCAACGGTTCTCCTTTAAAGGAGCACCCCAATCTCCTCCAGGAAGTCCAGACGACCCTTCTCATTCCTGTAGACCTCCGGAAGTGTCCTTGCTTTTGTCAATGACATGGCCAATGTTCTAATAAGTTACTAGTGTAATCAAATGGATAATAATATTTAAAATATATATTGGTTTGTAAGTTTATGTTACAGTGATCATCGTCAGGGAATTTTCTTAGATTTTGTGCGAACATTGATAAATGAATTAAACAATTTTTTTGCGGCTTATCATCTTGGACCCCATAATACACAAACTTAAGTCCTAAGTCCAGCAAACTATCAAACCAGATGACACTGTCAGGGTAGTTTTGGAAACAATGACAGCATTGATGAATAAGACAATAAACATCTCAGTCTCTCCGTGACTGAGGTGACTCCACTGCTAAGAGCTTCTTACTGAAAGGTCAAAATCAAAAACTGTACCCAATTAACCATAAATGAATCCAATAGCCGCATCAAATTTGTTTATTTCATCATCATTATACTTGTGTGTTCTAAATCAAGTATTGGGCCTAAAGGTAGATCTACGGCTGAATCTAATTAACCACCTATCATCATAACCTTCACCAAAGCCTATTTCTTAAGAGCCCTAAGAAATTCTCTCCAATATTAGCTAAACCGAAAACTGAGGTAGTTTATTCAATTACTAGCATTCTATAAATATTTCTAAAAAGCTATAAATATTTGTTTTATAGCTTTTATTTGCAATATTTAATAATTATATTAAATATTGCGAATACTTGAATAAAAGCGTATATTTGCTTCGTCAAAGAGTGGTAGGCAATGTTGCACAGTCTACTGATCCGGGCTAGTACCACCACTTACAATCATACAGACGTAAAGTGACTTAGTCGCGTTTCGGGATCAGCTTGTAAGTTGCGGGTTCCACCTATGCCGGCATAGTGGATGTTACTATAACTTTTTCTGGCATCGTTATGTTATTATCATTTAATGGAATAATTGGCACTAAAGCTCAATTGACCCGCCTGATGGTAAACAAGAAGAGGTCCAAGAGTGCCGACGACTGCAAAAACAGTAACTTCACGGCTGCCCCAGTCGCCGTCACTATGCCGGCCAAAGGTGCTCCTTCACGCATCGCTTAAATCATCCAAAGCTTTAGGATGGAGAGGATACATGGGCTGGCAAAGCATTCCACTTGTTGATTGTCCTACAAAGAAACGACGTACCAAACTTTTTAGTACCGTTTCTTGTTTTATTTGTCTATCTAGGAGCTTGCCAATTCTATATTTAAATATGTTCCGTCTTCATCCAAATGGTATATTCATGTATATTTTTATTGTGGCTCGGAATATTTGACAGCAGTCAGCACCCTGCCTGATGTTAACTGGAGTGCGGTCCATAAACTCAAGTTTAACATCACTGTGACTGCTACTAAAGTTAAATAACTAAGTAGCAGCATAGTGACGGCGTCTGAACTTACCGTAAAATATATATATTTTCCAGTCGTCGGCACTTCTAAAGCTCTCCTTGCTTACCATCAGGCAAGTTGAGGTCAGATGTCAATAAAATAAAATTAAAAAACTATTTAAAATAAAAGGACAACATTTATATTATAAATATAATTATATTATCAATGAATCAATCAAATTGTCACACCTTTTCCTCACAGGGATAAGCAGAGACAGTGGAGCGCCACTTGCCACGATCCTGACACAACTCCCTCGCTTCCTTCACATTCACAATTCATACAAGCTCTATGGTTATGGGCACTAGGCAACCCAGCCTATATTATTTATACTTATATTTGTTTATAATTTAGTTTTTTTAGAATAAATCATGAAATTAATATACAAATGTAGTGCCTCACATCTTACAGGGATAGGCAGAGACAATGGAACGCCACTTTCCATGATACTGAATGTTAATGTACTCACATTATTAAGCTAATACCTCTACAATGTGATTTTCTTTTATTAATTATAAATTTAACTGCATAAAAGTATAATACTCTTGACGATGGTCGTGGCGCATTGGTTTTATAACTTTTATTTGTAATATTTATTCATTAGATTGAATATTACAAATATTTGTTAATTTAAAAAGGGGCGGGTAATTGTCTCGCTCGCTCGAAGGACCGACAACCGATGGGGAAGAAAGGTTCTAGAGTGGAGACCACGAACCGGAAGACGCAGCGTAGGTAGGCCTCCCACTAGGTGGACTGACGACATAGTGAAAGTCCACTATTCGTGGATGCAACTGGCATCTTGTTGTTCGGAATGGAGGCCTTAGGGGGAGGCCTATGTTCAGCAGTGGACGCCTTCTGGCTGAATTGATATTTGAATTGAATGAATATTTGGCTCGGGTCTGGTTGTCTGAGTAGTAGGCAGTGGTGGCCAGTCTGTTGACGCGTTACATTCATGGACCGCACTTCAGCTGATGTCGGGATGCTGTCATATGTCGAGCCACAATAAAAGATGTTACATCAGTACCGTGCAGAGTGGCGTTCTATTGTTTCTGCCTATCCTTGTGAGAATGGAATTTAATCAAAATATATAAATTCCACTGCTGATTAAGGTTAGTATATTTTAAAACTTGGTTTTATATATTTATGTGAAAATTGGTTTCTCTGCCTATCCCTGTGGGGAACAGGCATATTTTCTTAGATTTTGGGCGAACATTGATTAATGAATTCAACAAATTTTATGCGGCTTACTATTTATCGCGTTTATTGACCACAATGGCTTGCAGCTCTCGAAAGTGCATAATTGCGAAACTAAATATAATCAATCAATCAAATTGTCACGCCTTTTTCCCACAGGGATAGGCAGAGACAATGGAGCGCCACTTACCACGATCCTTACACAACTCACTTGCTTCCTCCATAACCACAGAGCCTGTATGAAGAGAATTATGGATGTGAACATCCATAATTCTCTTCATACAGGCTCTGTGGTTATGGGCACTAGGCACCCTAGCTTTCTTGAGGATGTCTCCGATAACTAAATACATAATTGTAAAATCAATAACCAACATAAACGCGATAGTAAGCCGCATAAAATTTGATTGATTGATATTTATTTAAAGCAATGTATACATTGTACAGTTTTTTTTAAGAAAATATTTTCTATTTGTCAATTATTTGCATATAGTTATAATAAATAAATATATATTTTTTATTTATACAATTATTAGTTTTATTTCATTATCAAAAGTTAACCCGCGTGTTTTGTGAAGAAGAAGTGTGGCCGGCAGATAAAAAGAGCGCTGGCACTGGCATCGAATCTGCGCAGTACCTTGTTTTGTTACTTAACCGATTCAATGCCGGTGGCCCTAATTAGGGTCCTGTCAACTCAGGGGGGTGACAGCTTAGTTCTTAAAGTTCACACGAAGCGCTGCACAAAGTACGGAGTAGCGATGTGCAAGTCGAATGATTCCATTAATCGAATAACCAATTGATTATTAAACTAATATAATCGAATGATAATACTAATATTAGTAGCAACAGCTACTAATATTAATATTAATAATACTAATAATAGCATACTATAAATTTAACGCATTAATACTAGTGATGAGTGCGTTTCCCTGTGGGCACATTTTGATCAAAAGTTTTCCCAAAAAAATACCTCCGAAACCCCCAGTATTACGGCTTATATAATGGTAAAACAATATAAAGATATGGCTCTGATAGATAGAAACACGAATCCTCTAACATTTTGGGAAGACCGAGACCAAAATGACAGATATATAATATAGATTAGCCAAAAAATATTTATATATTCCTGCAACATCTGTCCCAACTAAAAGACTTTTTCCAAAAGCAGGATGTTTAACTGATCGGCGTAATCGGTTAAGTCCAGAGAAGCTAGATTCTTTCAAAATGATAATGTATAAATAATTTTTTGGATATGTATTTTCTTTAAAATGATTTTCCAACTAAATAGTTATGTTGATAATTTACATGTTAACTTCTATTTAAATTATTCGAATCGGATCTTTGGTTTAGATGTTACGACGACAGGTATAAAAATGTCTTTCTCGAATGACAGATGTTTCCATACATAAATGCTGTGTTACGAGCGAACAAATCTATGCTTAGTTTAGTTTATTTATTACTAATAACTTACACATTTTATTTTTATCTGATTATGTTAACCCGTCGTATTCCATTGTCGCAGATCTACGACAAACAAAAACAACTTTTTTTAAATTCATTTCTTTGTGTCTATTTAAACGATTGTTTTTATATATTAGTTTTGTTTTACTTTAATACGTGTCTTGCTCGGACACGCTTTTTGTTTAATTAAACAGTAGTAGTTGCAATAAATCGAAATCCATAATACTAATTTTTAATCAATTTATTCGAATTGTCGAAAAGCTAATTTTTTAAACAAATGTATGCTAGTAAATAATTACAACGGAGTTTATTGTTCTTAACGCTAAAGTTAGTAACTAATCCCTATTAACAACCGACTAAGTCGAATGATTACTGAAATCAATTAATTCGATTATGCACATCACTACTGTGGAGTGAAAATGGCGTTCGCGTTCGCTAGCGCTGCGTGTGAACTTTTAGAACTATAATAACTAATGTCAAAGCAGCTGTCCATTTGTCAAATAGTGAATTTGACGTGGCATTGAATCGGTTAATTACTTTTCGTTTGACGAATGTATATAATGGACATTATTCATTTTGGGCTTCTATGTACTACTTTTGTAATGTCCAATGATGAAAAAATATATAAATGGTAGTTACGATACTTGTATTAATAAAACTAATAACAATTTTACTTTTAATTGCTGTGCAATTTAGTTATTTGAAAAATAAGATATGAATTTTGTATCATTTGTCAATCAACGCCATATTTGTTTTGCTTTGAACTGTCATAATTATAGTTTGATCATTTTGCACACCTTAACTATGCAAAATAAATTATATATTCCAATTACATTGTAATCTTCGTAGGTCAAACTATTTTAAGATGCATATGAAACTGTTAATACAATTAAGCCCAAGTTCCTATACAAAATGAATGATTTTATTTAAAACTAGCTGTGCCCGCGGTTTCACCCGCGTAAAGTTTGATTTATAACACAGTCATAAAAAAGGAGGAGGTTTTCAATTCGACTTTTTTGTATTTATAACTCGATAACTCATATAAAAATGACAGACGAAAATTAAAATAAATATATATTCCAAACAGTTAAAACTATAGTCAATTGGAAACTATAGTAAAACCATGTTACTTCTTGTACCTCCAAAAATAAAAAAACGTAACAAACAAACTCACATTCACATTTATAACAATAGTAGCATATGCATATAGTAACAGAAGGAAATAATAATAAAGAAAAATTTCAAACAGCTGAATGTATAGTTTATAGAAAGTATAGTGTATAGTCTCCATAGTACAGTTGATTGGATTAGATGTTGACGTGACTGTCGGTAATATAGTGCGATGGTATTCAGGATAGTATTCAGGGTTTGAACCAACGCCTTGCTTCTATTTTTATAATAGGAATAAAATTTGACAAAACTTTTTTATTTTACGTTTAAAAAAAATTAAATAAAATGTATACTATGTTACTTCTGATACCTCCAAGAATATGGGTACAAAGTTTCATGATGATCGGTTGAGCAGTTTTTGCGTGAAAGCGTAACAAACAAACGGACATTCACATTTATAATAATAGTAGGATAATAATAATATGTTAATATAATATAAAAATTTGTTTTCAATTCTCAACAGCTTGATATATTTTCCTTAGTTTACCCAAAATAAATTTCTGAACGCACGCAATTTTGTATGGGAAAATGATTTTTCTTTTATTTTATTTATTGTAAAAGCTACCTGTCAATAAAAGTCCCGTTAAAATCGGTCCAGCCATTCCAGAGATTAGCCGGAACAAACAGACAGACAGACAAAAATTGTAAAAAATGTCATTTTGGTGTATGTACCGTATATATATTTATATACATGTATTAAAAAACGGTTATTTTAATATTACAAACAGACACTCCAATTTTATTATATGTATAGATATTGATGCAAGTAACGACTGTATAGATAGGTGGTTGCTCCCCCCGCAGTCGTTCAGCAATCCAAGAAGCAAGATAAATAACTTCAAGGAATATTATTGTAACTCATTTTAAATAACATATTAGGCCGGCACATCATCATGAACAAAAAAAGTTTTCCACGTAGCTCTGTGTGAAGTTTTACTAACCTTTAATTTTTTTTTTTAACCTTCGAAACAAAAAGAGGGGTGTAATAAGTTTGACTTGTCTGTGTGTCTGTCTGGATCATCATAGCTCCTAAACGAATGGACCGATTACGATGCGTTTTTTTCGTTTAAAAGCTGACGTCATCGAGATGGTTCTTAAGCTGGAGTGTGGTCAATGAATGGATGTCACTGCTACTACAATTCAATAACCGTAAGTAGCAATCACATCCACTATGCCGGCCTAGTTGGAACCGGCAACTTACAAGCTGATCCCGAAACGCGACCAAATCACTTCACGGTCTGTATAAATGTCGAACCATATTAAAATAGTATGTTTATTATATGACTTGACATCTGACCTCGAGCTGTCTTTTCGTAAGCAATTTTGATTGATTGTGGAAGGAAAGTTTTCTTTATTGTGACGACATTTGACCTCAACCCGCCTGATGATAAGCGAGAGTGACGACGACCGAAACAACCGAGTCAGTTCACGGCTGCCTTAGTCGCCGTCACGTCACTATGCCGGCTAAAAAGTTCAATGAAATAAAAAGTAATAATGAAAATAATTTATTTTATCACATTTTTTATTACTACCTATATCTATATAATACACAACATTTACATTGCGGCTGATAGGTTCTAACTTTTATAAAATAAGTAATTTTTGTATGAGCCATTATTCATACAGTATGTCCAAAATTCAACGACAATCGGGACCTGGATGTATTCCGATTATAAATGGATTTTAAATAACAATACTTTAAAAATAGATTTACTCTTCAATCACATCAGTTTGCAATATTTTTAAGCCAACTATTAAAAGTATTATAAGAACTAAAGTGCTTGTATCATGGAAACAGGACAACCAAAGTACATATATCAAAGATACATTGGTACCGGTGGGTGGTCTCGAACGTGTGCTCTTCGGTTTGCGTAACCATTGCACTGCCACTACACCACGGTTGCCTTAATTGATATGACTGTATAAATATTTATTTTTATGATTGTGGTACCTGTAGTCGCAGTTGCCATGACTGTGCTTCACGTTGATCTAGGTCAAACCACGTTCATCGGTCTCACTTCACTAAAAACTATTCGCGCTCCATTGTCTCTGCCTATCCCTGTGGGAATAAGGCGTGACCATTTGATTGATTGATTAAAACTATTCTTGATTGATTACAAAATTTGGAACAAAACGCACAAAACGACAACAAAAATAGTAATGACACCTATGACGTTACGTAAAGCTTTCTTACTCTCCAAATCTTATGCACTTTAAGCTGCAAGAAATAACTACAGCACTTGTAACAGCAATAATAAATAACAATGAATATTTCTACAAAACAACACTTATTATGGCTCGACATATGACAGCACCCCGCCTGATGTTAAGCTGAAGCGCAGTCCAAGAAATTAAATCACTTTATAGTCAATTCAATTAAAACGCGACAGCTGTCATAAATAAAAAACACCACTACGGTAATTCATACAGCAAATATCGCCATTATATGACTGCACTTCAACTCCTTCTTTGAACACATCGTTTTTTTTTTATTGTGACACGACATCTGACCTCGACCCGCCTGATGATAATCAAGAGCCGGTCCAAGAGTGACAACGACTGAGAAAACCAAGTTTGTTCACATCTGCCTCAGTCGTCGTCACTATACCGGCCAAAGGTGCTTAACGTCAAGCCACAATAAGTAAAAAACATCGGAATTTTCCATTTAAGTGATAGCACCGAGGATCTGTGGCAGCAGTCTCGTCAACTATGGCGGCTAATTAGAATTTATTCAGGTGACAACTATTTTGATTTATCATCCTCTGGTGTACATTTATCTAAATCCTCTTCCCCTTTCATAACAAATACTATAAAAGCTGCTAAGAGAAAGCATAATCCATAAAGTTGCATCTCCTGTAACACCGCATTAGCTCTCTCCGGAGCCAACACTTTTTTTCTTCTAATATTTCTATTTTCATTTAGTTTCTTTTCAAATACTGTAGAATAGTGGTGTTTGGACCTAGTCAACAAATAACATTTCCTTATTAGGGATGAGTGAAAGTAGATTGACAAAAGGAATTTTAAAATCTGATGCAGATTGATGTGTTAAATGAGGCAGGCCCAGGAGTGTGTTCTCCAACCAAATCAAAGACATCCTCATGACAGCTTGGTTGCCTAGTGCCCATCACATAGAGCTTATGTGAAGAGAATTGTGGATGTGAGGGAAGTGAGGAAGTTATGCCAGGATCATGTATCATCACAATAAAAAGAGTGGCTAAGTGCAAGTCGGACTCACCCATGAAAGGACCACATCCTTTCCACACCACATCCTCCGTCGCAACAACAGTATAGTTCTTATAGTTTCGGAAAAAAGTGACGAATGTATAAGGGGTTCCATTTTTTGCTAGGCAACCCTAATAAAGGCAGCCGATGGCTAGTGTGCTTAGGTGATAAATTGCAATTGCAAGGACTCCAGAATTATTTTGCTCTGAGTGTTATCCTTATGTTTGGGCTTGTTACTGCACTTGACCGCTTTTTGCAGGGCCGGACCGTGAGTTTAGGGGTCCTGGGCTAATACTACTTAGGAGCCCACCTAATTACTCAAAGTATAAGTCAGTTCAAAGTACCAACACCTTTATTGTAGACTTGATTTAAATTAATTAAATAGGTTTGATTAATCGCAGGATTTGCAGGGTTGCAAACTTTACGATCAGTTTAATTTTATAAAATTATGGATTTTTTCACATTATGATCTATTTTTGACTTTGACTTGACTTAGCTGGGGGGCCCCTTGAATCCACGGGGCCCTGGGCTGAAGCCCAAAAAGCCATATGGTAGATCCGGCCATGCCTTTGCAGTATCTTTGTGTGTGACCTAAGTTATTTCATAGGATAAAATAGGGTCCCATCTGGTCTTCTTATCTGCGCAAATACTGACCAAGCATCAAAATCGTAAATTGGTGTTCTTCCATCAATAGTGGGAGCCACTTGTCTGCTGCTCCGTGATCTGTAGAACTTCATTGATGGGTCCAGGGAATCCTCATCTGCTTTGTATGTAGTTTTTGATATACCACCCAGAAGACCTGCAACATTTTATTATTTGTACAACCAGGAAATTGCGATGCGTGTAGAAGCTGACATGCATGAACTGTTTTTTTTGTAGTTGGCACATTAAGACCTCTACTTTACTATCAGACAAGGCAGATTGCTGACAACTGACAGTAATCATTTTATGATTACCACCATCTCCATCTCTATTAAATTGTCAAGCCTTCCTCCCACAGGGACATAACACCCTCGCTTCCTTCACAAATTATCCAGCTGTATGCCAGCCAAGGATGATGTAATAAAAATTATAAGATGTTTTAAGGTGCAGTGCATTATGTTTACAAAGGATATCTTGGGCTTTTATGTACTAGTTTTGTATTGTCCAATAATGAAAAAATATATAAATGGTAGTTTTGATAAAACTAATATTAATTTTCCTTTTAATTGCTGTGCAATTGAGTTATTTTGAAAATAAGATACAGATTTCGTATTGTCTGTCAACCACAAAGACACGCCATATTAACAGTTCTGCTTTGACCTGTCATAATTATAGTTTGATCATGTTGCACACCTAAACTATACTAAATAAAGGATAGATTCCAATAACATTATAATTTTCGTACATTAAACTATTTTAAAATATATATGCAACTGTTAATACAATTAAGCCCAAATCCCAATACAAAATAAATGATGTTGGTTAGTATGTCATACATTTTTTTACCTTTATCATATAATTTCTTTAGTTTTACATTTCCTAACACTTCATATGCTTCAGTTATCGCTCTAAATTTGCTCTTTGATTCAATATCCTGTAATACATAAGAATATGTAATAAGACTTATTATATTGTTGTGGAATATCATTATGAGCAATACAGAGACATAAAATAACCATATAACAAATTTAATACCTAATTATTAAACAATAATAAAGAACTACTTAAGACTAATTTATCTTGCAGATCTCATGATATATTTATATTCTTTTTAAATAATATTAACATTATTATAAAATCACATTAGTTTTGTCTGGATGATGAAGCATCGACAATTTGTAATATGCAGTTTTGATCTCGCCTTGATTCGCTTTCTGTGTTATTCCTAGGATGTCGTAGTGGCTCTTCGAACGCGCGAATACATTATTAATAGCCCTTAGCACATTTGAGAATATTAATCTTCTATTATTACGTTGCATCTACAACATAAAATACAAAAAGTTACCAAAAATACAAAAAGTTAAAATTGGATGAAATGACATGTTTTATTACTTAATGACATATAAGTCAATAAAAAATATGTGCATATAGTGTACCTTTATAGATTATGCTAAATATTATTAGCTATTTAATACATATTCAATGTTTTAGACATTTTTTCGAATGCACGAAAATTTATTTTACGTCACTTTGACGTTTCTGTCTTATATAAGTTACGTTTCTTTATGCAAACAATATAGCAAATTATTGTATATTTAATTAAGTTGTATTATTTAATTTATTAATACTGGACACATCAGTAAATATATATTTCAAATAAAAAAATCTTTATCTGTTGAACTTTACTAAACGTCTGACGAATAAAATTAAATACTTCTTCAAAAGGAATATTCTAAACATAAAATACAATCAAAAACTGTAATACATTAGGTTTTGTTTAAATTATTTACATAAATATTTATTATCATTAATTTTTATATAAATCATTATATAATAAATTAGGTTTAAGTGATAACAATAATGACAATATCTATAAAATCATTTTATTGCTATTTTGCTAAATACAACGGAAACTTTCAGAATGTGTTGAAGTCAGTTTTTTTTTGTGACGTGAATTGTGTGAATTACTCATCGAAAACATTAAAATTCTGTTCAGTTTCCGTTAAAAGCTATTGTTTTTAATTTAATAAAATCTTCGTATAACTTGTAAGTAAATGCAGTTTTAACAATCATTATATTTTGCGTAAAATAGGCACCATATGGGCTATTAGAAATATCATACCATGTATGGATAAACGCCTTCGAATGACATGGTTTGCCCTAAATAAATATCACTTGTTACTCATTAAAAAGTGATGATATAAACTTTGTTAGTGACTCATCTTCTTATAATAATATCTCTTGGACGTTTATAGACGGTTAACTTAATTAAAAGGAAAGTTATTTATAAAATACGTAGCAGGTGTGTTCAGGCTATTGTTACTAGAATTACTGCATTTACTTTATTACATTTTGTGCAAAGTTTGTGTCCAGACGTGTGTACTAAATTATCATTGGTTTATTTTGAGAAAATTGGTAGTTAAGGTGTTTTTAATAAAAACAAATTAAATATGTGTTATGCTCTATCTTTATTGAATTAAATATCAATTACCTACTGTTTATTTTATTGTTAACTTTGAATTCATAAGGCAACCATGGTGTAGTGGCAGTGTATTGGTCATGCAAACCAAGAGCTTGGGTTCAAAACCACTCATTGGTACCAATGTATCTTTGATTAGTGTACTTTGGTCGTACTGTTTCTATGATACAAGCACTGTAGCAGCTTGGAATAGAAATGTTAAAAATAAAATAATTATAACAAATAAATGAATAATTAAAATTTATAATAAAATATATTTAGTATAATTTTTATTTTCCATACTTATTAACATTCTTTTGCAGCACCATGTCCTCCCGCAAGACAGCCGGCCGTCGTGGCACCAACAAAAAGCGTGCCCAAAGAGCTACATCCAATGTATTTGCAATGTTTGATCAGGCACAAATTGCGGAATTCAAAGAAGCCTTCAACATGATTGATCAGAATAGAGATGGGTTTGTTGATAAGGATGACCTTCACGATATGCTCGCTTCATTAGGTAATTGTATTATGTTTTGCAATTAAAAGGGTAGGTTGTGATTTTAGAAATTAGGGTGGATATGTTTTAAGGCAGGACATTTGGTTTACATATATAAAGTTGTATTTATTTATTTACTACTAGCTGTGTATTGCAACTTTGTACTAAAGTATTTTTGTCAAGTTTTTCTGTGTATATTTTACAGATATAGATATGCTATAGATATGCCGATTCATTATTTAATAGGACCTATAACTCTTCTATAGAAAGCATTCATTCATCAGCATACCTTTTTTATTGTGGCTAAACATATGACGGCACCCCACCTGATGTTAAGCTGGAGTTTGTCCATAAATGGAGGTGACTGCTACTTAGAGTTATTTAACTCTACATTTAAAGTTACATTCACTATGCCTTTTTAATTGGATCTGGCAACTTACTAGCTGATCCCAAGTCATTAAGACTAAGTCACTTCACAGTCTGTATAGTTGTAAGTGGTGGTACTACTCCGGATCGGCAGACTGGGTACCACTGCCTATCACTCTTTGATAACCAGACCCGAAGCAAATATCCATCTCTTTTCTTTTTATTAACAAATATTTGCAATATTTAATTTTTTTAATTATTACAAATAAAAGCTATGAAACAAACATGTGCTCAGACCGGGGATCGAACCCGGGACTTTACGCGCAATAAACCAATCGCTAAACCGTTCGTCCACGCCTGTCGCTTACAACCTTAATGTTGATGTTATAATGTAGGTCTCACATTAACCCTACAACTACAAACCGGGGTGGATTTCTACCCCAATCAAACTTTAACCTACGCTCCTAAGTTAGTTAATGACATTATCAACTCAGGATACGCACGATAATTCAGTTTGAGGTTTTAACATTAGGGAGAGCTTACGAGACCACTCAGTTTCTTGAACAGTGTGGTGAACACATAAATCGCGTGTGGGGTAGATATTTACCCCGGTTTGTAGATTAAAGGTAAAAAAATGGGTTTGTAGTTGTAGGGTTAATGTTAAGCTTGTGTGTGGTCTATTAGCCACAGAGACCATGAATTAGCCATGGATAGAGTCAGTGGCATCAAGTTTGATGAGATGCCTCTTCATTCTTTGCAAGCCCATGTGTTTTGTCAATCCTATAATTCTGGATCTTTGAAGCAATGTGTGAAGAAGCACGTTTGGCCAGTATAGTGACGGCAAATCGGACAACCGTGAAGAATCGATTTTTACAGTCATTGGCACTCTTGGACCTTCTCTTGCTTAACAACAGGCGGGTCAAGGTTAGGTTAGGTTAAATTAAATTTATATATAAAATTTAAATATAAGGTTAAAAAAATGCTGTGCTGGGAGGATCCAGGATTGTAGAACAGACATGTTTAGTCTGACCAAACTAATTGTTTCTTTGTTGTACAGTTATAACATTTTAAGTTTATATTTATTATTACAGGTAAGAACCCAACGGAGGAATACTTGGAGGGCATGATGAATGAAGCTCCTGGGCCCATCAACTTCACAATGTTCCTCACTTTGTTTGGTGAGAGGCTGCAAGGCACAGACCCTGAGGATGTCATTAAGAATGCTTTTGGGTTAGTTTTGTTGACATATCTAATTATAGCTCGTCTAACTATAAATGACGCGTCCCTCCACTTTATTAGTTTTTTTAAATGTGTGAATACAAATACTACTAACTACTATTATACTTCATCAGCGTGCTCCAACCAGCAACTGAATAACCAATTACAAATGCATTTTCGATGTGTTTTATCCATATTTTATCTCGTGTGCGTAAATGAAATGGAGGGGCGCGTCATTTCGGCTTAGACAGACTATACTAAGTTTCGTCCAATCTACGAACGAAGGACTTCGCTGTCATTTATTTATTAATTTTGACACCCCAGCTGACCTCAACTTGCCTGATCATAAGCAAGAAAAGGAGCAAGAGTGCCAATGACTAAAATAAGTCAGTTTACAGCTGCCTCAGTCATCTCTACCATGCCGGTTTTTTCACATCTCACTTGTAGGTGTTCTGTCAGTCAACTGTCATTTGGATTGTGCAGAGAGCAAAAGTAGGTAGATGGAGAAATGTGCATAGTATAAATAAATCTAGAATTGGAGAAATGTATGTATACTATACTACTACCTAGATATTTAAATATATTTTGCCAACCTATGAACTAGTCAACATTCATGTGTTCTTTCCATCCTTTAATCGATGTGTGACCTGTGGCCGGCATAGTAAAAGCAACTGGGGCAGGCTAATTTTTTACAGTCGTCGGCACAATTATGCGGGTCAAGGTCAGATGTCACAATAAGAATTTAAAAAATTTAGTCATGGTTAAGTTTATTCTCTGTAGATTAAATAACTTTGTTTTAATCCAGATGCTTTGATGAGGAGAACCAAGGTGTAATCAACGAGGAGCGTCTCCGCGAATTGTTGACCACAATGGGTGACAGGTTCACTGATGATGATGTAGATGAGATGCTACGCGAAGCACCAATCAGGGATGGAATATTTGACTATGTGGAGTTCACACGTATACTCAAGCACGGCGCTAAAGAAAAGGATGAACAGTAGTTTGGTCGTGTATTGTCTGTGGATTAAACTGACATTTGTTTGAATTAAGAATAAGAATTTTCAATGTATTTAATCAAGGTTTAACTGAATTTTGACGTTTTCTTTGATACCTTTCTATTATTCTTTGTAAACAAAAACCTCATTTATGTATGATGAGTGGAAACAGTATTTTGCAGAAGATCAAATGTTAGTTTAATCTACATTTAAATAAATATATATTAAAGGACAATGTAATCTTTCTTTTTATTAATATATAAAAATACAATTATTTCCGAATATTAATAATGTAATTAGGAAGTAATGTAAAGTTTTTAAGTTTTGCATATTAACTTGCCCGTGTGCTATGTCAATTTATTGTGACGACGACATAGTTGGAGTCCACAAGCTGTCCCGCAACGCGACTGAGTCACTTAACGGTTTGTACATCTAAAATTTACAACAGACACCTTGCCGCGGGCGTATGTGTTATTAATTGCATTTGAGATAAAATTTCAATTGGATGAAAGCATTTAATTTTGTTATGAAAACAAATCTGGTCTGAGTTCCCTTTACTTTAACCAGTGATTAACTTTTAAAATTAATCACCGGTTAAAGTAGTAGTGTAGTCAGGCCTCGACTAAGTATTAAAATTTAAACCATTCCTAGAAGTAGGTTTTGTAGCCACGTTTTTTTATAAATGAAATTATCTTATAATATGTATGTGTAGTATGTATCTTATAATATAAATATGAGTTTATTATATTTTGTTTTATTTTTTACTCAAATGCATTTTTTTATTGTGACTCGACATTCGACCTCGACCCGCTTGATGCTAAGCAAGAAGAGGTTCAAGAGTGCCGACTGCGAAACCGAATCTTCAAGGCTCACAGTCGCCGCCGTCACTATGCCGGCCAAAGGTGCTTCTTCACGCATCGCTTAAAGGATCCAAGGCTATAGGATGGAGAAAACACATGGGCTGGTACAGCATTCCAGTTGTCGATTGTTTTACAAAGAAAATACGCACCGAACTTTTTAGCTCGACTGCCGATTCGGTCGACAGATACAAAGTTCCGAGCCTTTTAGTTCAAATGTGGGATTCTTCACGGAAGTAAAAATACGATGTAGGTGTTATAAAAGCTAAATTTAGTAATTGGGATGTACATACTTAATAGGTCGTTGGATGTAGTTTATTGTTGAGTCTAAAATTAGTTGTTAATTGGCGTAAATAAGTTGTCAACACGTTTAACATGTTAACTTTGTAAGAATGCGGTGATTTATTTCGTGATAATTTGGACCCCGGAGGACACTTTTATTACACGACATAACCGAATTCATTTCACGTGAGTATCAGTATTGTTTATTTTATTTTGTTGCACAGTAAAAACAATACAATGGCCGATAAGGATAAATAACATTTTCTACAAGCTAACCTATGGGAGAGGGGTGGCATTACATTTTGAGGGTGCTTATATCTAATATTTGGAATACATTAGTCAGCTCCATAATTAATGTATTAGTGACCTGCTAAAGAAACCGTCGAAATAGAAGCGTTGAAGAGAATTTAAGCGAAGAAATTTTAGCGTTGACCCAAGTAGTCTGGATATAGTTTAAATTTACCCAAGGTTTGGGAAGGATGCGTTTAAAAACTGACTGGTTGATCAAGGACCATTTTGAGACTACGTGCAACAAACCAATCGCTCACCGTTCCGGAACTATTTCTTGCCACCTTTAGCAGGTCGTCAGTCCATGGGAGGCACTAGGCTGCGTTTGACAGTAGGATATTTTGATTAATTGGTTTGTTTGATTGATTGATCACTGTTCACAAATGTTTGGTTTGCCATCATTAAGTATGGTCGCCCATCTGAGTACTCCATTTATTCGCATGTTTGGATTTTGACTTTTTACTGTGAACAAAAATTAATGAAAAAAAAAAGTTATTATTTACAAATATAATTATTAGGGTGTTTCTTTTAGTGAGACGCGACTTTTGACTCCCGGCCCTCCTGATAGTAAACAAAGTCAAGTCCAAGAGCGCCGGCGACTGAAATAAACGTCTCAGTCGCTGTCACTATGCACTATTGCGCATCGCTTGAAGGACCTAAGGTAAGTAGATGGGGACAGCACATGAGCTGGTAAATCATTCCACTTGCCAATGATTCTACCAAGAAACGACGCGCCGAAATTATTAGTTCGACTCCCGTTTTGGTCGCCAGGATGTCACGGGGTGTGGTACCAGAGAGTAGAAAGACCAGTTCTATCTCTAAAGGCGACCGTGGTGTAGAGGTAGTGTAATGGTAACGCACACCGAGAGCACGGGTTTATAACCAATGTATCTTTGATATAATTGATATATCAAAGATATATTGGTACCGCTAGTCTAAATATAAATGACGCGCCCCTCCACTTTATTAGTTTATTTAAATGTGTGAATGCAAATATTTCTAACTATACTATTATCAGCGTGCTCTTTCTTTTGTGTCCAACCAGCAACTGAATGACCAATTACAATTGCATTTTCGGTGTGTTGCATTCATATTTTATGTTTTCTCGTGTGCGCCAATGCGGTGGAGGGGCGCGTAATTTCGGCTTAGACAGAATATACTTTGTGTTGTAAATATTATCTTTTTGGTATGCTGCTACCTTTTTAGAATATTTTATATGAATTTATTATGACGTAGGTAGCTGTCATAGACGTCTTTTTATTTTTGTATTGAAAAAATATGTGTATCGTTCAACAATAAAAATTCTCATTATACATCGTTTCTTTAATTTATATGTACTGAAATACACAATTACAACACTTTGGTTGTCCTTTTTCTATGATACAAGCACTTAAATAGTTTTTTTTATTGTGTCTCGACATATGACAGCATTCCGCTTGATGTTAAGCCGAAGTGTGGTCCATAAATAAATGTCACTGTTACTACAATTCAATAACTGTGAGTAGCAATCACATCCACTATGCCGGCCTAGTTGAAACCGGCAACTTACAAGCTGATCCCGAAACGTGACCAAATCACTTCACGGTCTGTATACTTGTAAGTGGTGGTACTACCCCGGATCGGCAGACTTGGTACCACTGCCTACCACTCTTTGATAACCAGACCTGAAGCAAATAACCACCTCTTTTTTTATTAACAAATATTTGCAATATTTAATGTAATTATTAAATTGATATATATGTGGGTAGTTTTAAGAGCCCGCATTCAGTGGATGCACGACTGAATGCGGCAGTCGAGTATCGAATACATTGATAACACGTAGTGTGCTGTTTTACTTCCAATAATTTCCATAAAAGACACAATAATTGGCGACGAGGAATCTACGCGTGTCTACTGGTTACAATATAAAGTGTATTGTAATAAAAATGACTACGCAACAATGTCTGTTTGGTGGAAATTTAAATTTTGATCACCACGTGCACAATTGGGGTATATTCAAAAGCCGTTTTCTGCAATTTTGCGAAGCCAATGCGTTATCCGAGGAACCGGATAACAAGAAGCGAGCCTTATTGTTGTCCTTTTTCGCCGAAGACACCTACAGGGTTGCAGCGGAGGCCGTATTTCCAGAGTTCTTGGATAGCTTAACCTATAACAAAGTGATCGAAGCGTTGGACTTACATTTTGTACCAAAGAGAAGCAGTTTTGCCGAAAGATATAAATTCTATAAGGCTGAACAGAGACCCGGCGAAGATCTGGCGGATTGGGCAACCCGAGTGCGCAGCTTGGCGCTGCACTGTGGTTTTAAATCAGAGCTAAATACAGCACTAAGAGATCGCTTTGTGTTGGGTTTGGAGAACATCAGCGAGAAAGAAAAATTATTTGCTGAAAGCATCGACACATTGACTCTGAAACGAGCATTAGAGGTAGCACAATGCGTTCAATGCGCTCGTGTGGCACTGCAGGAACAGCGCGGCCAAGGCAGCGGCGATGTGGTCGTCGGCGGCGCCGGAGCGAAGGGTCGGCAGGACGCCGAGTTCCTTGCGGCCGCGCCGGTGTTCGCTATGGGAGCGGGCAGGCCAGCGGCGTTTGGCGGCGCGCGCAGGCCGGCGGCGGTCGGCGGCGCGCGCGTTGCAGTCGGCGGCGGCAATAGTGAGACAAAGTGTAGTGTTTGCGGTTATAAAAATCATAATAAAATTGAGTGCCGTTTTCGCAATTATACGTGTAAAAAGTGCAATGTTAAAGGTCATTTAAAACGAATGTGTAAAAGTAATAGTCATTTGTTAGCCCTGGATATCGATGGTATGTACAATATTAATAATATACGCTGCATTGATGGTCGGCCTATGCAACAGATTGTGTCTGTCGGCGGCAAAGATGTGTTGTGCGAGTTTGATAGTGGTAGTGCCGTGTCGGCTATGCCATTATATTTGTATAATAAATTGTTTAAAGGTATTTACACTATTATCCCTTGTTCGGCATCTCTTAGTTGTTATAACGGAAGTAAAATATTTCCAATAGGTTATATAAAGCTGTCGGTGACCTATGAACGTTGTACTAAGTTAATTAATGTTTATATTATTAAAACGGTGCATGCGCAGACTCCGTTACTAGGTCGCGACTTTATTAGTAAGTTTGATTTGCAATTAGGTAAAATTAATTATTGTGAGCAAGTCAACATTGATATTAGTTATTTAAAAAGTAAATACAGTAAAGTTTTTTTGGATGTTTTAGGATGTTATAATAAAGGAAAAGTAAGGTTAATATTAAAGTCTGAGGCTAAACCGATTTTTTTTAAACCCAGACCCGTACCTTTAGCGTTAAAACCTAAAGTCGAGCAAGAAATAAATAGATTAGTAAAATTAGGAATATTAGAAAAAATTGATTATTCCGAATATGCCACGCCCATTGTTCCAGTATTGAAAAGTGATGGCAATATAAGAATATGTGGGGACTATTCAGTAACATTAAATAAAATATTATTTGTAGATAATTATCCTTTACCACGAATTGAGGAATTATTTTCGAAATTACACGGTGGTCGGCATTTTTCCAAATTAGATTTGTCCAGTGCTTACAATCAGTTGTTATTGGCTAATGAGTCAAAACAATTAACGACAATTAACACACATAAAGGACTATTTAGATATACAAGATTAGTGTTTGGTTTGTCGAGTGCGCCGTGCATCTTCCAAAAAACAATTGAATCGTTATTAGATAACATTGAGGGCGTGTGTTGCTTTATTGATGATATACTTGTGACAGGCCCCACCAAGGATATACATTTACAGAGACTGGAACAGGTGCTCAGTAGGTTACAAGAGGCAGGTTTAACATTAAAAGAGGAAAAGTGCAAATTGTTTGAAGATAGTGTAGAATATTTAGGTTTTAAAATAGACAAGTACGGTTTACATAAATCTGAAAATAAAATTGCTGCAATAGTAAATATGGCCTGTCCCAGGAACGTTTCAGAACTTAAATCTTTTTTAGGTATGATCAATTATTATAGAGCTTTTATACCAAACGTTTCAAGTATGTTGAGCCCATTACATATTTTACTTAAAGACGGGGTAAAATGGATTTGGGGACCAGCTCAGTTAGAAGCTTTCAGTAGGGTTAAACGTGAGTTGATGTCTGAACGTGTGCTTGCGCATTATAACCCTGATTACGAAACGGTGTTGACAGTAGACGCGGGGCCGGAGGGCCTCGGCGCCGTGTTGTCACAGCGGCAGCCAGGCAGCGCCGGAGCGGGTCTCGAACAGGTAGTGGCTTACGCTTCGCGCTCCTTGACAACAAGCGAGCGTAATTATGCTCAAATTCAAAAAGAGGCGACTGCTATTATTTTTGGTGTTAAAAAATTTCACCATTATTTGTATGGACGTGCTGTACCATTTATTTTACGCACTGATCACAAACCTTTAACATCAATATTTGGTTGTAAAAAGGGGGTACCGGAAATGGCCGCGAACCGTTTACAACGTTACGCTTTGTTTTTATTTGCATATAATTTTAAAATAGAATATGTTAAGAGTGAAAATAATGTGGCTGATTTCTTATCTAGATCGTGTACTAATGAGGTTGTATTAAGTCCGAATGCAACAAATAATGACTCATCGATGTATATAAATTTTAATGTTTTAATGAATGAATCATCGCCGGTCACCGCTAACGAGATTCGTGAAGAAACGGCACGCGATAATATATTGAAATTGGTTGCGTCGTTTATTAAAAATGGCTGGCATCGCAAACCTAACAATGTAGACCTTTTACCATATTACAAATGTCGTCTACAATTGAATATGGAGAACGGTTGTATAATGCGCGGGCATAAAGTAGTGATACCGCAAGTTTTTCGCGAAAGATTATTAAATGAACTACACAGTTCTCATTTCGGCATCGTGAAGACTAAATCGGAAGCTCGATCTAGAATGTGGTGGCCTAAGATAGATTCGCACATTGAGGAGCTCGTAGGCGCATGTACCATATGTAATGCGCTGCGCAGTGACCCGCCCAGTAACACGCAGTGTTGGCCGCGCGCGGGCTTGCCTTGGGACAGAGTGCATATCGATATGTGTGCTGTGGCAGGATACAATTTCCTTATAGTGGTCGATGCGCATTCCAAATGGGTGGAATGTTATCACATGGCGAAAACCAACACTCATTTTGTTGTTAGTAAGTTAGGCAAAATTTTTAGTAGATTTGGATTACCGCGTACATTGGTCACTGACAACGCCAGTAATTTTACTTCAGTTCAATTTAAACAATTTTGTGACGTAAATGGTATTAAACACTTAACAATAGCGCCTTATCATCCGGAATCGAACGGACAAGCGGAGAATAGTGTAAAGACAATTAAAAGAGGTATTAAAAAGATTTTAGCGTCAAACATTCACTTGTCTAATCCGATGTTTGATAGCATGTTAGGAAAATTCCTTTTCGATTATAGAAATTCAATACATTGTAGCACAAAGATGTCACCGGCACATATGATGTTTGGTCGTTCGTTGCGAGGCCGACTTGACTTGTTGCGGCCGCGCAATAATATGTACGATAATAATACATCGATATCCAGCGGTAATAGTACGTGCCATAATTCTCAACAGAAATCGAACAATAACAAAAAACCGAGGAAAAGGAACATTAAATTTAAAGTTAATGATAACGTGTTGGTTAAAACATTCTTCAATAACGGCAATAAACACAAATGGGTGTCTGGCATTATTGTAAGCAGAATTGGATCAAGAATGTACAGGGTGAAGCTATATGAGTATGACACAATCGTGAAGAAGCACGCCGATCAACTATGGTTGAAAACAATGGCAGAAGATTGTATACAACAAAAGCGTAATCCACATTGGTTAGCTGAGTATGGTGGTGCAGTAAATGCAGGGGAGGGGCTGTGCGGCGTTAGCTCGGACAGCGAAGCTCAACAGCGAGCGGCAGCGCCGTTGATGGTGACGGCGCCGGTTGCACAACAGCAGAGTGGTAACAATGACGTCACCTCTCATAGTGGACGGACCCGTATTCCAAATACGAAATATAAAGATTATCATTTGTATTAGCTTTATATTTATTTGTTTTGTTATTATTTAGGGTTGTTTGTTTATTAATTATATTTAGGAAATAGGTGGAGGGATTGATATATATGTGGGTAGTTTTAAGAGCCCGCATTCAGTGGATGCACGACTGAATGCGGCAGTCGAGTATCGAATACATTGATAACACGTAGTGTGCTGTTTTACTTCCAATAATTTCCATAAAAGACACAATATAAATATTACAAATAAATGCTATAAAACAAATATTTGCTCCGACTGGGAATCGAACCCGGGACTTTATGCGCAACAAACCAATCGCTATGCCGTTGGTCCACGCCTATCGTCTAGGGTTAGTATTGAAATGCAATAAAAAGAGCAAAATCTAATGGTGCACGGGCTGTGGTAGGGGTAATAGAAAGTTGTGTCTGCAATAACATACCATGATAGCGTGCATACTGTTTGTTGGGTTTATCAATTATGGGCCAATAAGGTCTGCCGTAACGGAAGTGAGTTGTTGACGGTATGGGCTTCGGGTACTCCTGAAAATATCATTATTATAACATTTTGTATTCATTGCGTAAATTACAACTATATCTTTTACACGAACATAATACAAAGAAACAAAATTTCCTAATATTACAAATACAACACCCTCAGACACATTCGTAAAATAATCAATCAATCAAATTGTCACCTCAGATAAACAGAGACAATGGAGCTTCACTTACTTATTCCACACAAATCACTTTTTCATTTATTTTTCTACATTTTTCTACTTTTATACTGGACTACTTCTTATAGTTTTTTTTGTGTCTGATGTTAAGCTGGAGTGTGGTCCATGAATGGATGTCACTGCTACTACAGTTAAACAACTGTAAGAAGCAGTCGCATCCACTATGCTGGCCTATTTGGAAACAGCAAGCCGTGCCACTGTAAATGAGGCCTTTCACCTACATTTCTTAGCTTATACTAAGAGTGCTTGTATAACGAAAACAGGACGACCAAAGTATAGTAAGGGAACGAGCTAAATGAACACGGTAGGAATGTAGTTGTGACGTCATGGTCACGTGTCTATTATGAATAGTGAAGTAAAATGCAAAATGTCGATAACAATAAACACACACTTTCCTTAAAACGCAAATAGATTTAGTTATTAAAATTTATAAATGTGTATTAAATTGAAGTATAATCATTAGACAGCAACAATTTTTAATGAATTATGTATTAATTTAATTTTGAGAATAGTGACTGCATGTTTTTTTTTCTTTTTCACACATTTTAATCACGTTTCTAATAATGATTTTAGCCTGACTACGGATGACGACTCTCTTTTATTCAATTAACTCTAACACTAAAAGCGGCCACTAAGATACGGGTGGTGGTCGTTTCACGCCCCACCGCACCTCAGCCCCCGAATTCATTTAACTCGTTCCCCAACTATACATACGTCGCATATCAAAGATACATAGGTTGTTTTGAACCGGGGACTCTTGGTTTGCGTGACCATTGTTCTACCACTACAACAGTTGCCTTTAAAAAAAACGAAAAGAATAAATTTATTACTTGATCCCATATATTTTGTCTGATTTTTTTCGGATCCGTGCGATCCGATCTTGCCGAAGACTGGTCATAGTCCGGTGGATGGTATATCATATCATATGCACACAGTTTTGGTCTATTAGACTTAACTTGAATGTTGAAATATGTATTTTTAGACACTGGTATAATCATATCAGTTCTATCCCTGTCTGCAATTATATTCATATTTTATTTAGGTACGTTCAAATAGGTAGGTAGTACTGAAAATTTCGTTTTATAACCAAATCATTTAATTTTTTACGTTAATTTAAATTTTTTAAAATTTCTTTTAATAAGGCATTGTACGTTATTTTGACATTTTGATATTATTTTTGTCGTTTAGTTCTCCAACTCTGGCAAAGGAAACTTAGTCCATTGAGCCTAGTTTTCAGTAAAATAGCTTTTGTATAAACAGTGGATGAATGATGTAGATGAAACGATGAGTGTTCTTAAAACACTCTAGTGTTGCATCCACAATCCATACAAGGCTCCAATTCGCTCTTGCGCTGAGTACTGTTCGCATCTCTGGGATGGCTCTGCCAAGTATCTTCAGAATGTCCTAGATCCATTGCAGCACCGAGCTGTCCAAGTTATAGATGATACAGAAATCACACGAACTCTAGAACCTCTGCAACTTCAATTGGTATTAATTGAAAACCTAATTTATATTTAATTCATCATATTAATTAGGTACATATTAATATTCAAGAAAATACAAGCTTTTAAAACAACAGGACGATGCAGTTTTGACAATCCGCGTTAAAGCCCCGGTTTGATTCCCGGACGGAGATAAGATTTAATTTAATAAAACTAAGCAATAGAATTTTACTGAAGACAAAGCTGCATGGGCTATGCCCTTTTGTCTACCCCGGAATACAGGGAAGATATTATGAAAAAATATATATCTTTTGTCAAATATGTCAAGATGATATATTTTGATTATTAATTAATTGTTTAGATAATTAATGTTAGGTATTATTTATGTATTTTTTTTGGAGAATTAAAATTAATAATGGACATACGTAATTTTAAATCAAAATCGGAAGGTGATTTAAAGAGATTGTAATTGTTTATATTTTTTTAATTAATTTTATTTTTACATTATTTTTGTTTATTATTGTATAGAATTGCAATCTTGCAACCGGCGCTCAAACCTTGATCTATTATTGGGAGATATTTTAAACCAAAACGGAAAACACAAGAAAATTGAAGGATTGGTCGATCACCGCAGTCTGACGCCTGAAACGGTAAAGTATTGTGATTTGAAGGGTTCTGTATACTTACTTATATTTATTAAACGAAGATTAATTTATTAATTTTTTATTAGTAGTTTGACAAAAGCAATTTATTAATCTGATGTGGATGGATGCGGAGGGTGTTTTCCGATCAAATCGGAGACATCCTCAAGAAAGGTAGGTTGCCTAGTGCCCAAAACCTTAGAGCTTGTATGAAGAGAATTGTGGATGTGAAAGAAGCGAGGGAGTTGTGTCAGGATCGCTGCAGGTAGCGCTCTATTGTCTTTGCCTATCCTCATGGGAAAAAGGCGTGACAATTTGATTGATTGACTGATATTACGTTAAAAGCTAATAAATGTGCTTGTTTCATAGAAACAGGGCGACCAATATTCATATCAAAGACATATTGATACCGACAAGTGGTTTTTAACTGGGGTTGTTAGTTTGCGTAGCCATTTCACTACCACTAGACCACAGTCGACTTATAATAAAAGCGCGAAAGGCGAGAAAGCGTTTAAGGAAGCGCGATTTCTCGCTCGAATTTTTAAGCGATTTCTAGGCCGAACTTTCGCGCGATTTCTAGTCCGAACTTTCGCGCGTATTTTCTTGGTAAATAACTCTCATTTGTCGCTCGTATGACTGTGTATACGCAGCTTTAATCCGCATGATTTAACTACTCGGCTACGCAACTCCATTTTACCTAATATATAAATCCTTTTGTTATAGGCAAAACAAGAAAAATCTACCACAACAAAATACAACCCGACGAAAGTGAATTACACCCTCATTGATAAACGCCGCCAAATTATTAAAATAACGATCATCTCACCAAGACAGGAAGATTACCAGATCAAAAGAAAAAAACACCCACCAAAAACCAACAAAAGTCTCTCAAGCGATTCCATTTCTTTGCAAAAATTCAAATTTAATATTGAAAATACAGAGAATGCACTGAAAAATGATCATTTTAGGAAATATAGATATTTGAAGGACGCTGAAATTGGTAACTTAAAAAGTTTACTATGCTCTATGGATAAAAAAAAGAAAAAAAATAAGAAGGGAGGGGATGATCCGCGGAAAAATGACAGCGATGATTTTGACGAGAATTTTGTCGACCCATGTAAGTGTAAGTAAATCAATTAATTTTCCCCGGTGATCAACTGCGGATCCGGGGTAGTTGCACCACTTTCAAGTGCCCTAAAGCGTCTTAACCGCGTTTCGGGATTATCTAGAAGTTGGTTCCAACTAGGCCGGCATAATGAATGCGACTGTTACTTTTTTGAATTTAAAATTGTGAAACGACATCTGACTTCGGCCCGCCTGATGATAAGGAAGAGGAGGTCCAAAAGTGACGACGACTGAAAAAACTAAGTCAGTTCATGGCTCCCCCACTATGCCCCACTATGTCACTATGCCGGCCAAAGGTGCTTCTTCACGCATCCAGTGGCTTAGCGTGAATGTCAGCCGCGCCCGGGGCGGAACATAAAATTGCCGCCCCCTTATTTAGGAGTTTCAATCATAGGTACAACAAAAATATCAATTTCAGGTTCAAATTTTAACGAATTATTTTAGTTTTTTTTTAATTTTGTCGCCCCCTAAATGTGCCGCCCCGGGCGGGCCGCCCCTCCGCCCCCCGCCACTGCACGCATCGCTTGAATGATCTAAGGTCATAGGATGGAGAGAACACATGGGCTGGCAAAGCATTCCATTTATTACCTTATTATTTAACTGTAGTAGCAGTCACTTCCATTCATGGACCGCATTCCAGCTTAACATCAGGCGGGGTTTTGTCATATGTCGAGATCAATAATAATAATTATATTAACTACTAGCTGTTCCCCGCGGTTTCACCCGCGTTTATAAACTGTAATCGCAATGTGAGTACATGACAGGAAAGGGGTCCTCATGGTCCATCATCAGGTACTCCTGGTTTTTAATATCATATCAACATTATCAACCCAGATGGACGAACGGTTAGTGATTGTTTTGTTGCGCGTAAAGTCCCGAGTTCGATTCTCGGTCGGAGCAAATATTTGTTTCATAGCTTTTATTTGTAATAAAAGATTTTTTCTAAAATAAACTTAGCCTAAGTTACTCCTTATTACATCAGCTACCTGCCAATAAAAGTCCCGTCAAAACCGGTCCAGCCATTTTAGAGATTTTTTTTATTTTTTATTGTGACACGACATCTGACCTCGTCCCGCCTGATGATAAGCAGGAGGAGGTCCAAGAGTGACGACGACTGAGAAAGCCGAGTATTGTTCTCGGCTGCCTCAGCCGCCGTCACTATGCCGGCCAAAGGTGCTTCTTCACGCATCGCTTGAAGGATCCAAGGTCATAGGATGGAGAGAACACATGGGCAGGCAAAGCATTCCACTTGTCGATTGATCTACAAAGAAAAGACGCACCGAACTTTTTAGTTCGACTGCCGATTCGGTCGATTAGCCGGAACAAACAGACAGACAGATAGACAGACAGACATAAATTGTAAAAAAAAATATTTTGGTGTATGTACCGTATATATATTCATATACATGTAGTAAAAAACGGTTATTTCAATATTACAAACGGAATTTTATTTATATGTATGTTTGTATGTATGTATAGATTGTTTGTAATTTATGTTTTAGTCAGTTATTGTTCAAATTCACCAAGAAGGAATTCATTTGATAATTTAAATAACAGTCTATGCACTTATACTTGTAGAGATGACAAAAAGGAAGGGAGGTTAGTAGATATAATAAATAAATATATAATTAGGTATAAGCATCGATCACATATTTTATAAAATCAAAATTAAAATTTTAAAGGAACCCCCGAAACGGCTGGAACCACTTTGGTCATATCATCAGCTTTATAGTAATAAACAACATTAGTCATGGCTCAATAGTTATATCCCTTTAATATCCCTTGGATCCTTATGGTGCATCATCAGATAACTACACTAGGTCTTCAATTTGATAATGGCCCAGCTAATGGCTCATAGAGAGTAACAATTTTAGTTAAAGCACTATAGGTCCATTTCTTGTTGATTTGCTGATCAGAGAGGATCCATGATCAGATTTTTTAGATCCGGAATGTTTTATTTTATCGCACTAACTTTTCTACGCTTAGTTTCCTACCTTCAAGACAAATCTAATAAGTCCAAACTTAGTATACCAAAAAAAAGTTTAAACACATCCAGGATTTCGTCTCCTACCTTCGAGTTCCATCATCAGATAAGCTCAGTGGTACCAGTTAAAACACACATGTATTTGTATACGTTTTTATTTCAAATGTTAAGTCACAGATTTGTTTAAAAGTAAAGTAAATACCTATAAGGCTGGGAATACAAGTCCGATTTTCCTCTCCGATAGTCCGATCCGATTGTCTGATCAGACAATCGGAAAGCACTCGTGCCATACATTTGTTTGAATACTTAATACACGTCAGATCCGATAGTCGGATCGGATGTCAGAATCGGAAACAACGCCAAGGCGCTTACAATTTTATGGCCGATCCGATTGTCTGAAGGTGCAGTTTTCATACAGAATACAGAAACAAAATAGACGTCCGATTCCTACTTCCGATTTGTAAATAATTTGCTCAGCAATATCGGACGTGTATTCCCAGCCTTATGCGTGTTTAGAACGGCAACCCTTGTACGTCGCTATGCGACGAAGATTGTTATTTTATGTCAAATAAATATGCCATTGTTAAAACACGTAAAATATGTTATAATTTTTCCCCTAAAATATTCAATCAAGGTAATCGATCTAAACTGCAAACCAACCTCGCCATATGAATATTTTAAGGGAAAAATTATAACATTTTTTACGTGTTTTAACAATGGCATATTTATTTGACATAAAATAACAATCTTCGTCGCATAGCGACGATCAAGGGTTGTCGTCCTAACCAGCGCGTCTAAGAACGCTACCGCAGCTAACAAATCGAGCTGATGACCTTGAAACCCCTGATCAGATCTTCATCAATTGTAGCTAAGAACCATCTCGATCACGTCAGCTTTTAAATGAAACAAACCGCATCGTAATCGGTCCATTCGTTTAGGAGCTACGATGCCACAGACAGACACACAGATACACAGAGCCACAGATACACAGATACACAGACAAGTCAAACTTATAACACCCCTCTTTTTGGGTCGGGGGTTAAAAAGATACACAGTCCCATACAAAGTATCTGCGCGTCAGAATTCAATCAAATTATCACGCCACTTGCCACGATCCTGACACAACTCCCTCGCTTCCTTCACATTCACAATTCTCTTCATACAAGTCTCCGATGTCTCCGATTTGGTCGGCTAACACCCTCCTGGGTCTACCTCGTTTAACGTATTCATTCACATGAGATTTATAAATTCTTTTCTTCAATCTACTTTCACTCGTCCTTTCCTTGTGCTCAAATTATCTAAGCATTCCTTTTTCAGAATTCACTTACACTGATATAATCGGTGTAAGTGAATTGAATGTGAATTTAAAACTGAACCTTACCACATTGTTGTAAAGTATAAACTTGTCACGAATGAAATGTTACATACATCATTTCGGACTGAGAACAAATGCAAGTCCAACATCAATCGGACTTGTATTTATTTTGTCTATTTTTGAGCGGCTATTGTGTATCTATATGATATACGAGTATGATAAAAAGGTATAGGAAATAAAATTTATCGTTTCCCTCTACTGAAGACAAAAAGGACTTTTTTTAGTAACGCTTGTTAGTAAGTTAGTACTTGTCCTTAATTTCTCCAATGGCAGTCTCTATCCAATCCAATCCAATCCCTCAATGCTTGCTGATATTATAGACTAGTAATTCTTTTAAGTGTGGAGCTTGGAAGGTATCATCAACATTAATACAGTGATTTAAACAGTCTTTTGTTAGGATAATTTTCTGTTTTTCTCAGATCTCAATCGAACCAAGTTAACTTCAATATATGTGTGCCAAAAGGTTGTGGTGGAGTGAAGGTGCGTGAATGCTCATTTAACAATAATAGAGAACAATCACAACAATGTGACATGGGGTCTGGCTACCCCACATCCAGTGACGAACCTTTAGTCATAATTACTGTGTATCCTAATAAAAAAACAACGATAACACAGAATAATAAAACTAGAGTTTTAAATGGCAGCAGAGACAGCGGACAAGGAAGATACAGTCCAGAAAGAAACAAAAATGTCAATAACAAACGTAAATTAAGGAGCCCTAGGGCTTCTATATTAACCAATAGTTCTAGAAATTCCCAGGAAAGAAATTCAAGAAGTAATTCTAGAAGTCCTAGCCCTGGTAAAGGAGCGAAGAAAAATCCTAAAGCTGGTCAAAGTAAATCAGTGAAAAATGAAAATAATAGCCCACGCGCCGCACGCACAAGATCTAATACGACTGATAAAGAAAAAAGGAGAAACTCATCAAAATCTAATAGTCCTATTAGAAACCAAAGTATTATATCCCAGGAAATTCCTAGGACATATAAAGGTAGAAAGGAAACCGAGAAGAAAAATGTGCAGTCAAAAATCAAGGATGTCAGTCCTACTAGATTTTCTAGAAATGATTCTGAGGAATATACTAATATTAAAAAAGAAAAAGAAAGGAAGGGCATGCACTCAAAAAGTAAAGACTCGAGTCCTAGCAAAAAAACAAGCAATAATTTAGATCCTAAAAGAAAGGATAAAGACAGCAAAAAAGTACAACCTAAATCTAAAGATGGAACTCCTAGTGGAAATTCAAGTACCAATTCACAGGAATCGGCTAAAAATAGTAAGATAAAAACTAATAGTACACCTAAGAAAAAAGATAATGAAAGAAAAAAAGGACAGATTAAATCTAAATATGATTCTCCTCTAAACCCTAGTAGAGAATCTAGCTATGATTCCGACGTGATTTCCAAAACAACCAATGTCAAAAGAAATACTTCATCTACGCAAACCGATTTACTAAAATCAAAGAAAAATAACAATAAAAATGTGCCAAATAGTAAATCAAGAGATAGTAGTCCAAAAGGTATCAACTATGACGTGAAAAATAGTAAAAATACTAGTATTCAATCTCCAATTTACTTGAGCGAAAGTTCTGACGATAGATTATTAATGAAACCACATTTGGTCAATCAAAGGCATTCAACAACTGAAATAGACTCTACAAAGGCAAGAGGCAAGAAGCAACAAAGCCGTATAAACATTAATTTGGAAGCTAGAATAATTAACAATTCTAAAACAACTAAAGGTACTAATACGGTTGAAGAAAAATCGAGTGGTAGTCAACCAAAAAGCGCTTTAAAAACCATATTAACAAAACTACAAAATAAAAACCACATATCAAATATATCACTTAATATAGACACAGACAATGAATTTTACAACGTTTTGTTTCAACAAAAGCCTAAAAATAATGAATCGGAAGACTGTAAGTGTTTCAAAGATTCGAATGAATCTATGAAAAATTTGTTAGAAGCAAGTGGTTGCAATGATCGCTGTAAAGTTCGAGGGGAGAGTAGTTTGGAAATTTCAGTTAGGTTAGACTAGTTTATTATTTATACAGAGATAATACTTTAATCTTTATTGTGGTTCGACATATGACAGCACCCTGCTTGATGTTAAGCTAGACTACGGATCCATGAATGCAGGTAACTACTACTTACAGTTAAAAAACGCTAAGTAGCAGTAACAAACTATACTTGTGAGTGGATCGGCAAGTTGGGCAATGCCCAGTCGGGCAACACTGCCTACCACTCTTTGCCAACTAGTCCTGGAGCAAATATTCGCCTCTTTTTTGTTAAGAAATATTTGTGATATTAAGAGAAGAGTGCAAAAGAGTAATGTAGTGAACGGTGCCATCCAGAGTATAATAAACAGCCAAATAATGTCCCAAAAGTCACGGATGGCTGTTTATAATGCGGTACTTGTTCCTACATTAATATATGGAAGTGAATGTTGGGTGTGGCAGAAGAAGCATGAGAGTAGAATTGCGTTGCGTTGCGTTGCGCTGTAGAAATGCGTTTATTAACATGTGGAGTGACGATAGCGGATAGAATGAGAAATAGTGCGCGATAGATGCGGCTGCTACGACAGTTAAATAACAGCATTTGAAAAGGCAGTCGCATCTACAAAGCAGGCTTAATTGGAAGCAGCAATTTTCTAGATTATCCCGATACGCGACTGAGTCACTTCACGGTCTACACTTAAAAGTGGTGGTACTACCCTGGATCGGCTGACTTGTCAAATGACCAGCAACTGTCTACCTACCACTCGTAAATACCAAATAACAAAAACTAATAATAAACAATATCCATGTGAAATGTTAATGGCGTTTATTTTTTCAGGCAAAAAGCAAAACCTGATAACCGCAATAAAGGTAAGATTCTTTTTAGACTTTTAGGAATGCGAACCACTCCCAAAGCTCGCCATTTTGGTCTGTTTTGAGCATGCCTCTTAATTATTTGTTATAATTTTATTCACAAAATAAATTGCTCTTTCCATAGCTCGTGGACTAGCTTAATTAACAAAATGCAACAAATGGCTTTTTTGATTACAACCAACGCCAGCAGGGTTAGGTTGGACAAATAAGAATGATATCGTCTCTCTTCGGCGATCGGTAAAAAAATATAAAACTGGCCTGCCACAATTACGTGTTTAAATTATTTAATACTATGTAATAAGACCTTTGTCACAGTGCCAGAAGACAAGGGTGTTCAACTAGTGTGTGTTGCAAGTGATGACATATGGCACTGAGACGTGGCCCTTAAATGTTGACCTGTTGGAAAAGCTCAGAGTCGCTCAGCGGGCAATAGAGAGCTATGCTTGAAGTATCTTTGCATGATAGAATCCGGAACGACGATATTCGCCGAAGAACCAGAGTTAACGATATAGCTCGTAGGATTTGCAAGCTGAAGTGGCAATGGGCTGGTCATATCGCTCGAATAACCGACAACCGATGGGGAAGTAAGGTTCTAGAGTAGAGACCACGACCCGGAAGACGTAGCGTAGGTAGGCCCCCACTAGGTGGACTGTCGACATAGTGAAAGTCATAAATAACCGGTGGCATAGCATCTTGTCGTTCGGAATGGCGTTCTAAGGGGAAGGCCTATGTTCAGCAGATAACGCCTTCTGGCTGATGATGATGATTAATTATATAATGATATTAATTTATTATTTTCTCTTGTCTAGTTTCTCCAAGGACAGATTTGTTAACTAGAAATTATAGAAGCGATTCAAACGATAAGGAAGTAAGTAAAATATTTTACCTATTTTTATTGTGACTCGACATAATTATAACAGCAACACGCCTAATATTAAGCTGAAGTGCACTTTAGTAGCTTGGTATACAAATGTATAATAAAAAATAAATAAAAAATACATGTCTTTTTGTGACTTTTACCATTAGCTTTAGTGTTTAAATATTGACACTATGCTAATCGGTAAAAAATAATAATGCCTGTACGATGAAACAGATATAAGTAGAAAAGGACATCATTCATTTTGGGCAATGATAATGCCTAATGATGAAAAAATATATAAATAATAGTTCAGATACTTGTATTGATAAAACTAATAACAATTTTGCATTTAATTGATGTGCAATTGAGTTATTTAAAAATAACAATAGGATTTTGTATCGTTTCTCAATCACGAACACATGCCATATTACCAGTTCTGCTTTAAACATTGTAGCCTTTGTGCATCAAACTATTTTAAACTGTATATGCAACTGTTAATACAATAAAAACGAGAAACGTTATTTATTTTTTATTATTTTTTAGGAACACAATGATGTAAAAAGAAAAAGGACGTTGTACACGAAAGTTACTAATAAATGGTTTTTATTTTTTTCTTATTTTTATGACACGATAATAAAGTGAATTGAATACTACGCCAGGAGATAAACGTTATTCCATATGCCGGCCTTAGTACTGGCTTAATTTTTAATAGTATTTCTTTAATATTGGGAAAAAATAGTTATACAAATAACTTGTACAAAAACCTATATAATATAAAAAGTAAACCTCGTACGTAGAGCACACTGAAAGTTCTTCGCTTCTGGCCGCTCTTTGAATTTTGGATGTTATATTTTTTAAACATAAGATTCTCAATAAAAGATAAACAAAATTGCGTGTCAATTGTGTGTTGAAGTTCGTCGTACGTAGCAAAAATAGAATTAACGCACAAATATTTTACGCCCTAAAATATATTTAAGCCTTAAAAACATGCCTTAGACTTAGACCCGTTGTTCAACAAATAAATGATTTTGATTTTAGACCAATAGTCCTTATGCTTTTAAAAATGGTTTGATTTAACCGAATAAAAAATTGTTGAAGTATTAAATGTAAAAGCAGTAAATGTAACTTTACATGTAATTTTTTTATTAATGAGTTACGCAAAACTTTCAGTGTACCCCACGTAATATCCACACAATACATATAACTATTTTTATTTAATTATATTTTGACACAAACAGCCATTAAAAATCAATTTTTGAAAATCTATATTATAAAAATAGACATAAGTACAGCAGAGAAATTAAACACAATTTATATTTATTCTGTGCCTAGTGTCGATTAGTGTAAAAAACAACATTTCATATATGTATAATCCGTCATTAGCTTTTTTAATGCATTTGTGTGAGTACGTGTCAGATTTCAGTAGTTCAGGCCAACATAGTGAATGTGACTGCTACTTGCAGTTATTATTAAACTGTAGTAGCAGTCGTATTTTCTTAGATTTTGCGCGAACATTGATTAATGAATTAAACAAATTTTATGCGGCTTACTATCGCGTTTATTTAACACCGACAGTGCATCGTGCCCCCCTCATCCTGCCATATGTGAAGGGTGTTACAGACAAGATCGGCCATGTATTGAGAAAAGCATCGGTTAAAACATACTTCAAGCCGCATAAAAAGTAGCTTTTACCAATACCTGAGACCTGTGAAAACTAACATTCATTTACAAGATGCAGGGGTGTACCAGTTAGAATGTGACTGTGGACTCTCGTATATAGGACAGACAAAAAGAAATATATGCACACGCGTACGGGAACATATCGCGGATATAAAACACCAACGTAGTGGAAAGTCTGCAGTTTGTGAGCATCAACAGGACGGCGCCAATCACTACATCCGTTTCGACAAACCGAAGATCCTCGCAAAGGAAAGTCGACTGATACCCAGGATGGTACGCGAGGCTATTGAGATTAAAAAGCATCCTAATTTCAATAGAGAAGGTGGTTGGCGATTATCTAACACCTGGGACCCCATAATTCACAAACTCAAGTCCCAAGTCCAGCAAACTGCCAAACCAGATGACACCGTCAGTTATTTTTGCAAAAATTTGAAATAAACCGGGAACAGAAAAACAAAATATGAAACGGGGTAGTTTTGGAAACAATAACAGCATCAACCAATAGGACGACCAACACCTCAGTCTCTCCGTGACCACGATGGCTGCAAAGCTCTCGAAACGTCGGAATAATAAAAAAAATGTAAAATCAAAACCAAAATAAACGCGATAGTAAGCCGCATAAAATTTGTTTAATAACTGCAAGTAGCAGTCACAAATATTCATGTATAGTACTCTAGTGGGGTGCCATGACTGAAGAAAAAATACTATTAAACTTGACACATAGCGGTACCTCAACTGATTGAGTGCTCTACACAAATGAATGCGACTTCTACTACAGATAAATAACTGCAAGTAGCAGTCACAAATATTCATGTATAGTACTCTAGTGGGGTGCCATGACTGAAGAAATTATCCCCCTTATTTAGGAATTTCAATCATAGGTACAACAAAAATATGAATTTCAGGTTCAAATTTTAACGATTCATTTTAGTTTTTTTAATTTTGCCGCCCCCTAAATGTGCCGACCAGGGCGGGCCGCCCCCTCCGCCCCCGTCACGCTACGCTACTGCTTGTAAGAGGTGGTAATACCCTGGTTCGATTAACTTTAACTGTAGAAGTGATCCCGGCAGATGAAAAGAGCGCGTATATATACGGATCGGCAGATTAGAAGACCGCTGTAATACCGCGTTCTCACGAGGCGATTTGAGTTGATCAACTACGAAATCGTTCGAGATTTGAACCGTCTGAACAGACTTTCAACCAAATTGAAGCAATTAATATATATAATTTTTGTTAAACGACAAATATTGATCAACTGAAATCGCCCGGTGAGAACGCGGTCTAAGACTGCGGTGGAAGCAAGTCAGCGCATGTATACAGTCGTGCATATAATTGATAATATTTTAAAAGGACATCATTCATTTTGGACTTTTATATATTATACTACTTTTATAATGTCCAATGATGAAAAAATATATAAATAGTAGTTTCGATACTTGTATTGATAAAACTAATAACAATTTTGCTTCTGTCATCATCTGTCAATCAACGCCATATTTGTTCTGCTTTGAACTGTCATAATTATAGTTTGATCATTTTGCACACCTAAACTATGCAAAATAAAGGATAAAATCTAATTACATTGTAATCTTTGTACATCAAACTATTTTAAAATGCATATGCAACTGTTGATACAATTAAGCCCAAGTCCCCATACAAAATGAATGATGTCCATTATACACATTCAATAAATAAAACTAGTACCACCACTTACAAGTATACAGACCGTGAAGTGATTTGGTCACGTTTCGGGATCAGCTTGTGAGTTGCCGGTTCCATCTAGGCCGGCATAGTGGATGTGATTGCTACTCACAGTTATTGAATTGTAGTAGCAGTGACATTCATTCATGGACCACACTTCGGCTTAACATCAAGCGGGGTGCTGTCATATGTCGAGTCACACAAAAAAATTCTGCGCAACTTGAATGCTTGCTAGAGCTCTTTTTTTCTGCCGGGACCTATAGCAGTCGCCCCAGTTATTAAACCGCACACCAGCTTAACAACAGATATAGAAAAATATCTAATAAAAGATAATAATTATTAATGTATTATTTTCAGTCTTAATTATAATGAAATGAATGGAAGATGTAATTTTAAATATAAACCAATTAAAGCAATGAAAAATAGTGCTGTGTTTAATAATAAACTAAATCGTTATATATTAGATGTCGATTATTGCAATTCAGACATAATAAAAAACATGTGTTTGTTCCTAACACGATCACAGTATAATAAAATCAAAAAGAAAATTCTGTACAGAATGTATTTCTCGACATACAATAAGAGAAAGTACAAAATTGCTGCAATACAGAACAAAAACAGATTTATCTCTAATGCATGTATCGTAAATTGGAATAATAAACGATTATCATCGATTAATAAATATAAAAGGAATAAATTCAGAATGTTGTTAAAGAATAAATCGATAAAGAAAGTTTGTCATAGTAAAAACAACAACAGAACGTTAACTTCTTTGACGATATTGCCAAGTAATTGTGTGAACAACAGCCATATCAAGTTATCGATAATATTTAGTAACAATATAATATACTGCACTAGTACGTCTAATGTTGGCGAAAGGAACTCTTCTGTTATCACATTATTTCGCAAAATGGGTATTTATTCATTTATTTATTGCATTTTTATTTTTACTCGACTTGCCTTCTTACAGCATGGGCACAGACTACAGACCTCTAGGCGGATCTTTATTTTTTCTTCATTTAGTGTTACATTTTTTTTTATTGTGACACGACATTTGACTTCGTCCCGCCTGATGGTAAGCAAAAGGGGGTCCAAGAGTAACGACGACTGAGAAAACCGAGTTTGTTCACGGCTGCCTCAGTCGCCGTCACTATGCCGGCTAAAGGTGCTTCTTCACGCATCGCTTGAAGGATCCAAGGTCATAGGATGGAGGGAACACATGGGCAGGCAAAGCATTCCACTTGTCGATTGATGACTAGCACTAACTGCCTAACTGCAAGTAACATTTGCATCCGCTATGCCGGCCTAGTTCAACCAGCAACTTTTAATGCGACTGAGCCACTTTACGGTCTACCACTTAAAAATTAGGTACTACCTTTTTACTGTTCTATCTGCCTATCACTTGTCAAAAAGTGCATGTAAAGAAATGCTGACGTTTTTACAACCGCCATCTAGTGGCAACGACTGGGAGTTACTATTTGACATGCCATCCGAAACACTATTAGGATCGAATCGATTGTAACACAGCTACAACCCTATTATTTATCTAATATTATTATTTATAATATTCGACTTGTCAAAAAGAAATAAAAGGCGACTGTGGTGTAGTGGTAGTGCAATGGTTACGCAAGCCGAGAGCACAGGTTTGAAACCACTGACTGGTGCCTCTAAACTGTGCTCTTGTATCTTTGATATATGGACTTTGGTTGTCCTGTTTCTATGATACAAGGACTCCAGTAACTCAGTTTAGAAATGTACAGCTAAATGTAAGCTAAAAGAAATGTAATGTTATTGTGAGTCGACATCTGTCCTCGACTTGCCTGATGGTATGTAAGAGTGCCGACACAGTTCACAGTTGCCTCAGTGGCCGTCACTATGCCTGCCAAATCATGACATGTTGATATTTTGATATTTCAGAAAGTAATCAAAGTAATCCACCATTTTCGAAGAATTTAAGTATATCTCTGGACGCATTCCTTAAAAGCGATAATAGGTCACTGAAATTAAGCAAAATAACATTTATTAAAAGAATAATATGTTGTTTGTTTAAAAGTAAAACAAAAGTTTTGAATAACTTAAACAATACAATTCTGTCTTGGGTTAGTTTTACTATTTAAATATGCATTACAATATTAGGTTTTATACATATTTTACTGTGATTCGACTCAACTTGCCTTTATTTTATATTTTCTTAGATTTTGCGCGAACAATCAATCAATCAATCAAATTATCACGCCTTTTTCCCACAGGGATAGGCAGAGACAATGGAGCGCCACTTACCACGATCCTTACACAGCTCCCTTGCTTCCTTCACATCCACAATTCTCTTCATACAGGCTCTGTGGTTATGGGCACTAGGCAACCCAGCTTTCTTGGGGATGTGTCTGATTTGGTCGGAAAACACTCTCTTGGGCCTGCCTTGTTTAACGCATCCATCCACATCATATTTATAAATTCATTTCGTCAATCTACTTTCACTCATCCTTTCCATGTGCCCAAACGATCGAAGCATTCCTCTGTCAATCCTTGTCACTTCTTCTCTCCAACTACATCTATCACGCAGTGTGCTATTCCTTATTCTATCCGCTATCGTCACTCCACATACACTCCTTAATGACCGCATTTCTACAGCGTTAATTCTACTCTCATGCTTCTTCTGCCATACCCAATCTTCACTTCCATACATCCGTGACTTTTGGGACATTATTTGGCGAACAATGATTAATTAATTAAACAAATTTTATGCGGCTTACTATCGCGTTTAATTTGGTTCTCTTTGTGACTACGATGGCTGCAAAGCTCTCGAAACGTCGGAATAATAAAATAAAATTGTAAAATCAAAACCAAAATAAACGCGATAATAAGCCGCATAAAATTTGTTTAATTCATTGCCTGATAATAGGCAAAGGGGAAGACCAAGAGCGTCGACGACTGAAAAAAAACAAATAAATTTTACGGCTGTTACTATACTGGCCAAAGGCGCTTTTTCTTGCCTCGCTTCTGGGGTTAAAGGATGGGGAGAACACATGGGCTGGCAAAGCATTCTATTAAGCTGTTTTTTTTTAAATTGTGAATCGACATCCCCCGACAGCACCCCGCTTGATGTTAACCTGGAATGTGGTCCAGTAATGAGTAGCAATCACATCCACTATGCCGGCCTAGTTGGAACCGGCAACTTACAAGCTGATCCCGAAACGTGACCAAATCACTTCACGGTCTGTGTACTTGTAAGTGGTGGTACTACCCCGGATTGGCAGACTGGGTACCACTGCCTACCACTCTTAGAGAAAAAGAGGCTCTTTGAAAGAAGAAACGAAGAGCTGAATCGAACCTTACTTTTAATTAACCCATAATGGATTTTTTTATTGTGGCTCGACATGACAACACTCCTCCTAATGTTAAGCTGGAGTGCGATTCAGGTATTCAAGCGACTGCTACTACAAATAAATAACTGCAAGTAGCAGTCGTATCCACTATGCCGGCTTAGTTTAAACTTACTACTTTTAAGCTGATCTAAAAACGCGACATTTTGATCGGCAAACTAGACAAATAACTACCAACCGCTTATCACTCTTAAATTCAACATAAGTTTTCAGAAAGAACTAAGGCCCCAAGCACACTACAATTTTTCAGTTGCTGTCGATATACTGTACATTTTTCCCTATTTGGCAAAAATAGTAAACAAACTTTCGGCATAATGACTGATTAACGATAAAAAACAATTACTGACGCGAATCAATACGAATGTATAAAAATATCTATGAATTACTGTGAAAATAGTTTTTTAAATATTGAAACACAACATTTGTCATTTGTGAATTTACCGATTCCATATAAATGGTTTATGATAGAAATAATGAAATATGTGTGTGATTTTATTAGCTTCTGTGCATTTGTTACATTGTGTATGTTTATTCTATAGAATAGAACAGTAGTAGACAGTTTATTTAGATCAAGGGCATGAAAAATGGTGATTTTTATGTTTGTTTACTACTTGTGCTAAGTAAGAAAATTCAGTATACACCCCTGACGCGTTAAATAACGTCGTCGACGCGCGTCTACAGCGTGAACCCTGTCAATAACGAGGTGTGCATGGATTCCAAGTATTATAATAAAATTGAAAGGATTTTAAATTTTACTTTCAGCCATGTGATATCTCATCGTCCATGTACAATTCCTCCACAACCTTCCAAACAAATAATACAAGTAAACAAATTAACAACAAAATACGTAGCATCACACCAAAGTCAAGCAAAAAATAATATAATTTGTTTGAAATAAATAATTTTGTTGGAAAGTGTTGTTTTATTTACATTATGAAATAAATTGTTATTAGCGGCTTTCCTGCTATTGCGTTTATTTTACTTATTTTAATCTGGAGACGAGATGACTCGTTGATTATCTCTTTTGACATTTTCTTATCTCAAGACTAACTTTATTTCTCTTACCAATAATCTTTCTGTTATTTTAAAATTTTGTGCAAATACATGCAACACTTTTTCTTTTCATACAGTTTGTAGATAGTCATTTGCCCAGTCTGTCTATCTACCGCTTGTTGTCTTTTCACAAGTAGCAAAAATCTGAAACTTTTTTACCTGTGGTATTTTAACAACTCCTTTTTTTTAAAAGACGTCCTTGCATTGCATGTTAACCCTGTCCTTCCAATCCGATCAACTAAACTGACCAACTAGTTGTATAGAATGGAACTCGATAAATGGATTTGTTCCAATCGGACCAACTAGTTGATCAGATATTGAATTTAAAAAAAAGAATTCTCTAATGAAACGAAGCAGGGCAGTATTGACGACAGGCGTGGACGAACGGTTTAGCGATTGGTTTGTTGCGCGTTCCCGTCCGAAGTCCCGGGTTCGATTCCCGGTCGGAGCAAATATTTGTTTCATAGCTATTATTTGTGATATTTAATAATATTAAATATTAATAAAAAAAAAGAGATGGATATTTGCTTCGGGTCTGGTTATCAAAGAGTGGTAGGCAGTGGTGCCCAGTCTGCCGATCCGGGGTAGTACCACCACTTACAAGTATACAGACCATGAAGTGATTTGGTCACGTTTCGGGATCAGCTTGTAAGTTGCCGGTTCCAACTAGGCCGGCATAGTGGATGTGATTGCTACTCACAGTTATTGAATTGTAGTAGCAGTGGCATTCATTCATGGACCACACTTCAGCTTAACATCAAGCAGGGTGCTGTCATATGTCGAGTCACAATAAAAACAAAAAAAAAACATCCTAATGAAAGTGTAGATACTTAACCACATCAAAGTATCATAGGCACTTGTATCATATGAACTGAAGTATTTAAATAGTGGAAGAGTGGCATGAGCAGTCATTTTAAAACATATTAAAAGGTTTAACTACCAGTTTTATTTTCGTAGAATGTAACCAATTTAGTTTACTAAAATATTTCAATCGGACCAATCAAAAAGATGATTGGTTAAGAAAAATAGTAGTTGATCCGTTTTAGTTGGTCAGAATGGAAGTCTTGTGAACCGAGACGACTTATTTTTACTTGGAAGCCACAGACTAGTAAGAGTAATAGCTGATCACAGACTAGTAAAACCGCGTTCTCACAGGGCGATTTCAGTTGATCAATATTTGTCGTTTAACAAAAATTATATGTATTAATTGCTTCAATTTGGTTGAAAGTCTGTTCAGACGGTTCAAATCTCGAACGATCTCGCAGTTGATCAACTCAAATCGCCTCGTGAGAACGCGGTCTAAGAGTAATAGCTGATCAGCAACTAGTAAGAGTAATAGCTGATCAGCAACTAGTAAGAGTAATAGCTGTTGAAAGCTGATTCCCAAATGCGACTGAGCGACTTCACGGTCTGTAAAACATATAATTAAATAGTAATAAATATGTATTTAATTTAGTGCGCAAAAGGGAATTGGCCATAATCATAATTTGAGCATACATTGACATAAATATCTAAAAAATATATACAAAAATACAATTAAAAGTACATTATGTTTTGAAAATGTATACAAATACAATCACACTTATTCTAGGACACGATGACAGAACACAAATTGGTTTTATTAATTCATTTTTGTTTATTTAATATTTTGTTTGCGAGTACAATTCAATTAGAGGTCAGTTTTTTTTTATTATTGTGACTCGACATAGGACAGCACCCCGCTTGATGTTAAGCCAAAGTGTGGTCCATGAATGAATGTCACTGCTACAACAATTCAATAACTGTGAGTAGCAATCACATCCACTATGCCGGCCTAGATGGAACCGGCAACTTACAAGCTGATCCCGAAACGTGACCAAATCACTTCACGGTCTGTATCAAGTGAGTGGTGGTACTACCCCGGATCGGCAGACTGGGTACCACTGCCTACCACTCTTTAATAACCAGACCCGAAGTAAATATCCCCCTTTTTTTCATTGTATTATTTTATATTTATATTATTATGGTGCTAATCATGTTTTGGTAGTAACTTGGCTGCGTCATAGTCTGGCTAATCTGGGGGCCGCCGACCGCGCAACTCCAATGGAAATGACAATGAAAATTACCATTTGTCAAAAATTTACGCGGTCGCTGTTAGTGTCAAAAACAACTTATATTCGTTCGGCTTGAACTGTTAATGAGAATGAACATCGATTCTTAGTGGTTTTCGCAATTTAAATGTTGAAGTTCATTAATATAGTTCAACTGTCAAAACGAAGCTCATTCTCATTGTCATTGAGTTACGCAGTCGGTCCTCTGGTATTTTTTGGTAGGCGGCTTAATTGCAATGGAGTAGGTCAAGATTAAATTGCTTTTTTAAGGCGCTACATATGACAGTACTCTGCCTGATGTTGAGCTCAAGTACGATCCAAGGATGGATGCAGCTGCTACTACTTCCTGCTGCTAGTAGCAGTTGTATCCACTATGTCCGCCTAGATGCAACTTACAACTTGATCCCGACTATTCTGGTAAGTTACTTCATGGTCTGTATACTTGTAAGTGGTGGTACTACCCTGGATCAGAAAACTGGGCACCACTGCCTACCACTCTTTAACAACCAGACCTGAAGCAAATTTACGGGTCTATTTTTTATTAACTATATTTGTAAAATAATCAAATTTTTAAACATCACAAAAGCTAAGTGAAAAATTATTGGCTTCGACCGGGAATCGAGCCTGAGACTTTCCGCGTAACGGACTGGTATGTTAACCAATACGCCACGCCGTAGCGTCAGTGTGAACGGCAAATCCTTTCATAGCGTATTTAGTCATAAGAGTACCAGCGGTCATTAAGGAGTGTATGTGGAGTAATGATAGCGGATAGAATAAGGAATAGCACAGTGCGTGATAGATTAAGGATTGACAAAGGGATGCGATGGTTTGGGCACATGGAAAGGATGAGTGAAAGTAGATTGACGAAAGCAATTTATAAATCTGATGTGGATGGCAGGCCCAGGAGAGTGTTTTCCGATCAAATCGAAGACATACTCAAGAAAGCTGGGTTGCCTAGTGCCCATAACCGTAGAGCTTGTATGAGGAGAATTGTGGATGTGAAGGAAGCGAGGAAGTTGCAAGTGGCGCTCCGTTGTCTCTGCCTTTCTCCGTAGGAAAAACTGCGTGACAATCTGACTGACGGAGTACCAGCGACTGTGCAAAACGACCTCAATTCACGATTGCGGCAGTCGCCGTCGCTATTTTAAGTCAACTGGAGATCGCTGTCCACCAGTGGATAACTAATGGCTGACATGATGATGATTTTTAGAAAGGTCCATACACAACAGTAATTAACACCGTGACAACATGTGAAATGAGCCCAAACACGACAGAGAATGTCTACATTTATCCACAAGTGACAAACAAGGGCAATACGTTGCTGCAGGGTAATGCAACTGTGAAGAACTTCAAAGATGTAAAGGTAAGGTAATTGAAGCTACGAAGCAAATAGGGTGATCCACACTATGATCCGCTATTGGATCACTGTGTGCCAATTGCAATGTTACAAAGTAAAATGGGCTTAAAAGGACATCATTCATTTTGATTTTGGGCTTAATTGTATTATCAGTTGCATATACATTTTAAATTAGTTTAATGTACGAAGATTACAATGTAATTGAAATATATCCTTTATGCATAGTTTAGGTGTGCAAAATGATCAAACTATAATTCAAGCAGAACAAATGTGGCGTTGATTGACAGATGATACAAAATCCATATCTTATTTTCCAAATAACTCAATTGCACAGCAATTAAAAGCAAAATTGTCATTAGTTTTATCAATGCAAGTATCAAAACTACCATTTATATATATTTTCATCATTGGACATTACAAAAGTAGTACATAGAAGCCCAAAATGAATTATGTGCTTTGGTAATTAGAGCGCAGGAATAGCAATGTACGATATTGAGTAGATTTTGAGTAAGTAGAATTGGAGCTCCGATGTTATAAAGTGGAGTATTTGGAGCAACGATGGGACGATTTCGATTTTTTTTGAATCGAGTTAGGTTGATTTAAAATTATAGATTACCCGATTCGCAAACCGAATTGACGAATTCGATTCAAACCGGTTTAAAAACCGGGTTGATGAATTCGGTTCGACAATCTAAATTGCCTAATACACAGGTTTGTTAAAAAATTTCGGATGTGTATATATGACTAAATAAATTTGGTGTCTGATCTAAATATAAATAGTTTGATCTAATTTAGTCTGATCTCAAAATAATAGTTCAAACTGGTTTATTATCAACTCGGTTTACCCGGGTTGAAAAGTCGAGTCGCTACATCTCTAATTTGGAGCTCAGATATTACAAAGTAAAATAGGTTTAAAATAGGGCAATTGAAGCTCCGATGTTATAAAAATTAAAAATTGACGGCTGGCGGGGACGAACGGTTTAGCGAGTGGTTTGTTGCGCGTATAGTCCCGGGTTCGATTCCCGGTCGGAGCAAATATTTGTTTCATAGCTTTTTTTGTGATATTTAATAATATTAAATATTGTTATTAAAAAAAAGAGATGGGTATTTGCTTCGGGTCTGGTTATCAAAGAGTGGTAGGCAGTGGTAACCAGTCTGCCGATCCGGGGTAGTACCACCACTTACAAGTATACAGACCGTGAAGTGATTTGGTCATGTTTCGTGATCAGCTTGTAAGTTGCCGGTTCCATCTAGGCCGGCATAGTGGATGTGATTGCTACTCACAGTTATTGAATTGTAGTAACAGTGACATTCATGGACCACACTTCGGCCTAACATCAAGCGGGGTGCTGTCATATGTCGAGTCACAATGAAAAAAAGTATTGGATTATATTAAGTATGGCGCGAACATTGATTAATGAATTATTAAATAAATTCAATCAATAACCAAAAATAAACGCGATAATAAGCCGTTTAATTCATGAAAAATTGGAGCTTAGAAGAGACAAAGTGAAATAGGTTTAATATAGGGTAATTGTAGGTACAGTCAGCATCAGATATATCTGAGCACGCAAAGTGATCAAAAGTATCTATATACATTCAGACTGATCATAAATATCTACACACATTAGTTGTCATAATGATGTGAGCATTCAATGCGTCAAAAATATCTACACACTCATAAAATATGTAATATTTTAAAACTGAATTGTCTGTTGACATATTTTTGACAAGTGAGTGTGTAGATATTTTTGACTAACTGAATGTATAGATATTTTTGACGCATTGAATGCTCACATCATTATGACAACTAATGTGTGTAGATATTTATGATCACCCTGAATGTGTACATACTTTTGATCACATTGCGTGCTCAGATATATCTGCTGCTGACTGTAATAAAACTAACATAATCCTTACAGATGAGCATAACAATAAACCGCGACAATCGTAAGATGTTTGAAGCGAAAAATATGAATTGTCACAACACTATAGCTGATATTGTTTACACTGCTACCAACTTACCAATAAATAAGAAATCTTGCTACATTCCACCAGTGAGTACCTAGTTTTGAGAAAAAATTTGTACATATGTGTGTGATTTGATTTTAATTACTTTAGTGCATTTGTTACATTGTGTATGTTTATTCTATAGAATAAAACAGCGGGGTTAGGTTGGGCAAGTTAAAACGATTATCGTCTCTCGTCGACGATTGGCAAAATAATAAAAGCTAGGCTAAATCCACCAAAATGAGACTATTGGTGATAATGATCAAACGTGTCGTCGCACAGACGATATTCGTCACAACGATTAATAGTCTCTTTGACAATCGCCGACGAGAGACGATAATCGTTTTAACTTGCCAACCTAACCCCGCAGTAGTAGACAGTTTCTTAAGATCAAGGGCATGGTAAAATTGTAATTTTTATGTTTGTTTACTACTTGTGCCAAGTAAGAAAAAACACAGTATACAGCCCTCGAGCTTTAAATTATTTTTTATTGTGACGGGACATTGGCAAGGGTAGGTCCACGAGTGCCAAAACCGACTCAGTTTCTTAGATTAAAGGAGTTAAATAAATGCTCAGTTCACGATTGCCTCAGTCTCCGTCACTGCTGACCGAAAAACCATAGGATAACCATGTGTACAAAATGTTAACTATGCTATAATTTTTGTTAGTTAAAGTCGAGTTTAGGGCGACCGGCGAAGGTTTTTTTTATTGTGACTCGACGTCTGACCACGACCCGCCTGATGATAAGCAGGAGGAGGTCCAAGAATGACAACGACTGAAAAAAACCGAATTAGTTCACGGCTGCCCCAGTCGCCGTCACTATACCGGCCAAAGGTGCTTCTTCACGCATCGCTTGAAGAAGCATCCAAAGTTTACGGATGGAACGTCAAAACGGCCATCATAGTGTGCCGCTAGTATAGTTGCCTATATCAGATACTATACTTGTACTACAGCTGTTAATTGCTGATTTAGTAGTACAGCTACTATTTATTTTACTACTATAATTAGTGACATTGGCATTTGTCCCAAAAGGCGCTCCCTTTGTCATTTAAGTGTATTATTTACACTGAGTGCTATAGAGTACGATCCCAGAGCTCCTAGATCTTAGATAGTTAGATCCTAGATAGCTACTTTCTGACGCTTCAGAGCACATATAAAGCGAAATATATATAAAAATTATCTATCAGAATTTAATTTGAGTTTTCTCCTTTAGAAAATAAGTTATATCGGGGGCTCTGAGATCTTGGACTACTACTTTAACGCATCAACTTCTTCTTATGGTCACATTTTCGCAGACAATAATAATCAGTTAATATTTAAATATTTTTTTAGGGCACGTACACATTTCAGAACATAGATTTAAATAAATGTCTTCACAAGTTTATAAATTCTGTAACATACGGTAGATTTGGTTTTAAAATGACGTTGTACAAACTAGTTAAAACTAATAAAATAATTATTGGCTGTATGTATTTTCAAGGAGAACATAAACCTCTAGAAGAAAAGGTGTGATTGATATGTTTAATTATTTTATCTCGAGAATAAATTATACACAACACAGTATAAAGGTGTTTCATTGTTTAAATAAGAATTCTTGGTGCCAATGATAATTAATAGATTGTAGACACGGCCTTATATATTTAAAAAATAAAACGTCATTTTCACCGTTTTATTTTACATAACCTAAAAATATTTTCTTGAGTACTTTGAGATGATTTTTTAGATGTTCTAATTATTAGTTTGATGCTAAAATGGCTTCAATGCGTCGTTGTATCTCTTTACTTGTGAAAAAGCCTTTGAGAATATCGGCAACATTACCAAGTAAGTAGTAAAGATGATTTATTAATTTTCTTTAAGTAACCTACAGCTAAGCAAAACACTAACATAAACTAATATAACTGGCTATTTATAAGTTTATACCGATAAAAAAATGTATGTATAACATGTTACGAGTATATTAAATTAGTTTGTTTAATATTGTGGTTTATAATATTGTATATTTTAGGCAGAAATATACACAGATGGGTGGCCCCAACTTTAATGAAGTTGAAAAAAATAGAAGATAAACAAGGTGGAAAAATAATACGTCCAAGAAATACATTTTTAGAATGGAGTCAAGAATCTGAGTTGTATTCATTTGGGAAGAGATTGAATGAAGAATTTGACTCAGATTTATTGCTAGAAGCATTCACAGATAGATCTTATGTTATTAAGGAAGAGATGAAGCATAAAGAAATAGATTTTGATGTTAAATTAAAAGATAATAGAGCATTGGCAGAAAAAGGTTAGTTTACAGGAAAATATTTGTAAAACTTGTCCTTTTATATTATATTGTATTAATTTTAAAGGCTGCTGAAATGTATATTAATACTTTTTTTGTAGTAGTTATTTGCGGGCTCGTTTCCGCACTTGAAGTCCTCTTCGGTTTCTTTGTACGTTACTTTTTTTGTAATTGAAATAATTAACTTGTGCCTTTTCATCTGACTTCAACTAACCTGATATTAAGCGAATCAAACTACCTATATGTATATACATATTATCGCAAATAGAAACCGTATTTACGTTTATATCTTTAATAACAAATAGGAATTAAACAAAAAGAAGTGCAGACAATTTAAAAATCTTCAATTTGAATTCAATTGTTCGGTTCAGCGACGTTCGGATAATCAACACTCTACTGTACTCCCACCACAGTCATCCAAAGTTCTTCTAATTTGCTGATCCTTACACTGCGCAGCTCAAAAGTCAGCACTTTTTTTATCTGTCGGTATCTAGACTAACTCGGATTGCTAGTTTGGACACCAATACCACTCTTTTTTGCTAAAAGATTTGCTAGAAGAATGAGAATATATGCTTATTGATTGCAGGTGCAAAATTTATGTCAAATTACATCCAGGCCTACTTGGAGGCAGCTCTCCCTCGGTTCCCTATTGAAGGTGTGACATCACTGCATAACCATTTGATGAGTGAGGCTGTCCTCGCTCATGTGTCATCACATCTGGGTACTAAGGATATCATATTGGCGTCCGTGAGTATATAAATCATCATCATCAGTCAGAAGGCGTCCACTGCTGAACATAGGCCTCCCCCTTAGAACGCCATTCCGAACGGCAAGATGCCAGTTGCATCCACCGGTTACCTGTGACTTTCACTATGTTGTCAGTCCTACGGGCTATGTATGAGTATATATATATTTTTTTATTGTGACATTTTTGTCCATTTGACCTCGACCCGCCTGATGATAAGCAAGAGGAGGTCCGAGGAGGTATGCTGGACAAATGTGATTCTTTACGCATCCCTTGAAGGATGTGCAATTTTCATGAATTGAATAAATTTCATGCGATTTACTATCGCATTTATTTTTATTGCATGTAAAAATAGTACATTATTTTGACACTTTACAAAAGTAGATAAACTTTTTAATGGGTTTCTTCTAGTTATTATATTTTAAGTTACAATGATTGATAAAAAATATTTCAACATGTATAACAACTCTAGCTATATACATATATACATGGCCTCCTCATGCATATTATGACGATAACAACTTTTTAAATCATTAACTATATCTTAGAAACGGTGTCTCATAGGAAAAAAGTATTAATACATTTTTTGAAGATGTTTTTATGATCTACAATTTTTGTCTGAAGTACTTTTATGATAAAACTTACCGTTTTGTTGAAAATCGCGAAAAACTCTTTTTTTTACCTTTGACCTCGAGTCAAAAATTTTCCATACACGGAAATGATAGGGAACTTAAAAAAATATTTATAATTATGTTTTGAACAATTTTACTGATTTTCAGCTTGTTGGGATTTTAATTTTTATACACCTTCACTCTCATTTTTTGGTCTGATTGACCGGACTATCAATCAATCAAATTGTCACGCCTTTTTCCCACCGGGATTGGCAGAGACAATAGTGCATCACTTACCACGATCCTGACACAACTCCCTCTCTTCCTTCACATTTACAATTCTCTTCATACAAGCTATCACTATCAAATATAAATCTATATTACAGAATTACCCAGTAGAAGAATACATATTAGCGACAACATTAAAGGCCATTATTGGAGCCCTACTCGACTCATCCGGAGACATTAGGGCAGCACATTTTGTCCGTGACTTTGTCATAACACAATTACAAGGCAAAGATTTGAATAGCTATTGGCATATTGAGGACCCTTGGGGTATGCTTAAAGGATTACTTGACAAGGTAATGTAAATCAATGAGTTAAATTGTCACGTCACCATTAGGCAGAGACAATGGAGCGCCATTTACTACGATCCTAAGACAACTCCCTCGCTTCCCTCACAATTACAACTCTCTTCATACAAGCAGCTATGGAATGTCTCCGATTTGATGAAAAACCTTTAGACACTTCAAGCAAAGCTTAAATAAAATCCTGTCACTGGCATAGTGACCTAAGACTGTATTTAACGCCAAATTATATTATATTGTATTGCCTAAAAGTGGACTATTTTTTATAATTTTTTTCTATACTACGCTACTAAAGTGCTTGTATCATACGAACAGGACTACCAAAGTACATATATCAAAGATACATTGGTACCGGTGGGTAGTTTCGAACTCGTGCTCTAGGTTTGCGTAACCATTGCACTGCCATTACACCACGGTCGCTTTAATCATTAATCATCGCAAAAATTTATCCAAAGGTATTAAACCATTGGATTTAATACCTACGTTGTGTGTGCGACAGTACATGCGCCATCTTGGTTCTCTTTTTTTTAATTGTAACTCGACATCTGACCTTAACCCCTATGATAGTAAGCAAGAGGAGGTCCAAGAGCGACAACAACTAAAAAAAACGGCTGCCCCAGTTGTCACTCGGCATAGCATCGCTTTAAGGATCCAATGTCTAGTTATTTGGTGTTATTATTTTAATACAATACATATTTTGCACAGAGGAGTCCATGGTTTGTAGTGATATTTCACTATCACTAGACCACTCCTTGGTTTTATTCAAAGAGATAATAAGAAGAAGAGTGTTTTCCGACCAAATCGGAGACATCCTTAAGAAAGCTAGGTTGCCTAGTGCCTATAACCATAGGGCCTGTATGAGGAGAATTGTGGATGTGAAGGAAGCAAGGGAGTTGTCTAAGGATCGTGGTAAGTGGCGCTCCATTGTCTCTGCCTATCCCTGTGAGAAAAGGCGTGACAATTTAATTTGATTTTGATAATAAGTAGCATTGCGTTTTCAGTCTGGGAAGTGTGTGGAATCACGTTTGATTGGTGAAGTTGGTGCAAATACATTATTGGCATGCTATAGAGTTGGATTATATGTTGACAAACATATGTTGTGTGCTGGTAAGTATTCAAATATACAATATAGGCTGCGTTACCCGGATCAAAATACATCGTACGCCTAATGGTTAAATAATCAGTTGTTTTCTTATGTGTGTATACATAATCTTTGTACCTACGAATTTTGTTGTAAATAGTGTATATATAAAATTGATTCATTAAATAACATCAAAATAAATACAAATCAAGTTTGAAAGTAGTTTATTTTATTTAAAAAATAAGTTATATTTACAGTTTTATAAACAATTATTTTGTTCTATCGTCAATAGTTTTCGCAGCGCACGCGATGTAAGGAATTTTATGAGTATTTTTTACACATCGGGTTACATTAATCGAGATTTCGTACGGAAACATAAACTTTTTGCAAATGTTACTCACGAAGAATGTAGCTTTCTAATGGTGAAAGAATTTTTAAAATCGGCGCAGTAGTTTCTGAGCCTATTTATTACAAACAAACTTACAAATCTTTCCTTTTTATAATATTAGTATAGATGACATTTCACACTTTTCAGTCTCAATAACTCGAACCAATACAGACTGTGAAGTGATTTAGTCGCGTTTCGGAATCAGCTTGTAAGTTGCCGGTTCCAACTAGGCCGGCATAGTGGATGTAACATATTAAATTATAGCAGTGACATCTATTAATAAACCGCACTCCAGAATAACATCAAGCGTGGTGCTGTCATATGTCGAGTCACAATAAAAAAAACTCGATGTGTCGTAATCCTGCTGAACCCCTAAATTTGGCCAGCATAGCCGTGAACTAATTCGGTTTTGTCAGTCGTCGTCACTCTTGGACCTCCTCTTGCTTATCATCAGGTGAGTCGAGGTCAGATGTATCACAATAAAAAATATATGAATGGATGCGTTAAACAAGGCAGGCCCAGAAGGATGTTTTCCGATCAAATCGGAGACATCCTTAAAAAAGCTAAATCGCCTATTGCCTTTTATGAGCTTGTATCAAAAGAATTTATGGATGTGAGGGAAGCAAGGGAGTTGTGTCAGGATTGTAGGAATGGGAAGAAGGCGTAACTATTTAATTTTAAACTTACAGATAACGGAGAACATTAAATCATTATTATTATTTAAGGTTTTGGCGAAGACATCCCAACAGCAAAAGAGATGGCAGCAAGGGAGGCATTGAAAATGATATTTGGCACCACAGAGAATATGTATCCCATAAATTTTCAAATGGATGGTATCCCCAAGTGTCAGTCAGAACAAAGATACCAAATTGCAACTTAAATTATTATACATGTGTAGTTTTTAGTTAAATATAATTATAAATATTTTATATTGAGTTTTATTCATTTATCTCATAAATTCACACCTTAATCAACTATTTGTGGTAAGTAGTAATATTGAACCCAATCAGTAGAGTGGCCAAATCGACTGTCCTACAGGCATTCGTAGGAGCCTTTTGAAGAGAGAGAATAGTATTTGTCAGAGTGGATTATCCTAGACTGCTGCGTCATCAGGATCACTGCACATCAGGAAATCTCCTCGGACCTCAACTTATTTTGCTTGTCAGGCATGTCGAGTCACAATTTTTTTTATTGTGACTCATCTGACCTCGACCCCCCTGATGATAAGCAAGAGGAGGTCCAAGAGTGACGACGACTGAAAAAACCGAGTCAGTTCACTGCTGCCTTAGTCGCCGTCATTATGCCGGCCAAAGTATATAAATATTTGAAGTCTTACACTTAGGTATGTCGTTAAAGAAAAGAAAAAAATCATTTTACAATTCTGCATTTATTAATAAAACAAGATGAAAAATTAATCACAATATTTTACCTGTATTTGATGGAAGAACTATTGTTTATTTATAATAAAAATTGGATAAAAAAATTCACGCATGCACATTGGTCAGCTGCGTCCAGGGTTCGGAACCGGCGTACTTCTTTTTTTTAAATAATACATGTTTTTGTATTAACCCTTTCAACACGACGCTCAATAACGCAGATTATACCCGCGTACGGCCCGCTTCTATCGCTGGCACGCGTATTGGCGTGCGCCGATCGTAGGTAAAGATTTTATTTACGCCATAGATGGTAAACATTTTGTCAATTTACCATCTATGGTAAATTATATTTAAATAATTTTGGTTATAAATTTAAATTGTTTAATTTAATAATATTTTAGTTTTTTTAAAACAATTTGTGTAATTTAATACGTCATTCCGCGGACCTCTCTCAAGTTTACATAAATTACAACACAGTGCCGAAAGCTCGCTAGGCGAGTTCTGAGTTTTTCTGTATTATAACATAAACAAATCCGTATGTATTTTCTCCTCGAAATCTCAGTAATTGCGTTTACCAAATAAATAAATTAAATATGTATATCAAAACAAAGAATCCCCCACAGGAATCCTACCACAGGAATCCCCCAAAGTATATAATACCGTGACGGTATACTAATATACATTAAATTGCATAAATACAAAGTCATTATTATTCAATAATAACGACTTTGTATAAGATCCCTGGCAAAAAAATATATCATCTCCAAACAAATTCGGACATGTTATGATTTATCTGCCATTATATTTATCCATCAATAAATGCGACCAATATTTATGAGGAACATAAATATGTTTTATTTTAATTATATTATTTCATTATCATGTTCAGACAAAATGTTGTCAATTTCTGATTTACCTTTGCCGTATGTGGATAAAAAAGATCATATTTTTAAATATCGTGATTTACAAAACGAAGGCTAGTATATTATTAAGAACATTGTATATAAGCTTGTATAGAAAGGACATTATCAACAAAACTTGTTTCGCGAAGATATCATCATTTTAGTTCGCACGCCAATTGGCGTGCGCCGTACGGTAAATGGGAAAAAATTTACGCCAATTGGCGTGCGCCGTACTATTCTGCCAATCATATTGTCACGCTTCTTTCCTACGGGGATAGGCAGAAACTACTGAGCGCCACTTGCAACGATCCTGACACAACTCCCTCGCTTCCTTCACATCCACAATTCTCCTCATATAAGCTCTACGGTTATGTGCGCTAGGCAACCTAGCTTTTGTTGGGCCAAAAGGACGAAAATATTAATAGGATCTAAGAATAAGGACTAAAGCAGTCCTCATTTTTAGAATTGGACATTTTTAAATGGACTTTCATATTAAAAATATTTGTGGTATTGTAAAGCAAAAATCGAATTTCGGAATTATCGTCAGGGCCCTTACACCATTGACTTCATCAGAACCCCCATACCTAAATAGGTCATTTTATTTAACCCAGTGTTTCCCAACCATTTATAGGCTCCCCCCATACATAATTTGTAACCTTTTTAATTGTTTTGTGTCCTTAAGAAATATAAATATATACAGCCTTTTTTATTAAATTTATCACCGATATCTAGCAATGCATTTAAATAACCCAAAGCGAAAGGGTTAAAGTCGTGTCGAGTCCATTTTTAAATTGCCCCACCTTGGGACACACTGATTTAGCCTAAATGGGCCTATTGTGAGCGTCTCTATTGTGAAAAGAAGCTTTCCTTCCTTTTTTTCCATGACTCTTCGCAGACTCCAGATTGCAAGACGTCGCGGCAGGTCCAAAGTAGGTGAGTCTCATATTCATATTTTAATAAAATTCTCTTCAGGAATTCAACATTCAAAACCTAATATCACATAAATAATCAGGTGCCAGGATTGGAGTCCATTATCAGTTGTCCTGTTTTGTCCTTTATTCGTATCCGCCCTGATGAGTACCTGGTCTCAGAAGTGCCGTCCTTGTATACTAACTTAACTGTACCGTCCGGAAATTCCCGGCGCTGAAATTATATTATTTTTATGAGTTTCAATTAGAAATTAAGAGATCTGTAATGATCGAAATGCGACGAACGGTTAGAGATTGGTTTGTTGCGCTTCCATATTATTTCAGTGAACATTTTTTAAATTGTGACTCGACATATGACAGCACCCCACTTGATGTTAAGCTGGAGTGTGGACCATGAATAGATTCCACTGCTATTACAATTCAATAACTGTACAAGCTGTTCAATAGCAGCCATCACATCCACTATGCCGGCCTAGTTGGAACTGACAACTTACAAGCTGATCCCGAAACGCGAAATACGGTCTGTATACTTGTAAGTGGTGGTATCACCCCGGATCGGCAGACTCGGTACCACTGCCTACCTACCACTCTTTAATAACCAGACCCAAAACAAATATCTACCTATTTTTTTAATAACAAATACCTTTGGCCGGCATTGTGACGGCGACTGAGGCAGCCCTGAACGAACTCGGTCACTCTTGGACCTTCTCTTGCTTATCATCAGGCGGGACGAGGTCAAATGTCGTATCACAATAATAATAAAAAACTTGCAATATTTAATATAATTATTAAATACTAGCTGTGCCCGCGACTGCGTCCGCGTGGAATAGTTATTTTGGGAATCATATTAATTTTTGTTTACCTACCTGCTCAGCTTTATTATAAATTACCTATAGCTGTTACTCGCGACTTATTTTAGACGATTAAATTACGTAGCTAATAAAATATATTTTAAAGTAGTTTTAAAAAGAATATATTTTAAAGTACTTCTGCGTGAATTATATTTTCAGTTTTATTTTCTTGTGCGCAAAACTCGCAGCCGCTTTGCAGCAGCAGTCTGTCGAGAACGCTGAGTCCTTTTTCTAGGCATTACAGTGACGAAGAAAGAACGAAGGAAATGAAAACTTAACCAAACTAACTGTATGCTTAAACTAAAACCTAACCTAATAAGAATTGTAAAACCTAACCTTGAAAGAATGTAGATGACACCAACAGGTATTATTTACAACAAAACAAAAAAAGTGTTATTGTGAAAATATTAGAAACAAAATACCATACTTAAAACAAACACTACCTACTATAGAGAAAACTACTACAAAATGAAATTGTATAAAAAAGGATTTTGCACTATGATATTATATCGTAAAAACAAATTAACGCTGCGTTCAACCGATCATTAGGGAGCCGACCGCATAGTATACTTGTCTGTCTATAAATGACGCGCCCCTCCACTTTATTAGTTTATTTAAATGTGTGAATGCAAATATTACTAACTATACTATTAAACTTCATCACGTTCGTTCCTCCTTTGTGTCTAACCAGCAACTGAATAACCAATTACTGCATTTTCGGTGTGTTTTATCCATATTTTATATTTGCTCGTATGCGTAAATACAGTGGAGGGGCGCGTCATTTCGGCTTAGACAGACTATACCTCGTAGAGCTACACCCCCCTCCGCCTCGCCCGCAAGCACCGCCTCTCCTCGCCCGCCGGTTAGCGCTCATCATGCGAAGCGTGTGAATTTGTTTCAGAGTTATTTTAAAATTGTATTATCTTATAAGATGTTTATTGAAATTAGGTGATGTCAATGACAATTTTGTTCACAGTTAAATACTTTTAATTAATAACACATTTATTTCGATAAAGAATAATATTATTATGTTAATACAACTCTGACAAATAATTTGTAATAAAGCATTAATTTAGACCAAATTTGACTATCATAAAAACGATTATTGTGAGTTAATCTTAAAAGATAGACATATACGGTTGCGGACATTTTTTTAGATAATTTAAAGAGGAATAATTCTTTCATACATATTTTTTGGGTATCTTGAACGGTTTTCGCAGCGCACGCAACGGAAACCCTCAAAGACGAATAATATTCCCCGTTTTTTCCACATTTTCGACTGTTTCTTCGCTTTTATAAGTCGCAACGTAATGTTTTATAGCCTAAAGCCTTCCTCGAAAATTGATCTATCCAACACAGAAAGAATTTTTCAATTCGAACCAGTAGTTCCTGAGATTAGCGCGTTTAAACAAACAAACAAACAAACAAACTCTTCCGCTTTATTATATTAGTATAGATTACAAATAAAAGCTATGAAACAAACATTTGGCCAGATTGGGAATCGAACCCGGGACTGTTTACGCATAACCAGCGTGCTATCAACTCACCTTATGATCCTGCGCATGTACTTCAACTTGTCCATTTGTGAATCTAACGTATTGCTCCCCTTTGGCGGTGACTGTCAACACCGTGCCATCAGTGAATCTCCATTCCTCTCGTACATGAGGGTTCTTTGGGTCATTATATCTTACACTGCCGTCCGGTAGACGAACTTCGCTGGAGCCATCCTTGTAGCGTTTCTCTATTTGACCACTGCAATAAAGAAAGGTAAATTTACGCGTGACTGCTCTGATAACTAAGATTTGCGCGTTAAGCAACCGCTTGAACTTCAATGGGCTTCAATTGTCATCTTTTTGACAATTCCCATTTGTCAAAAAATTACGCGGTCAGAAACTGTCAATGAATATGAATTCTCACTGCGTTGCATCGCAATTTTAATTTTGAAGATCATTAATGGAGTTCAGCTGTCAAAACAAAGCTCATTTTCAATGGAGTTACGCGGTCGCCGCCGGTTTGGATCCCCGGTCGCAGTAGAGAAATGTGAATGCGTGTTTTTCAGGGATAGGCAGAGACAATAAAGCGCCACTTGCCACGATCCTGACATAACTCCCTCGCTTCTTTCAAAACAATTTATAAATCTCATGTGAATGAATGCGTTAAACGAGGCAGGCCCAAGAGGGTTTTTACCGACCAAATCGGAGACATCCTCAAGAAAGCTAGGTTGCCTAGTGCCCATAACCATAGAGCTTGTATGAAGAGAATTGTGAATGTGAAGGAAAAAATATTATGTTATCAGTCAAATCTGTTTACCATTTTAAGTTAAAAGAGGACATCGGATAGCTGTAGTAAGGCAGACCACTTGCGGAAATCAGACGCGCGTATACCTACCACGTACACAAATACGCCGCGTCAGACAACCACCCTACAAAGTGGCAGGAAACCGCTGGATGCAATCTTCCAAGGTCACTGAAGTTCACTGGGCCTTATGTTAAGGAGGCGACTGCTACTACAGTTAAATAACTGCAGTCGCATCCAATGTGCCGGCCTAGTAGGAACCGCTTTTAAGTTGATACCTAATGGCGAAAGTGTTTTCTGTGGTGTAAACTCAAGAGTGCTGTTTGAACCATGGAGCTTGTTTATACTTATATATATTTTTCCATTATACATTTCTATACTAAGCAACTAAAGTGCTTGTATCATAGAAACAGGACAACCAAAGCACATATATCACAGATACATTGGTACTGGTGAGGGGTTTGGAACCCGTGCCACTCGGCTTATGTAGCTGTTGCACTGCCACTACACCACGATCGCCTTTAATTATTAGCTGACATGATGACTTAAAATATATTTAAAAAAATCGACTTACTCATCAAACTCCAAAACTTCTAAACCATCAGGATATGTTGTATGGTATGTTTTATTCTCAGCATAATAATATTTAATTCTACCCTCATTGTAGAAAGTCTCTTTCACATCACCATTGTAATATGTAAACTTACAATAAGTACCATCTGCGGAGATACATTTTACATTACCATTTGCAAACCTCAATTCTCTAAAACCATCCGGCCTTTTGTATTCTACAGGATCTTTAACAATTTCTGGAGATATCCTCGACCGATTAGAAAGAATAGACACAGGTGATTTCGACCTTTCTTTCTCTAAAGATGTATTTCGAAGAAAATAATTTTCGGAATTTCTAGACCGAATTGATACATTTGGTGAGGTATTACTAAATCTTTCTGTGTATATTTTTTCTAGATTATTTCTTTCTGTTTCATCGTCACTCACATTACTAATAGAATCTGTGTTATCTGAATTTACATTATCCAAATTTATTTGAAGTTTTTCTTCAAAATTTAAACTGTCTGCTGCCTTTTCAACATTCACATTGCAATGTCTTTCAATTTCACTAGCAGCATCTCTCTGACTAAAATACTTAGCATATCTAGAAGTTACATTTAAATTAGGTACACTCTTAGCTCGTTTTCTAGAACCTAATTTCCTACATTGCTTCTCAATTTCATATGAATTATATTTCATGTCATTATCTCCAAATATCTCAGATTTTGTTTCCCTTGAAGACATATTTGTTAATTTACGATTTATATCCTCTAAGTATTTTATATTTGTCAAACGTCTTGTCGTTTCATTACTATGTTGAATTCTTCTATTCTCTTTCTTCAATTTCTCACATTCTGCTTCCAAGTCCTTCTTTTCTTTCTCCATTATTTTAAGCTGATTTCGTAATCTTGCTATAGTTGTCGTTGTTTTTGCATCTTTCAATCTTATTTCCTCTTTTAAGTCATTTATCTCTTTCTTTAAAAGTACTACCTCTTCTTTATCTTTCTTGTTCAATCTCCCTCTCATTTCTCTTACGTATCTATCATAAGTTAACTTCTGTTTGCTCAACTTCTCTTTTTCCTCTGCTAAATAATATTCAGCCAATATCTTTTCCTCATTATATTTTTGTTCAAAAGTTGACTTTTCTTCATAAAACTTTTGCCTTTCTAAGTCCATTTCTTCTCTCATTTTATTAAGATTGGCATTCTCTTTCCTAAATGTAGCTATTTCATCTTCTAACTCTTGTAATCTATCTTTTAATAAATCACTTGTTGCAACTAATTTTGCATTCATTTCAACTATATTTGTTTTCAATTCATCATTGACAAGTGAAGTTTCATTAACATTTTCTTTTTTAAACTTAACCTCTTTATTTTTTACAGGCTCTACAAGTGTAGTGTCACACTCGGATTCCTTGTCTAAAGCAGTTTTACATGAACAACTGCAGGATGTTACTGAACTAGTATCTTGATCACAACTTTGGCAGTTTGTGCAGTCAGTCACTTCACATTCAATATCACTCTGTGTTTCATGTGGTTGTGCTTGATGTTTTGGTGGTGGAAAAATATTTAACAAATGAGGATTATTAGAAAGACACTTTTGGAAGACCAAAGGAGTACTTTCTCCGGAACATTCCAAACCTCTTTTAAAGAATTTTTTGAAGAAACTATTTTCCAGATTAAAACTTTCATGTTTAGCTTTCTTTTCTAGTAATTCAAATAAGTTTTGTTCAGCTTCCTCGCGCTCAAAGCTCGCTTGGGAAGCTTCATCACAGCTTATATCAGAAATAGTGCTCTTTGCTGGTGATCCAAAATTTTTATAATAATCACTCTGTTTTAGTTTCTTTAAAAAATCATCTTGTTCTTTAGTCAAAATTGCTGCCCAAGTTTTTCCTTTAGGTAGTGAAACTTTTCTATCCACTTTTTTGGTCAAATTAGTTGCTTGTTTATTATCATCTATAGTCTCTATTATTGGTTTCTTTTGATTTTCCTCCACGTTTTTATTGTTAACAGTATTATTTGTTTTTGTTAATTGTGGTATTTGTATGCTGTTGTCTAAAGCTTCTAATATTTTGTTGATTTTCTGTTTTTCTTGTTGTGTTTTTGCTCCTGGCACTGTGTCACTGATGTGGTGTACTTCTGCTTGTACTGACATTTGCACTGGCCCTAAAAAATATCTTAAATTAGTAATAACACATACCAAGTGTATATACTGAGTGTGTTTCAATAGTAGACTGTGAAGTGAATCAGTCACATTTCAATATAAGCCTAAAACTTTTCAGTTCAAACTCAGCTGGCATAGGAAAAAATATAGTAAGGGGATAGTGAAGGCAGGGAAGGTAAGTGTTGACATTTCACAAAAAGCTTTGAAACCTACATCTCGGTCACAAAGAAATTTCATTTTTCAAGTGATACTGGGCATGATGTCTCTACTGCATGTCTGATGCATAGTCAAAGTCCACTGCTGAGTGGACTCCAGACTCGAAAAGACATTGCGGTAGGACCAAATTAAGTTAAGGAGATAAAATAGAGTCCTACAATAGTATGTGGCAAGAGACTCAGTGCTGTGAGTCACGGAATAAATAAGCTTATAATAATAGACTTTAATATTAATACAATTTTTTTAATGTTACCCTTACTTCCTTTCTTAATTAATTTTAAATCTTCATTTTTATTTAATTTGGGTACATCTTTTTTTGTACCATTCTTCTTCCATGGCAAGGAGTTAGTACTCTGTATGACAATGTCTCTCTTCTTTAAACCAAACCGGGACATGCCCTCACCCCGTCTTAAATAAGGCTTTGGTTTATTTATATTACTTCCATCATTATTCACTAATTTATCCACTTTATTCACTTTTGATTTGTCATTTTGTAGTTTTTCTATTAATAAATTGTGAAAGTCCTTTTTCGGGGCTATTATTGGCATTTCATCCAATGTTATCTGTTTCTTTGGTGAACATTTTTCAGAAATAGGTGGTAATACCTTGCTATCATTTGAAATTGGTGATTGTATTATGAATTCTGACTCCTGTGATAAGTTTAAAATGCTTACACCATCGACTAAGTCCTTTTCCTGCAACTTTGATGAGAATTGACTGCCGTCACATTTTTCAAAACTTTTCTCCCGTGTAATTTGAAGTAAACTTTTAATACTGTTGTAACTGGTACTGCTGCCGAATTGGCTGACAAATTCTGTAATACTTGGAGAGTCATTAGGCGATGCAGAGTATTGCAATTGCTGCCTTTGAAGTTTCCCGCGCTGCATCAGTTGCAGCTGCCGTAACACTTGTAATCTTTCCAATATTTGCGTAGGAGATAGGGAAACGTCCATATCAGAACTTGAAGTATCCATTTTACAGCCTCTTTTCACATTACAAAGTAAATAAAGTTGTTATTTTGTAAAATAAAAACAAAACTTGCGTGCGCGTGTAAATTTTAAATGCTTGACAGTTGACGTTTAAAGTCTTGATCAAAAATGACTAAAACTTTTATTTGCAAATAAATTGACTTAAATTAATATCAATAATAAAAATTGTGTGTTTTAAAAACCACATTTTATTTACTAAATATTTTGTAATAATTTAATTTAACCAAAATATACTTTATCACCATCTGTCATTTCACAGCTGGTGAAATCAAATAAATGTCAATATTTTTTTGGAGCTCGTCTCGCAGACACGTTTTTTATCAAATAAAATATATTTACGGCAATATGAATAAAAAGAATGGTCCTTCAATAGGATCTAAGTTTAGACGTAATGGAATTGGCAATAAAAAATCTAAAATGTCCTCTATAATTGTGAATAGAAAAGAGAAAGTTGAGATCCTGCCTTCGCCCATTAAGTCTGAATCGGATCCAAAGATTTACAAGTAAGTTATTAACCATGTATTATTACTAAAGTAGGAAGCACTTTACTAGCTTAAGCACCATAAAAACTTAGGGGGAGGGGGAGGGGGTTGGGGGGAGGGGAGGGCAACCCTCGGGAGGGGGAAACTAATTCCGGAAATGCCTAATTTTCAAGTTTTCATGATTTTCATTTTGAGGTTATGTTACCCACTATATTAATAATTTTACTTCTGGTAGCGACTACACTTTTTATATCTCCGGCGCAGAGGGGATATGCAGCCCCTTCGCCCTTGCGTGACAAAACACAGGCACTCATGCTCGCCACAGCGGCTGAGGCTGGTCGCAGACGGCGCGCGCCGTCTGCGACCAGCCTCAGCCGCTGTGGCGAGCATGAGTGCCTGTGTTTTGTCACGGCGGGCGGGGGCTGCATATCCCTCCGCGCCTCCGGCTTTACAAAAACACTCTAGTATTGGGCAGACAAGTACCGAGTGGAGTCGGGGTCGGCAGATATGAATATGAGACAATTTCAACTTTTTCAACAGCATAATAAATTTCATCGCGAGTCCAAGCGGACAATGGCGGGCGCCAGTTACAACGGTCGTTTTTTACGACTCTGGTTATTGTGTTGCCAATGTAATATCACATTTTCGCAAAAATCCACTAGATATTATTTAGCGCATACATATTGAAAAAAAGAAGCTCCATAGACCTCAGATCTAGCGCCAAATGCGCTAAAACGGCAATATTTTTCACATACAATATCGTTCCATTTCACTGTTTATTGATTTTATTGACAATTTTGCACAAACATCTTACATTATTACTGATAATTTGACATTTACAATGCTTATAACGAAACGTTTAATATTATACCAGAGACAAATAACCTCTATTTGTATTAAACGTCAAACATCGCGATTTGTTTACAATTATTTTTAAATTTTCAAAAAATTCTAGCGTAAAAACTATGTTTCTCCGCAAGTTGAAATTTTAGAAAATTATACTTCATTAACAAACCTATCTATAAAAAAAAAATGGTGCTAATATCAGGTGCTTAATTATGCAAAGCTGAGCCCTAAAGTAGCCTAGCAAAAATACACAATGTATAAAAAGTGTTTGTCGACTGAAAAAACTAATAACCTGCCTATATTAGTATAATAGATAATAATGTTTACAACATAAAAATAAATTTATATTATGCTGATTCTTGTAATAAATTTATATAAGGTGATTGCATATTTCTGTATATCCGACGTGATGTCATGGTTCGTTGGCTGTGCATGTTTTTTTTTCTTCAATTAATGGCACATTTTCCTCTTTGTAATATGTTTGTTATATAACTAGCTCTGCCCCGCGGTTTTCCTCGCGTTTACACAGTCTTGTAAATGAGACAGTTGATTCCTTGCACCACTTTTAGGTACTTCAGTACTTCAATTCATCATATCATAATATCAGCCAAGCCCCTCTAGCACGGCAATCCAAGAAGCAAGATAAAGACTTGCAAGAAATATCATTGCAACTCATTTTGATTAACTTACTAGAACAGTGTATTAAGTTCGGTGCGTCTTTTCTTTGTAGATCAATCGACAAGTGAATTGCTTTGCCTGCTCATGTGTTCTCTCCATCCTATGACCTTGCATAAAACTACTACAAACTACAAAGATAAGACTGCTACAGTATTTTTGTGTTTTTACAGAACAATAAAGCTACAAAATGGTCTGACAGCCCTTCTCATATCAGATTTAAGTCGTAAACCTGGCGAGGATGAGGTTTTGGAGGAAGTAACAACAAGTGATAATGATACGGGCAGTGAGAGCTCATGGGCGTCCCAAGAGAGTAATGAAGAGGATGATGAGGAGTTTGATGATGAGAAATTGGTAATTATTAATTATTGTTATGGTGAAATTAGATGGTTATGGGCACTGTGCAACCTAGCTTTTTCTCAACCACAGAGCCTGTATGTAGAGAATTGTGGATATGAAGGAAGCAAGGGAGTTGGGTAAAGATCGTGGTAAGTGGCGCTCCATTGTCTGCCTATCCCTGTGGGAAAAAGGCGTGACAATATGATTGATTGATTGATAAAATTAGATTTCATTCCAACATTTTTTTTGTTTGACAACATACCCACAACAGCCTGATATTATGCTGGAGTGCAGTCCATGAATGGTGGTGACTGCTACTACAGTTCAATAACTGTAAGTAGCAGTCACATCAACTATGCCAGCCTAGTTGGAACTGGCAACTTACAATTAGATTCTCTGGTACTACCCTGAATCAGCAGACTGTGCACTACTGCCTAATAAACTGGGAGTCGAACCCTGGACTTTTTGCGTAAAGGACTGGTGCTAATCAATATGCCACGCCTGTCGTCAAAATCTGTGTACTGACATGATCTCACAAACGAAATGACGAAAAACGGTTTTAAAACTCAGCTCTACGCAGTAGAAATTGATGCAAGAGGAATACCAGCAAAAACCTTGCCCCTGCTTTTAAAGAATCTTGGCCTCCCAAGGTCAGCCTTAAGCACATTTTTAGATTGTATGTCGAAGGCGGCATTGGTGGGGTCGTACATTTGGTTGAGTTGGGTAGAGGGGATAGTGAAGGCAGGGAAGGTGAGTGTTGACATGTCACAAAATGCTTTGAAACCTACATTTTTGTCATAAGTGAACGCTGCCTTCATTCTCCCGCCTGACACGCGAAAGACCCGGCACCCGCACGAAGAATCCATGGATGCTAAGAAATTGTTTCATTCATTCAAGTATACAGTCGCATTTTGAGATTAGTTTAAAAATGTTGTCATAAACCGGGAACAGAAAAACAAAATATCAAACAGGGTAGTTTTGGAAACAATAACAGCATCAACCAATAGCACGACCAACACCTCAGTCTTTCCGTGACCACGATGACTGCAAAGCTCTCGAAACGTCAGAATAATAAAAAAATGTAAAATCTAAACCAAAATAAACGCGATAGTAAGCCGCATAAAATTTGTTTAATTCATTAATCAATGTTCGCGCAAAATCTAAGAAAATACTATGTTGTCATAAGTCAAAACACAATATAAACCAGTACTATGTAGAAATACATAGCGTGAAAGAGCATCTTTAACTGGCATAGTGACGGTGACTAAGGCAAGCGGTTTTTTCAGTCGTTGGAGCTCTTGGACCTCCCCTTGCCTACCATTAGACAAGTCGAGGTCAAATGACTGCACTCCAGTTAAACATCAGGCGTAATGTTGTCGTATGTCGAGTCACAGTAAAAAATACTATACAATTATATAAACAGGCTTTAATTGACGATATACACAAGAAACTCGTTAATTATAGTAAAATAGTGATTTGCAAAATCTAAGAAAACATTTATTTTTTAATTTTTTATTGTGACTCGACATATGACAGCACCCCGCTTGATGTTAGGCCGAAGTGTGGTCCATGAATGGATGTCACTGCTACTACAATTCAATAACTGTGAGTAGCAATCACATCCACTATGCCGGCCTAGTTGGAACCGGCAACTTACAAGTGACCAAATCACTTCACGGTCTGTATACTTGTAAGTGGTGGTACTACCCCAGAACGGCAGACTGGGTACCACTGCCTACCGCTCTTAAACTTGATTGATTGTAATGAATAGAAACAATACAACAATAGTGTTATTCAGCGTGAATGATTTATAAAATATAAACAAAACAAAAAAATTATAAAATATAAACAAAACAAGTAAATAAAAATGACATAGAAAATATGCTAAACATGTAAAATGAATATCAAGGTTTGTTATTATTAAATGTTAGGTTCTAATATAATTTACTAGGCGACCGTGGTGTAGTGGTAGTGCAATAGTTACGCAAACCGAGAGCACGGGTTCAAAACCACTTGCCTGTACCAATGTATCTTTGATATATGTACTTTAGTTGCCATGTTTCTTTCATACAAGTAGCTTTAGTAGCTTAGTATAGAAATTTATAATAAAAATTTAAATATTATGTAATTATCTACGAAAACATACACACCCGGCGGATAAAAAGAGCGCTAACTTGTGAGCTGCATCTTCCGGTTTGTGGTCTCCACACACAAACCTTTCTTCCCCATGGCCAGCCCGTTGCCACTTCAACTTGCAATTCCTACGAGCTCTAGTTCTATGGCGAATATTCTCGTTTCGGATTCTTTAGCGCAAAGATACTTCAAGGTTTCCAAGCATAGCTCTCTCCATTGCCCGCTGAGTGACTCTGAGCTTTTCCAACAGGCCAACATTTAAGGGCCACTTCTCAGTGCCATATGTCATCACTGGCAACACACACTGGTTGAAGACCTTTGTCTTCAGGCACTGCGGTATGTTTGACGAGAAGATATGACGCAATTGACCGTGGCGGCGCAGGCGACCATGGTGTAGTGGCAGTGCAATGGTTACGCAAACCGAGAGCACGAGTTCGATACCACCCACCGGTACCAATGTATCTTTGATATATGTCCTTTTGTTGTCCTGTTTCTATGATACAAGGCACTTTAGTAGCTTAGTATAAAAATGTAAATTAAAAAAAGATATATTTTTTATTATAATATTTAATTAACTTATATTATTGTATTAAACAAATTTTATGCGGTTTAATATCGCGTTTATTTTGGTTTAGATTTTACATTTTTTCACGGTCATAGTAAGCCGCAAAAAAATGTTTAATTCATTAATCAATGTTCGCAACTAAAACTAAGAAAATACTGTATATTATTGTGTTTGTTTTTCCTTTTAGGCCGCATGCGCGTTGACCGTGAACGTGGGTAGTTTCTCCGACCCAATGGAGATCCAAGGATTGGCCCATTTTGTTGAGCATATGGTGTTTATGGGAAGTGAGAAGTATCCCAAAGAGAATGAGTTCGATGCTTTCATTAAGGTGGAGTATTTTAATATATTTGCACGACACACAATTATATACCTTATATTGTATGATTTAGTAATGAAAATAGAATGACAATAGCGGATAGAATGACGTGGTATGAAAGATGTTGTGGTGACAAGGATTTACTAAGGAATCCTCCGATCGTTTTGGCACATTGTAAGGATGAGTGAAAGTAGTTTGACGAAAGGAATTTATAAATCTGATGTGGATGGATGCGTAAAAACAAGGCAGACCAAGAAGGGTGTTTTTCGGCCGAATCTAGGACATCCTCAAGAAAGCTGAGTTGCCTAGTAGAGCTTGTATAAGCAGGGGAGTTGTGTCAGTGGTGCTCCATTGTCTCTGCCTATCTCAGAGAAAAGGTGTACACATTTATTATTCACAACAGAAACACAAGTTTTACAAATAATTTGATGTGGACGATCTGTCAAAGTAGTTTTCCGCCAAAATTCTGTTATTATCTTTTTAGAAAAAAGGTGGCTCAGACAACGCCTCGACTGACTGCGAGGCAACGACATTTTACTTCGCAGTCCCGGAGAAACATTTGCAGGAAGCAATGGATATATTTAGCAATTTCTTTGTTAGCCCACTCATGAAGAAGGAAGCTATGCAACGCGAGAGGGAGGCCATTGAATCAGGTACGTCACATTTTTACTTATTAAGACCACCGTGGTGTAGTGGCAGTGCAATGGTTACGCACACTGAGAGCACGGGTTCAAAACCACTTGCCGGTAATAATGTATTTTTGTATATATGTACTTTAGTTGTCCTGTTTCTATGATATACACTTAAATAAATACTGAATAGCACTCATTACAACATTCCATTATTTAACGAGTGGTAGGCAGTGGTACCCAGTCTGCCGATCCGGGGTAGTACCACCACTTACAAGTATACAGACCGTGAAGTGATTTGGTCACGTTTCGGGTCTAGCTTGTAAGTTGCCGGTTCCAACTAGGCCGGCATAGTGTATTTAATTGCTAATTATAGTTATTAAATTGTAGTAGCAGTGACATTCATTCATGGACCACACTTAACATTAAGCGGGGTGCTGTCATATGTCGAGTCACAATAAAAAACAAATGTATTTTCTGTTGTAGAATTTGGCCTAGGGTTACCATCGGAGTCTCATCGCAAAGACCAATTGTTGGGTAGCCTGTTCCCTCCTAATCATCCAGCGAGAATATTCACCTGGGGTGATCTGAGGAGTCTCAAGGATGACATTGAGAATGATGATATACTACATAAGGCTGCGCATGATTTCAGGAAAAAGCACTACAGCGCTCACAGGATGACTTTGGCTATACAGGTAGTACAAATTTTATTGAAACGTGACTTCTTTTATTTTATTTTTTTATTGTGACTCGACATATGACAGCACCCCGCTTGATGTTAAAATCTCTTAAAACATAAAATAAAAATTACTAATAAAATCTATAAAAATACATTTAAATAATAAATTAAAATAACTACTACAATTCAATATCTGTAAGTAACTACTACTTCCACTATGCTGGCCTAGTTGGAACCGGCAACTTATGTATACTTGTAAGTGGTGGTATTACCCCGGGACGTGAGGTGTAGCGCGTTTGTTTACACACTATTTCGTTACGCGGGTTCGATTCCCGGTCGGAGCAAAGATTAGTTTCATATCTTTTTTGTATTAATTAATAATGAGATTAATTATATTTAAAGAGAATTGTGGATGTGAAGGAAGCGAGGTAGTTGTGTCAGGATCGTGGCAAGCGGCGCTCTCTTGTCTTTGCCTATCCTTGTGGAGAAAGGTGTGACAATTGATTGATTGATCGATATATTGAATATTATCCTATTATTGGATAAAATTTGATGAAAAAAATTGATGTAAATTTGCTCCGGGTCTGGTTGTCTAAGAGTAGTAGGTACAAATAGTCAATCAAACCAAGATCCCGAGTTAAAAACCACTTTTCGGTACAATGTATATTTCATATTATGCACTTTGGTCGTACTGTTTCTATGATACAAGCACTGTGAATGTCTTAGTATAGAATTGTAAAGAAATATATATTACAGGCCCGCTTGGAGCTTGACGAGTTGGAGCAGTACACAGTTAATACATTTGGCCGCATTGCAAACAATGGCTTGGAGCCAACGGACTTCACCAAATTCAATTACACATCACCAGAACCATTGGGGGAGTTCGCTGGGTTGTTCTTTATCAAACCCATCGGTGATACCACAGAGGTAGGTTGACTTTATCAAACCCATCGGTGATACCACAGAGGTAGGTTGACTTTATCAAACCCATCGGTGATACCATAGAGGTAGGTTGACTTTATCAAACCCATCGGTAATACCACAGAGGTAGGTTGTTCTTTATCAAACCCATCGGTGATACCAGAGAGGTAGGTTGACTTTATCAAACCCATCGTTGATACCACAGAGGTAGGTTGACTTTATCAAACCCATCGGTGATACCACAGAGGTAGGTTGTTCTTTATCAAACCCATCGGTGATACCAGAGAGGTAGGTTGACTTTATCAAACCCATCGGTGATACCATAGAGGTAGGTTGACTTTATCAAACCCATCGGTGATACCACAGAGGTAGGTTGACTTTATCAAACCCATCGGTGATACCACAGAGGTAGGTTGACTTTATCAAACCCATCGGTGATACCACAGAGGTAGGTTGACTTTGGATATACATTCTTTTAATATAAGACAACATATCAAACATCACATCAATTGCATTGTGTTTTTTTATTGTGACTCTACATTTCACCCCGATTGATGTTAAGCTGGAGTGTGGTCCATGAATGGATGTCATTGCTACTTACAAGTATACAGACTGTGAAGTGAATTGTTCGCGTTTCGGGATCAGCTTGTAAGTTGCCGGTTCCATCTAGGCCGGCATAGTAGATGTGACTACAACTTACGGTTATTAAATTTACTAGCAGTGACATTCATTCATGGACCACACTTTGGCTTAACATCAAGCGGGGTGCTGTTATATGTCGAGACACAATATAAAAAATAATTCGCTGTCTTGGATTAGGAGGATCAAGGCACTGGGTTTTCGGTAAAATATCAGACTAAATACCTATTTGTTTTTCAGATCCAATTAACATGGTGCATGCCATCATTATTAAATATGTATAAATCTAAACCACAACATTATTTATCGCATTTACTCGGACACGAAGGACCTGGAAGTTTGCTCTCCTATTTGAGAAAAAAGTAAGAATACATTTTTTTTTATAAGTTTTGTTGTTACCAAGGCGACCGTGGTGTAGTGACAGTGGTCACGCAAACCGAGAGCACTGGTTCAAGACCACTCGCTGGTGACTGTAAGTAGCAGTCACATCCACTATGCCGGCCTAGTTAGAGTCACGTCCACTTCTTTTAGTACCTTCTCTTCCTACCTCGTCTTTACACACCCGCACAGGTCGGGGAAAGCATCCGCGTTCTATCGACCGAATCGGCAGTCGAACTAAAAAGTTCAGTGCGTCTTTTCTTTGTAGAACAATCGACAAATGGACTGCTTTGCTTTACTTTAAGTGTGAAAAAGCAGCTTTGACCGGCATAGTGACGGCGACTGGGGCAGCCGTGAACTGAATCGTTTTTTTTTTCAGTCGTCGCCACTCTTGGACTTTCTCTTGCTTATCATCAGGCGGGTCGAGGTCTGATGTCGTGTCACAATAAAAAAATGATATATATTATATGATGAATATAATGTATGTTTCAGGGTGTGGGCACTTAGCATCTCATCCGGCAATAGTGGTAGTGGGATTGACTTCACGTCCATGTACAGTTTGTTCACGACACAAATTACACTCACCAACGATGGATTGCAACATTATCAACAGGTATTCAACACTTCGTAAACTATACCCTGTCCATTCCTTTATTTCCTTTTTGACAACTCACGCCTATAAAGATCTCCCCGCTGACATGCGTGAAGCGGGGAGATCTTCCTTTCCTGTGAGCCGGGAAGATCTTCCTTTCCTGTGAAGCGCGGAGATCTTCCTTTCTTGTGAAGCGGGGAGATCTTCCTTTCCTGTAAAGCGGGGAAATCTTCCTTTCCTGTAAAGCGGGGAGATCTTCGTTTCATGTGAGGCGGGGAGATCTTTTCTGTGAGGCGGGGAGATCTTTTCTGTGAGGCTGGGAGGTCTTTTCTGTGAGGCTGGGAGATCTTTTCTGTGAGGCTGGGAGATCTTCCTTACCTCTAAGGCTGAGAGATCTTACTTTCCTGTAAGGCGGGGAGATCTTTCCTGTGAGATGGGGAGATCTTCCTTTCCTGTGAGGCTGGGAGATCTTACTTTCCTGTGAAGCGGGGAAATCTTCCTTTCCTGTGAAGCAGGGAGATCTTCCTTTCATGTGAAGCGGGGAGATCTTTCTTTCCTGTGAGGCGAGGAGATCTTTTCTGTGGGGCGGGGAGATGTTCCTTTCCTGTAAGGCTGGAAGAGCTTACTTTCCTGTAAGGCGGAGAGATCTTTCCTGTAAGGCTGGGAGATCTTACTTTCCTGTGAGGCTGGGAGATCTTACTTTCCTGTGAGGCGGGGAGAAGCACATTTGGTCGGCATAGTGACGGCGACTAAGGCAGCTTGAACTAACTCGGTCGTTTCAGTCGTCGTCACTCTTCGATCTCCTCTTGCTTATCATCAGGCGGGTCGAGGTCAAATATCGTGTCATAATAAAAAACTAAAAATCATTCTCCTTTCTTTAATTTGTCTTTAAAAAGAAAACAATATATCTATGTCTATATTTTTTAGGTGATAGAGGCTGTATTCTCTTATATAAATATGTTAAAGAAATTGGGGCCCAGCGAGAGGATATACAATGAGTTAAAGGTAATATTATAAATATATACATCAATCAATCAAATTGTCACGTCTTTTTCCCGATGGAGCAGAGACGATGGAGCGTCACTTGCCACCATCCTGATACAACTCCCTCGCTTTCCTCAGATCCACTATTGTCTTTATACAAGCTCTACGGTTATAAGCACTCGGAAACCCAGCTTTCTTGAGGTTGTCTCTGATTTTGCCGGAAATTTCAAGGTTGCAAACCAGGTCCAATAATTTAAAAGCCACAAAATTAAATTAATAATGCTTTAACCACTTCTCACGAGCGAAACAGCTTTTTGACAACAACTTTTTTTATTATCACTACGAAACTGAGGCTATGGAATCAAGGTTCATACAGCCTTGATTCCATAGCCTGGTAAAAATCGAAAACATTCATATGATTTTTTCAGGCAATCGAAGAGTACAAATTCAAATTCTTGGAGGAGTCTGAGCCTGAAGATTATGTGGAAGACATGTCATTGAATATGCAATACTACCCCCCAGAGCATTATATTATCGGTGATCATTTGTATCTCAACTATGACCCTCAGGTATGGCCTATGATATTATTACAGTCAGCACAGCGGCGGCGACTGAGGCAACCGTACACTGAAACGGCTATTTCAGTCGTCGGCGCTCTTGGACCTCCCCTTGAAGGATCCAAGGTCGCTTGAAGGGTCCAAGGTCATAGAATGGAGATAACATATGGGCTGGCAAAGCATTTCACTTGTCGATTGTTCTACAAAGAAAAGACGCACCGAACTTTTTAGTTCGACTGCCGATTCGGTCGACAAAATGCGAATGCTTCCCTCGACCAGTGCGGGTATTACAGGAGTGAAAAGACGAGGTAGAAACAAGGTTAAAGAGCTCTTCGGAACATTTTCCGTGGTATAGGCGATAGAGGGCGCACAGAGCCGCCATGTCCCTGCGTAGTTGCAGGGGCTCCAGAGTTCGTGTAACCTCTACATCACCTATTTATGATAACTAATTTATGATTAATTTTCAAAGAGTGGTAGGCAGTGGTACACAGTCTGCCGATCCAGGGTAGTACCACCACTTACAAGTATACAGACTGTGAAGTGATTTAGTCACGTTTAGGAATCAGCTTGTAAGTTGCCGGTTCCAACTAGGCCGGCATAGTGGATGTGATTGCTACTCACAGTTATTGAATTGTAGCAGCAGTGCATTCATTCATGGACCACACTTCGGCTTAACATCAAGCGGGGTGCTGTCATATGTCGAGTCACAATAAAAAAAAACTAATTTAATGCTCTGATTATATAAATCTACAGCTATTATTATATTTGTAGGCAATAACGAGTTTATTAGGATACATAACACCTTCCAACATGAATATAATGGTGTCGTCTGAGAAGAACAATAATAAAATTAATTATAATGAAAAGGAGAAATGGTTTGGGACACTATACGCTAGACAAGGTAAGAATAGTATTTTTTTAGATTTATTGCGAACATTAATTAATGAATTAAACAAATTATCTAACACCTGGGTTAATACACAAACTTAAGTCCCAAGTCCAGCAAACTGCCAAACCAGATGACACCGTCAGTTATTTTTGCAAAAGTTTAAATTAAACCGGGAACAGAAAAACAAAATCAAAACATCAAACGAGGTAGGTTTGGAAACAATAACAGCATCAACCAATAGGACGACCAACACTGAAGTCTCTCCGTGACCACGATGGCTGCAAAGCTCTCGAAACGTCGGAATAATAAAAAATTGTAAAATCAAAACAAAAATAAACGCGATAGAATTTGTTTAGTTCATTAAGTAAGAATATCAATCAATCAAATTGTCACGCCTTTTTTCCACAGGGATAAGCAGAGACAAGGTAAAAACATATTTACAATAATTGAATAAATACTATATTAACACAATGAAAATAAGTTCGTTGCGTCGTTTCTTTGTAGAACAATCGACAAGTGGAATGCTTTGCCTGCCCATGTGTTCTCTCCATCCTATGACCTTGGATCCTTCAAGCGATGCGTGAAGAAGCACCTTTGGCCGACATAGTGACGACGACTGGGGCAACCGTGAACCAACTCGGTTTTTCAGTCGTCGTCACTCTTGGACCTTCTCTTGCTTATCATCAGGCGGGACGAGGTCAAATGTCGTGTCACAATAAAAAAATAAAAATAAAAATTACCAAATATTACAACTAAAAGTAATTAACCATATCTTTGCTCCGACCGGGAATCAAACCTGGGACTTTACCTCATCACGAGTATATGTGTGTGTGTGTCATCAATATATATATTGTTACTTAATTCCAGAATTGCCAGGGGAATGGGTGAAGAAATGGGCCACCGTGAAGCCATATACAGAGTTCCATCTACCTGAACCTAATCCATTTATTGCAAGTGACTTCGAGCTTATTCAAGTACCACGTGAGTTGATACGTAATTATGACACGACATATTATTGTGACACAACATCTGACTTTAAAGCAAGGGAATGTAGAGCGCTTACGACTGAAAGAACACTCAGTTTACGGTTTAGTCGTTGGCACTCGAGGTCGAAGAATGCCAAAACATTTGTATTAAATATTACAAATAAAATCTAACAAATTTTTGCTCTGACCGGAAATCGAACCTTTGACTTTACGCGTAACGCGTAAGTTAAGGTCAGATCTCAAATCACAACAATAATAAAAATATGTCATTCCACTAAAAATATAAGTCATTCCACCAAAAAATATGTTATTGCAATAAAATATATGTTGTTTCACCAAAAAATATGTCGTTTCACCAAAAACTATGTCGTTCCACCAAAAAATGTGTCATTCCACCAAAAAATGTCGTTCCACCAAAAAATATGTAATTCCACCAAAAAATATGTTGTATTGCTAAAAAAATCTGTTATTACAACAACAAAAAAAGTCATTCCACCAAAATATATGACATTTCACCAAAAATATGTCATTCCACCAAAAAATATGTCATTTCACCAAAAATATGTCATTCCACCAAAAAATATGTCATTTCACCAAATATATGTCATTCTACCAAAAAATATGTCGATTCACCAAAAATATGTCATTCCACCAAAAAATATGTAGTTCCACCAAAAAATATGTCATTCCACCAAAAATATGTCATTCTTCCAAAAAATATGTCTATCCACCAAAAATATGTCATTCTACCAAAAAATATATCATTCCACTAAAAAGTATGTTATTCCACCAAAAATCATGTCATTCCACCAAAAAATACTTGCCTCACTTAATTTGAAATTGTATAATATGGGAGTTGTGTCAGGATCGTGGTAAGTGGCGCTCTATTGTCTCTGCCAACGCCTGTGAGAATATTTTAATTTAATACTATTTTTCCTTTCAGCTGAATACAACGAAATGGCTAAAACACTTGAATTGGACCTGAAGAAGAGTTCACTTAAAGATTTATATAAGAAATCAGAAAGGGCCAAAGTGCAGAAGAAAGTTTTACATAAAGGGTCACTTGTAGCTAATATTAGTAATTTTAGGTAAGATAAAGAAGAATTAACGCTGTAGAAATGCGGTCGTTAAGGAGTGTATGTGGAGTGTCGATAGCGGATAGAATAAGGAATAGCACACTGCGTGATAGATGTGGTTTGAAAGAAGATGTAGTGACAAGGATTGACAAAGGGATGCTTCGTTGGTTTGGGCACATGGAAAGGTTAAGTGAAAGTAGATTGACGAAAGGAATTAATAAATCTGATGTGGATGGATGAGGAGAGTGTTTTCCGAACAAATCGGAGACATCCTCAAGAAAGCTAGGTTGCCTAGTGCCCATAACCACAGAGCCTGTATGAAGAGAATTGTGGATGTGAAGGAAACAAGGTTGTTGTGTAAGGATCATGGTAAGTGGCGCATCATTGTCTCTGCCTATCCCTGTGGGAATAAGGCGTGACAATTTGATTGATTGATTGATAAAGAAGAAGACAGAATGGGCAAAGGCGACTGTGGTCTAGTGGTAGTGCAATGGTGACTCAAACCGAGAGCACGGGTTCAAACCACTCGCCGGTACCAATGTATCTTTGATATATGTACTTTGGTTTTCCTGTTTCCATGATACAAGCGCTTTAGTAGCTTAGAATAGAAAAGCAAATTTAAAAAATTATGACTCGCGTTAATAATTGATCAACACGTCTGGTTCGATTTCTGGACGGAGCTTAAATTCTTGGTCCTTAGCATTTATTTGTAATATGTATTTAATATTTGCTTGGGTACATAGAAAGGAAAAGTAAAAGTAGATTGACGAAAGGAATTTATAAATCTGATGTGGATGGATGAGTTAATTGAGACCGACCAAATCAGAGACATCCTCAAGAAAGTTGGGTTGCCCATAACCATAGAACTTGAATTTAAGGCGACCGTGGTGTAGTGGCAGTGCAATGGTTACACTCACCGGTACCAATGTATCTGACATATGTATATATGACAATATGTACATTGGTTGTCCTGTTTCTATGAAAGTTTTAGTAGCTTAGTATAGAAAAGATATGTATAAAAATTGTGGATGTGAGGGACGCGAAGAAGTTGTGTCAGGACCGTGGCAAGTGGCGGTCCATTGCCTATCCCGGCGTGACAATTTGATTGATTGATTGAATTTATTTTCAGAGTGGACCAGCCTAATTTAATACGCAGGAATGCCAACATGGAAGTATGGTACAAGCCTGATTTCAAATTTCGCCTACCAACTGCTCTATTGTATTTCTACTTCATAACACCACTTACATTAAAATCACCAAGAGAGTGAGTATTAGACATTTTCTCTTTTCAATATGTTGTTATTATGTTTCTTTTCTTATTGTGATCCCGCCTAATTTTAGGCCAGAGTGCGGTCCATGAATGGATGTCACTGTTACTACAATTTAAGACCTGTAAGTAGCAATCACATCCACTATGCCGGCCTAGATGGAACCGGCAACTTACAAGCTGATCCTGAAACGTGACCAAATCACTTCACGGTCTGTATACTTGTAAGTGGTGGTACTACCCCAGACCGGCAGACTGGGTACCACTGTGAAGTAACTTAGTTGCATTTCGGGATCAACTTGTAAGTTGCCGGCATAGCTACTGGCAGTTATTTAACTGTAGTATCAGTTACTTCCATTAATGGACCGCACTCCAGCTTAACATCATGTGCTGTCATATGTCGTCCACATAAAATTTTTAATTTAACAACTGTTTTTGTATTTCAGCGCCTGTTTATTAGATTTATGGAATGACTTGTTGGAACATGATGTTAAGGTAATAAATATTCTGTGACTTTTGATATTAGGGGGTAACTGTAAGTGCTTATTCACACGTTCCGGTAGACGGGTAGCTACCGCTAGATGGCGTTGCATGTGTCCAATATCCCGCAAACGATTTACCAACAAAGTAATCAATATAAATATACTCTCCAATGCAGAGACGTCACCGGCTAAGTTGAGCCCAGTACGCAACACGCGTACTGTAGGAGATCTCCTTTCCTTTTCTAACATGCGGAATAATGATCCGCTAAACAAGTATACAGACCGCAAAGTGATTCTGGATCAGCTTGTAAGTTATATACAAAGTATAGGACGACCCAGTGGCGTAGCGTGGAAGTCAGCCGCCCGGTGCGGAAATCGGCCGCCTAGGGCGGGAAAAAAAGGGCGCCCCCTTATTTAGGAGTTTTAATCATAGGTACAACAAAAATATGAATTTCAGGTTCAAATTTTAACGATTTATTTCAGTTTTTATAAATTTTGCCGCCCCCGCCACGCTACGCCACTGGGACGACCAAAGTACATATACGAGTATGTACTTTGGTCGTCTTGTTTCTATGATACATATTGTTACAGGAGCAAGTGTACCCAGCAACAATGGCTGCCATAACTCACAATATATACGTTGGGGAGAAAGGACTCGTGCTCAAAGTGGGCGGATACAGTCAACACTTGAGTGTAAGTAGTTTTGATTGGTTGGGGGCATTTTTGCGACTGCAAAGTGACGGCGACTGAGGCAGTAGTGAACTGAGATCTTTCTTTCAGTCGTCGACGCTTTGGACCTCCTTATCATCAGGCAAGCTCTGGTGTCCGCTCTGATCAATAAGCTTGTACGAGCTTACAATTCTGAATTTTTCTATTATTTTTTATTTATTTATTTAAAATTGTATTATATGATTGTTAATAGGTTGAACATACATAAACGGTTAGCGATTGGTTTGTTACGCGTTAAGTCCCGGGTTCGATTCCCGGTCGGAGCAAATATTTGTTTCATAGCTTTTATTTGTAATATTTAATAATTATATTAAATAATGCAAATATTTGTTAATAAAAAAGAGGTAAATATTTGTGGCAGTGGTACCCAGTCTGCCAATCTGGGGTAGTACCACCACTTATAAGTACACAGACCGTGAATTTGGTCGCGTTTCGGGATCAGCTTGTAAGTTGCCGGTTCCAACTAGGCCAGTATAGTGGATGTGATCGTTACTTGCAGTTATTGAATTGTAGTAGCAGTGACATCCATTCATGGAGCACACTCCAGCCTAACATATGTTGAGTCACAATAACAAAAAAAATGTATGTCAAAAAAATAATCACTAATCTTATCTATTTTATTTTCAGTCTGTAGTAAAATTAATAACGAAAGCAATGCGAACTAGTGCGGAGAAAGTTACCCCTGAAATGTTGAACGCCGTGAAGGATATACGTAATAGATATTATCATAATAGTCTACTGAAACCAAACAAATTAGCCAAGTATGTATTTACCAAGTATTTTTATTGTGACTCGACATATGACAGCACCCCGCTTGATGTTAAGCTGGAGTGTGGTCCATGAATGGATGTTACTGCTACTACAATTCAATTACTGCGAGTAGCAATCACATCTACTATGCCGGCCTAGTTGAAACCGGCAACTTACAAGTTAATCTCAAAACGCGATTAAGTCACTTCACGGTCTGTTTACTTGTAAGTGGTGGTTTCTACCCCGGACTGGGTACCACTGCCTACCACTCTTCAAACTGCAGACATTATTCATTTTGTATGGGGACTTGGGGCTTAATTGTATTAACAGTTCCATATACATTTTAAAATAGTTTAATGTACAAAGATTACAATGTAATTGAAATATATTCTTTATTTTGCATAGTTTAGGTGTGCAAAATGATCAAACTATAATTATGACAGTTCAAAGCAGAACTGTTAATATGGCGTGTCTTTGTGATTGACAGACGATACAAAATCCATATATTATTTTCTAAATTACTCAACTGCACAGCAATTAAATGCAAAATTGTTATTAGTTTTATTAATACAAGTATCAAAACTTCCATTTATATATATTTTTTATCATTGGACATTCCAAAAGTAGTAAAAAAAAGCCCAAAATAAATTATGTATTTTATTGCAATAAAGATATATTTGAACAGGGAAGCGCGCCTCGAAGTGCTCGTGCATCCATACAACAGTATATTCACCCGTGCGGCCATTATTAAAGAGATAACGTTGGAGGAATTAAGGGAATTCGCTAATAGGTTCCTTGATAATATTTACTTGCAGGTAAGTTGTTATAGCTTTTAAAATAATTAAATCAAATTGTCATGCCTTTTTCCCAAAGAGATAGGCAGAGAGACAATAGAGCGCCACTTGCCACGATCCTGAGACAACTCCCTCGCTTCCTTCATCAACAATTCTCTTTATACAAGCTCTAGGGTTAAAATAAGTTTTTTTATTATTGTGACTCGACATATGACAGCACCCCGCTTGATGTTAAGCTGAAGTGTGGTCCATGAATGGATGTCACTGCTACTACAATGTAATGACTGTGAGTAGCAATCACATTCACTATGCCGGCCTAGTTGGAACCGGTAACTTACAAGCTGATCCCAAAATGACTAAATGAGCGCTAAATCACTTCACGGTCTGTATACTTGTAAGTGGTGGTACTACTCCGGATCGGCAGACTGTGTACCACCGCCTACCACTCTTTGATTAATTAATTAATGGTTTGTATGTTTTCAGATGTTAGTGCAAGGCAATGAACAATGGTACAGTGCAATATTAATAGCAGAAGATGTTCTAAATAATTTAAATTACAAACCAATACCACAGAATCAATATCCCATGGTAAGTGTTTTGGATAAGTATTTTTTTTAATTCTCAGCAAAGTTCAATGCAACTTTTATCAATCAATCAAATTGTCACGCCTTTTTCCCACAGGGATAGACAGAGACAATGGAGCGCCACTCTTACCACTATCCTTATACAGCTCCCTTGCTTCCTTTACATACACAATTCTCTTCATACAGGCTCTGTGGTTATGGGCACTAGGCAACCTGGCTTTCTTGAGGATGTCTCCGATTTGGTCGGAAACACTCTCCTGGGCCTGCCTTGTTTAACGCATCCATCCACATCAGATTTATAAATTCCTTTCGTCAATCTACTTTCACTCATCCTTTCCAACTTTTATTACTGTATGAAGTTTCATATAAATTAATAATTACGTTTGAAGTAGCAAATTAGTGTTTTCTTTTATGGTTACACGGCGTTTGACCTCGACCTGCCTGATGATAAGCAAGAGGAGGTCCAAGAGTGACGACGACTGAAAAAAAACAGTTAGTTCCCGGCTGCCTCAGTCGCCGTCACTATTCCGGCCTAAGGTGCTTCTTTACGTATCGCTTAAAGGATCCAAGGTCATAGGATGGAGAGAACACATGGGCTGGCAAACCATTAAACTTGTCGATTGTTCTACAAAGAAAAGACGCACCAAACTTGGTGTTCTTTATAGTGACAATAAAAAACGACAATATGTCCCTTCAAACGTAATTATTAATTTATATGACACTTTATGAACTTGTAGCGACATGCCTATAGAGGGCGTTGCAAAGATAGTATCTGCGCCGATGGATAGATGGCGCTGCATGTGTTGCCGCACCATAATGTTTGCAGATAGCCATTTGAACCAATGAGATTGCGCGTCCAATATCTCGCAAATGGTTTATCGACAAAGCGTTGGTATATACGCTCCAACGACGAGACGTCACCCGGCTAGTAGTGGCCCTGTACGCACGATGCGTACAGTAGGAGATCTCCTTTCCTTTTTTAACATGCGTCAAACAGTCATCATAACGTGGTATTAAAATAAAGGTTGGATAGAAAAACCAACGCGTGCATTTCGGCCTACTGCGACCAAGGATCGAACCTGCCCCCCTAGCACGGCAATCCAAGAAGCAAGATAAAGGGGACTGCAAGGAATATCATTGCAACTCATTTTAATTAACTTACCAGAACCGTGCATCAAAATGTCTATAAAAGATATTTAAACGTTCTGTAAAACTTCACACAAAACAACGTTAAAAACAATAAATATTTTTTGTACTTTTTGGTCTGCCGGCTTATTAAGTACTTAATTTAAAATGAGTTACGATAATTTTCTTGCAATTTTTTATTTTTTCAATTTACATTTCTATACCAAGCTACTAAAGTGCTTGTATCATAGAAAAAGGACAACCGAAGTACATATATCAAAGATACTTTGGTATCGGTGGGTGATCTCGAACTCGTGCTCTTCAGTTTGCGTAACCTTTGCACTGTCACTACACCACGGTCGCCTTTATCTTGCTTCTTGGATTGCCGTGCTAGGGGGGCTGGATATTGACCAATAAAGTTTGATGTAGTGACAAGGATTGACAAAAAGAATTTATAAATCTGATATGGATGGATGCGTTAAAGGAACAGACCCAGGAGAGTGTTTTCTGACCATATCAGAGACATCCTCAAAAAAGCTGAGTTGTCTAGTGCCCATAACCGTAGAGTTTGTTTAAAGAGAATTGTGGATGTGATAAAAGCGAGGGAGTTGTGTCATGATCGTAGCAAGTGGGGGCTATACTCCTGTGAGAAGAGGGCGTTTAATTTGGGATAATTAGATTTAATTTAATAGTTCTGAATTGTACTAAATCATTATAACTAATCTTAATTTGTGTAGAAGCAACTTTTACACTGGAATCGCACAAAGGGATTGTTTAGAACATTATCCTATTTTTGTATTTTATATATTTTATTTTGCAGTTATCCGTCCGTGAAATACCACAGGGTGTTCATATTTTAAATGTGTTGAGTTTAAACCAACAATCGACAAATAATGTTGTTTTTAATTATTATCAGGTAATATTTGTTTGTTTTATTTATTAATATTAGTAAACTACAAGTGGCGCTCTGTTGTCTCTGTCTATCCAGGCGTAACAATTTAATTGATTGAAATAAACTGACAAACTTATATGATTGTGACGCCACATCTTACTTCAACTTGCCTGGTGGTAAGCAAGGGGATGGCAATAGAGGGCCGCTGGAATGACATCTAGGATTATGGCTGCCTTAGTCGCCATAGTACTGCCGGCTAAACTTGTATCAATAACAATACTGTCAACAATAAGTCTTGTAGCGACCGCGCAACGTGGTATAGCGGGCGTTCCAAAGATAGTGTCTGCGCCGATGGATAGATGGCGTTGCATGTGTCGCCCGCACAATACTCCTTTCCTTTTCCCTCCAACATTAATATGTGGAATAAATGCTCCGCAAAAGTCTTTTACCCTACGGCCACACACTCGACGAGTGGCGAGAGAAATAGCTGGACATAGTGTGGCTGCGTTATTCGTTCTGCTGCTCGTCATGCCCGGCGATCCATTTTTTGTCGGTTTTTTAGTGCGAGTCAAGTTACAAGTTACAATGAACATCGCGATTAGGGGAGTGTGTGGCTGTTAGGGCAATATTCACGGCAGCACGAGGAGCAGTGCGAGGAGGATAGTGTGGCTGTAGCATTAAATATTTGCATGTCTTTGATGCTGAGATATACGAAATACTAATATTAATTATAAGATCTGTTACTAACCATACTTTGAGCAAATAAATCATTTCACTTCATTTCATAAATCATATTGTATAAACCTGTAAACAAATGAATAATTACCATGGTGTAGTGGCAGTGCAATGGTTACACAAACCAAGAGCACGAGTTCGAGACCACCCACCGGTACCAATGTATCTTTGATATATGTACTTTGGTTGTCCTGTTTCTATGATACAGAAATATAAATAAAAAAAATATTTTCAGGCAGGTGCTTCAAATCCAAAAGCAATAGCTATTATTGAATTGTTAATGGTAAGTTTTTGTAATACATTTTATTTATTGTGACTCGACATATGACAGCACCCTGTCTGATGTTAGGCTAAAGTGCGGTCCATGGAGACGACGGCTTCTACAGTTAACTGCAAGCAGCAGTCACATCCACTGTTCCGGCCTAGTTGTAACCGGCAACTACAAGCTGATCCCGTTTTCCAACTAAATGACTTCACGGTCTGTATACTTGTAAGTGATGGTACTACCCCAAAAAGAAAGACTGGGCACCACTGTCTACCACTCTTTCGCCTTTTTATTTATTTTACATTTAACTGGACACCTGACCTTGACCTGGTATGTAAGAGGAGGTCAAAGAGTGTCGATGACTGAAAACACCAGTTTACGATTGCCTCAGTCGCCGTCACTATGTCGAAATACAATGCAAACGACTTCACAAAAACGGTGTGGCATTGCAAAAAGAGATTGTACCAATAGCGTTGAGCGTTTAATATCTCGCAAGCGGTATTTCGACAAAGTATTAGTATACAGGGGATAGGCAGAGACAATGGAGCGCCACTTACCACGATCCTTACACAGCTCCCTTGCTTCCTTCACATCCACAATTCTCTTCATACAGGCTCTGTGGTTACGGGCACTAGGCAACCTCGCTTTCTTGAGGATGTAAGTGGCGCTGCATTGTCTCTGCCTATCCCTAGAGGAAAAAGGCGTGACAATTTGATTGATTGATTGATTGATTGATATTAGTATACCAACGGCAACGGCCAGTTGACGGCCCCGCGCGTGATATGCGTGCAGCGGGAAGAAGACTTCATTTCCTTTTCCTACAATAACGTCTCTCTTCGGGCCGACATTGTGACACGACATTTGACCTCGACCCGCCTGATGATAAGAGGAGATCCAAGAGTGACAATGATTGGAACAACCGAGTTAGTTCACGGCTGCCTCAGTCGCCTTCAATATGCCGGTCGAATTGATGTTTATTTTCATTAAAAGTTCAAGTTCATTAAAACTCATTGTCCGAATAAATAAAAGTTGTTCTTGACACTAACAGCAACCGCGTAACTTTTTGACAAATGAGAATGAAATTCATTGTTACTTATTACCAAAAAAGGTTTTCTCAAGGTTTCTCAACCTTTTTAGGCCATGCCCCACCTTAACATTTATAATTTTTTTATGCCCCCCATCTATAATTTTTAACCTTTAAAAATTGTTTTGTTCCTTTAAGAAATATAAATTTGCTTTTTTCGTTAAATTTTTCACCGATATCTAGTATTTCATTTAAATAACCCAAAGCGAAAGGGTTAAAATCGTGTCGATTCCATTTTTTAATTGAACCCCCTCCCTAACTAACCAATTGCCCCCCCCTGTGGGGCGTGGGCCCCACGTTGGGAAACACTGTCCTTAGTCGCCGTTACTACGCAGGCTTAATTTAAGCACTAGAAGTTAAATAATAATGTTTTTTCTTCAGTTATTAATGGAGGAGCCTCTATTTGACACGTTGCGCACGAAGGAACAACTTGGCTACAGTGTTTTCAATTTGATGCGATACACGTATGGAGTGCTCGCTTACTCAGTAACTGTCAATAGCCAAGATGATAAGTTTAGGTAAGTGGTGATGATAAGTTTAGGTAAGTAGGTGTTCTAGAACATAGTCGTGCACGTAATTGGTTAAATTTTAAAATTCATAAAAATCCTAAAGCTATATGACAAACTTCGCAGCTTGAATGCCAGCGCGCTTTTTGTCTGCCGGATTCTATACAACCGCATCTTAGATCGTGATGTAACCCATTAGCGTTTCCAGTTCCAACTAGTATAGGTCGACATAATGGTCTAGTTGCCTACTTTTATGTACCAAACACTAGTTGAGCCACAATATATATATTATGAGACTCGACATCTGACCTTTACTGGCCTGCCCCCCTAGCACGGGGTCGAGCAAGATTCAAGAATCAAGTTCCGCGATAGACCTATCTTACCATGTAACTTATCACATAAGCGAGCATGGCCATTCCTTGTTTAAGATAAATCAATGCGATAAAATATTAAGATATTTTATCGCATTACTACAGGCTTTTTCGGAAACAACAAACCTTTATATTGACTTACGTCATATAATCATTCAATTCATTCATTTCGGTCATGATACGTTCCCAACAACAATACTAACAGAAATTATGCGTATAAGTTAAAGAGTCGAAACATACTTAGAAATGTCAACTAACAAATAACTTTTTAATTTGACCGTATAATTACATTACATCTTACGGAAAATTTAAGGCGTATCCACTGTCGAACGTTTATAAAGTTGAGAAGAGACGTATATAAACTTAAGATATAAAAATGAAAATGAAGAATTTAAAATAATATGTTACTGAATCTCAAATAAATACATCGTTTATTAAATATATAAATTAAATAATTATATAAAAAACTAGCTTTGATACAATGTGCATTTATGCAAGGTGAGGTCCAAGAGCGCTGGTGACTGAAAAAACCGACTTAGTTTACGTTTGCCTCAGTCATTCGTCAGTATGACGGTCAGATGTGTAGTTTTACACTTCGCTTAAAAGTATTTAGGCGTATGAAATGAGTAACTATTTTATTAAATAAAATTAAAGGTATTCTCGAGTAATTATTAAACGAGTTTAGGACATAGAAAACATAATTTTTTAAGAACCTTACAATAAATATAATAATTTATAATTATTTAGTTATAAAAGGCCAAAATATATTTATCACCACCCCGTTCACAATGTGATAAAAATGTGTATATATAACGTCAAAATCTTACTTCTTGGATCAGCCGTGCTCGCAAGTTATGATAACTTCAAACAAAATGGCGGCTATCACACATATTGCGTATCTTGCTTGCCGCCGTGCTCGCAACTTACAGTTCATGGGGAAAAGTCATATTTTGACAAACAATCATGATATTTATCGTGCTTCTTGGATTGCCGTGCTAGGGGGGCTGATAGTAATACGGCGTTCTTACGGGTCGAATTTAGTTGTTCAATATTTATCATTCAACAAAAATATTGCACTGAAAGCAAATATTTACTGTAGCGTTCTCACGGTTCAATAATAATCGACTCTATATTACACGTGTCATTATTCTATTTGTCCATTTTAGCATTTTTTTGTGGATGCGGACGCGATAATTTACATTTTATTTTACAAACAAACAAAAAACTGGTGTCAAAGGAATACAATACATACTTAATCGAGCTGATTGACTGACTGATTGGACTGATTATTCAATGCGAGTTTGACGAACAAGTTCAGACGAGTCGATTTGCTGTCAACTAATAATTGAATCAATGAAAGTTTAACTTTCATTGATCCGATATTTATTGCTTCAACTTGATTGAAAGTCTGTTCAGACGGTTCAGATCGCGAACGATTTCGTAGTTGATCAACTAAATTCGCCTCGTGTGAACGCCGTATAAGTATAAGTAGAAGTCCAATATAACCTTGCATCCTTCAAACTATGCGTAAAGAAGCACATTAGGCCAGCATAGTGACAGCGACAGTGGCAGCCTTGAACTGACTCGGTTTTCTCAGTCATCGGCACTCTTGGACCTCCATCATGCTTACTATCAGGCAGGTCGAGGTCAGATGTCGAGTCACAATAAAAAATAAGAAAAAAAGAACGCTGATAATGGAAAAGCCGCTTCAGGGAGCCGACCGCGCAACTACAATGACAATGAAATTCATTTCCATTTGTCATAAAGTTACGCGGTCGCTGTTATTGTCATAAACAACTTATTCATTCGGACAATGAGTTTCAATGAGATTGAACTGTTAATGAAAATGAATAGCGATTCTTGGTGTGTTGCGCGGTCGCAATTTTAATTTTGAAGTTCATTAATGGAGTTCAGCTGTTAAAACGAAGCCCATTGTCATTGAGTTACGCGGTCGGTTACGGGTACCTCAGTCGTTGTCACTATGGTGGTCAACAACCTTTAATGAATATTCTATTTTATTTCAGTGTATCGCAAGTGGACGCTCGCATAGAAGCCTTCCTGAAAACGTTTGGCATAGCAATGAGTAAATTAACCAGGAAGAAATTGTCTGATGCAAAATCATCGCTCACACAATTAAAACATACTGTGGATGTTGATATTAAGGATGAGGTAAGTAAATGACGAAAGGAATTTATAAATCTCATGTGATGGATACGTTAAACAAGGCAGGCCCAGGAGGGTGTTTTCCGACCAAATTGGAGATATCCTCAAGATTGCCTGGTGCCCATAATCATAGAGCTTTTACGAAGAGAATTGTAAATGTAAAGGAAGCGAGGGAGTTGTGTCAGGATCCTGGCAAATGGCGCTCCATTGTCTCTGCCTATCCCTGTGGGAAAAAGGCGTGACAATTTGATTTATTGATTGAGGTTAGTAATTGACGAAAGGAATTTATACATCTCATGTGAATGGAAACGTTAAACAAGGCACAGGGATAGGCAGAGATAACAAAGCGCCACTTGCCATGATCCTGACACAACTCCCTAGCTTTCTTTACATTCACAATTATCTTTATACAAGCTCTAAATAATATAAAATTCAATCAAAATCAAAATAAACGCGCTAGTAAGCCGCATTTTTTTTTATACATTAATTGTATATTATTAAACTTTTCAGACTGAAAGAAATTGGCGGGAAATTATATCTGAAGAAAGGAACTTCCAGAGGAACTATAGAGAGGTAATTTTACATCAATTTATGTAAATTAATTTAATTAGGTAATTTTTATAAAATACAATCCCTACTTACCTGTAAAGTAGTTAAATAGAAGTAAGTCATAATTTGTAAAGTCAAAAGAAATTGTCACGACTCAATTTTCACAAATATAGACAGATTTAACGATTTTTGTACTAAAACTACTAAAAGTGCCAGTTTCATTCAAACTCCATCCTCTACTCTATTTATACATCTATCCGCCTGCTATTTTCGTCTCTTATGATTCTCTTTTGTCAATCTCCTTTCATCCGAGTTTTATAACGAATCTAATTTATTTTTATATAATTTTCTGACTAAATCGGGAACATCCTCAAGAAAGCTGGGTCGCCTAGTGCCCATAACCATAGAGCTTGTATGAAGAGAATTGTGAATGTGAGGGAATTGTGTCAGGATCGTGGCAAGTGGCGCTCTATTGTCTCTGCCAAAAAGACGTGACATTTGACCTCGACTCTCCTGATAATAAGCAAGAGGAGATCCAAGATTGACGACGACCAATGCTTACTTACTATGCCGGCCAGAAGTGTTTCTTTACGCATCGGATCCAAGGTTATAGGAGGGAGAGACCACATGGGCTGACAAAGCATTTCACTTGTCGATTGTTCTACAAAGAAAAGACACACCGAACTTTTCGGTCGGTCGACAAAATGCGGATGCTTCCCCCGACCGAACATTGATTGATTGATTGATGTATATATAATTTTCAGATCGAAGCACTTCGGGATATAAACGTTGACGATGTTAAGGAATACATTGAGAAACACTTCAACACTAATGTTATGAGGAAGTTGTCTGTGCAGGTAACAAGACTCCGCATAGATTTTTATTGTGACTCGACATATGACAGCACCCCGCTTAATGTTAAGCTGGAGTGTGGTCCATGAATGGATGTCACTACTACTACAATTCAATAACTGTAAAAAGCAGTCAAATTAACTATGCCGGCCTAGTTAAAACCGGCAACTTACAAGCTGATCCCGAAACGCGACCAAATCACTTCACAGTCTGTGTACTTGTAAGTGGTGGTACTACCCCAGATAGACAGACTGGGTACCATTGCCTACCACTCTTTGATAACCAGACCCGAAGCAAATATCCACCTCTTTTTTTATTAACAAATTTTTGCCTCGACAGGGAATCGAACCCAAGACTACGCCTGTGTATGTTCCACCTATTAACACTCATGTAATACAATTTAAAATAAATAAAAAATAATTTAAAATTTACACGTCCTGTCACTTGCAGTTGCCTGCCAAAAACTCTACTTGTATATTTTCTTACAGGTGACAGGTCATCTTCAGAACGAGACTGCGAAACAGAAACCGTCCGAGCACCACTATACTTACCTCACGCCTGATCTTAACACCATCAACGCATCATATATAACAGATATAAACGAATATAAAAATAAACTTAATTTCTACAATATAACTACAGCAAAATTAGATAATTGTTAAATTGAATTAATTATTTGTTAATATAGATGGACTATAGATATAATAGAATACCTTAGATAGGTATATGTCCCCCGGCAGATAAAAAGAGCGCCGGAATTCAAGCTGCGCAGTAACTTGTTTTGTTACCCACTTACTTTTCAAATTACGCATGTATAGGACATAATTCATATTGTAAAGGGACTTGGGCTTAATTGTATTATCAGTTGCATATACATTTTAAAATAGTTTAACGTACAAAGATTACAATGCAATTGGAATATATCCTTTATTTTGCATAGTTTAGGTGTGCAAAATGATCAAACTATAATTATGACAGTTCAAAGCAGAATTGTTAATATGGCGTTGGTTGATAGATAATACTAAATTCAAATCTTATTTTCTAAATAACTCAATTGCACAGCAATAAGTAGCAAAATTGTTATTAGTTTTATCAATACAAGTATCAAAACTACTATTTATATATTTTTTCATCATTGGACATTACAAAAGTAGTACATAAAAGCCCAAAATGAATGATGTCCTTTAAAATAATAATTATGTCGTTCACAGCTCATGTAATCTGCCGATCCTATTACTGCGCAGCTCGAAACTCAACGCTCTATTTTTCTGCCGGTATTTATATCTATCAATCGAATCGTGAGAAAACACCTTTGCACTATACCACGGAGAATGTTCTGAGGATGGAGGTGACTGCTACTACAGTCAATTAACTGTAAGTAGCAGTCACATCACGGCCTAGTTGAAACCGACAACTTACAATAACGCGATTGCCAAAAACTCTTTAATAACGTATTAAAGAGTGTAAAGCTAAGAAATATTTGCACTGACCGGGAATTGATCCTGGGACTTTTCGTATAACGGTCTGTAGTCGAATACTTGTTCGGACCTGATCTTTTTACTTCCGGGATATCAACCATCCCCGATACAGGTTTTCGTCGGCTATTATGTAGTTTATCCTGTTTCTTTAATAATTTTATAATTAAATCAAATGATTGGCTGCTATTATCCGTGAATTGTTTATGTACCCTTAATGGTAAAGTCGTGGTGATATTTTAAAATGTACTTACACTAAGTATTAATATTATACGTAATATAGTTTTTATTATACAATTGTTTAAAATTGTACTTATTACAATTAATATTTACATTGTTATGGGTGTTTTTTTATAGTTAAATAAACGGTTTTTGTAATAAATTACGTTGTTTTTTTTTTAAGGATTCACACAACAGTTCTATACCGAGTCTTAAGCATTATTTTTAGGACTTCTAATCTTAGCTACAAACTTTATAGCTTCAAACGTAATACTGTGCAATATACACTATACTCTGAAATGGAATAAGACATTAAAGAGAAATGTCAAAGCGAAACTACATTTATAATCGTTTTCCTAGAATTTTATTAAATTTTGCGCAAACATTGATAAATGAATTGAACAAATTTTATGTGGCTTACTATCGTTATGTTAAGAGTTTGCTTTTTTTAAACTCACAACATCTATAGTTGTAAGTTCAAAAAGTGGTTTAATATAGATATACCTGAAATAAACCTCTTGTATGTAGAAACAGGATTTATATTTGTACATATATCAAAGATCCATTAATACCACTTACCAATGAATCTTTGATTTATATTTACTTTTTTGGTCCTGATTGTATAATACAAGCACTCATTGGCGTAACTAGGGTATGGCAGGTAGGCACATGCCCTGGGTGCCATCCGAAGCGATTTGTAAATAATAAAACCTAAAAATATTAAGGACAAATCATTTATGGTTTTTTCTTGGTTTCTTCCACATATGTCTAAAGGACGGTGGAAGCTTAGTTGAAGAATATCTTAAGCAAGATCTAATATGTTTTATTAAGTATAGGTAGATACATGTTTATTTTTCTTTTAGGTAACTTACGAAAGGGCGCATCCTCGATGCTTGCCCTTGACGCCGTATCCGATTGGTACGCCAGTGCAAACACTTTAGTAGCTTAGTATAGAAATGTATAATAAAAAAATGCAACACATTTGTTTTAATTTTTAATCTCCACTTCCATTTGTAACTAAAGACTGGCCCATCAGTGTCTATGATACAAACACATTTAATCGATCAAAATATAATTTGGTATACAAAAATTAAACCACCACAAATATTACATGGAAATGTTCGTTCATTTTTATGTAACAATTTGAACACGTCCATCTAAGCCTTGCACTATGTTCTTCTCGTATCTCACCCATCTTTGGAGCATCACATAGTCCTTATACAGAACGCGAAGATCACGACGATGTTCAGCTAACATCTGGATAAATTAATTAGGATTTATCAATCAAATTGTCACGCCTTAAGCTGCTATAAAGAGAAAGAGAAATGTAGATGTGAGGGAAGCGAAGGAGTTGTGTCAGGATCGAGGCATGGGGTGCTCCATTTGATGTTTACCGTGCCCTGCACTTACCGTATATCCGCCTCCCCCGTCGCCTAAATAGCTCAGAGTGACTACTCTATATGTCTTGTCCAGAACAATTGGCTCATACTTGGGCACATCACATTCAATGCACCTAATCAGAGCAGACTCCACTCTTGAACCACTTGGTGCTGTTGCATTAAAGACCACACGAATACCTAAAACAAAATATTTTGACTTGACAACGTCTTATAATTCGATGGAGCCGGCTGCACGCACAAAACATGACTCATGCGGCGTTACCTCGCTCTGAGGCGTTCCATTTAAGGCTTAAAGTGCAAGCGAGAGCGCGGAACGAGCGACAAAGAGGCACAATCGGCCTCCGCGTTCGACATCTGTCTCTCTCCTACTTGAGTGAGCGATGCGTACTATTAATATTACTAATTATAATATTTATTATTTTAATATACAATAAAAAAATTGACATAATTGTATTTATGCGTACAAATAAATGTAACATGATTTACTAGGACGATCAACACACGGGCTCAAAACCACTCGCTCGCTCAACCACCACAGTATAACTTTGATATACTTTGGTCTTCCTGTTTCTATGATACGAGCACTTTAGTACTCTTGCGGTATCGGTTTTAATGACGCGGACCATACCAGATTTGTGAGCGCCCATGCTGTCTCCCAAGCGCAGCACGCTTGCGGCCCTCCTCCCCACCCCTCGCAATCACCGGCCGCAAGACGCCGCAAGACGAAGCTCGATCGCAGCCCGCTTGCCAGCCTATCCCTTTCCCTCTCTTAACCACGCTGATAAGTACTATATGAAATACAGCGAAACAAATCTCACCGCCATATTGTAGCATTCGTCCGCTGGAGAAGTTGTCAGGGTCCACATTCCCGCTGACTGAGAACTCGAGCGTCTCCAACAAATGGCGTCCATCCAAATCAAATGACTGAATCATATTTTCAAATGGCATTGCCATCAGTATAGCCTCCGTTGTTACATCTGGAAGTAAATTCAATTAATTGTATACTTGGGGGTTATTATTTGGAATATTGGTTGCTGTAACAGTATTTTTTTTTATTGTAACTCGACATATGACAGCACCCCGCTTGATGTTAAGCCAAAGTGTGGTCCATGAATGAATGTCAATGCTCTTACAATTTAATAACTGTGAGTAGCAATCACATCCACTATGCCGGCCTAGGTGGAACCGGCAACTTACATGCTGATCCCGAAACGTGACCAAATCACTTTACGGTCTGTATACTTGTAAGTGGTGGTGTATTGGCAAAGCCTGTTTCTGAGCAAGCCAAAATGTTATACAAAGGACATCATTCATTTTGTATGGGGACTTGGGCTTAATTATATTAACAGTTGCATATACATTTTAATATTGTTTAATGTACGAAGATTACAATGTAATTGGAATATATCCTTTATTTTGCATAGTTTAGGTGTGCAAAATGATCAAACTATAATTATGACAGTTCAAAACAGAACAAATATGGCGTTGATTGATAGATAATACAAAATCCATATCTTATTTTCCAAATAACTCAATTGCACAGCAATTAAAAGCAAAATTGTTATTAGTTTTACAAGTATAGAAACTACTATAAAGCTAGGTAGGAAGAAAGCTAGGTTGCCTAGAACTTGTATGAAGAGAATTGTGAATGTGAAGGAAGCAAGGTAGTTGTGTCAGGATCGTGGCAATGATGCTCCATTGTTTATGCTTATCCTTATGGGAAAAAGGCGTGACAATTTAATTGAATTATTGATTGATAAAAAAACATTAAACTACTACTATGATCGATCAATCAAATTGTCACGCCTTTTACCCATAGGGATAGGCAGAGACAATAGACCGCCACTTGTCACGATTCTGATACAACTCCCTTGCTTCCTTCACATTCTTTTCATACAAGCTCTAGGCAACCTAGCTTTCTTGGGGATGTCTCCGATTTTATCGAAAAACACCAACCTGGGTCTGCCTTGTTTAACGCATCCATTCACATCAGATTAATAAATTGCTTTCGTCAATCTACTTTCACTTATCCTTTCCATGTGCCCAAACCATCGAAGTATACCTTTGTTAATCCTTGTCACTACATCTTCTTTCAAACCACATCTATCGCGCAATGTGCTATTCTTTATTCTATCCGCTATGGTTACTCCACATCAACTCTTAACTACTACAAGCTACAAGTATACTGTAAGTACAAATAATAATATATTTACCCCCTGATGCTATTTGCACTCGTAGTCCACCATTGTTAATGAAGCAGACGTGCGCGTGGTTCCACTGATCACCCTCGGCCAAGGACATTGTCTAAAATTAAACCATGGCATCACTATCAGCCCATATACGCCCCACTACAAGGCACAAGGCCCATTACCGGCCATTTCTCTGTTGTGTGAGAGAATCGGTGCCCTGTGAGAATGTCAAAAATTATCGCACCTTGCGTCACTTTAGATATTATTACTGTTTATATATATAAAAGTTTATAAGTATAAAAGTCATGTTGACAAAGCAGTGATGGTTCGTGAAAAAGTCATTTCGCTATTGTGCATTTTAAGAGAAACGGGGCTATGGGCTAATAATTTAGCACAAGATATATGAATTAGAATTGTGTCGATAGTTCATACCGTTGATGAGATCTAATGGTGAGGCTTACGGGGTGAGGTTCATTCCACAAGCCTCACCAACAGTCCGTATATCTCCGAAGATATAGTGGCACTAATTTTATCTTTCTGGCACTAATTATCACTAATTCGGCACTTAATTTTGGTATATTTGGTATCTTTAAATTAGATGGTGAGGCTTACAGGGTGAAGGACACCTACGATTCTCTTAATTCATTATAGAATAGACCTATGAATCAAGGTCCTTTTAACCACATATTCGTAACCAATCGGCGAATAACAAACTAATTCAAGCTTCATATTCTTGAGCAGTTACAAGAGAAACTGACGATCTCAAGTGGACACAATCAGCCAGAAGGCGTCCGCTGCTGAAGGCCTTCCCTTTAGAACGCCATTCCTAACGACAAGATGCCACTCGCACCGGTTATTCGTGACCTCGGCATAAGCCAATTGGAACTTAGCAATGTGTTTATGCTGACCTGCTGCAGGAACCCATCGCACGCCCATGATCCCATGTTACATTCCCCAGTGCGGCAGGAATGGCTGAGCGTCACCAGGGACCTCCCCAACACTTCACGGCCAAACATGTTCACCTCATCACTCCATGGCTTCAATTCTTCCAGCATACGTGGGTCTATAATTAGTATGTTTAGATTTATTAATAATAAAATGCCTTAACCACAAAGCCCGTAGTAAAGTGGGTAGGCAGTGGTGCCCGTATGCCAATTCGGGGTAGTACGACCACTTACGGAGTACGGAGGCATCCTCAAGAAAGCTAGATTGCCTAGTGCCCATAACCACAGAGCCTGTATGAAGAGAATTGTGAATGTGAAGGAAGCAAGGGAGTTGTGTAAGGATCGTGGTAAGTGGCGCTCCATTGTCTCTGCCTACCCCTGTGGGAAAAAGGCGTAACAGTTTGATTGATTAAAATAAAAGCTATGAAACAAATCTTTGCTCCGACCGGGGAACGAACCCTTTCCGCATAACAGACTGGTGTCGTCAAATTATCGATTGCCAACATACCTTGTACTATGGATGAGCCCAAAAATATCGGTTGTCCTTCACTGCGCACCACTATCCCGGCTTCGTTGATGTACAACTTCACGTTGCCAAGATATCTGGTATAGGCAGACGCTTGTACTATTGGTATCTGCATTAATTAATAAAAAATATGCGAATAACTAAATTTATTATTTTTATTGACTCGACATATGACAGCACCCCGCCTGATGTTAAGCTGTAGTGTGGTGGATGGATGTGACTGCTACTACAATTCAATAACTGTAGTAGCAGTCACATCCACTATGCCGGCCTAGCTGGAACCGGGAACTTACAAGCTGATCCCGAAACGCGAACAAATCACTTCACGGTCTGTATACTTGTAAGTAGTGGTACTACCCCGGATCGGCAGACTGGGTACCACTTTTTGATACCCAGATCAGTAGCTAATATTCTCTTTTTTTATTATTAACCAATATTTGTAGTATTTAATCTAATTTGATAATTTTCCGGGTATTTTCCGACCAAATTGACCATCCTTAAGAAAGCTAGGTGGCCTAGTGCCCATAACCGTAGAGCTTGTATAAAGAGAGAAGCGTGGTAAGAGGTGCTCCATTGTCTCTGCCTATCCCCGTGGGAAAAAGGCATGACCATTGATTTGATTATTAAATATTACAATTAAAAGCTATTAAAGAAATATAGAATCGAACCCGGAACTTTACACGCCCTATACATAATAACTTGTTAATAATAATTCTACTCACGACATGTCCTGATGCCTGTGTGACGTAGACAGGGTAGGAGTCCCATGCATAATCCCCATTCGGAGTATCACCATTAAACAGTAATGTATGGGAGTGACCACCGACAATCACGTCCACCTCTTTGGAGACACGACTCGCCATAGATCTGAAAATTATGAAAAAAAAACATTTTTTTATTGTGGAAATGAAACAAAGGACATCATTCATTTTGTATGGGGACTTGGGCTTTATTGTATTAACAGTTGCATATACATTTTAATATTGTTTAATGTACGAAGATTACAATGTAATTGAAATATATCCTTAATTATTTTTTTTATTTTTTTTTTATTGTGACTCGACATATGATTGCACCCCGCTTGATGTTAAGCCAAAGTGTGGTCCATGAATGAATGTCACTGCTACTACATTTCAATAACTGTGAGAAGCAATCACATCCACTATGCCGGCCTAGATGGAACCGGCAACTTACAAGCTGATCCCGAAACGTGACCAAATCACTTCACGGTCTGTATACTTGTAAGTGGTGGTACTACCCCGGATCGGCAGACTGGGTACCACTGCCTACCACTCTTTGATAACCAGACCCGAAGCAAATATCCATCTCTTTTTTTTTATTAACAAATATTTGCAATATTTTAATACTATTAAATATTACAAATAAAAGCTATGAAACAAATATTTGCTCCGACCGGGGATCGAACCCGGGACTTTACGCGCAACAAACCAGTCGCTAAACCGTTCGTCTACGCCTGTCGTCTATTTAACTATGCCTAATTATGCATAGTTAAATGATCAAACTCTAATTATGACAGTTCAAGCAGGACATTACAATACTAGTACAGTCAGCAGCAGATATATCTGAGCACGCAATGTGATCAAAAGTATGTACACATTCAGGGTGATCAAAAATATGTACACATTCAGGGTGATCATAAGTATCTACACACCATTAGTTGTCATATTAATGTGAGCATTAAATGCGTCAAAAATATCTATACACTCAATGAGTCAAAAATATCTACACACTCACTTGTCAAAAATATGTCAACAGACAATTCAGTAAATTTGTTTTAAAATATTACATATTATATGAGTGTGTAGATATTTTTGACGCATTGAATGCTCACATTAATATGACAACTAATGGTGTGTAGATACTTATGATCACCCTGAATGTGTACATACTTTTGATCACATTGCGTGCTCAGATATATCTGATGCTGACTGTACTACCCTGTCTATCTACCTACAACTATTAATAACTTTAATCTATATTTCTCACCTGTCACAATCTAATCCACAATGTGATAGTACGACAATAATATCAACACCTTGTCTTGTCAATATTTCTGCTTCCCTGTTCACTGCCTGCACCTCATCCTCTATTACTACTTGCCCCATTGGCGCTGAAAACTGGCAGATAAGATCAGTTAGTGTTTGGTTTTATTTAGCATATAGAAACATTGATATAGCTTTAGCTATTCAAAATGTAATGATGGCCATTTACTCTGTGATTTGTATCAGAGATTTGTATCAGTTTCAACATCCATGTACACGTTCTAGTTTTTCAGTTCAATGGAGACGTCTAAGATATATCCAGCAGTATTAATAGCATAGAAGAAGAAAAAAGCGAATAAGATCTTCGTTTAAATACATATTGCATGGTACCGCTTTGAATTCTCAATCCGGTGGCGTGAAACCGAAGCTGTATCTTAAACCTTGAAACCATCGTTCAAGGTGTCATGATACAAAATCAATGATACATGTTGCGATACAAATTTCCGCGTAAAAGGGGGCCATAAGACATCTACGAGTACAAAACTATGCAATAATACGGCAAAGTGACGGCGACTGAGGCAACTGTAATCAAAACGTTTTTTTTAGTCGTCGATTGCCTTTAGGCAAGTCAAAGTCTAATGTCACGTCTCAATAAAAAATATCAATTAATTAAATTGTCACGCTTTTTTCCCACAGGGATAGGCAGAGACAATGGAGCGCCACTTGCCACGATCTTAACACAACTCCCTCGCTTCATTAAAAAATAATTAAATAATAAACTTACTTGTCTGAGCAAGACACCAATAATCCCTATTTTGCGTCCCTTTCGCTCAACAATAACGTGATTTTGAAAGAGAGCATTCAATTCTGGCTCCAAGTCAGCATTAACATTGGCTCCCAGCATGACAGAATCCAGACGTTGCAGGTACGGGATCAAACCCTCGATTCCATGGTCGAATTCATGATTTCCAAGTACCTAAATAAAATAACAATTATAATTGAGACCCATATAAAAGTCACGGATAACGCTGTAGAAAAGCGGTCATTAAGGAGTGTATGTGGAGTGACGATAGCGGATAGAATAAGAAATAGCACAGTGCGCGATTCTCGTAGATGTGGTTTGAAAAAAGATGTAGTGACAAGGATTGACAAAGGGATACTTTGATGGTTTGGGCTCATGAATACATGAAAAGGATGAGTGAAAGTAGATTGACGAAAGGAATTTATAAATCTGATGTGAATAGATGCGTAATTGACCGAATCGGAGACATTCTCAAGAAAGCTGGGTTGCCTTGTATGAAGAGAATTACGGATGTGAAGGGTCCATAATTTTCGTGGACCCCTATTTTTTTATCATCCCAACGCCGTCGCCGTCGACCACTGGTGCCCAAGTGAACTACTTTGGAAAACAATGTTCTAAAAGTATTTTCCTAGACTTACATGAGCATCATGTTTGGGCAGCAAATTCATAAAATACGATGTGACATTCCACGTGAGCATGTTGTACCAGATTGTCCCCTGGAACGAGTCACCGCCATTCAGGAGCAGGGAGTCAGGTTCGTCCTCCAGCACCTGTTTAATAGCCGTATCCAAACGAGCTATCCCACCTATGCAGGGATCTCCACCAGGAACACATGGCGTACCAGCTGGGCTTACTTCGTCGAAACTAAAGTTAAGATTTAAGATTAAAGTCAGCTTTGCTATTATTGTACTCGTAATGACGATACAAAGTGGATTATCTTAAGACGTTCATCTTTTTTATTATTAACAAATATTTGCTCTGACCGGGAATCGAACCCAGGACTATACGCGAAACAAAACAATCGCTAACCGTTCAAATGACAATATAAAGTTGTAAATACACACAGACTTACGACCCGCCTGTTTTTTTTTATTGTGATACGATATTTGACCTCGACTCTACTGACGAAAAACAAAAAGAGATCCAAAATAGCCGACGACTGTAACAACCGTAGTTCATGGCTGTCTCAGCCGCCGTCACTATGCCGGCCAAAGGTGCTTCTTCACGCATCGCTTGAAGGATCCAAGGTTATAGGAGGGAGAGAACACATGGGCTGGCAAAGGATTCCACTTGTCGTATATTTAAGTATATGACATGTTTTCAAGTAGGATTTAGACGGGTACAATCAAATCGTCACACCTTTTCCCACAGGGATAGGCAGAGACAATGGAGCGCCACTTATCAAGATCCTTACACAACTCCCTTGCCATAGGCTCTATGGTTATGGGCACTAGGCAACCTAGCTTTCTTGAGGATGTCCGTACACTTAATAGAAAAGTACATCATAATAAAAGAAATAAACTTACTGCGCATGAAAATCATTATAATGTATAATGTTTAATTCGTACAATTCCTCTGCAATCGCTGCGGTTAAAATTACTACAATTAATGCTAAACTCTTCGCCATTTTGGCCACCGCCGCCTCAAATGAGATCTTGTAATGAAATTGTTATTAATCTTATCATCGAATACATATCTTGGACAATAATTTTGTGTATTGCTTCTTGTTAGGCCGTACTTACACATTGGATTAAATTATTTTTACTCCTGAATCGAGGTAGTGCAGTAGTGGTACTACTACTTTTTTTTTCTTTAATTCCTGCACTGAAATCACCGGATACATCTCCCAAAGTGTAACTGGTAAATAATGACCTAAGAGATTCAGTTGTAGTTATTTATGTGCAATCAGGGGCGCCGACTCCGTGGGTGCTCGTGGGCTTGAGCACCCATGAGAAATAAACAGCGGGTGCCGAGCACCCCTGAGAATAGACATCAAGAAACAGATGAATAAATATTATAACTTCAGTTTCAAGTTATAATATTTAATAGAACGGAAGTTATAGAATGTCGAAAAATGGCCTAAAAATAGCGTATTTTTGCTATTTACTAAAAAAACTTCGGGACTGATCGAAGCTCATAAAAACTTATTTGATTCGTCTTTTTATTACATTTCATTCTTTTTGTCAAATGCGTAGTTTATCCGTAAATCGCAAAAAACTGATTTTGACGATTTTTGCTATATTTTAACCATCTTCGCCACTTTTCGAGTCATCAAAATGAGCAGGAGCACCCATGAGGATTTCTAAAAGCCGGCGCTCCTGTGTGCAATAAATAATTCTATTATTATTATTGTGAGTCGACATATCGACGGCCCCCACGTAAAGTATCGAAACTACAAAAACTACAATTTACAGGGGAGCTGTTTGAAGTTTGATTTCAATTTTTTTAAATGGTCTTTACCGATACTTAAAAGTTATAATTTTAATATACCTCTATAACGTGCCCTATTATTGAACTTAAATCCGTTTTTTAAATATTTAAGTTATTTTCTCGAAATTTTTCACTTTCGATAATATACATTGCTAAATAAACTTAACTTTTTATCGAATGTGGTAGTTTCAATACTGTTCTATGTAAATAAAATCTTAAAGTGTATGGAAAGTGGCACTTTCAATGGTTTTCTCGGTCAAACATATATAATTAAAATACTTTCGATAGTATTTTTTGTTAGAAAATTAAATTAATTAATCTAAATTTGTAAAAGCTTTTATAAAAATATCAATAATTGTATTAAGTAATAAGAAAAACCACTTAAATTCGATAGTATTCATTTAATAATACACATTAGGAACAAATAACAATTATTAACTAAATATTAAAAAATACAAGTTTAGAGCGTTAGGAAAATTATACCTTTAGCTATTATTTGGCAATATTATGTAATGGCACATATAGAGATCATCGAATATTATTATGAGATCAATCAAGATATCGTTAATATACATAGATGATACCTAACTAATAATTAACAATATTTAGTAGGTAGTAATTACTCATCGTTATTACACTTTTAACATAAAAAATAGAACTTCTATAACTTTGTAAATAAATAAAGAAACTAAAACATAATTCCAACACTTACATTCAAACTATCAATAGGTACACATAATAATTTTGTTCAATGTAAACTTTATAATATTTCATATAATAGTATTATAGAGCCTTCGTCATCAGTCCTATCTATAATATAACCCTCATTCATCATTTTCATCGCTTTCATAGGCATTTGAAGTCTGACCTACTTTAAGATTTTTATAGAAATCATGATATTGTTTAGGTATGTGTCCAGCATTACAAAGTGCTACTAAATCCTTATATTATGCTTCAGCAATCGATAAACTGCCTGAATAAAGCGGAGCTTAGTCACTTTCAGAGTGTTCAGTCATCGTTTTTTTTTATTACGACGAGCTTAAACTAAGGTATTTAGTATCATATAATTTGAATCAAAGTAATATTTATAGAAAATAACATTACGTTCATCTTTTTTAACATGGATTTCTTTAATGCTATTATATTTCATTTAACATCCTGGTTTAAATTAATTTTTTTTTCCAATTTCTATTATTCAATAACATTTTAAAATCGAAAATCATGATCATGCGACCTCTGTTACAAGGTAAGGTTCATTATTTGAACCAAAGCGTACCATTGGTCGGGAGTGTAAATAATTTTACCTTTTGCTGAACGCTCAATAAGTGCATGTACACTATCAGCTTCTTGTTGTGTATGGCCAGACTCCAAGAACCTATGTGTAATGTCAATGTCATACTTACTGCTGGCATACATATAGAGACTATAAATTACTCTGTTCCAGTCTTGACCAGCGCAGTTATCCGACCAAAATCGAAATTCTTATGCCCCTTGTGTTATCTTTTTTTGAATAAAATTAAGGACACAGGTAGCTACTTCATTAGCTTTCCTTTTTTCTACGTTTTTAGGCCATAAATAACAAGAAACTTCTTTTTTCCCAGTGTCAAAGATAGTTAGATGCATAAGCGATAACTTTATTTTATAATAAAACAAAGATACCTCCCACTAGGGCAGTTAAGTATTTTCTGGAAGTCATAAGTTGCGCACACTATTTTTGATGAACTTTGGCTAGCTTGTTCTTTATCGTCAGTATTATATTTTCGAGCTGATTCTTTATTTAAAATGTGTTTATCGTGCACTGCTTTCTGTTCGTCGATCGAGTGGAAAGAATTGACGTGATCGCGAACACTTCGAATCGCAAAGTCGCAAGATTTTCGTCATAAATGTTGTTCAATATGTTCCATTCTTCATCTGTGTACTGGCAAGATACAGGGGATTCTGTTGTAGGCAAAATTATGAAAAATGAGTATAGTTTCAATTTGTAATTTTCGTAGAAAAATATCGAAACTACCACTTTTGATATAATATAAAAATTTAAAATCATGTTATATTATCGAAAGTGGTAGATTCGGTAAAAAATTGTATGACCTTTACCATGTATACTATCGAAACTACCACTTTTGATATTATAATAAATTTTAAAATCATGTTATATTATCGAAAGTAGTAGATTCGATATAAATTAGTATAACCTTTGCCATGTAAACTATCGAAATTACCACTTTCCATTGTTTACTTTGCCAACCTTAAACATTTTAAATAAATGTTACAATTTATTGGAAAGTAATACTTTTAAATAAGTTAAATAATGACTATATTATACTGTCATAGATAGTTTTTCAAAATAGGCGTAAATATAATAACAATAATTAAAAAACCTTACCAGGAGGGTTGTCTTCGTTATTGTCACTTAATTTACCAAGTGCATTATTTTCATTTGAAATTAAATCAACTAGAAGTTTACCTCGACTATATTTTTTACAATGTGCCATTCTGTTCAAAATTAGATAAAACAAAAAGAATATGTACCTAAAAACTAAATTATTTATAAGGAATTAACAAAACAATTTCACGTCGTGTTTGCGTCACATAGCAGCGTATACTGACGAGACTGGTAGATACAAGTCTGTGCACGCGCACGTTGTCGCAGTATAACATCGAATGTGACTCATTCGATAGTTTTCTTTGTCCGAAGTATGTAAGTTCGTTTATATTCGATTAAAAAGTACTCAAAATAGGCATTTTTTTGAAAAAAAAAACTTAACATAATAAAAAAGGGCTAGTTTTTATTACGATTAGAACAATAAAACAAAAACGGCATTTTTACAGATTCGATACTTTACGTGGGGGCCGTCGATATGACAACACCCCGCTTGTTGTTAAGCTGGAGTGTGGTCCATGAATGAATGTCACTGCTGCTACAATTCAATAACTGTAAGTAGCAATCACGTCCACTATGCCGGCAACTTACAAGCCGATCCCGAAAAGCTACTAAATCACCTTATGGTCTCTATACTTGTAAGCTGTGGTACTACCCTAGATCGCCAGACTAGGCGCTCCACAGCCTACCACTCTTTTTAAATATAATAAAGGTGCTTCTCAAAACTAAAAGATACGAGTGTATAAGTACCGGGAAATAGTTTTAAACCGGGAGCTCATGGTTTGCGAGCCCACTCTTTAACCACACCACAGTTACCAAATTACCACCTATCTGCCTACCATTCCTAAACAACCAGACCCGGTGCAAATATCCACCTCTTTTTATTTCAATCAATCAATCAAATTGTCACGCCTTTTCCCCACAAGGATAGGCAGAGACAATGGTGGGCCGCGATCCTGACATAACTCCCTAGCCTAGCTTCCCTCACATCCACAATTCTCTTTACACAAGCTCTACAATTATGGGCCAAAGGCTTTCTTGAAGATGACTCCGATTTTTTATTATTAAATAACAAATATTTGCTATAAAAGAAAAACTGCGAAAAAGAAATCGAACCCGGAGCTTAACGGACTGGTGCGTAAGTCTGTGTGTATTTACAACTTTATATTGTCATAAAAAATAACAGTACAATAAAAAAGGCAATTAATTTATATAGATAACTTTATATTAAATATCTACGATAATATAATATAGATATATATCTATATTATATTATAGTCATATATATAGCGCATGCATTTCACATGGCTTACAAGGCCAGCATAGCGAATAGCCTTTTTAAAAGAATGGTAGGCAGTGGTGCCCAATCTGCCCATCCGGGATAGTAGCACTACTTACAAGTATACAGGCCGTGAAGTGATTTGGTCGCTTGGGGATCAGCTTGTAAGTTGCAGGTTCCAACTGGGATCCGGCATAGTGAAGGTGGCGGCTACAGCAGTCATGGACCGCACTCGGGCCTGACATCAGGCGGGGTGTTGACATATGTCGAATTGCCAAAATAATAGTAACGGAGACTGATACTAAGTCGGTTTTTTCAGTCGTCGGCGCTCTTAGACTTCCCCTTGCTTACCATTAGGCCAGTCGAGGTCAGATGCCGAAATAATATTTTAAAAAGATCTTTATAGCAATATTTTTTGACTACAGACGTGCCGCTTACAAAGTTAACGCGTAACAATCAGTTTGTTACGCGTTAACTTCTGGAGGATTGAAAAGACTGACTCAGTTCACAGTTGCCTCAGTCACTTTCACTATGCTGGCCTCTATAAAAATCTATAGGAATATAAGTTTCTAAGTTTATTTAAATAAAAGACTTTATTATTTTTAACGTGTAATAAATCTAATTTTGGTTTTGATTGATTATAATAGTTTTTTTTTCCACCAGCGTGAAAAGTTCGATTATGCACCTTATTTTACGAGAGAAAAGTGCCACATTAATACCCTGTAAAATAAGGTGTGTGTGTGTGAAAAGGAAAACTCCCGCCGCGGTATAAAACATATTTTTTACTTTTTTACTTTTCTATACTAAGTTTGTATCATAGAAACAGGACAACCATATGTCTAAGATACAACCTGTGTGTGGTTTTGAACTCGTGCTCTCGGTTTGTGTAACCATTGCACTTTCACTACACCACGGCCGTTCTTATCATCATCAGCCAGAATGCTTTCACTGCTGAACATAGGCCTCCCCCCCCCCCCCTTAGAACGCCATTCCGAACGACAAGATGCCAGTTGCATCCACCGGTTATTCGTAACTTTCACTATCTCGTCATTCTACCTACGCTGCGTCTTCTGGTTCGTGGTCTCCACTCTAGAAGCTATTTTCCATCGGTTGTTGGTTCTTCGAGCGATGGTCGCCCTAATACTTTGTCGAAATACCGCTTGCGAGATTTTAAATGCTCGACATTCTTTTTTAGCAACGCCATCTAGTTGTAAATATTTGAACTTTTCATGCTGGTGTGAAGAAAATGTATACGCATCTAGGGAGAATAACATGGCATCTCTACCCGCGTGTGTGCCGCCCTCTACGTTTGCTCGGGCTTCAATTCAAGTTCAAATGTGCCACTTTTCTCCCTAATATCGCCGTCTCACGAGGCGATTTTAGTTGTTCAATTTATATCGCGCAATCAAATCAATAATAGGTATTTTCTTGGATTTTGCGGGAACATTGATTAATGAATTAAACAAATTTTATGCAACTTACTATCGCGTTTATTTTGGTTTTAATTTTACATTTTTATTGTTATTCCGACGTTTCGAGAGCTTTGCAGCCATCGTGGTCACGGAGACACCGAATCAAAACCAAAATAAACGCGATAGTAATACATAAAAGTTGAAAGGTCTTTTTACTTTTGTTGATCCGATATTTCCGATTGCTTCAACTTGATTAAAAGTCTGTTCAGACGGTTCAATTCGCGAACGATTTCGCAGTTGATCAGCTAAAATCGCCTCGTGAGAACGCCGTATATATGCGTATAATATAATTAATTTCTAAAGTTTTTGTTCACAAATATTTATTATTATTTTATATTAATATTGCAAAAGCATCTAATTAGGTGAATAAATTTTAAATAACAATGAATCATTTATCTCCTCGTTTTTTATTTATTTTATTGTGGCTCAACATATGACAGCTCTACGCCTGCTGTTAATCTGGTGAGTGGTCCATGAATGGAGGTAACCTTTACTACAGTTAATAATCTGCAAGTAACATTCGCATCCACTAAGCCGGCCTAGTTTCACTATGCTGGCCTATTAGTCGCCTTTACATGGACCACACTCCAGCTTAACATCAGGCGGGGTGCTGTCATATGTCGAGTTAATTTAAAAAAAAGAGTGTGCAATAAATATTAAAATAAAGTTAAAATATTAAATAGCTTAAGTACTAGAATAATAAAGACATTATTATGAAATAAGGCACTTTTAGTGTACACTTTTAAAATTTATATATTATTAAATATGATAAAAGATTTGTTTTTATGGCATAACCTACTATTATTATAATTGTGAATGTGAGTTTGTTTGTTACGTTTTCACGCAACAACTACTTAACAAATCATCATGAAACTTTGTACACATATTTTCGGAGGTACTACAAGTGACATAGAATATTTTTAATTAAAAAAACAAATAATATAGTTTCCAATTGACTAACTATAGTTTTAGCTGTTTGGAATTTTTCTATATTTATTTTTATTTCCGTTTGTCATTTTTATATGAGTTATCGACTCCTTTTTTATGACTGTGTTAAATACCTTATTTTACGCGGGTGAAACCGCGGGCACAGCTAGTTCCAATATAAATTAGTAAAAAAAACAGCTTATAAACGTATTATTATTCATATTTTATTATAATGCCCAAGACAACTGATAAAGCCGACTTAGTCACTACGTCGGCCTAAGAAAAAGTATTAAAACTGCAGAAGCATATAAGCGCCATGAAATGCTTTAACATTAAAAATAATAAACTATGCTGTACAGGGCCGTCTTTACCCGGGGGTTCAAGGGGTGCGGTGCACCCGGGCGCAGAGTCCTAGGGGGCGCATGCCGACCGCCATAAATTTCGATAGGTACCTACTACACTGAGACCACGCGAGCGGAGCCTTGTCTTTCGCACCCCGGCGCTGAATATGCTTAAGACGGCCCTGATGCTGTACATCACTAATCGTTCATTATAGTGATGTAACTTAATATAATTTAAATTTATTTATCGATAAAATCACATACAATAAAAATAACAAAAATATAATTAAAATAATACAAATATATTTAAATAATACTTAAAATTAAATGAAACTTAAGTTTTTAGAGATCGCTAACTTTATTTATATGTAACAACAAAAAGGATACTAATATTTACCTTTCATTATATTTTCTTATTAAACATGCGGTTATTTTTTAATAATAAATTATTCATCTTGACATAATAAAATCAGAAATGGTGTTTTTTTTGGAATGAATCCTTTTTTGCATAATCATTAAAAAATAAGAATAAGGCATGTTTTTGTACCTAAATATAAATATTATTATCTTCTTACTTTGGGAAAGACCGTCCATTATTTTTATACCTTACTTGGTAAATAAACAATTACGCACTTAAAATTTTAATTAAAAAAAAACAAGCTCTTCCTTGTTTATGCCTCTTTCTCTGATTAGTCAATGCGGTATTTTAAGACGTCTGAAATGGTATTCTCTTGTGCACCAATATCTTTTTCCCTCTCAGCTATAAGTTTTGACGACAGGCGTAGCGGTTAGTACTCCAGTCAGTTACGCGGAAAGTACCGAGTTCAATTCCCGGTCGGAGCAAATATTTGTTTGGTAGCTTTTATTAATTTAATAATATTTAATAATTTGATTAAATTTACAAACATTTGTTAATAAAAAAACGCATTTAACTGTAGTAGCAGTCAACTCAATTAATGGGGAACACTCCAGCTTAACATCAGGCAGGAGTGCTGTCATATAATTTTTAAAAAAGCGTGCCACATTATTCGCTGCGTCTAGTCAACCCGACGTCCTTTGATCCTTTAACAGGTAAATGCGTGAAATTGCTTAATTTACTTTCAGGCAACTGAAAAAGTAATTTGATGTGGCTTCTAATCAATAGATTCGTTTAAGAATATGGAGTCCGTGGATTCACGTTGATCATCTCCGTCGTGCTGCAAAAAATAAATACATATTTCATCAATATGGCGACCGTGGTGCTAGTGAGTTGGTCGTACAAACCAAGAGTCCCTGGTTTAAAACTGGTACCATTCCATTCTATTAGATAACTTTTTTATGGCAACGCGAGGACGCTTCCGAAGGTCTGCAGGAACGAGAAGGCTCTGGAGGAGATCGAGTGGCTCCACAAAGAAACCAAAGAGGACTCAAGTGAGAAAACGAGAACGATCAAAGTACATATATCAACGATATATTGGTACAGTCAGCATCAGATATATCTGAGCACGCAATGTGATCAAAAGTATCTATACATTCAGAGTGGTCATAAATATCTACACACCATTAGTTGTCATATTAATGTGAGCATTCAATGCGTCAAAAATATCTATACACTCAATGAGTCAAAAATATCTATACACTCAATGAGTCAAAAATATCTACACACTCATTTGTCAAAAATATAATATGTATTTTTTTAAAACAAATTTACTGAATGCATCAATTTGTTTGTTGACATATTTTTGACAAGTGAGTGTGTAGATATTTTTGACGCATTAAGTGTATAGATATTTTTGACACATTGAATGCTTACATTAATATGACAACTAATGGTGTGTAGATATTTATGATAACCCTGAATGTATAGATACTTTTGATCACATTGCGTGCTCAGATATATCTGCTGCTGACTGTACCAGCAAGTGTTTTAAACTCTTGCTCTCCGTTTGCGTAACCAATGCACTACAGTACTTTAATTGTACACTTAATTAAGTACTTGTGTCAATGGACGATTAGTACTTTATAGAAATGTACCAAAAAGTAGTAAAACCTATTACCTTTTGGAGCATCTAACATGTATGATAAGCAACAGCAATCCAAGTAGCAAGCAAACAGCACCGACGACCACGTAAGCAACGCCAAGGAATGGATTCTTCCCACCAAGCAATGAAGTTGTTGATATTATGAACGACTTGGTGCCGTCGAAATCAGTTACCGGATAATCTGTAAATAAAATTATATATAATTATTTTATATAATTATTTTCCTAGTGCCCATAACCTTAGAGCATGTATGAAAAGAATTGTGGATGTGAACGAAGCGAGGGAGTTATATCAGGATCGTTGCAAGTGGCGTTCTATTGTCTTTATCTATTTCTGTGGGAAAAAAACGTGACAATTTGATTGATTGATTTGGAAATCATTGTGGATGTGAAGGAAGCTAGAAACTTGCGCCAGGTAAGTGACGCTCCGATGTTTGTCTATTTCATGAACAATTTAAGAGTGGTAGATAGATTTAAGATTTTTTGGTAACTATCATATTTGTGTTATTATTTTGTTGAAGACTGATTAATATTTAAATAAATAAAATAAATCGCGACAATGCTCAAGGAATAACTCGCCGATGTTTTATTTAAAGGACATCATTCATTGCTTGGGCTTAATTGTATTAACAGTTGCATATACATTTTATAATAGTTTAATGTACAAAGATTACAATGTAATTGGAATATATCTTTTATTATGCATAGTTTATGTGTGCAAAATGATCAAATTATGACATTCAAAGCAGAACTTTTAATACGTCGTGTCTTTGTGATTGACAATACAAAATTCATATATTATTTTGCAAATAACTCAATTGCACAGCAATTAAAAGCAAAATTGTTATTAGTTTTATCAATACAAGTATCAAAACTACTATTTATATACTTTTTCATCATTGGACATTACAAAAGTAGTACATAAAAGCCCAAAATGAATATTGTTTTTCGTACTGGTAATGAATAATGAATGCTCCATTAGATGAAATACAAATCGATTTTATTATTAACGTGTAAGGGCGTCACTCATTTCTAACTGTCAAAAAGAAAATAACCGATTGAACAGTGTATAGGTAGGTCGTGGTCACGTGTTTTCTCCATCCTATGACCTTGGATCCTTCAAGCGATGCGTGAAGAAGCATCTTTGGCCGGCATAGTGACGGCGGCTGGCGCAGCTGTGAACTCGTTTTTTTCAGTCGTCATTTTTGGACCTCCTCCTGCTTATCATCAGGCGGCTCGAGGTCAGATGTCGTGTCACAATAAAAAAAAATGTCGCATTACAATAAAAATCAAACATTTTCAGATCTTTTTTTTAATAAATATGAAAATCTACTTACTATAAACCACAGTTAGCATGTATGGCCCTTTGAGCAGAGCATCATTGTATGACCGCTTTGAATGATCAACACGCCTGTATAGTTTGCGGAAGGTAGGCAGGGCAGCTGTACGCATCCATACTATAAGGTCTTCATTCTGTATAATATAATATAATTTATATTAATTAGACACCTATTATATTAATTAATTATATTAATTGACATTAATACAAAAGGCTACTAAAAGTGCATGTATCATAGAAACAAAACGACTAAAGTACATAATCTCAGAGTGGTAGGTGAAATGAAACAATTTCTTAGCATCCATGGATTCACCGTGCGGGTGCCGGGTCCATCGCGTGGCAGGCGGGAGAATGAAGGCAGCGTTTCGGACTTGTGACCGAAATGTAGTTTTCAAAGCTTTTTGTGACATGTCAACACTCACCTTCCCTGCCTTCCCCTCTACCCAACGAAATATTGTAAGACCCCACCAATGCCGCCTTCGACATACGATCTAAAAATGTGGTGCTTAGTCGGCCAATCCGGAGTAGTACCACTACTTACAAATATACAGACCATGACTTCCTCGCGTTTTAGGATCAGCTTGTAAGTTGCCGGCTCAAACTAGGCAGGCATAGTGGATATACCAATCTACTAAAAGTATTGTAGAAACAAAATGAGAAGGATACAGGCAAGTTTATAAGAGTAGTAGGCAGTGGTACCCAGTCTGTCAATCCGGGGTAGTACCACCACTTACAAGTATACAGACCGTGAAGTGATTTAGTCACTCGGGATCAGCTTGTAAGTTGCCGGTTACAATTAGGCCGGCATAGTGAATGTGACTGCTACATACAGTTATTAAAATTGTAATAGCAGTGACATCCATGGACCACACTCGAGATTAACATGAAGCTGGGTGCTGTCATATGTCGAGTCACAATAAGAAAAAAGTTGTTTTGAAGCACTGTTATTGATTTCCTTTAATATTAAATTACAAAACAAACTTGCTATAAAAATAGATAAATACATACAGTTGACCTTATTGTGTTTATTATCTTAGTTAATATATTATTCAGCACAGTACTCGTATATTATTTATTTCATTCTAATTATATTTGTTTGGATACCAATGCATCTTTGATATAATCCTATGCTGTTTCTATGATACAAGCACTTTGATAGCTTAATATAGAACGTTAATAAAATATACATTATTTATTAGGTTGATCAATCATTCACGGGGATAGGCAGAGACAATGTTGCGCCATCGATCCTGACACAACTCTATCGCTTCCTTCACATCCACAATTCTCCTCATACAAGCTCTACGGTTATGGGCACTAGGCAAACCAGCTTCAATTCATCAATTATTAGGTCGAGCCACAATTAAACAAAACTTTATTTAATAATTTTTACATAGGGACAAAGAATCTAACCTGAAATCCATTGTTAGAATCATTAGTATCAAGTTCCCAAATATTTTTGCGCCAATTTGATGGTTTTGTGAAGTTGGCAAAAGCTGAAAATAAATTTAAAATGTATTTTACTTGGTAGGGCTACATTTAATCATGACCTTCCTGTACCATAGTACAGAAACAGGAGATTGCCTGATAATCTGGGGCGATTTTTCGAAGTCCGAAGGGTGCAAGGTCTCAGGAAGGGCTTAAGAAAGAAATGCGACCATGGTGTAGTGGCAGTGCAATGGTTACACAAATCAAGAGTGTGGGTTCGAGACCACCCACCCGTACCAATGTATCTTTGATATATGTACTTTGGTTGTCCTGTTTTTATGATACAAGCACTTTAGTACTTGTCAACAATATGCTCCAAATAAATAGAAGCAGAATTACATTTGTCGGTCATCCACAAAGAAACAACTTGGTCGAACCATTTAACATCAGAAAAGATGCTGCAAGCCACAACAGACCATTCAACAGTTCTATTCAATGAGTGGTAGCCAGTGGTGCCCAATTTGCTAGACCGGGGTTGTACCATCACTTACAAGAATACAAACCATAAAGTGGCGTTTAGGGATCGACTTGTAAGCTAAGCAGGGATAGTGGACGTGACTGCTACTTACAGTTATTGATTTGTAGTAGCAGTGACCTTCGTGGACCACACTCTAGCTTAACATCAGGCCTTAATAATTGTAGAATAATTAAATGTTTATCCCAAGAAGTGTAATTGTAGTTGTAGTTATGTGCGAGCTTGTTTCCATAAGTCCTCTTCGGTTTCATTGTGCATTCTAAAACGGTTCTCCTTCAATGAAGCCACCTGATCTCCTCCAGGAAGGCCAGGAGACCCTTCTTGTTTCTGCAGACCTCCTCCGCGTTGCCAAGGAAAAGAAGTGTTATTTACAATGATGATACATGTCAGACAGCCCCCTTTGTAGGGGCTACCTGAATGAGGAGGAGACAGCTGCACATGTGCTCTTGAGTTGCAGTTGTGCAGGAGTAGTCGAAGCAAGACAGAAATTCCTAGACAACGCGAGGATGCTTCCGGAGGTCTGCAGAAACAAGAAGGGTCTCCTGGCCTTCCTGGAGGAGATCAGGTGGCTCCACTGAAGGAGAACCGTTGAAAAACGCACAAAGAAACTGAATAGGACTTTAAGTGCGGAAACAAGTCCGCACATAACTGTAACTTTCCAATAGGTGATTTTTATTATTAGGCCAACTTACCAGATTTGAGATCATCTGGCGCATGAGGTGGATTCCGGAATTTAATATTGCGATCTGATTGCCACGCAATACCCGTCCTTAGTACAGGCACCTCCAAATTTAATTCCAATGATGTCACTGTCAATGTATCTATAAAGACAAATAATTTTAGAATATGTTAAAATGTGTACACAGACAGTCGGTAGCCTTTTGCATAGTCTGCCGATCTGGTTCCCAACAAAGTCCATAAAGACTGTGACTTGGTCATGTTTATTTATTTATTTTGAGTCGATCCGCCTGATGATAAGCAAGAGTCTGAGTTCGAGAACCACGTTAGTTCACGGTTGCCTCAGTTGCCGTCACTATGCCAGCTTCTTTAGGAATTATTTGTTAGTTGTAGGTTTATTTAGGCTTGCATAGTACAGGCAACTATAGGCTATGGTTTCTTGTGATATCTTCTTGTTATATGCCTTTCTGTAATAATTAATTTTATAATTGAGTCAGTATCTGGCCAAGAGCGCTGACTGAAAATATTTATTCAGGTCACAGTTGCCCCAGTCGCCTTAACTATGCCAGCTATCATGATAATGTGCAAGAGTGAGAAAAATATGTGAAATCAACTGTTAAAACTTCAATTAACTATTAATCACCATTGAAAAGTGAATTGGCAATTGCTCCGCATGGTGCGACTGGTTTTTTTCCCTCTGGCGTATCAGCAAATGCAAATGGGTCACAGTCCGTTGATGGAGTCAATGACAAACGACCAAGGAGTTGGTTGTCATCTCTAGAACAAAATATACACATGTTAGTTACCGAAATGTGTCAATTTTCTTAGCATAGGGAGGGTCCATCGCATAGTAGATCGTGGTTCCAGTGGGTTCCTGGATGAATTAGATTCACAATTGGACCCAGTAGGTGGTGCTACAATCGTTTTTTTCTTTTAAGCAGGCAATGTCTGTCAGGTCCACTGGTCTTCATATAAGTAACAAAATCTTTATTTATTCTCTATCTTGCAACCCGTTTTTGAAACTTTAAGCAAATAGGTTGATTAAAAATCATGGTGCTTAAAGTGCATTTTCTATGAGGAATTAAACCTTAATGAACCCCCATGCGGATGACAATGGAGGCCATGCGCAGAGTAGTGTCATCCGCAGTATGTTTTTCTCTTATTTATTTAGGCAACAAACAGTATGATACTGATCAGCATAATTCGCAGCAGAGGGGATAAGGCTGTGTTTTAAAAATTAATTTTCAAATCATCATATAAATAATTAACTACAGTACAATCTCACTAATCCTGCACTATTAAAAACTAGAGAGTGCTGGATTATTGGATCATATAGAAAAATTATTGTTTTTTATTTATTTTTATTTTTTGTGACTTGACATATGACGGCATCCCACTTGATGTTAAGCCAAAGTGTGGTCCATGAATGAATGTCACTGCTAATACAATTCAATAACTGTGAGTAGCAATTACATCCACTATGCCAGCCTGGATGGAACCGGCAACTTACAAGCTGATCCCGAAACGTGACCAAATCACTTCACGGTCTGTATACTTGTAAGTGGTGGTACTACCCTGGATCGGTAGACTGGGTACCACTGCCTATCACTCTTAGATAACCAGACCCGAAGCAAATATCCATCTGTTTTTTTTTTCACTAACAAATATTTTCAATATTTAATATTATTAAATATTACAAATAAAAGCTATGAAACAAATATTTGCTCTGACCGGGGATCGAACCCGGGACTTTACGCGCAACAAACCAGTGGTTAAACCGCCTGTGTTAATAAAATAAAGCAATTACAAAGTCACATATGTATTAATACCCAAAACATTTTTTTTATAACAGTAAGTAACATTACAGAAATTAAATAGTTTTAAAATAATCCTTGATTAAGGTCTGTTTTTGTGCAGCTTGTATTGTTTGTTCTCTCAAGTTTCGAGTGTCGAATTAGTAAGATTCAATTAATCAAATTGTCACGCCATTATACCACCGCATAGGCAGAGACAATGGAGCGCCACCAGCCATGATCCTGATAAAACTCCCTCGCTTCCTTCACACTCACAATACTCTTCATACAAGCTCTATGGTTTTGGGCACTAGGCAACCTAGCTTTCTTGGGGATGTCTCCGATTTGGTCGGCCAACACCCTCATGGCTGCCTTAAGGCATCCATTCACATGAGATTTATATATTAGTAAGATTGTACTGTATATATAAAAATTAAAATACAAACCTAGACTTGACATAACGGCGATGATTTTGATAATAATTGCTCAATCCATAATAAAAGAACACTTCACCAGCAAATGTTTCCGTTAAATTGAATGGTATTTTACATATGCATTCCCCATCGGAGTCATTGCGTCGGATGTAATCCGCACATGTTATATTTTCATCCTCTTTCATGCAATATGTATAAGGTATAACATGTTCTTTTACCTGAGGAATAAGTTTTAAAAATAATGACAGGCATTGTGTAGTGATTAGCACACCAGTCCCTCATGCGGAAAGTCCCGGATATGGTTATTAAAGAGTGGTAGGGTGGGTACTTATAAATATACTGTGAAGTGACTAGGTCACGTTTCGGAATCAGCTTGTAAGTTGTTGGTTCCAACTAGACCAGCATAGTGGAAGTGACTGCTACTTACAGTTAATTGACTGTAGTAGTAGTTACCTCCATTCATGGACCACACCTTAGCTTGGTCCTTAATTGGACCCTGCCACACAATACCAGGCAGGGTCCAATAATATGTTGAGTCAATCAATCAATCGAATTGTCATGCCTTCCTCCCTCCCCACAGGGATAGGCACTTGTCACAATCCTGACACAACTCCCTCACAACCTTTACATCCACAATTCTCTACATACAAGCTTTATACAAGCAAGGTTATAATTATGTCGAGTCACAATAATAATAAAATATCTGGCGTAGTACCACCACTTTCAAATGTACAGACCAAGTAAAAAGTGACTCAGTCATGTTTTGGGATCTGCATGTTGCAGGTTTTAACTAGGCCAGCTGTAGTGGCAGCTTTCTCCATTCATTGACCATCAGAAAAGTGCTGTCATAGCCAAGCATCAATAAAAAAAACACTAAAATATCATGTTAGCTTCCCTATTTGTATTTTTAAAATCACATTAGAGACAGAATTATTTGCTGATACCAATGTATCTTTGATAATATACTTTGATCATCCAGTTTCTATGATACAAGCAAGTTTATAAGACTAACACTATGTATGTATAAATGTATTTGTATGTGACTTTTATAAACTGATAAACATTAATAGATCAATAAAGAAACACAGGTTTTAGCAACAGGCATAAGCTATAAAACATCAAACAGTGTATTTTTGTCCATTAGTCACTAAGTGATAAACAATTACTTACGTTGTCTGAGAAATAAAGTAGACCAACGCCAACTGGTATAAATGCAATACCAATGACAAAGAATGTCGGCAACACGGTCCCAGCAGTAAGGATTGGCTGCCAGGCAGGCAAACGTTGCTGCTTAAAAGCAGACTCTACAAATTTTGTAAATAATCAATATATATTTCGAGGTCAAACTATTTGTAAAAATTATATCACTCACCAGCTGGACGACGCGATTTCACGTTTGATTCTGGCGTGTCACTGGACGACGCCATAGTTATTTATACTTTCGAACAACTAATTACAGTAAAATAAAAGCGAAATTGATAAGTTTACAAGGAAAATTCACAAATTCAGCGTATCACTCGTAAATGTCTAAACTGAAATGTCAAATCTACGTTCCAGTTTATTATCTTTTAACTTTCAATCCAGACGCGTTCCACTCATCTTCGTTATTTCTAATTGATTTATCTGAAGCGTTTAAATAAACAAACTATATTTGACCAACGACTATATTTAATGTAATGCACATATATGTATTGATTTCATATTTACTGATCAAGTCACAGAGTACATTTTATATTATATAGTTATAAGGATCAAGTACAGAGAAGTATTTTTAATTAAGCGCTTTGCCATAATTTCTCGCTTCTGTGGCGGGATATTTAAAAATTACCTTCGTACAACCATAATGGCGCATAAAATGGTGGTTGAATAGGTACTTATAGCCTAATTAAGGAAAAGATTGCCACTTGATACGAACACACTTGTTTCCCTAAAAGAAGAAATTACATATAAGAAAATAAGAAGATCCACAATTCTTCTTATGTAAGCTCTACACGGTACGGTAATACAACTGTGTTTCAGTAACAATGTAGTTTTGAATTCGATAGTAATATAATGATCCGGGTAGGTACGCACAAAAGGATAATGTTGAGTATTATATAAATACAATTTTTATATTATACTGAGTATAATGAGCACAGAAGTATCTGTCGCATTTGGGAATCAGCTTTAAAGTCGCCGATTTTAACTAGGCCGGCATAGTGGATGCAACTATGAAAAAATTATTTAACTTCCCTCTGCCCCGCCACGGGGTCCTTCTGTCATCAAAGAGTTCATTAGTTTGATGGCCACAAAACTCAACACAAGGCAGAGACTTTTTAGCGGCCGTAAGTTATAAATTATTCGTAAGAAGTAATGTAAAAATATTCTATATTTTATTGGTGGCATTACAAAATAAAAGATAACCTAAAAATATATATATTTGGTTTAACAACTCGAAAAATAAAAGAGTAAGAATTTTTTTTATTTTTAATACTTAAAGTAATAAATTTTACCTATCGATCGGTTATAGACATTTATAGAGAATCTAAAATTTCTCCGGCTGGGGTGGCGTTGGTGAGTAGACAGACTCCCTCACATTGTTTCGGCGTTAATACCAGGGCATCATGACATTGCAGGAGTCAGGCTATCAATTTATAAGCTGACATTATCTGCGCGGGCTAACATTAATTTCATTCGCTTCGTTGGCAAGCCATTATTACCAAGACACGTGCTCAACTACCAGGAGAACATAGTAGGGGAATAAATAATATAAATGCGCGCGCAGATAGAGATTCCAATATTTTGTAGAACAGTGTCGGATTGGCGCGTCGAATATTACACATCGTTTCTACACATCGGCAATCATAAAGCTTTAAGAAGTAGGAATGTTTGATGGGAATCATAAAATTAAAAAATAAATGTAAATGTGGTGCAGCATTTGTGGACGACGTCTGCCGGGTCCGCTAGTAATATTATACATCGTTCGATTATAATCATAATAAATATGATATAATCGATGGATACATCATTATAAATTGTAGTGTAAGTAAAGTCAGGCGCTTTAATGAAGCCAAATGAAATACAGATTTGGTACTAGAAGTATTTTAGTTATTCAGTAGAATAACTAACTCTACCTAAAACGTCTATATATATATAAATATATCTTTCAGTGCCGGATTAAGCCAGCGCGGGGCCTGTAGCAAATTCTGTCAAGGGGCCCTTGGTTTTCTTTAGATTTTCAAGTCAAGGGTGATAAATAAAACAAAACTGTTACAAATAAACTTTTCTGGATTTAATATGGGCTTTAGAGATAACACTTCAATATCGAGTGAAATTTTCAAATGAAAGTGAAGCATAGCCTAAGCGCTTCGCGTTTAAGGCTTGCAAGACATTTTACGCTCCTGTCTAAATTAATATTTCTCATAACGTTTTTTATTAATATCAGAACGCGGGGCCCGTATCATTTGCTACTCCTGCTACATGGCTAATCCGTCACTGATCTCATTCTATTCCAAGATTCATAATAAAATCAGTTTTTAATGGATTTTTTAGTTTTTAATAAATTAGTAGTTTTCAATAAAATAAAAAAAGCTAATTATGAACAAATAAACCTGTTTATAAATGATTGTTTTGTTATTACTACAAGACATAACATAGTATAAAAAAAAGTTAACATAACATAAAACTCGATGCATAAAACGCATTCATTATTAAAATAATGTACGCACGATAGTTGACGTTTGTACCATTATTACCAATACGCGTCTCCAACTACCAGGAGATTATAAGATGGTAGAGGAATACAAAACATTATAATTAACCACACCCACCGGTATTTTGTGGACCGCCATGTTTACAGGGTCGGATTTGCGTGAAATATTTTCACATCGTTTCTACCAGGCTATCATCATATAGTAGGAAGTAACTACAGTTTTGTCATTGTCCGTGAAGCATTCATCTCCATATTTATTTTTTTATTATGTATAAAGTGTACATACACGACAACAATACAATCAATACATTTAATAATTCTAATATGTATTTTTATTAGGATCGTATCCCATAAATGAATAGACACAGCTTAACAATTTACAAACGAAAACACTAAATTAACAAACGTATACTTAATAAATATATTCTTTAAATATATTTAGTGGCTAGTAATAGTGTGTTTTATGTAGAAAATAAAATGGGTAAACCGTAGAAGAACACCTTATCAAAAATAAAGTTATTTATTATTCATATATTTACAGGATAAATGAAACAAACAAATTATCCCTATCCCTGTGGGAAAAAAGGCGTGACAATTTAATTGACTTTGTTTTATTATGTAAACCTATAAATGATCAATGATTTTATAAAGGAGTTATTAAATATTTTAAAATTAGTTATATTAAAATCTTTCAAACGGCCTTGTTAGAAACAAGGCTCCATTTAGTTTAGTAAAATTTTACTAGATGGCGCTAGCGTTGTTTAAGAACGTAATGCTTGTTATGCGTTTACTTTGTATATAAACCCCATTTTTCTACCTAGGCGTTATCGCTTCTCGGCCTTTTGGCTAAGATCAAAGTGTAGTATCTGTTCTTTTCAGCTTAATATCTGAAAGTTCCCGCATAGCGGGACCAGTATATTAAACTGATTTTTGTAAAGCGACGAGATGTCAGGGGCTCGCTCCACTCTCGTCACGGGTCGGCCCGGCATTGCAGTGCCGCCGGGATCGGCCCACAAAATTCATACTATTTGACCTTGACATTTGGGTCAGTCAGACTTCGCAAGTGGTTCATCACATGATCCATGAGCGAAGGCGAGATGGGTGATTAAAATAAAATCGCAACTTTTACTGTTACATTTTTATAATTTCGTATCAGTGTCTTATTATTATTATATTCTAAACTCTAATCCACAAATAGGAAAGGAACTCTTCCTTAATTTAATAAATAGATCTAAATCCATAAGCCTAATATAAACGAAAGCTTTAAAACGTACATCAGTCGATCAAATTGTCACGCCTTTTCCCACAGGGATAGGCAAAGACAATGGAGCGCCACTACGTTAGTAGTAAGCCGCATATAATTTATTCAAACATGTCTTTGTAAACACAACCAGCTTGAACCGTTAACGTGCATTTACAAAGCATAGATAGAAATAGGTGAGGTTGACTCGACGACCATTGCATAGATATATAGATATATGCAATGGTCGTCGAGTCAATTATAGCTAAATATAAACTTTTAGGAAGCGAGGGGGTTGTGTCAAGATCTTTGCAAGTGGCGATCCATTGTCTCTGCCTATCCCTGTGGGAAAAAGCGTGACATTTTTTTGATCGATATAAATCTTTATAATAAAATACGTAAAGTTTTACTATATAAGGCCCACTGATAAATATATTTGTTTTTCAAATCCATTCATTGGAGTACCATCAAACAGCAAACCGGACGCACCACAGTAGCTAAGCTGTCCCAAAAGCAACCCGAAAATTATGCCTATTACGATGGCCCAGTTCAATTCCGGCAAGTTTCAATTCAATCTTTCATCTCTACTTCTAGATTATTTTCTCCACCGGCTTCACCAAAATCATTTACATTTAGAAGCCTCCGCTTGCCAACTTCGTGAGAGTTCGCTTGTGTTTCTTGATTTTGACTGATGTTACCTTAAAAAAAAGACATCTTTATTAATCAATCAATCAAATTGTTACGCCTTTTTCCACAAGGATAGGCAGAAACATTGTAGCGACACTTGCCACGATCCTGACATAACTGTAAGGCATCCACAATTCTCTTCTTACAAGCTTATTAATATCCTTATTTTAATAGGGTTAAATAGACGGTGTTTTTAACATGAAGTATTCTTCTACTTTCTTTTTTATTGTGATTAGACATCTCACGTCGACTTGCCTGATGGTAAGCAAGGGGAGGTGCCGACGACTGAAAAAACCGACTCAATTCAGGTTGTCTCAGTCGCCGACACTATGCTGATGCTTCGCTTGAAAGATTCAATGTAATATTATATAATGGAGAGAACATATGGGCCAGTAAAGCACTAAACTTGTCGATAGTTCTGTAAAGAAAAGACGCACCGAACTTTTTAGTTTAACTGCCGATTCGGTCGACAAAATGCGGATGCTTTCCCCGACCTGTGCGCATAAACCGGTGTAAGGAGACGAGGTAGGAGCAAGGTTAAAGAGCTTCTTAAAACATTCTCCGTGGTATAGGCGATAGAGGACGCACAAAGCCATGTCTCTGCGTAGCTGCAGGGGCTCCAGTATTTGCGTGACCTCTGCATCTCCTATAAATCGGACATCTCAGTCCTGGTGACCTCTGACCTGGTGGTAAGCAGAGCAGTCAAAAGCGCCGACTACTGAAAAACTAATACAAATTACGGTAGTCTCAGTCACCGTCACTATACCGGCCAACTGTTTACGATACTTACTGGTAGATTTAGTTTTGAAATGGTATATTAGAAACACAGTTATATGAATAAAAAGACCCGCTATAAATATTCCCAATAATACAGAATATGCGGCATTCTTTCCAATTCCATATATGACAAGAATCTTTCTTCCATTAGCTGGGACTTTGTAATCTGGAAATGAATTTTTGAATTAAACAAAGGACATCATTCATTTATCACTTCTTTTGTAATGTTCGATGATGAAAAAATATATAAATGGTAGTTCCGATACTTGTATTGATAAAACTAATAACAGTTTTGCTTTTAATTGCTGTGCAATTGAGTTATTTGGATTATAACATATGGATTTTGTATTATCTGTCAATCAACGCCACATTTGTTCTGCTTTGAATTGTCATAATTATAGTTTGGTGATTTTGCACACCTAAACTATACATAATAAAGGATATATTCCAATTGCATTGTAATCTTGGTACATTAAACTATTTTAAAATGCCTATGCAACTGTTAATACAATTAAGGCAAAGTCCCTATACAAAATGAATGATGTCCTTTTATGCGGCTTACTATTGCGTTTATTTTGGCTTTGATTTTACAATTATATTTTATTATTCCGACGTTTTAAAAAAAACGCAATAGTAAGACGGATAAATTTTGTTTAATTCATGAAATTTTGAATTTTATATTATATATTTATCGTGAATCGACATATGACAGCACCCCGCTTGATGTTAAGCTGAAGTGTGGTCCATGATCGGATGTCACTGCTACAACAATTCAATAACTGTAAGCAGTCACATGCATTATGCCGGCCTAGTTGGAACCAGCAACTTACAAGCTGATCCCGAAACGCGACTAAATCACTTTACGGTCTGTATCAAGTGGTGGTACTGCCCCGTACTGTATTGTTGTATTGTTACCTGGCCCTGAATTGAGTCGAAATTCAGGCGTAGGCACTCTTGGATCTCCAGAAGGGACTGCTGAACATAGGCCTCCCCCTTAAAACGCCATTTCGAACGACAAGATGCCAGTTGCATCAAAATTCAAAGTCATTTATTCATTTGGTTTTAACAAACACTTAGAAACGTCATTAAGAAAGACTAAGGGGACTCTACCGAGTGTTCGGAAAGGCTACAGACTGAGAAGAACACTCAAGAAACTCCAGTCCGGCTTTTTTCAACTTTGTCTTATATTCTATTACATCTTTTTTATCTTGGGAACTAGCAATTCATTCACTGCCAAGCAGCCTTGTCGTCAAAGAAATCTCTAATGCTATAGTAAGTCTTTTGACACAATTTATGATTAATGAATTTTTTAAATTTATTAACTGTAAGATCAGGCACATTACTTGGCAGCGTATTATACATACGGATACAGTTGCCAGCGAAAGAATTACTTATTTTGTGGAGCCTATATGTGGGCACAGCGAGTTTATCTTTGTATCTTAAATTAAAATTATGACGATCACTGTTTTTGTGAAAATTATTAATGTTCTTACGAGTGTATAACAAATTCTCATATATATATTGAGAATAGACAGTCATTATATTGATTTTTTTAAATATTTCTCTTAATGACTCCCGGGATGTGATAGCACGGACAGCTCTCCTATCGGTTATTCGTGACTTTCACTATATCGTCAGTCCACCTAGTGGGAGGCCTACCTACGCTGCGTCTTTCGGTTTGTGGTCTTCACTCTAGAACAGTGTTTCCCAACCTTTTTAGGCCTTGCCCCACCTTAACATTTCTAAAATTTATATGCCCCCCCAATACATAATTTTTTACCTTTAAAAATTGTGATGTTCCCTTAAAAAATATAAATGATTACAGCATTTTTTTAACATGTTTTTAATTTATTTATTATGTGTTTAAATTTTAATAACAATTACTAAACTTAAACGTATATTAAATATAATTATTAAATATTTATTTATTTATTTATTTATTGAACACAAATCCACAGCATTATTACTAACAGTTTTTATAACAGACTTAAAACTAAAAACATAGCCAATAATGGATTTCACTATTCTAAACTAATAACATAGACAAAAACGATGAATTTGTATTTATATTAAGTTATTAGAATTTATTAGAAAAGTTATTAGAAAGTTATTAGTTAAAAAGTTATTAGAAGTTGTGTCGAGTTTATTTTAAAATTGCCCCCCTGTGGGGCGTAGGCCCCACGATGGGCAACACTGCTCTAGAACCTTTCTTCCCCATCGGTTGTCGGTTCTTCGAGCGATGTGGAGCGATGTAAAACTATACTTACTGTACATTAGTCTGACATCATATTGTCCTTTAAGGAGTGTTGTCCTATTCACATGGGCATATATGGGCAAATGTAACACATCCAGGGATCCACTCCAGGTCATCCAACTGATGAAGGGCTCGTACTACAACATTAAAGTGTTTTTTTTTTTAATGTGACACGATTTTTGATCTCGACTCGCCTATGATAAGCAAGAGGAGATCCAAGAGTGAAACATCCGAGTTAGTTCGCGGCTGCCTCAGTCGCCGTCACTATACCGGCCAAAGGTGCTTCTTCACGCATTCACGCTTTTTAAAGAGTGGTAGGCAGTGGTATCCAGTCTGCCGATCCGGGGTAGTACCACCACTTACAAGTATACAGACCGTGAAGTGATTTGGTCACGTTTCGGGATCAGCTTGTAAGTTGCCGGTTCCATCTAGGCCGGCATAATGGATGTGACTGCTACTTCAGTTGTTGAATTGTATTAGCAGTGACATTCATTCATGGACCACACTTCGGCTTAACATCAAGCGGGGAGCTGTAATATGTCGAGTCACAATAAAAAAAAATCGCTTGACGGATCCAAAGTCACAGGATGGAGAGAACACATGGGCAGGCAAAGCATTCCCCTTGTCGATTGATCTACAAAGAAAAGACGCACCGAACTTTTTAGTTCGACTGCCGTTTCGGTCGAAAAAATGCAGATGCTTTCTCCTACCAGTGCGGGTATTACGTTTGTGAAAAGACGAGGTAGGAACAAGGTTAAAGAGCTCCTTAGAACATTCTCCGTGGTATATGCGATAGAGGACGCATAGTATACTGTGAAGTGACTTAGTCGCGTTGGGATCAGCTTGTAAGTTGCCGGTTCCAAGTAGGCCGGCATAGTGGATGTGACAGTTATTTAACTGCAGTAACACCTCTATTCATGGACCGCACTCCAGCTTAACACATATGGCTCGACATATGACAGGGGTGCTGTCATATGTCGAGCCACAATAAAAAAACATTTATTGAACTAAAAGGTTCGGTGCGTCGTTTCTTTGTCGGACAGTCGATAAGTTTTACAAAAAACAACTTGCTTTGCCTGCCCATGTGTTCTCTCCATCCTATAACCTTGGATCCTTCAAGCGATTTTTTATATTTTTTATTGTGACTCGACATATGACTGCACCCCGCTTGATGTTAAGCCGAAGTGTGGTCCATGAATGAATGTCACTGCTAATACAATTCAACAACTTAGAGTAGCAATCACATCCACTATGCCGGCCTAGATGGAACCGGCAACTTACAAGCTGATCCCGAAACGTGACCAAATCACTTCACGGTCTGTATACTTGTAAGTGGTGGTACTACCCCGGATCGGCAGACTGGATACCACTGCCTACCACTCTTTAAAAAGCGTGAATGTGTGAAGAAGCATCTTTGGCCGGTATAGTGACGGCGACTGAGGCAGCCGGGAACGTATTAGTTTTTTTTTCAGTCGTCGTCACTCTTGGACCTCCTCTTGCTTATCATCAGGCATCGAGGTCAGATGTCGAGTCACAATAATAATAAAAAGATATCATTAACCCCAACTGGGAATACCAAATCGGCAACAATATAACATAATTATGATTCATTTGCTTAATGGGCGTACGTGATAAACAAAATGAAGTTTATTAAACATATACTCATCGAGTCACGTGGGTTACTCATTCAATGCGAGCAGTCTGTCAGCCAGTTGTACCAAAAAAGTTTCAATTTACGAATTTAGTTTTACTTTTTACTTATTCTATTACGAAATCGTGAATTGGGTTGTTAATAATTTTATATCGAAACTACCATTTATATATGTTTTTATCATTAGAAATAACAAAAGTAGTACATAGAAACTCAAAATGAATGTCACTGCTACTACAATTTAATAACTGTGAGTAGCAATCATATCCACTATACCGGCCTAGTTGGAACCGGCAACTTACAAGCTGACCCCGAAACTTGACCAAATCACTTTACGGTCTGTATACTTGTACGTGGTGGTACTACCCCAGATCGGCAGACTGGGTACCACTGCCTACCACTCTTTGATAACCAGACCCGAAGCAAATATCCCTCTTTTTTTATTAACAAATATTTAATATAATTATTAAATATTACAAATAAAAGCTTTGAATCAAATATTTGCTCCTAGTGGGAATCGAACACGCGCAACAAACCAATCGCTAAACCGTTCGTCCACGCCTGTCGTCCATGCTTACCCTTAATCCATTGTTTGCGGGATCTTTCAAGTCCAATTGCCATAGTTCGATACTCCAATCAATAGGTTTTGAATAGTTACGTAATGCTGGAAACACAATTAAAGGCAATGATATATTAAGAAAAGACGTGGATATGTTATAGGCGCTCCAAACGAGGCACGTTGAAACTATGCTAATAAGCAAACCTGCAATCAGTGTCGCGATGCAAAGCAACATATTATATTTTTCTCTCCATAGTATTTTCTTAGATTTCGCGCGAACGAATTAAACGAATTTTATGAATGAATGAATAAATTTTATGAAGAATTAAACGAATTTTATGCGGCTTACTTTCGCGTTTAAATATTGTAAAATCAATAACCAAAATTAACGCGATGCTAAATCCGCATAAAATTTGTTTAATTCATTATATTTGTCTCATTCCGTCCTACTTCCACTTGTCTGTATGCCTAGTCTTGGATGATAGTTCAAACTCCATTGCCATTTGCTATTGCCAAGCCATTTGCTAACATTAACAGCCGATTGTACCTACCAAAAATTATAATTTACAAATTTGTAAAAAGTATCGTATAAGTAAAAGAAAAAACTTCACATTTTACATTTACGTTTAACAAATATTTTATACAAAACTAAAGAAAATCATTCATTTTGGTTTTCTATGTACTACTTTTGTTATTTCTAATGATAAAAACATATATAAAAGGTAGTTCCGATATAAAATTATCAACAACCCAATTCACGATTTTCTAATAGTTAAACGTAATACAATAAGTATAAAGTAAAACTAAATTTGTATATTGAAACTTTTTTGGTACAAGCGGCTGTAAAACTTGTGTAAGTGACATATCTACCTCATTTTACTTAACATCATTGAAAAGGGGATGATTTCTAGTTTACATAACTGGCCTGAGTCCCCGCGGATGCATCCCTTGCATCCTACATCCGGCCGGCATAGGGATACGTAGTAAAATAATGACTTGATTGCTTAATTATCGCTATCTTTTTTATTAATTTTTTTAATGACAGCTTTACTCTTTTATTTATTTATAAAAAAAGGCACACTTACAGCATAACATATATATTTTTTTTATATTGTGAGTCGACATATGACAGCACCCTGCTTGATGTTAAGCCGAAGTGTGGTTCATGAATGAATGTCACTGCTACTACAATTGACAGCTTTACTCTTTTATTTATTTATAAAAAAAGGCACACTTACAGCATAACATATATATTTTTTTTATATTGTGAGTCGACATATGACAGCACCCTGCTTGATGTTAAGCCGAAGTGTGGTTCATGAATGAATGTCACTGCTACTACAATTTAATAACTGTGAGTAGCAATCACATCCACTATGCCGGCCTAGATGGAACCGGCAACTTACAAGCTGATCCCGAAACCTGACCAAATCACTTCACGGTCTATATACTTGTAAGTGGTGGTACTACCCCGGATCAGCAGACTGGGTACCACTGCCTACCACTCTTTGATATTCAGACCCGAAGCAAATATCCATCACTTTTTTTTATATATATACATCAATGGTAACTTAACATTAATATCATTTAAAATGGGAACATATGTCTGCCAATTACAAGTATACACAACATTTGGACGAAAATTGTGATTAAGAAAACAAAACTAAAACTAAACATGAATCGTTTAAACATGATTAACGAAAATTAATGAGACTATTAAAAAAGTAACAAACTTAAAAGTAGAAAGATAAAAAGGTAATACTTAAAATAACTTATAGTTTCCACAAAATATCATTATTTTTTTTAAATTGTCTCAGCAGCCTTAACTTTGAAAATATTAGAGAAAATATATCTAATTCCGGATTGATGGCATTAAATTCTTACCCTCTTTTAAATCGCCTTTGGGGTTCTGAAATCCCTTCTTCTGGTTTTCAGTTAAAAACCCGCTATATTTTAATTCTATCACAGTATTTGTGAAGTCTGCCACATCGAATGTATCTAAAATAATATAATGGACGTTGATTGGAGCTGAACTCAGCGAGCGAAGCCAATAATGTCAGTAGAGACAGCCCATTCTAGCTCCTTAAGCAAAGCGTTAACAATGACTATTGGCCGGCATAGCGACGGCTACTGAATCGATATTTAATCGGTAAGTGAATCCCGTTTGCCCCTTTCTTCGAGGTCAGATGTCGAATCTCAATTTGCACGGCAAGTCTTAAATAAAATAGATCGTTATTTCCATTTCGGTTTAATACCTTTTAAATCTCTGCCTATCACTGTAGGAAAAAGGCCTGACAATTTGATTGATTGATTGATTGACCTTTTAAGGTACATTTAATTTTCGCAAGGGTCGACGTAGACGGAATGAAGGAGGTAAGGGAAAAAATATTAAACTTTTCAACGTTATTTTGTGGGAAATTTTGAGAACATTTAAATATATATTTTGGACATTTTGATGGACTGTTCTGGTAAGTTATTTAAAATAAGTTGCAATGATAGTTTTTGCAGGTGTTTATCTTGCTTCTTGGATTGCCGTGCTAGGGGGACCGGACGGAACATAACGATCTTCACCACCTACCCACTTTAAAAATAGGAGGGATAACTTTTCCAAGGACGGACGGACAGTTAGCTAATTAATGAGATAATCGTACCATTAAACATTGCATTGGCAAGTGCACCACATGGTACAATTGGTACCACTCCATTCCTGTAGCTGTATGCCCCACAACTTTGCGATGGACTCTTCGACAGATCACCTGCCAATTGAACTGGATCCCTAAATATAAAACAAAGTATTAGACTAGTGTTTCCATACCTTTTTTAGGCCAAGCCACACCTTAACAATTCTGAATTTTTTAACCTTTAAAAATTGATTTTTTTAATGTAATTTATTAAAAGTCGCTCTAACAACAAGGTCCTTTGCGACTACAGTAGATATTTTGTTTCAGTGGAGATTTTAACAGTGGGATTACAGAATTAAAAAATTATACCTTTTCATACATATGAATAAATTTTAAAAAGCCTAAAGCATTATTATAATTATCTTCATTTAAGCAATTTTGAATATTTCGCTTTAATTTAAATGTTTCCCTTTCTAAACTATATCCAGGACAATGTAATAATATATGAGAAACGGACAACTCCAAAAATTGTTTTGTTTTCTTAATAAATTAAATCATTACAGCATTTTTTATAGGAATTTCCCTTTTTTTGTTAAATTTGTCACCGCTATCATCTAGCATTGCTATTTAATAACCCAAAGCGAAAGGGTAAAAGTCGTGTCGAGTCCATTTTTAAATTGCCCCCCTGTGGGGCGTGGGCCTCACGTTGGGGGTATTTTAAGTATTTGTTAATAAACCCTGGAATTTCCGCGTAACAGCTGGTTACTTGTAAAGGTGACCGTGGTGTAGTGGCAGTGCAATGGTTACGCAAACCGAGAGCACGAGTTCGAAAAACCACTTGTCGTTACCAACGTATCTTTGATATATAATATGTAAAGCTTGTCTAACAAGTATACAGACCGTGAAGTGATTTGGTCACGTTTCGGGATCAGCTTGTAAGTTGCCGGTTCCATCTAGGCCGGCATAGTGGATGTGATTGCTACTCACAGTTATTGAATTGAATTGTAGTAGCAGTGACATTCATTCATGGACCACACTTTGGCTTAACATCAAGCGGGGTGCTGTCATATGTCGAGTCACAATAAAAAAAATAAAAATAAAAATGACGCGACCCTCCACTTTATTAGTTTATTTAAATGTGTAAATGCAAATATAACTACTGTCGGGGAACGAGCTAAATAAACGCGGTAGGAATGCAGTTGTGACGTCATGGTCACACTTTTCTATTATGAATAGTGAAGCAACATGCAAAATGTTGATAACGATAAACACATACTTTCCTCAAAAAGCAAATAGATTTAGTTATTAAAAATTATAAATGTGTATTAAATTGAAGTATAAACATTAGACAGCAACAATTTTTAATGAATTATGCATTAATTTAATTTTAAGAATAGTGACTGCAATTTTTTTTTACTATTCATACATTTGAATCACGTTTCTAATAATGATTCTAGCCTGACTACGGATGACGACTCTCTTTTATTAAATTAACTCACTAATTTTTCAATAATCAAACAAAAGAAAATATTGACACGTTTTATCGATATTAAATGACATCGCCGAGCTATGAGCGTCACTAATGATATGGCTACTATGATACGGATGGGAGGCCCCCGAATCTATTTAACTCGTTCCCCATCTATAACTATACTATTATACTTTATCAGCGTGCTTCTCCTTTTGTGTCCAACCAGGAACTGAATGAGCAACTACAATTGCATTTTCGGTGTGTTGCATTCATATTTTATGTTTTCTCGTGTGCGCAAAACGGTGGAGAGGCGCGTCATTTCGGCTTAGACATACTATACTTTGGTTGTCCTGATTCAACGATACAAGCTTAGTTTAGAAATGTAAATAAAACAAAATGATCAGACAACTGAAACTAGACTTGATAATTTTAAAACCATCTGACTCATTATACCACTGACGTAATTAATGCAACAAGTGCGTAAGACAGTATTTTTTATGAATTCCAAATTTGAATCATGAGCTCACTTTTGCATACGAACTTTTCAGCGGAATTTATAGCAGGCGTTTAATAAAAAGAAATAACTATGAATTAAACAAATTTTATGCGGCTTACTATCGCGTTTATTTTGGTTATACAATTTTATTTTATTTTAGTCCCGTAACCACAATGGCTGCAAAGCTCTCGAAACGTCGGAATATTAAAATAAGAATTTAAGAGTGGTAGGCAGTGGTACCCAGTCTGCCGATCCGGGGTAGTACCACTACTTACAAGTATACAGACCGTGAAGTGATTTGATCACGTTTCGGGATAAGCTTGTAAGTTGCCGGTTCCATCTAGGCCGGCATAGTGGATGTGATTGCTACTCACAGTTATTGAATCGTAGTAGCAGTGACATTCATTCATGGACCACACTTTGGCTTAACATCAAGAGGGGTGCTGTCATATGTCGAGTCACAATAAAAAAATAAAAAATATTGTAAAATCAAAACCAAACCTTTTATGTAGTAATACTATTCTGTCAATGTGAAGGTTACCTAGTGTCCATAACCATAGAGGTTGAAAGAAGAGAATTGTGAATGTGAAGGAAGCGAGAGAGTTGTGTCAGGATCGTGGCAAGTGGCGCTCCATTGTCGATTGATTGAAGTATAGGCCAAAATTAAGTATCAATCTACAAGTGGAATCCCTTATCCGCCTATGTTTCTTCTCATCATTCAAACGATGCGTGAAGAAGCACCTTTGGCCGGCATAGTGACGGCGCCTGAGGCAACCGTGAACTGAGTCTTTTTAGTCGTCGGCACTCTTGGTCCTCCTTTTGCTCACCATCAGGCTTGTCGAGGTCAGATGTCGAGTCACTCTGAATAAAACTTACTTAGATAGAAAAAAATCCTTGTCAAATTTATATCCTTCCAATTTGTAGGCAATATATATATGATCTATACTATAAATATCACGTGTCAGGTTGAACGTATTGTAACATTCACAGGGGACATCTGGATGACACTCCTTATTCCATGCAGTGTAATCCACTTCCACGAAATCTGCATGCCTCTGCAAATTAGACGAAACAGTAAATACCAAATGATTCAAGGCGATTATGGTGCAGTGGCAGTGCAATGGTCACGCAAACTGAGAGCACAGGTTCAAAACCACTTTCCGGTACCAATGTATCTTTGATATATGTACTTTGCAGTGTCGGATTTAAGCATAGGCAACATAGGCAGTTTTTTTTTTATTTTTTATTGTGACTCGACATATGACAGCACCCCGCTTGATGTAAAGCCAAAGTGTGGTCCATGAATGAATGTCACTGCTACTACAATTCAATAACTGTGAGTAGCAATCACATCCACTATGCCGGCCTAGATGGAACCGGCAACTTACAAGCTGATCCCGAAACGTGACCAAATATCACTTCACGGTCTGTATACTTGTAAGTGGTGGTACTACCCCGGATCGGCAGACTGGGTACCACTGCCTACCACTCTTTGATAACCAGACCCGAAGCAAATAACCATCTCTTTTTTTTTATTAACAAATATTTGCAATATTTAATACTATTAAATATTACAAATAAAAGCTATGAAACAAATATTTGCTCCGACCGGGGATCGAACCCAGGACTTTACGCGCAACAAACCAGTCGCTAAACCGTTCGTCCACGCCTGTCGCCAATGGGCTGCCACCACACCACAAAAAAACTCTCCTTAGTTTAAAGAGTGATGTTTTGGGGGAAACAAACTTCGACGATATTATCGATACCAGGGCCGTCTTAAGCATATTCAGCGCCGGGGTGCGAAAGTCAAGGCTCCGCTCGCGTGGTCTCAGTGTAGTAGGTACCTATCGAAATTTATGGCGGTCGGCATGCGCCCCCTAGGACTCAGCGCCCGGGTGCACCGCACCCCTTGAACCCCCGGGTAAAGACGGCCCTGATCGATACGTTTACATATTAATATGAAAATCAGACGAAAAATAATTTATATACCCAATTTAGGTTGGGTATATATATTTTTTTGTTTTTTTTTTGTTTGTTAAGTTGATTTTGAATAAATTTAAGTATATTTGCACCCTGCCCATAATTTCTTATCATCCTCCAAAAGTTAGCTGTTAGAGAATGCCCAATAGGCATTAAACTCGCCTATGTACCTATTTTTAAGTTTATTTTGGTGCAATGAAGGATTTAAATAAATAAATATGATAGTAAAATGGTTACTTACTGATGTATTATATAGAATTGCGAACAAAATTATTCCGAGAATAATAACGGTTGACAAAACAATACTTATGTTCACTATTCCTGCAACAATGTTTGTAATTAAAGTAAATGATAGAATAATTTCTGCTGAGAACAGTGTTTTCTAACGTAGGGCCCACGCACCACAACGGGGCAATTTGATGGTTAAGGAGTGCAATTAAAAAATTGACTCGACTTTATCCCTTTCGCTTTGGGTTATTTAAATCCAATGCTAGATATCGGTGACAAACACTAAAAAGTTAAATTAAAAAAAAAATGCTGTAATCATTTATATGTCTTAAGGGAACAAAACATTATTTAAAGAAATTTTATGCGGCTTACTATCGCGTTTATTTTGGTTTTGATTTTACAATTATTTATTATTCCGACGTTTCGAGAGCTTTGCAGCCATCGTGGTCACGGAGAGACGATAGTAAGCCGCATAAAATTTGTTTAATTCATTAATCAATGTTCGCGTAAAATCTAAGAAAATACCATTTTTTAAAGGTTTAAAATTAAATATGGGGAGCATAAAAATTTTAGAAATGATAAGGTAGGGCATGGCCTAAACACGCCAACCTTGGTACAGATTACGAATTTTCGTCGTTTGGGGTCGAGACGATGGGCTAAGCGCCTGGCCCAGGAGTTGTCCACGCAGCTGACGGAAAAGTCTGGAGACAGGAAGGCTGGCAATTATTTCTGCCAACGTATTAGCCTTGCTATACAAAGGGGAAATGTTGCCAGTCTCTTTGGAACTATCTTTGATGTGACGTCATTAGATGATATTTTACAATCGACAAGTTAAACCTATTAAAGCTTGATCAACCTATGTGTTCTCCAGATCAGTATAACATTCGATTCTTTAAGCGAAGCGTAAAAAAGTACTTCTGACTGACATAGCAACGGCGACTGGTGCGACTGTAACTGTACACGCTTTTATTAGCCTGATTTGTATGTATGTAACTATGTAACGGATTCCGTCAAATTAATTTTTACCAATTTCTAAAGGTCTGAATAGTTTGAAAATTTGTACACGTATTAAAAACCGATGACAATACAATAATTTCATTAAATATTTATTTGGCCGGCATAGTGACACCGACTGATGATGCAACCGTGAAGTGACTTGGTTTTTTCGGGGGTCGGCAGTATTGGACCTCCTCTTGTTTACCAAATATTTACTTTTTAGTTCACATTGTGTCACATTTGTTCATTTAGTTCACATTATACGACAGCGTGGACGAACGGTTTAGCTATTGGTTTGTTGCGCGTAAAGTCCCGGGTTCGATCCCCGATCGGAGCAAATATTTGTTTCATAGCTTTTATTTGTAATATTTATTAATATTAAATATTGCAAATATTTGTTAATAAAAAAAAGAGATGTATATTTGCTTCGGGTCTGGTTATCAAAGAGTGGTAGGCAGTGGTACCCAGTCTGCCGATCCGGGGTATCCGGATCCACCACTTACAAGTATACAGACCGTGAAGTGATTTGGTCACGTTTCAGCTTGTAAGTCGCCGGTTCTATCTAGGCCGGCATAGTGAATGTGATTGCTACTTACAGTTATTGGATTGTATTAGCAGTGACGTTCATTCATGGACCACACTTCGGCTTAAAATTAAGCGGGGTGCTGTCTAATGTCGAGTCACAATAAAAAATAAAAAAAAGCGTGTTTATTAGTTTTTTTAACTATAGTATTATTAATAATAAATTAAAAAGGTCAATATTATGGTATAGCTTGTATAACTATAAATGACGCGCCCCTCCACTTTATTAGTTTATTTAAATGTGTGAATATAAATATTACGAACTATATTACTATACTTTATCATCGTGCTCCTCCTTTTATGTCTAACCAGCAACCGAATAACCAATTACAATTGAATTTTCGGTGTGTTGCATCCATATTTTATAGTCGCACGTGCTTAAATGCAGTGGAGGGGCGCGTCATTTCGGCATAGACAGACTCTAACTTACGTTTAGGTATATTTGTCCATGAATAAATGCAAGACACAAAACTTCTTTTCTCCGAGTCTGCTGCAGGCATTGTATTGCACTAAAAACAAATTTTTCAATGACGTAACAGTTACGGGTTCGATCCCCGATCGGAGCAAAGATTTGTTTCATGGCTTTTATTTGTAATTTTAAATTATAAGATTAAATATTACTGATTACTGAAATATTACGTTATTGAAAAAAAAGAGGTGGATATTTGCTTCGGGTCTGGTTATCAAAGAATGGTAACTAGACCAAAGAGTCTGCTGATCCGGGATAGTACTATCACTTACATACAAGTACCGTAAAAGTTGTCTGTTTTTGACTAAGAATAAGGACTAAGGCAGTTCTTAGTCCTTATTCTTAGGGTTTTGAATGTATTTTTTAGTTTTTTGCCTGCCCAACCCCCAAAAATTTCTTTTTATTGTGACTACATCTTTACTAGCTTGATGGTAAGCAAAAGGGAGGTTCAAGAGTGCCAATGTATCATTGTATCATAGAAACAGGACAACCAAAGTACATATACCAAAGATACGTTGCTACCGGCAAGTGGTTTTGAACCCGTGCTCTCGGTTTCCGTAACTGCACTGCCACTACACCACGGTCGGCTAAAGTGTGCTTCCGCCGGCGACTGCAGACCGCAGACTGCACTAGTCTGCAGTCGCCGCATTAACATTGTTGCCAAATATCATATTTATAATCTATGACTTAGCAAATGCTGATTGTCGCCTTGCATGGAATCGATCTCATACAGACAAGTAATTCAGTCTGCAGATTATGTCGCTATTTAAAATAATTACATATACTCACCAGAAAACTTATAAATCATACAAATATCACGAGCAATAATTTTAAAGCTAGGTATCTATTTGTCATAATAAAAAAACAAATCTCATAACTTATTTTTATCGTGTACTAGCGCACCCGACTAGCGTCGTCATACCCGAAAGCAAAGAAACCGATAACAGCGTCACACCCTAACAGCCGGTTGTACCAATCAATCAATCAAAATGTCACGCCTTTTTCCCACAGGGATAGGCAGAGACAATGGAGCGCCACTTACCACGATCCTTACACAACTCCCTTGCTTCCTTCACATCCACAATTCTCTTCATACAAGCTCTGTGGTTATGGGCACTAGGTTTGGTACCGGTTGTACCAAAAATTATAATTTACGAATTATTAAAAAGTATCGTATAAGTAAAAGATAAAAAGAAAAATGGGTTGCACCACTCTTTAATTCCACATTTTACATTTACGTCTAACGGATATTTTATACAGAGCTAAAGGACATTATTAATTTTGGGTTTCTATGCACTACTTTTGTTATTTCTAATGATAAAAACATATATAAATGGTAGTTTTGATATAAAATTATTAACAACCCAATTCGCGGTTTCGTAATAGTAAACGTAACAGAATGCGTATAAAGTAAAACTAAATTCGTAAATTGAAACTTTTTGGTACAACTGGCTGATAGAGTTATAGTATGGTCATACCGGGTTTAATTGTGAATCTAAACCATCCAGAGACCCACAAACACACACAAATTCATTACAACCGGTCCAGCTGTTTGATATATATATATATAATTTATTAGTTAATTTAATTCAAACATGATTTTCTAAGCCACACAACACTAGCCACCACGCGAGTAATCATCGCAAACTAAACATAAAAACAAAGAAGCGCCGGGAGCGCGAACTGTTGTGCAAGGTCATTGGTATGTAAACTAAATATGTAATATAAAATGTACTCTGTGACTAAATACTAGGATACACTTCAAAGGACATCATTCATTTTGGGCTTTTATGTACTACTTTTGCAATGTCCAATGATGAAAATATATATGGTATATATATAAATAGTAAATTGTATAGTTCTATATAAATGGTATACCATCTATAGTAAGGGAACGAGCTAAATGAACACGGTAGGAATGTAGTTGTGACGTCACGGTCATGTGTCTATTATGAATAGTGAAGTAAAATGCAAACTGTCGATAACAATAAACACACACTTTCCTTAAAACGCAAATAGATTTAGTTATTATTATTAAAATTTATAAATGTGTATTAAATTGAAGTATAATCATTAGACAGCAACAATTTTTAATGAATTATATAATAATTCAATTTTGAGAATAGTGACTGCATGTTTTTTTTTCTTTTTCACACATTTAATCACGTTTCTAATAATGATTCTAGCCTGACTACGGATGACGACTCTCTTTTATTCAATTAACTTACTATTTTTTCAATAATCAGACAAAGAAAATATGGACACGTTTTTGTCGATAATAAATGACATCGCCGAGCTATGAGCTAAAAGCGGCCACTATGATACGGGTGGTGGTCGTTTTACGCCACACATCACCTCAGCCCCCGAATTCATTTAACTCGTTCCCCAACTATATATAAATGGTAGTTTGTATAGTTCGCGTCACGTAAGTTAGCAAGATTTTAACGTAGTGGGGGAACGTGTGCGCATGTACACTGGCGTGCGATGAAAAAGGGTCTCTTTAGATTCATATAAAATAATAATAGTAGTTTAAATGAAAGTAGATTGACGAAAGAAATTTATAAATCTGATGTGCATGGATGCGTTAATCGAGGCAGACCCAAGAGGGTGTTTTCCGACCAAATCGGAGACATCCTCAGGAAAGCTGGGTTGCCTAGTGCCCATAACCACAGAGCCTGTATGAGGAGAATTGTGGATGTAAAGGAAGCAAGGGAGTTGTGTAAGGATCGTGGTAAGTGGCGCTCCATTGTCTTTGCCTATCCCTGTGGGAAATTTGATTGATGTACTAATTTTGTAATGGCCAATAATGAAAATACACATATATATATATATATATATAAATGGTATATATATATATAAATGGTAGTTTGTAATCTTCGTACATTAAACTATTTTAAAATGTATATGCAACTGTTAATACAATTAAGCCCAAGTCCCCATACAAAATGAATGATGTCCTTTATGACAATTTTTACAAATTTTTAATGCCCCCATTTGTATTTTTTAATTTGTTTTATTGTGACACGACATATGACAGCACCCTGCTTAATGTTAAGCAAAAGCGTGGTCCATGAATAGATGCCACTGCTACCACAATTCAATAGCAGGTAGCAATCACATCCACTATGCCGGCCTAGTTGGAACAGGCAACTTACAAGCTGATCCCAAAACGCGACCAAATCACTTCACGGTCTGTATACTTTTAAGTGGTGGTACTACCCCGGATCGGAAGGCTGGGCACCGCTGCCTACCAACCACTCTTAAGGAAACAGGACAACCAAAGGTTTTAAACCCCTGCTCTCGGTTTGCGTAACCATTGCACTGCCACTACACCACGGTCGCCTTTATAATGATAATACTATTTAATAGGTTAGTATTAAAATTATAATGATATATCCTAGTAGCCACTGTTAAAGGTCAAAAAAAATTTTTCTTTATAGAACAGTCGACAAGTGGAATGCTTTGCCAGCCCATGTGTTCTCTCCATCCTATGACCTTGGATCCTTCAAGCGATGTCTGAAGAAGCACCTTTGGCCGGCATGGTGGCGGCGACTAGTGCAGCCGTGAACTGACTCAGTTTTTTCAGTCGTCGTCACTCTTGGAGCTCCTCTTGCTATTCATCAGGCGAGTTGTGGTCAAATGTCACAATAAAAATAAAGAAATAAAACAAGTAATTGTTTCAATATTATTTTATTATAAAAATAATGATTACACGAGTTATAATATTAAATACATTTTTATAATCAGAATTTAATTATCTATTTATTTAGGGTAGTTTGATTGATTGATTGATTAACATAAGGTGGTAATGTGGTATGGTCTTATCTCATTGAAAACAAATACTCTGAAAAACAAACCGATTTATTTAACACTAGTTCAAAACAATATATTTACCTATAGACGACCAACTAGGCCGGCATAGTGGATGCGACTGCTACTTACAGTTATTTAACTCTACGTAGCAGTTACCTCCATTCATGGACCGCACTCCAGCTTAACAACAAGTGGGGTGCCGTCATACGTCGAGCCATAATAAAAAAATAAAGTAACTATATCATTAGTTGAAACGAACTCTCAGCGTATCCTCAAGCACCCAGCCTGATGTTAAGCTGGAGAGCTACCCATGAATTACTACGATTACTACTATAGTTATTGTTGTACTATAGTTATTAGTTGGCAAGTATCACTCGCATTCACTATGCCGGCCTAGTTAAAACTGGCAACTTACAAGTTAATTCCACGCGACAATCGAGGCACTACCTCGGTTTGCCAGACGGTACCAGAATTGATTTGGCACGTATTTTTGGCGTATTTGCGACCAGACTCTTTCAGCGTAGTCATTTGTGTTTTCGACCAATTATCACCGTATTAACAACTTATTTATTAACCGTATTCATAATTTACTATAGTACTATATGTAATTTTATAATTATAAAACTCTACACCAGTGTTTCTCAACCATTTTAAGGCCATGCCCCACCTTAACATTTCAAAAATTTGTATGCCCCTATACACAATTTTTTATCTTTAAAAATCGTTTTGTTTTCTTAAGAAATATAAATGATGAGTTTTAGGAATAAATTACTATGAAATTGTTATCAAAAGATATCTAGCATTGCATTTAAATAACCCAAAGCGAAAGGGTTAAAGTCGTGTCGAGTCCATTTTTTAATTGCCCCCCTTAACTAACAAATTGCCTCCCTGTGGGGCGTGGGCCCCACGTTGGGAAACACTGCTCTACATCAATGAACAAGCAATGTCTTCGTTGGTATGTAATAAAATATAAACAATAATTTTACTTTGAAATAGAATTCGAGATTAAAAAAGTAAACAAACAAAGGTCACTGTCAAATTGACGTTTCATAGGTAGTCAACATTTTCCTAGACGAACAGCAGGAGCCGAATGAACAAAAGAAATTATCGACCAAGTGATACGGACGTTAAATCTGAATCGTTATTATGCAATTTTAATGATACCCCGACTGAGAAAAATGTAAGATAAGACAGTCTTTCAGTCATGTCGGCACTCTTGTTTTATAAATATTTAGTTTTATAGATTCACTAGTTTGGATTCACACATCGCTCGAAGAATCGACAACTGATGGGGAAGAAAGGTTCTAGAGTGGAGACCACGAACCGGAAGACGCAGCGTAGGTAGGCCTCCCACCGGGTGGACTAACGACATAGTGAAAGTCACGAATAACCAGTGGATGCAGCTGGCATCTTGTCGTTCGTAATGGCGTTCTAAGGGGGAGGCCTATGTTCAGCAGTGGACGCTTTCTGGCTGATGATGATAATTGTAAAACTTAGCGAAAGTCCTTTTTAGTTAGGATGCATCAGCTGAACTAAACTTCCCTGACAATAAGCAAGGAAAAGGCCAAAATCGCCGTAGACGGAAAAAATATTAATTATACGATTTTTTTACCTGCAAGATGTAATTTTAAATTGGCAGCACCTTTTGTTTTACGTTTTTCATCTACAATTCCATTTCAAAGTATATAGCTAAAAAATTGTAAAAAAATATATAAGTATTAAAATCAGTCAATAAAATTTATATTCGATACATTTCTATTAAGAGATTATATTAAAACATTTATTGCATTAAATTAAAACTAATAAGATTATATATTTCTTATAATTAATTTTATTTATATTTCGTCAGATTTACAATACGTAATAAAGAAAGTTGAACTTTTATTAATATTATTTTGTGGCCTCACCAGTTAGTTTAGAGTTAATTGGATTTTTAAAGAGTAGTAGACAGACTATTCATTGTCATTTGCCCAGGCTGCAGATCTAGGCAGATTGCGACCGGAGATCGAACTCAGTATCGGTATTTTTAATATTTCTTAAAAAAAAACAAAGCTTTTTAAAATTTCATTTATTCATGAAGAAATGCAAATCTGACGAAATATGAACAAAAGAAAAACCTAAATATAAAAAGAGATTACAAAAGAGTAAAATAAATGCAAACCTAATAGAAAAAATGCGCATAAAGTACGTTTTAAAATATCAAAGTTTTTGGCAACATTTGTTTTAGTCTTACGCCTAATTAATTTAAAAAAATAATGTCATGTATAATTCTGAATGAGGCCGATGAACGAGGTACTAACAGCCGGTTGTACCAAAAAAGTTTCAATTTACCAATTTAGTTTTACTTTATACTTATTCTATTACGTTTACTATTACGAAATCGTAAATTGGATTGTTTTATTATTAAATTCAATGGAGTATTAAATTATTCCACTAACCTAAAGACCTTGTTGAAGACATCGCGCATAGAATGAATGACAAAAATGACAGATTTTACTTAATACTTTTATAAAACATCCGTGAAACGTTAATGTAAATTCTAAAGTGTGGTGCACCCGTTTCCTTTTATTGGCGTTACAAATTCGTAAATTAAAATTTTTCGTACAACCGGCTGTAAGAATAGATAGTTCTTCGTTTTGTTTACGTACTATTGAGACACTTTTTAAAATGGATCCGACTGCCTAGCGCTAGTATTAAATGTGTATTTATAACATTTCAAATTTCCAGCTATATTTTTCAGTGTTCAAAGGTCGATGGGCGATATGGAAAAAGTTGACGCATTACTGTCATATAGATCCCGGCAAGTAAAGAAAGTGCTTTTATCGCAGTCGTCCAGCGAGGTTAGGTTGGGCAAGTTAAAATGATAATCGTCTCTCGTCGATGATTGGCAAAATGATTAAAGTTAGGCTTAATCCACCAAAATGAGACTATTGATGATAATGATCAAACGTGTCGTCGCACAGACGATATTCGTCACAACGATTAATAGTCTCGTTTTATTGGATATAGTAGCTTTTATTATTTTGACAATCGCCGACGAGAGACGATAATCGTTTTAACTTGCCCAACCTAACCCCGCAGAGCTCTTCTTATCTGTCGATCCTTATACTCATCAGTTTAAAAGTCAGTTAAAAGTCATCTATACCTTTAATGACAGATATTTTCAATCAAGATCAAATAATTGACCATGTAGCATCTGCCTAGTTAAGAAATTGTGTGTTGATGTGTTGTTTTTGTAATCCAATTATGGCACACCCACACAGGAACAGCTGGACACTGCAAATAAAAGAATATATTATAAACCTCATATCAATCAATTAAATTGTCACGCCTTTTTCCCATTGGGATAGGCAGAGACAATGGAGCGCCACTCGCCACACTTCACATTCACAATTCCACCTCACACCAATAAAATCATTGAACGGCAATAATGTGCCGTTCAAGGAACGGCAAAATAAGGAAGCCGTGAACTGAGTCTGTTTTGACTTCGACTTGCCGGATGGTAAGCAAGGGTTCTAATAGCGCCAACGACCGAGTCAGTTGACGGCTGCCTCAGTCGCCGTCACTATTTTTTTTAAATAAGCTACTTAAGTGCTTGTATCATAGAAACAGGCCAACCAAAGTACACATATCAAAGATACATTGGTACTTTGGTCGTCCTGTTTCTATGACACAAGTACTACTTAGGTATCTTAGTATAGAAATGTAAAAAAATGGTTTTGAACCGGGTGCTTTGGTTTGCGTGACCTTGCACAATTACACCAAGGTCAGTCAATATTTGTTAGATAAGTTTGTGGTTTGTTATCAGTCTTTGAACCCAAAATACTTTATCTACATATAATACCACTCTTGAACACACAGAGATAATATTTGCCTTATGACTTACTATGACTTGACTGTCCTTGACTGAACTGTCAGACGGCTGTTCTTAGAATGGAAGGAATATAAAGAATATTTCTACTTAGTATACTCCGAAATACTAAGTAGAAATACTGAGGACGAATACTCAGAAATACTAAGTAGAAATACTCCAAAATACTTAGGAGGAATACTCTGAAATACTAAGTAGAAAAACTCAGAAATACTAAGGAGGAATACTCCAAAATACTTAGTAGGAATACTCTGAAATACTAAGTAGAAATACTCCGAAATACTAAGGAGAAATACTCAGTAAAAATACTACGAAGTACTAAGTAGAAATACTCCAAAATACTTAGGAGGAATACTCTGAAATACTAAGTAGAAATACTCCGAAATACTAAGGAGAAATACTCAGTAAAAATACTACGAAATACTAAGTAGAAAAACTCAGAAATACTAAGGAGGAATACTCAGTAAAAATACTACGAAATACTAAGTAGAAAAACTCAGAAATACTAAGGAGGAATACTCCAAAATACTTAGGAGGAATACTCTGAAATACTAAGTAGAAATACTCCGAAATACTAAGGAGAAATACTCAGTAAAAATACTACGAAATACTAAGTAGAAAAACTCAGAAATACTAAGGAGAAATACTCAGTAAAAATACTACGAAATACTAAGTAGAAAAACTTAGAAATACTAAGGAGGAATACTCAGTAAAAATACTACGAAATACTAAGTAGAAATACTAAGGAGGAATACTCAGTAAAAATACTACGAAATACTAAGAAGAAAAACTTAGAAATACTAAGGAGGAATACTCAGTAAAAATACTACGAAATACTAAGTAGAAAAACTCAGAAATACTAAGGAGGAATACTCAGTAAAAAAACTACGAAATACTAAGTAGAAAAACTTAGAAATACTAAGGAGGAATACTCAGTAAAAATACTACGAAATACTAAGTAGAAAAACTTAGAAAAACTAAGGAGGAATACTCAGTAAAAATACTACGAAATACTAAGTAGAAATACTAAGGAGGAATACTCAGTAAAAATACTACGAAATACTAAGAAGAAAAACTTAGAAATACTAAGGAGGAATACTCAGTAAAAATACTACGAAATACTAAGTAGAAAAACTCAGAAATACTAAGGAGGAATACTCAGTAAAAAAACTACGAAATACTAAGTAGAAAAACTTAGAAATACTAAGGAGGAATACTCAGTAAAAATACTACGAAATACTAAGTAGAAAAACTTAGAAATACTAAGGAGGAATACTCAGTAAAAATACTAAGTAGAAAAACTTAGAAATACTAAGGAGGAATACTCAGTAAAAATACTACGAAATACTAAGGAGGAATACTCAGTAAAAATACTACGAAATACTAAGTAGAAAAACTCAGAAATACTAAGGAGGAATACTCAGTAGAAATACTCCGAAATACTCTGAAATACTGAGGAGGAAAACTCTGGTATACTCTGAAATACTTTAATTTATTAAGGAGGAATACTTCGAAATACTAAGTAAAAATACTCCTAAATTTACCTTGTTTGTCTTTTAAGCAGTCGTACCAGCCTGCATCATCATCTGCCTCTGCATGTTCTCCAACTTCTCCTGCATGCGACGTAACTCTATCTCCTTCTCCCGCAGTGCTTTCTCTCTGTCTTCGGAATCAGCTCCTGCCACTGCTTCGGGCTCACTCAGACCAGACTCGGTAGAACTGCGTAAAAGCATAAAAGAATAAAAAATAAACAATAGGCTTTACTCCGCCTGGAGTTAAGTGGTCCATGAAAAGAGGCGAGATTTAAGAATGGTAGGCAGTGGTACCCAGTCTGCCGATCCGGGGTAGTACCACCACTTACAACTATACAGACCGTGAAGTGATTTAGTCGCGTTTCGGGGTCAGCTCGTAAGTTCCGGTTCCACCGGCATAGTGTATGTGAATGCTACTTACTACTTAAAATTGTAGTAGCAGTGACATCCATTCATGCCACACTAGAGCTTAACATCAAGCTGGGTGCTGTCATATGTCGAGTCACAATAAATAAAAAATGTCCTTCATTGAGATTGAACCCTTTACTTAACCATTCCTGTGTGGATTTTGTAAAATTAATACTCACGTATGTCTTTTAGGCATAGATCCATTCCTTGCCAATCTCTCGCTGCGATAATTCTCGTAATGCACTTCCTGGGTTACTTCTTGCAGATCTTGCATGTGAGTGCTATAGGAACAAAAAACAATATAAATAAAATATTGTATAGTCTGTCTAAGCCGAAATGACGCGCTCCTCCACCGCATTTGCGCACACGAGAAAACATAAAATATGAATGCAACAGACCGAAAATGCAATTGTAATTGATCATTCAGTTGCTGGTTGGACACAAAATGAGGAGCACGATGATGAAGTATAATAGTATAATTAGAAATATTTGTATTCACACATTTAACTAAACTAATAAAGTGTAGGGGCGCGTTATTTATAGTTAGACAAGCTATAACATCACCTGATGTTAAGATGGAATGCAATCCATTGATGGCGGCCACAAACACCTGCAAACAGCAGTCCCATCCACTATGCTGGCCTGGATGAAATTCGGCAACTTTCAAGCTGGTTCCGAAACGCGACTGGTTCATTACACAAGTGGTAGTACTACCCCAGATCGGCAAACTGGTCAAATATCTTATACCACCTCTTATAAGACCCGGACTATTTTTTTATTGGTACAGCAAGTGTTGAAGACTACCTCTTTTGCTCAAAAAAACATGTTTTTACAGCTTAAGGTAACTTTTATTATCTGTCAAAAGTGATCTCTTGCTTCTCTCACAAAGCAATACTTACATAAGCATAGTCCTCAACTTGATGAAGTCACAATGCTCCGGGTTCTCCACTTCCACAACTCCCCATGGATATAATCTGCCTCTAACTCTTCTGCCCCTCACCTCCAACTGCTGGCCAGCACCGCACACGGCGAATGGCACTGCCTGCTTCAGTTGACGGACCTGATAAGATAAATAAAGATGTTTTTTAATGGTGTCTGTCATTACTTGGCAATTTGTCAAAATAAAGATTATTATTTACACAATTTGAGGATTTTCGGCGGGAAACTGCAAGTGACAGATCGTGCAATTTTAAATATATCTTTTATTGTGACTCGACATATGACAGCACCCAGATTGATGTTTAGCTGAACTGTGTCACTGCTACTACAATTCAATATTTGTAAGTAGCAGTCACATCCACTATGCCGGCCTAGTTGGAACCGGCAACTTACAAGCTAATCCCGAAACGTGACCAAATCTCTTCACGGTCTGTATACTTTAAGTTGTTTTTTTTATTGTGACTCAAAATATGACAACACTATACTTGATGTTAAGCCGAAGTGTGGTCCATGAATGAATGCCACTGCTACTACAATTCAATAACTGTAAGTAGCAATCACATCCACTATGCCGGCCTACATGGAACCGGCAATTTACAAGTAGTACTACTGGGGATCGGCAGACTGGGGACCACTTTGACAATATTTGCTCTGACCGGGAACCTAACCCCGGGACTTTCCATGTAAGGGAATCGTGTAATAACCACACCACGTCTGTCATCAAAAAATAATTCACGGATGCAAATACCTGTTCCTTATAATCTTCATCTTCATCACTATCACAGTCGGGCAATGGATAGATCTTAATGCCTTCGCGCTCGATCTCTTCAAGTACCTACATACAGACAAAAATATACATATATACCAGGACCTCTAATCTGAACTTTAAACCGGAAAGGACATCATTAATTATGTGCTACTTTGTACTACTTTTGTAATGTCCAATGATGAAAAAATATATAAATGGTAGTTTCGATACTTGTATTGATAAAACTAATAACAATTTTGCTCTTAATTGCTGTGCAATTGAGTTATTTGGAAAATAACATATGAGTAACATTTAAAGACAAAGGTTGGCAAACAACTGACGATTTTATTGGCGTACCCCACACAATATTGATTCTTAAATTAAAACTACCTTCTATAATATCTAACACCTCCACCCTTAAATCTAGATTAATCCCTGATTAAGCTAATTACACGCTATGAAATACTAACTACATATTACTCGGGATAAATGCCTGAAAATACACATTTGCGCTTAGGGTGCTTTGTGTTAACCATGGGTTGCGTCTCGACCTCGATCGACGGCCGCGCCGCCGGTGCCGGTGGCAACGATGACGGAGCGTGTACCTGATCCTCCTCCGTGGTTTGTACACTATCGCTTTTGTCTGCAAGAGCAGGTGCACGGGCTAAGGAATGTCGAGTGCTGCTGGTCGGCAGAAGCTGATCTATATGGCGAGAAATCTCTTTTCCATCATCAAGTCGCACTTTGTACGTAAGAGGCGCAGACCGTTCCGTGACCTCTCCATGAGACCAACGAGCATCCGAGCGTCGGTAGTCTCGCGCCAGAACTGCGGCTCCTTCCTCCACATGCCGTTCACGACCCCCATAATGTCGCGCTGCCGCCTCCTGCGCCGTTGCAACGACCTCTGCCGTGTTGGGTCGCAATGCATTTAACCTACCGCGTACCTTTCTCCCCAATAATGCTACTGCCGGAGCCACACCCGTTGTGGCTGTGTTCTACGTTTCTATATTGAAATAAAAACCGCGACAATGCTGCGTCCACGTCGACGCCACTATGAATCGCTTTCTTAATTGCTCGTTTTACTGATTTGACCGCATTCTCTGCCGCGCCATTGCCCGCCGGCCGATAGGGACTCGTGACTCTATGTTTTATCGATTTTTTTCGATAAAACATACAGTTCATACCTTCTATAATATCTAACAATATGGATTTAGTTTTGTATGTCAATCACGGAGACTTATAGCCTTAAACTGTCATAATTATAGTTTGATCATTTTGCACACCTAAACTATGCATAATAAAGGATATATTTAAATTACATTGTAATTTTCATACATAAAACTATTTTACAATGTATCTGGTTAATACCAAGTTCCCATACAAAATGAATGGTTTCCTTAACCCCTGTTCAGAATCGTGGAGCGTTCGGATTATAGTACACAGAATTTTAAAGGTAATTTTTATGAAAAAGGCCAAGGAGGGTGTTTGCCGACCAAATAGGAGACATCCTCAAAAAAGCTGGGATTGCCTAGTGCCGATAACCTAAGCGCTTGTATGAAGAGAATTGTGAATGTGAAGGAAACGAGGGAGTTGTGTCAGGATCGTGGCAAGTGGCGTCTATCCCTGTGAGAAAAAGTACTTTGGTATATGTACTTTGGTTGTCCTGTTTCTATGATACAAGCACTTAGTGCTTAGTATAGAAATGTAAAAAAATATTATAATAAATAAAAAATAAGGGAAAAATTGTGTGATGTCTTACCCTTGTCTTAAGTCTGAGTATCTCCTTCTTAGTCAAGCAGTCAGCCTTCGCAATAACGGGAACAATATTAACTTTGTTATGCAATTGCTTCATGAATTCAATGTCAAGTGGTTTCAATCTACAAATAAATAACAATTTTATACAAAAATAACAATAAAAAAAGTAAATAACAATTTTACACATTTAAACAATTATACAAATGAATAACAATTCAAATAAATAACCATTTAACTAATAAATAAAAATTATATAAATGAATAACAATTTTACACATAAATAACAATTATACAAATGAATATCATAGTCAAATTTTTTTAAAGTTTGTAATATCTAATTATTAAATATATTTATATCTGTAATTCTATATTGAATGTATATCTCTACAAGAATTCCACATACCCATGTCCGAATGGTGATATGAAATAGAAACAGCAATGTATGCGATTGTCGACGATGTTACGCCGATTAAGACCGCTCTCGTCACGCAGAAACCTCTCGAATTGCTCGTCAATGTATTGGATTATGGACTGAAATAATAAAAAAATATTATATACTGAAACCAAACAACTACATAATTGATCCTCAGCGGTCCACGGGAGGCTTGACGGAGATCTATGTGGGCGTGACAAAAAAATTGAGGTTCACAATTCGTACTAATCAATGATTTACTATTAGAATAATAATAGAGCGGGCTGTTGACTAACTTCATTGATTTAAAGGTGTCTTTTTCTTGACGGTCCGCAAAGAAAAAGAAACCATACTAAAGTGAAGTTAGTTGGAGAGTTAGACGTCACGAAATGGCGCCGATCCCGTCCTATTCTTATTTTAATCGCATTATACTGTTATGGGTTAGTTTATGTACGGTCTCATCACCGTGCATTGTTTTTTGTACATGCGGCAACCTACTTTAGCCGTGTGTGTTTATTACCAACATTATATGTAAAAGAGGAGCGCGTGACTAACTGCCGAACATAGCACACGCCAAGAGAGATTCGCCCTTAATTATTTTTAATTTAACTATAAATAAACTTGGCATAACTATAAACAACTTCGCGAGTCTTTCTTGTTCACCACGTACCTCCACCAACTTCACATTAACATACAAGTGTACAATCTAACTGGACTGTACAGTTTACATTAGTCTTATTATCTATATTATTGTTTCTCCATAAATGGTATGAAACATAAAAAATTGAGATATTTTTTAAAAGAGGATGCAGTTGCGAGGCAGTTAGTACATACATAATTGAAAATTTTATGCAGCTTACTATCGCGTTTTTTTTTTATATGTTTATAAAATTTCAATGCGGCGATAGTAAGCCGCATGAAATTTGTGCGAAATCTAAGAAGATATGTAGGAAAATCATTCAACAAACCTTGAAGCAGTCAGTATTATTAATAGCATCACCATATCCAGGCGTGTCAACAACAGTTAACCTCAACTTGACTCCCCTCTCTTCTATTTCAACAGTAGAAGCATCAAGTTTCACTATTTGATTGGTTTTCTCTGCAAAAAGAATATCATTGTAAATTATTTAGTGTTATGCTTAATTTTTTTATTAGGACTCGACATATGACAGTACCCTGCCTAATGTTAAGCTGGAGTGTGGTCCATGAATGGATGTCATTGCTACTACAATTTAATAACTGTAAGTAGTGTAACGACCGCTACATGCTACCACTAGATGGCGTTGCATGTGTCCAATATCTCGCAAACGATTTACCGACAAAGTAATCAGTATGAATATACGCTCCAACGAGGAGACGTCACCGGCTAAGTTGAGCCCAGTACGCAACACGCGTACTGTAGGAGATCTCCTTTCCTTTTCTAACATGCAGAATAATGCTCAGCTAAAGTAGCAATCACTTTGCCGGAATACTTGAAACCGGCAACTTACAAGCTGATCCCAAAACGCAACCAAATCACTTCATGGTCTGTATACTTGTAAGTGATGGTACTACCCCAGATCGGCAAACTAGGTACCACTGCCTACCACTCTTTTAACTATAGTTTTATTCAATGACTAGCGACAATATGTGGTATCTGTCATAAACTATTGTAGTCATGTCACAACAATAAAAAAGTGCAACTCACCAATAGCATCCGGAATAACCCTCTCCGGATACAAATCAGTCAAGAACAATGAATTGACAAGTGTGGACTTTCCCAGGCCACTCTCACCAACAACCATGAGTGTGAACTCAAAGCCTTTCTTCACAGACTTCCGATGCACCTGGTTTGGCAGGTTTGCAAAGCCTACGTATCCGGGAGTTTCCAGGTTGGAGAACTGTCAACAAGATAACATTTTATTACTAAGAACAAAATCTATATATTGTCATGGTGTAGTGGCAATCATAGTATAGTGGCAGTGTAATGGTTACGCAAACCGAGATTACAGGTTCAAAACCACTTGCCGGAACCAATATATTTTTGATATATCTACTTTGGTTGTCCTATTTCTATGATACAAGCACTTTAGTTGCTTAGTATAGAAATGTAAAAAAAAATCTGATTATAATCAATCAAATTGTCACGCCTTTTTCCCACAGGAATAGGCAGAGACAATGGAGCGCCACTTGCCACAACTCCCTCGCTTCCACAATTCTCTTCATACAAGCTCTATTATTATAATGAAGTTAAACAATTTCTTAGCATCCATGAATTCTCCATGGGAATGCCAGGCTCAGCGCGTGGTAGGCAGCAAAGTAAAGGCAGCATTCCAGACTTGTGACCGAAAATAAGATTTTGTGGAATGGTTTTGATTTTTTATTGCGGTGGGACTGTGACTTGCTGATGCAAGGGAAGACGACGTGACTGATGTCTGCCTTATTTACTTTAGCTACTAAGGGAAGGCAGAGTCAAAGCAGGATGACTAAAATCCTGCTAGAATGGACCCTAATCAAAGGTTTGTATGAGGAGAATTGTGGATGTGAGGCTGATACAAAATGGTGCTCCGTTGTTCCTGTTTAACACTATAGGAATTGAAGAGTAAATAATTATTAAATGAAACTAATAGACATCTGATAAAGAAACCGAAGAGGACTTCAAGTGCGGAAACGAGCCCGCAAATAACTACAACTACAACTAGACATCTGATATATGTTTCAGCAAAGATCCTCCAAATTGATAAAATAAAAATGTATATAGTATGAAGCTATTTAGCAATACAGTATTCAAGTTTTGAATCATTGTATAATATAAAGTATAAATGTTATTAATCTCCAAACTGTTTTGGATTACATTCCTGTATTTATTATATTTCACCTACTCAATTAATAAACATTTTAAAAGTATTTAAAAACAAGAACAAACTCAAAGAAAAACAAACATTTTAATGATAATTAGTTCTACAATGTCATTTAAATTGTTTTATAAATAACGCCATCATTAGTACTCTAAATACACACATAGAATGATAAAAATGCTATACGTGCAGTGACATACATAGTTAAAAGCACTAACAGTAAATATTAATTTCACGCAAACTATGCGTCATGCGATATTAGAATAAAAGTTACATTGAAAGAATGTAGCGTTTTAATTAACAAGCTAACATGATCAATAATATATTTAAAGTATCCTCCATTAATAATTATTAAATACCTATATGCCAGCAAACATGTCCTTTAAATATATTTAATTTAACTTACATTTTTCCCGGAGTCGGTCGACATCTTTTATTAATCAGCGCTATTCGGTTTAATCAGACTGTTAGAATATTACTTTATGAGATCGTTCGTCAGTAATAGATGTGCGTCTTTTATTCTTTTTGTTGTGGCGAATAACAAATAAAACAACTTTAAACACTATAGCAGGAGAAACGAAAATAAATCAAAGTGAAAAGCCACTGCCCCCAACGACAGTTTAATTTTTATAATTTTTTGGACTTAGATACAAGTCTTTCAGCCAAGTATTCTTTTGTGATATTATTTATCTTTAACCTTCAGTGGATATATAAGTTGTTAAGTAATTGAAATAATACGCGGTTCTAAAAACGCGTTTCCACCAATTTAAGTTAAACAAATTCGCTCAGGGCCGGTATCAAATTGAAGACCGATAGATGACGAAGATGCAAGGGATGCTGTTATGTACTTACGTTATGAGATACAGTTTTAAATGTAGGTGAATGGCCAATTTGTCATAACATTTCCGTGTTTAAGTAGATAAATCCTAATATATTTATCCACTGAATCCATTTGCACTAAGCTGTACGAATTTTGATACCTTTGCCTTTAATTTTATAATAACAACAATATTGACATTCCATAATTTTTTCATGGCGGATTTGTTATTATTCTGAGCGTTTACGTACCCTTTGTTGAGTAAATTCGTATATTTGTATTAGTAATTTGTGATGGCAGTCGTTGAGGCTGAATTATTAAGTGATAGTGAAGATGAGGCGAACAAGATCGAAGTCGTAGTGGAAGAGGGCGATTCGTGGGACGAGGATTCAGAGGTATGCCAGCCGCAACATTTATAATTATTTAAAAAGGTTTTCTTCTAACTATACAAAGTATAAACTAAAAATGCTATAAATATAAGATTATCTAAGTTAAAATATATTTTACTGAATATGAGTTTATTAAGTAATTTTAAGTGCAATGTTAGGCTTTAGAGACATAACCATAAAAGTTTTCAATTAGTATTTTAAGTTTATAAATTAAATATCTTTAATGAAACAAATGGCTAAAATTGATACTCTAAATGTATATATTTTTTCATATAGTAAACCTAATGAAGCGCCATTTCCACGAACTCTCATACTTCCTTCAAGCATCTACAATTCTTTTCATACACTTTATGGTTACGGGCACTGCAATACTTTATTTTATATGAGTCAGTTCATGGCTTCCCCAGTCGCCGTCGCTATTGCCCTGATCGCGCTACACACGCGACAACGTGCAGAGCGGCAGGGACAATCTAGGGACCAAGGACAAAGTTTTTTGTGGCTTGCAAGGTTTAACTTTTTTTTCCGCCAGGATGAAGAGGCCATGGAGTTAAAGATAAAGGAATTAGAGTGTAATATACAGGAGAATGCATATAATTACAAAGATCATGCAGACTTGTTGGAGTTATTACTGTAAGTTGCTTATATTATTAATAATTACATATATTTAACTATACAGATATAGTTCCCGGCAGATAAAAAGAGTGCTATCTTTTGAGCAGTGGAAGCAATCTATACAGTCCGCCTATCTATACAGTTGTGCACGTTTTTTTTACACATACGTAAAAGTAAGTAGTTAACAAAATAAGTTACTGCAATGCCAGCACTCTTTTTATCTGCCAGGTGATCTGTATGTGAGAACAATCACTTCAAGTGTGATGACTGTAAGGTGATTCAGTCGTATTTTAGGATCATAGATGCAACTGCTACATTGAGTTATTTATTGTACAGTCATCATCTTTTATGGATTGCTTCCCAACTTAATAGAACCGACTGCCCAGATACGAACTCCAAATATGGCACATTGAATATCAGCCAAACATAGCGGGTACATGTCACTAGCTATGATTGGCTGAGATAATTTTGCATAGACATAGGCAGTTCATCATTATCAGATGACGTCCATCTCTTTTTTTTTATCTTTTTTTTATTGTGACTCGACATATGACAGCACCTCGCTTGATGTTAAGCTGAAGTGTGGTCCATGAATGAATGTCACTGCTACTACAACTCAATAACTGTGAGCAGCAATCACATCCACTATGCCGGCCTAGTTGGAACCGGCAACTTACAAGCTGATCCCGAAACGTGACCAAATCACTTCACGGTCTGTATACTTGTAAGTGGTGGTACTACCCCGGATCGGCAGACTGGGTACCACTGCCTACCACTCTTTTATAACCAGACCCGAAGCAAATATCCATCTCTTTTTTTTATTAACAAATATTTGCTATATTTAATACTATTAAATATTACAAATAAAAGCTATGAAACAAATATTTGCTCCGACCGGGGATCGAACCCGGGACTTTACGCGCAACAAACCAGTCGCTAAGCCGTTCGTCCACGCCTGTCGTCAAAAACATCTCTAAACATAGCACGCTTTTATTGCCCATGTAAGCCTTCATGTTTGTTGACAGCAATTCAAGCAACATCGAAAAATACCGTGAGGCATTCAAACGTTTGCAAGCAACACTATTGGTTGAGCCGCAAGATTGGATGACCAGGTTAAACACGGAGCGTTCACTGGCATTGCCGGAGAATGCGTCTGACATTACACAGCTGTTCGAGGAAGCCTGCATTGATTGTCACTGTAAGCCATTTTATTTATTTATACGGCGTTCTCACGAGGCTAATTTAGTTGATCAATATTTATCTCATGACAAAAAAATGAAAGTGAATATTGACTGTAGTGTCTCACTGTACAATAATAATTGACTTAGTTATTAGCGGGCTCGTTTCTGCACTTGAAGTCCTCTTCGGTATCTTTGTGCGTTCTTCAACGGTTCTCCTTCAGCGGAGCCACCCGATCTCCTCCAGGAAGGTCAGGAGACCCTTCTCGTTCCTGCAGACCTCCGGAAGCATCCTCGTGTTGCCAAGGAACTTTTGTCTTGCATCTGCTACTGCTGTGCTCCTGCAACTCAAGAGCACATGAACAAACAAGTTTAGACAAGTTGATTCGCTTTCAACTATTCATTGAATCAATAAAAGCTGAAAGGTATTTAACCAATATGTTGTTTTGTTGAACCAATATTTATTGCTTCAACTTGTAAAACGTCTGTTCATTCGGTTCAAACAAAGGGGACTACCTGAAATGTTAAGGTTGTACATTTCAGGATTGTCTGCAGTCGGTTGTCAGTGACAGTATCCAAGGCCTTATAGGATGGGGAACGACATAGACAGATAATAGCAAATAATTTTTGTGTTCCTCCAGATCATCCAATTCTGATACACTGGGTTACGTATGTGCTGTCATTGAAGCCCTATGTGACACCGGAGAAGACACGGGAGGAGTTGAAGGAGATTATCAAGAGAGGCGGCGCTGATCCGTTCAGAGGGAAGCTCTTTTGGGAAACTGCAGCTGAGATGGAGAAAGAGATATTAAGCACCCTTACGTAAGTTATGTTCTGAGGAGCACTTTAACCTTGTTCATACCTCGTCTTTTCACACCCGTAATACCAGCTGGTCGGGGTCGATCCACATTTTATCAACCGAAATGGCAGTTGAATCAAAATAGTTCGGTGAATTGTTTCTTTGTAGAACAATCGACGAGTGGAATGCTTTACCAGCCCACGTGTTCTCTCCATCCTATAGCCTTGGATCCTTCAAGCGTTGCATGAAGAAGCACCTTTTGCCGGCATAGTAAAGACGACTGGGGCATCCGTGAAGACTTGGTTTTTGCAGTCGTCGGCACTCTTGGACCACTTCTCGCTTACCATCTTGCTTACTTACCATATAACTAATACACCAGGAACGCGCCACATGTACTTTAAAAATGTCACAATATTAATAACGAGGGGGGGGGGGGGGGGTGTAATTTCCCGAGTTCGGGTTAAAGCTTCTACCACACAGACGCGTTATTATCGGTCGATAATATCGGATGCGTTATTGCGATAACGCATCCCGCTTCCTTGCACACAACTGCGTCCTACCTATATTGCGTCGTTTTTATCGCAGCAGTGTATAACTTCGTAGCCGTCCTAATACATATTGTACTAAAAACAGATATCGCAATAACGCATCCGGTATTACGCGCCTGTGTGGTAGAGGCTTAAAAGAGTTCCTGGTATACTATGTGCTTTCAGTGAATCAGATGAGCAGTTCACAGAGCAAGCTGAAAGAGTGCTTTACTATTTAGAGGAGATTGTCTGTAGGCCAATCTTGAATGGCGACGCGAATTGGAAGGAATTTGAGGAACTGGCACTCAAGATTAAGGACAAAGAATATGTTGACAAGGTATGTGTAGGACTTTTTTTTAAGACGTCGACTTGCTTGATGCTTATTAAGTTAAAGTTCAAGAGCGTCGACGACTGAAATACCTTATCAGTTTTTGTTTGCTTCAGTCACCTCCGCTATGCCTAAAAAGAAATCGATTTAGAAATGGCGACTGTGGTGTAGTGGCAGTGCAATGGTTACGCAAACCGAGGTTCAAAACCACTCGCCGGTACCAATGTATTTTTTATATATATGTACTTTGGTTGTCCTGTTTCTATGATACCAGCACTTTAGTAGCTTAATATAGAAATATTTTTTATATTGTTAATTTTCAATTGTAAATGTGAGAGAAGCGAGGGAGTTGTGTCAGGATCGTAGCAAGTAGCTCCATTATCTCTGCCTATCCCTGTGGGTAAAAGGCGTGACAATTTGATTGATTGTTTGTTTTATTTGACAGGTAAAGCAACAGCATATAATTGCCCAAGAGTTGTTACTTAAGTTGACGGAGTTTGAAGATAAACTATTAACAATGGAGTAAGTTACTTTTTTTATTGGTTTTTATTGTGACACGACATTTGACCTGATGATAAGCAAGCGGAGATCCAAGAGTGACGACGACTGAAACATCCATGTATATAATAGTATGTAATAGCATGTAATTAATAATATTATCTATATTAATAATATAAAGAGGTAAGATTTGTATTTTTGTGTGTTTGTATGTTTGTAATGAATAAACTCAAAAACTACTGTGCCGATTTCAAAAATTCTTTCACCATTGAAAAGCTACATTCTTTCTGAGTAACATAGGCTATATTGGATTTTCAAAAAGTTTAGGGTTCCGCACGAAATCTCGAATAATGTAACCTAAGGTGTAAAAAAATAGTCATAATTTTTTTACATCGCGTACGCTGCGAAAACTATTGACGATAGAACAAAATAATGGTCTACCATTTTAAAGAACACATTGAAATTAACAAAAAAGTTCTTGATAAGTTATCAATGATAACATATATATAACTATAATAGTTTCTTTACTATAACTACATTTTCATGTTACAAAATAGTAAAACTGATTATTTAACAATTATGCGTGCGATGTATTTTGACCTGGGCAACGCCAAGTTACGCAGCTAGCTATTAATAATATTATTAACGACTACTACTTACAGTTATTGCACTGAAGTAGCAGTCACCAGGCGGGTGCTGTCATATGTCTTGTCACAATAAATAAATAAAAAATCCTCACGCAACTACCTCGCTCTGTGGTTATGCGCCCTAGGCCACCTAGCTTTCTTGAGAACGTCTCCGATTTGATTGGAAAACCCCCCTGAGTCTGAGCCTTTATTAACGCATCCATTCACATCAGATTTATAAAACAATTGTGAATGTGAGGAAAGCTAGTTAGTTGCGTCAGGATCGTGGCAAGTGGCGCTCAATTGTCTCTGTCAATCCCTGTGGGAAATAGTCGTTACAATTTGATTGATTGATTAAATGAAACAACAATAATGAAACATGTTTTTTTCCCCAGGACAAGTGACAAGAATGCTCTGTTAGAAGTTTACAGGGAGTATATTGAGAAGGTGATCAATTTGGAGAAGAAGGATGCAAGATATGCAGAATGTGATATTGATAATATATTGAAGGTAAGGCGCGTAGTTTCTTTGTAGAATAATCGACAAGGTGGTCTGATTTACCTACCCATGTGAATTAAACTAATTTTATGCAGCTTACTATCGTGTTTATTCTGATTATTGATTCAACATTTCTTTACTACGCTTTTATTAGCTTGACTTGTATGTATGTAACTATGTAATGGAATCTTTCGAATTAATTTTCACCCACTTTTAGAGGTCTAGATAATATGAAAATTAGTACACGTATTAAAACCCGATGACAACACAATCATTTAAATAAACAATTTTTTGGCCGGCATAGTGAGGGCGACTGAGGCAACCGTGAAGTGACTCGGTTTTTTCAGTCGTCGGCATTCTTGGACTTTCTCTTACCATTATATTATTATCTGCAGTGATCGTGGCCGATAATAACCAAAAATAAACGCGATAGTAAGCCGCATAAAAGGACATCATTCATTTTGTATGGGGACTTGGGCTTAATTGTATTAACAGTTGCATATACATTTAAAAATAGTTTAATGTACAAAGATTACAATGTAATTGGAATATATCTTTTATTATGCATAGTTTAGGTGTGCAAATCTATAATTATGACAGTTCAAAGCAGAACTGTTAATATGGCGTGTCTTTGTGACAGACGATACAAAATCCATATCTTATTTTTCGAATAACTCAATTGCACAGCAATTAAAAGCAATATTGTTATTAGTTTTATCAATACAAGTATCAAAACTACCATTTATATATTTTTTCATCATTGGACATTACAAAAGTAGTACATAGAAGCCCAAAATGAATGATGGCCTTTGTTTAAGTCAATAATCAAGGTTCGCGCAAAATCTAAAAAAAAATCTACATACCCATGTGTTTTCTCTATCCTATACCGGGTTGCCTCAGTCACCGTCACTATGTTTTTTTTACGTTTCGCTTAAAAGATCTAATTATAGGATAGAAAAAACATTTAAAGAGTGGTAGGCAGTGGTACCCAGTCTGCCGATCCGGGGTAGTACCACCACTTACAAGTATACAGACCGTGAAGTGATTTAGTCGCGTTTCGGAATCGGCTTGTAAGTTGGCAGTTCCAACTAGGCCGGCATAGTGAATGTGATTGCTACTTACAGTTATTGAATTGTAGGAGCAGTGACATTCATTCATGGACCACACTTCGGCTTAACATTAAGCGGGGTGCTGTCATATGTCGAGTCAAAAAAACTGGACGTCTGCTGGCTGATGATGACTCCAGCTTAACGTCAGACCAATACACTACAACTTTCTTCTTCTTGCAGATCCTTTACGACAGAGCGACATTCGAATGCTTAGGGGCGAATGACATGAATGATGTGTTCAGAGCCTATTTGAGGTTTGGTCAGAAGAGGTGCTCACTGTCCTCGCAAATTAGGATAGTTGACATTTGCATAAGGAGGAGACCAGCCATTGCTGATGGGTGGGTTGCCAAGATACAACTGTGGGACGATATGGGGAAGTCCGCTGATGAGGTATGAATTCATTTAGTTTTGGATAATTTACAGTTAAGAGTGGTAGGCAGTGCTTAAGAATGGTAGGCAGTGGTACCCAGTCTGCCGATCTGGGGTAGTACCACCACTTACAAGAATACAGATTTGGTCAGGTTGCGGGATCAGCTTATTAGTTGCCAGTTCCAACTAGGCCGGCATACTGGATGTGATTGCTACTTGTAGTAGCACTTGTCCCCATTCATAGGCCACACTCCAGTATACCATCAGGCAGGGTGCTGTCATGAAAATAAAACGGGTTGCACTCCGGGAGTGCCGGCAGAAGTGAAATCTTGAATATTAACGTTGTGCATTTTTGATATTTTGGAATGGTTAGAGAATTATTTTGCACGAATTAATTATCAGTATAAAAGTACTATCTTTTATGTGGTTAAAATATAATATTCATTTATTGCGCTATCATACACAAACATGACAATTTATATTACATTAAAAATGTAACAATTCATAAACAGCAGGCGCAGGCGTACATTTTTGCCGCGAGGTAAAAAAAGAGGGAGATACTTGCTCCCCTACGCCGCGCCGTCCCTCCGTCTTACTAATTTTCGATCAGGTCACGTGTCTTGACGCGTGTTTAAATTTTTTTACCCACCACAAAAAGTGCACAACGCTGCCAAAGAATTTTCACTTGACAAATTGTCGATGGCAGCGGTCGTCTCCACAAATGGATCGCACTTTAGTTTAAACACGTTTCAGATGCGCCTCGTAATAGAGCAGGCTTTAAATCAGGATCTGGAGACATACAAGGATGCGGAGAGTATATGGATGGAGTATCTGACTTATATAAGACGCAGAACTGATCCTAGCAATGCAGACAATGTAGAGAGTCTGAGGAAGCATTTTAGGAATGCGTGGGAGTCGCTCACGTTTGTAAGTTATATTAATAATAGGTATAGTAGGGGAACGAGTTAAAGGAACGCGCGAGGAATGCGGTTGTGACGTCATGGTCACGTGTCTATTATGAATAGTGAAGTAACATGCAAAATGTCGATAACAATAAACATACACTTTCCTTAAAATGCAAATAGATTTAGTTATTAAAAATTATAAATGTGTATTAAATTGAAGTATAAACATTAGACAGCAACAATTTTTATAGAAATATATATTAATTTAATTTTGAGAATAGTGACTGCATGTTTTTTTCTTTTTCACACATTTTAATCACGTTTCTAATAATGGTTCTAGCCTGAATACGGATGACGACCCTCTTTTATTCTATTAACTCACTAAATTTTCAATAATCAAACAAAGAAAATATGGACACGTTTTTATCGATATTAAATGACATCGCCGAGCTATGAGCGTCACTAAAAGCGGCCACTAAGATACGGGTGGTGGTCGTCTCACGCCCCACCGCACCTCAGCTCCCGAATTCATTTAGCTCGTTTCCCAACTATACACATAATAAGTTTTAGCCAATTAAAACTTAAAAGTACAACTGTATGGCTTCTTCGATTGCTAAAATTAGTAACATGCATACACAGTAAGATTAATAGTTTTAAATAATATATATGTATATGTATATTTTGTGTTAAAAAACAATATTTCACTCTATAATTTCCTCGAGACTAACCTTTAAAGTGGATAGTCTCTTGTTGAATAGGCGACCGTAGTTTAGTGGTAGTGCAATGGTCACGTGAAGTAATACTAATGTAATATCAATCAATCAAATTGTCACAATTGCCAAGATCCTGACACAACTCCCTCGCTTCCTTCACATTCACAATTCTCTTCATATGGTTATGGGCACTAGGCAATCCAGCTTTCTTGAGGATGTCTCTGATTTGGTCGGCAAACACTCTCCTGGGCCTGCCTCGTTTAACGCATCCATTCACATGAAATTTATAAAATAAATTTATTTACTATGTAATACTATTTAATTACACTAAAATCGACAATAAAATCAAAACATTAGCATATTTTTTATTAACAAATACAATATACATACATTGTTGTAATTTTAAATGTATTTTTATTCACAGACATGGGAGGACGAGGGTTCAGATTGCCGCATACCCTTATTCTGGGCAAGGCTTGAGTATAAAGTATTTGGTAATCCTAAGCAAGGGAAGGAGTTATTTGAGGAAATGTTCAGTGAGTATATTTTTTAAATTGTAAATCGACATATAACAGAACCTCGCGTGATGTTAAGCTGAAGTGCGGTCCATGAATAGAGGCGACTGCTTCTACAGTTAATAACTGCAAAGAGCAGTCACATCCACTATGCCAGCCTAGTTGGAACCGGCAACTTACAAGCTGATCCGAAGCTCGACTAAGTCTTTTACGTTCTATTTACTAGTAAGTGGTGGTACTACCCCGTATTGGCAGACTAGCACCACTGCCTACCACTCTTTGACAACTAATCCTGGACTAATATTGTGTAATTCAATCTAATTTTTAAATATTACAAAAAAAAGTTATGAACGCGACCGTGGTGTAGTGGCGGTGCAATGGTTACGCAAACCGAGAGCACGAGTTCGAAACCACCCACCGGTACCAATGTATCTTTAATATATGTACTTTGGTTGTCCTGTTTCTATGATACAAGCACTTTAGTAGCTTAGTATAGAAATGTAAAAAAAAATATAGTTTCTATTGGGAATCGAACCCAGGACTACGCGTAACGAACTGGTGTGCTGACCAATTCGCCACGCCTGTCGTCAAAATAATTCACTAGGTTTTGTTTTCTCTAGGCTATGGTACAAACAAAACAATGTCAAAGTACTGGGAGTCTCTGATACGTTTAGAGACGTCCGTGGAGGCGCATTCGAAGAACAAACTGAGAGACCTCTATCGGCGGGCTGTGAAGTTCATTGAGGACTATCCCCCCACTGTTTGTGACCAGTGGATTGAATTTGAAAGAGATTATGGCACATTGACTCAGTTGCAGGATGCTGTTGGCGTGTGCGAGGTATGTATTTTTATTAATTGTGACACATTTGACCTCGACCCGCATGATGATAAGCATGAGGAGGTCCAAGAGTGACGACGGCTGAAATAACCGAGTTAGTTTACGGCTGTCTCACTCGCTGTCACTATGCCGCTCAAAAGTGCTTCTTCACGTATCGCTTGAAGGTTGTAGGAGGGAGAGAACACATGGGCTGAGAAAGAAAGAAAAGACGCACCGAACTTTTTAGTTCGACTGCCGATTAGGTCGACAATGGACGGGGATACTTCTGAGACCTGTGCGGGTATTACGGGTGTGAAAAGACGAGGTAGGAACAAGGCTAAGGAGCTCCTCAGAACATTTTCCGTGGTATAGGCGATGAAGGATGTTTATATATTAATACTTAATACGGCGTTCTCACCGAAGCGAGACAGAAGTCGGATGCGAGGACGCTTCCGGAGGTCTGCAGGAACGAGAAGGGTCTCCTGGCCTTCCTGGAGGAGATCGGGTGCTCCGCTGAAGGAGAACCGTTGCAGAACGTACAATGAAACCGAAAAGGAATTCTAGTGCGGAAACGAGCCCGCAAATAACTACAACTACTACAGCGTTCTCACGAGGCGAATTTAATTGTTACATATTTATCGTTCAATAAAAAATTGAAAGCAAATATTGACTGTAGCGTTCTCACGGTTCAATAATAATCGACCTAATATTACACTTGTCATTACACTATCGGCCCTGTAGCATGTTTCTCGTGGCTGCAGACGCCATATTTTACATTTTATTTTACAAACAAATAAAAAACTAGTGACAGAGGACTTTTTTTTTATTGTGACTCGACATATGACAGCACCCCGCTTGATGTTAAGCTGAAGTGTGGTCCATGAGTGAATGTCACTGCTACTACAATTCAACAACTGTGAGTAGCAATCACATCCACTATGCCGGCCTAGATGGAACCGGCAACTTACAAGCTAATCACGAAACGTGACCAAATCACTTCACGGTCTGTATACTTGTAAGTGGTGGTACTACAATAAATACTCAATTTAGCTGATTGACTGACTAATTGGACTGATTATTGAATGCGAGTTGAACAAACAAGTTCAGACGAGTCAATTTGCCTCGTGTGAACGCCGTGTAAGCAGATAAATAGAAGGCAGTGGCGTACCACCACTTACAAGTACACAGACCGTGAAGTGACTTAGTCGCGTTTCGGTATCAGGTTGTAATTTGCCGGCATAGTGAACTTGAATGCTACTTACAGTTATTGAATTGTAGTAGCAGTGACATCCATTCATTGACTGCACTTCTGTCTAACATCTGGCGGAATGTTAACGTATTTATTAGTAAGCCATATTAAGGCGGCCGTGGTGTAGTGGCAGTGCAATGGCTGCGTAAGCCGAGTGGCACAGGTTCGAAACCACTCACCGGTACCAATGTATTATTGATACGTATTTTGGTTGTCCTGTTTCTATGATACAAGCACTTTAATAGCAATAAATAATAAAAAATGGTGACCGTTCTCTAGTGGTAATGTAATGATTCGGCAAACTACGATCTCAGTGTCACAACCACTTCGCCTTAAATTTTGACCTCGACCTGCCTGATGATAAGTCTCAGTTCGCGTCTACTTTAGTCACTATGCCGGTCAGAGGTGCTCTTTAAGGCGAACATGAGGGGCTAGTAGTCTTTGTAGTCTTTGTAGTCTTTAGCGGGCTCGTTTCCGCACTTGAAGTCCTCTTCGGTATCTTTGTGCGTTCTTCAACTGTTCTCCCTCAATGGAGCCACCCGATCTCCTCCAGGAAGGCCAGGAGACCCTTCTCGTTCCTGCAGACCTCCGGAAGCGTCCTCGCGTTGCCAAGGAACTTCTGTCTTGCTTCTGCTAAGGCTGTGCTCCTGCAACTCAAGAGCACATGTGCAGCTGTCTCCTCCTCATTCAGACATCCCCTACAAAGGGGGCTGTCCGATATGTTGAGGTTGTACAGGTGCTTATTAAAACCACAATGCCCCGTTATAACACCTACCAAAGTGCGGAGCTTGGCTCTGCTAAGGTCTAGCAGACGTCCAGTCAAGCGTCTGTCGATATGAGGGAGAGCTTCCCTGGACTGTCTGCAATCCGTTGTTTGCGACCATGCGTCTTCATGTTGGTTACCTGTTCTTTGGCGCAGCCAGCTGCGTAGGAATTGGAATGGTAGGGGCACAATAGGTCCCGGTCCCATCGGTTGACAGGACGATCCCTTCCTGGCCAGCTCGTGCGCCGCGTCATTGCGGGCGGCTAGTAGTAGTTATGTTGTAGTTCTTACTTCGATTCCGCACTTGAAGTCCTCTTCGGTTTCTTTGTGCGTTCTTCAACGGTTCTCCTTCAGCGGAGCCACCCGATCTCCTCCAGGAAGGCCAGGAGACCCTTCTCATTCTTGCAGACCTCCGGAAGCGTCCTCGCTTTGCCAAGAAACTTCTGTCTTGCTTCTGCTACTGCTGTGCTCCTGCAACTCAAGAGCACATGTGCAGCTGTCTCCTCCTTATTCAGAGATCCCCTACTGTTATGTCTGGTGATATGATAAATAAAACAAGCGTGTAGTATGCTTCATGGCTTGTATTCGACTGCCGACGCGGACGCAGCCGCTATGCTTGTTGACTCGTACTTCTTCAACTACCCACATAATAACACCTACAAAGGGGGCTGTCTGATATGTTGAAGTTGTACAGGTGCTTATTAAAACCACAATGCCCCATGCCCCGTTATGACACCTACCAAAGTGCGGAGCTTGGCTCTGCTAAGGTCTAGCAGACGTCCAGTCAAGCGTCTGTCAATATGAGGGAGAGCTTCCCTGGACTGTCTGCAATCCGTTGTTCGCGACCATGCGTCTTCATGCTGGTTGCCTGTTCTTTGGCGCAGCCAACTGCGCAGGAATTGCATTAAGTAAAGCATTGCTAAGAACAGGATTCTTAATTAGTATAACTCTTTTTTATAGGATAAAGTAAAGGCATGGCGTGCAAACTACGAAGCCCAGCGCCGCAACATGCAAGGGAATCAGAACAGTAACAAAAAGGCAGCGTTCAAAAAGAAGAATCAACCAAAGAAGAGGAAATTCGAAGATGGAGACGAGAAGAATAATAAAAGAAAGAAAGAGAATGATGCTAAACCAAAAGAAGTCGATAAGAAGATAAAAGAGACAAAAGAGAATAAGAAAGGACTGAAGAGAGTTCATGAAGAGAATGATAATAAAGGTAAATCTGTTTTACTTTTTATTTACATTTCTAAACTAAGCTACTAAAGTGCTCGTATCATAGAAACAGGCCAACCAAAGATACACTGGAACCCCGGCAAGTGGTTTTGAACTCGTGCTCTCGGTTTGCGTAACCATTACACTGCCACTACACCACGGTCGCCTTATAAGTATACTTTAAAAGTTTGATTGTGTTTCGACATATGACAGTACCCCGCTTGATGTTAAGCTGGATTGTGGTCCATGAATTGCGATAACTGATACTTTTAGTTCAATAACTGTAAGTAGCAGTCACCTCCACTATGTCGGCCTAGTTGGAACTGGCAATTTACAAGCTGATCCCAAAACGCGACTAAGTCACTTTGCGGTTTGTACACTTGGTGGTACTGTAAAACCAATATAACTATAGGAAACAGTTCCTAGGCCTCTGAGGGTTACAGTACTACCCCGGATCAGCAGACTGGGCACCACTGCCTACCACTCTTTGACTACCAGACCCTAATCTAGTATCTGCGCTTTTTTATTTATTAACATATATTTGAAATATTTAATCAAATTAATAAATATTACAAATAAAAGTTATGAAACAAATATTTGCTCCGACCGGGAATCAAACCCGGGACTTCCCCTATGCACCACTACGCCTCGCGTGTCGTCAAAAATATTAAATTATGTATTTAATATAGAATTATCAACGAAGCGTGCTAAATCCGAAGAGCCACAAGAGAGTAGTGAACCAGCAACACGTGAGAACTGCACCTTATTCGTCAGTAATTTGGAATTCAAGTTAGTATTTAATATATAGTATAACTTTTTTTTTATTGTGACTCGACATATGACAGCACACCGCTTGATGTTAAGCCGAAGTGTGGTCCATGAATGGATGTCACTGCCACTACAATTTAATAACTGTGAGTAGCATTCACATCCACTATGCCGACCAAGTTGGAACCGGCTACTTACAAGCTGATCCCGAAACGCGACCAAATCACTTCACGGTCTGTATACTCGTAAGTGGTGGTACTACCCTAGATCGGCAGACTGGGTACCACTGCCTACCACTATTTGAACCCGTGCTCTCGGTTTGCGTAACCATTGCACTGCTATTACACCACGGTCGCCTTAACAGCTTTGTGTTATTATTTCAGAGTGGACGAGGAGAAATTAAGAGAGAAACTCAGTGAGTTTGGTGATATAGTGTCTATGAGGGTGAGGGCTGGTGTTAAGGCATTCGGAGGCTCCATATGTTATTGCCAGTATAAGACTGTTGTAAGTATTTTAACCTTTAGCGATTGATGTCCCTGGTTCGATTCCCGGTCAGAGCAAATATTTCTTTCATAGCTTAGCTTGGTTAATGAAAAAAGAGATGGATATTTGCTCCGGGTACTATCAAAGAGTAGTAGGCAGTGGTACCCAGTCTGCCGATCCGGGGTAGTACCACCACTTACAAGTATACAGACCGTGAAGTGATTTGGTCGAGTTTCGAGATCAGCTTGTAAGTTGCCGGTTCCAACTGGTCGGTTTAAATTGTAGTAGCAGTGACATCCATTCATGAACCGCTCTCCAGCTTAACATCAGGCGGGGTGCTGTAATATGTCGAGTCACAATAAAAAAAAATAGAAATTTGGTGTTGCCCTTTCGAAACTAGATTTCAAAACGCAAACTACAAAATCTTCATTTTTATAGTTTTTTTTACTGTTACTCGACTTGATGGTAATGTATGTAAGGTACATACATACTTGATGGTAAGGTAAAAGGAGATCCAAGGATGCCAACGACTGAAAAACCGAGACAATTTACTATGCTTGTCAAAGGTGCTTCTTCGCTTATCGGTTGAACTATTATAAGTTATTTTTAACCGACTTCAAAAAAGGAGGGGGTTCTCAATTCGACCAGTATGTTTTTTTTTTTATGTTTGTTACCTCAAAACTTTTGACTGGTTGAACCGATTTTAATGATTCTTTTTTTATTTGATAGCTGATGCTTCCCGTTTGGTCCCATTTTAATTTGGTCCAGTTCTGATAATGGCATCCATGAGAAAATCATATAAGTCTTAAATTTTCAACATTCTAATTTATGTTTGTTGGCGGATAACTTCGTTGTTTATGAACCGATTTTGATAATTCTTTTTTTGTTGAAAAGAAGATATTTCAAAGGTGGTCCCATGATAAAGAAATCAGGGTTTAACCGACTTCAAAAAAGGAGAAGGTTTCTAAAATGACTGTATATATCTTTTTTATGTTTGTTCGCGGATAACTTCGTTGTTTATGAACCGATTTTGATGATAAGGGAATCAAAGTTTAACCGACTTCAAAAAAAGAGGAAGTTTCTCAATTCAGCCGTTTATATTCGTTGTTAATGAACCGATTATGATTATTCTTTTTTGTTGGTAAGAAGATATTTCAAAGGTGGTCCCATGATAAGAAAATCAGGGTTTGATGATGGCAGACCAGAGAAATCGAGGGGATCTTCATCGTAGGGGCGACTAGTGCGTTTGTTAAGTTTTTTTATTATGTCTAATCGTTTCCGTCTATCATTTTCCGTCTGAAGTAACCGTCTTCTCTTCATTCGAGAAGCATCTTTGCTCGGTCTAACCATCACTTAAAATCGTAAAATAAAATAATTTCTAACAAAAAAAAACCGACTTCAAATAGTAAACTAAAAAGCAAAAAATAAATTTTCTTCGCACAAAGTAATACGTATTTTCATTTAGTTAAATAGAAATGATTAAATAATTACTTTATAATTTTGGAGTTGGTGCCAAGTCAATGCTACAACAACCTTACTACTATATCAAATCACTAAGTACACACAATATTATTAAATATTCTTATAAAAATATAAGAATCGGTACCTACTAACTATCAAAGTAACTTTTTTTATATTATGTACCTAAATACTGGCTTACAAACTACTAGTAAATGAAAACGAATTATGAAAGGACACTGAATACAACTTAGACATATAGTAGCTATTTACATAACAAATGTACTCAAGATATCAATGTTGAAATAAATCAAAAGAATTTACTAAAATGAAATACTTAAAATGGAATCCAATGGCATTTAAATATGAATAACTATCCAATACTTATAACAATAGCATGAACGTATTAAATTTTAAAAAATCACAAAATCTGTTAGCAAAACCAAAACAAGGATAATAAGGAAGTACTGATAATTACCACAGAACAGATATTTCGTGATAATTACCTACTAATATTATCGTCAGTTGTTAGAAAGATTCATCTATACACAGTTATTGTTTTACTTGGCACCGACTTTAAAATTATAAAGTAATTATTTAATCATTTCTATTTAACTAAATGAAAATACGTATTACTTTGTGCGAAGAAAATTAATTTTTTGCTTTTTAGTTTACTATTTGAAGTCGTTTTTTTTTTGTTAGAAATTATTTTATTATACTTCATAGATCCACGTCACAGTGGTGGTACTACCCCGGATCGGCAGACTGGGTACCACTACCTACCACTCGTGACAACTAATTTAATTATTTAATATTATAAATAAAGGCTATGAAATAATAATTTGTTCCGACCGGGAAATGAACCCAGACTTTACAAGTAACGGACCAGTCCGCCACGCCTGTCATCAAACGTCCATAATAATAGTATTTTATCATTTTTTTTTCTTTTATTATTTTACATTTTTATACTAAGCTACTAAAGTGCTTGTATCATAGAAACAGGGCAACATAAGTACATATATCAAAGATACATTGGTACCGGTGGGTGGTCTCGAACTTGTGCTCTCGGTTTGTGTGACCATTGCACTGCCACTACACCACGGTCGCCTTATTTTACAATTCCTAATCTTTTTATATATTTCCAGTCTTCTGTGGAGAAAGCGCTGAAAAACGACCGCACTCCCTTGGACGGTAGACCGATGTTCTTCTCCAAATACAATGAGAAAAAGGGCAAGCAATTCAAATATAGCACAGGTGCTGAGAATAACAAGCTGTTCGTGAGAAACCTGCCTTATTCAGCATGCAACAAAGAAGCCTTGACACAGCTGTTTGAGAAGTATGGGGAATTGGAAGATATTAGAATCGTTACGTTTAAGTGAGTAATTTTTTTTTATTGTGACTCGACATATGACAGCACCCCGCTTGATGTTAACCCAAAGTGTGGTCCATGAATGAATGTCACTGCTACTACAATTCAATAACTGTGAGTAGCAGTCAAATCCACTATGCCGGCCTAGTTGCAACCGGCAACTTACAAGCTGATCCCGAAACTTCACGGTCTGTATACTTGTAAGTGGTGGTACTACCCCGGATCGGCAGACTGGGTACCACTGCCTACCACTCTTAACCTAAACCACCGTTAGCCTGATGTGTAGCTTAAGGGCGGTGCATGAATGAAAGTGACTGCTCATCATCATCATCAGCCAGAAGACGTCCATTGCTGAACATAGGCCTCCCCCTTTGAACGCCATTTCGAACGACAAGATGGCAGTTGCATCCATGTCGTCAGTCCACCTAGTGGGAGGCCTACCTACGCTGCGTCTTCCGATTCGTGGTCTCCACTATAGATCCTTTCTTTTCCATCAGTTTGCCACTTCAGCTTGCAGGTAACTGCTACTTACAGTTAAATAACTGCAAGTAGCAGTCACATGCACTATGCAGGCCTAGTTAGAAACAGCAATTTACAAGCCTTTTCCCCACAGGGATAGGCAGAGACAATGGAGCGCCACTTACCACGATCTTGACACAACTCCCATAAGGAGTTAGTGCCAGTGTCCATAATAGTAGAGCTTGTATGAAAAGATTTGTGGATGTGAGGGAAACGAGGGAGATATTTATTTAGAATGTTTATCATGTAAGAAGATGTAGTGACAAGGATTGACAAAAGAATGCTTCAATATAAGTAGGCAAAGACGATGGTTTGGACACATGGAAAGGATGAGTAAAAGTAGTTAACGAAAGGAATTTATAAATATGATGTGGATGGATGCGTTAAACGAGACAGACCCAGAAGGGTGATTTCAAACAAATCGGAGACATCTTTAGCAAAGTTGGTTTGCCTAGTGCCCATAACCATAGAGCTTGTATGAAGAGAATTGTGAATGTGAGGGAAGCGAGGAAGTTGTGTCAGGATCTTGGCAAGTGGCGTTCCATTGTCGTTTGATTTCTTTTTTATTTTATTTCACAGAGATGGAAAACCGAAAGGGCTGGCGTATGTAGAATACGCGAATGAGGAGTCTGCGAAGAAAGCCTTGGAATGCGATGGACACGTGTTGGAAGAGAGGGCACTCAAAGTTGATCTGAGCAATCCACCCGCAAAGGACAATGGCGGCTCATTAGAGAGCTCACTGGGGGCGGCCAGGCGTGATAATCGAGTTGGCATGTAAGTTGGTGGACACGTTTTACTAAGCTACTAAAGCGCTTCTATCATAGAAACAGGACGACCAAAATACATATATTACAGATACATTGCTCTCGGTTTGCGTAACCATTGCACTGCCACTACACCACGGTCGACACTAAGAACCGACTTCGTTAAAGTTTTCTTTTTTAATTAATGTTTTTTTTAGTTTTGGCGGGAAACTGCAAGTGACAGGTCGTTAAATTAGTTGTAAAGCTTGTGTGTTTTTTTTTTAATATTTAAATCTTTAAAACGTGTTTCTTTGACTCCTTCCAAAGTTTTAGTAAAAGCTTTCCGACGCTTTACTAAAACCAATCATCATCTTCTTCTTCACTCCCGTGTCATGGATGAAACTCCACAGTATTTTATCTTCATCGTTCATCTACTGGAGACATAAAAATACAAACATGTAGGTTAATATGGACTAAGATTCCCAGAGTAGGAGACTAAAAAAACACCATAACCATAGAGCTTGTATGAAGAGAATTGTAAATGTGAAGGAAGCGAGGGAGTTGTGACAGGATCGTGGCAAGTGGCGCTCCATTGTCTCTGCCTACCCTTTTGGGAAAAAGGCGTGACAATTTGATTGATTTATTGAATATAAAAATATAATGTTTTTTTTTTCAATTTGCAGGCGCCGAACCCAACTTATTAATCTAATACCCACTGTAGTGCAAAGGGCAAAGGCTGCACAATCAACGTCAGTAGCAGAACAGAAACCATCGACGAGTGGACAAAAGATGTCGAATAGCGACTTTAGAAATATGCTTTTAAATAAATAATTTATGCGTATTATTAGTAATGATGTGCCGGATAGTGGCGCTGCAGGAAAAAGCACCCTTGGCCGGCATAGTGACGGCGACTGAGGCAGCCGTGAACTAAGATATGTTGAGTCTCTTTAACCTTGTTCCTACCTCGTCTTTTCACACCCGTAAAAGACGAAAACAGTCGGGGGAAGCATCCGCATTTTGTCGAACGAATCGGTAGTCGAACTAAAAAGTTTGGTGCGTCTTTTCTTTGTAGAACAATCGACACGTGGAATGCTTTGCCAGCCCATGTGTTCTCTTCCTCCTATAACCTCGGATCCTTTAAGCTATGCGTAAAGGTGCTTCTTCTGGTCGTCATAGTGCCGGCGACTGAGGCAGCCGTGAACTAACCCGGTTGTTTCGGTCGTCGGTACTTTTGGATCCCCTCTTGCTTATCATCAGGCGGGTCAAAGTCACATGTCGTGTCACAATAAAAAAAGTTTCTGTTCGATGATTGTTATTTTTTTATTTTAACTCGACATATGACAGCACCCCTCCTGATGTTAAACCGGAGTGCGGTCCGTCAATGGAGGTCACTGCTACTACAGTTAAATAACTGCAAGTAGCAATCACATCCACTACGTCGGCCCAGCTGGAACTGGCAACTTACAAGCTGATCCTGAAACGCGACTAAGTCACTTAACGGTCCGTGTGCTTGTACCGACTGAGCACCAGTGCCTACTACTATTTTTATACATCTGTGTCGAGTTACAATAAAAAATAAATATCCGGATCCGTGGATATCCGAATGAGAATAAGTTTTGTATCCGTATGTCACTGTAGCGGATATTTCGAGTATTTGAAACATTAACTTCAAGCAAAATTGTTATTGAGTTAACAATCGTAACAATAATATTAATCAAACTTTATGCGGCTTACTATCGCGTTTATTGACGACAGGCGTGGACGAACGGTTAGAGATTGGTTTGTTGCGCGTAAAGTCCCGGGTTCTATTCTCGGTCGGAGCAAATATTTGTTTCATAGTTTTTATTTGTAATATTTAAAATAATAAAAAAAAGAGATAGACATTTGCTTCGGGTCTGGTAGTACTACCACTTACAAGTACACTGATCGTGAAGTGATGTGGTCGCGTCCAACTAGGCCGGCATAGTGGATGTGTGACTGCTACTCACAACTGTAGCAGTCACACGTCCATTCTTGGACCACACTCCAGCCTAACATCAAGCGGGGTGCTGTCATATGTCGAGTCACAATAAAAAAAACTCCGTGCCACTGTCGGAATAATAAAAAAGTAAGCCGCATAGCATTATTACTCTATAATTTAGTAATGAAAGTTGGATAGAAAAATTTAAGCGTGCTCGTCCGGACATCGAACCCGTGTCATGCGTTACGGTGCGCACGTGATAATTTTCTATCTAATTTCTATTACTTTTTAATACAGTAATAATTTTAGCATTTAGTTATTTTATGTAACTGTTTGCCGAACATCCTTTGAATTGTTAAGGAAAAACCTTGACCGACACCGAACAAGGGCGACGGCAAACATAAACAGGCAAACACTAACAAACACCCACAACAAACCTATTAAGATATATATAGCCTTGTTCCTATAGTTCGGGTCACGTAAGTTGGCAAGAATTTAACGTAGTGGGGGAACGTTTACGTGTACACTGGCCGTGCAATAAAAAAGGGTCTCTTTAGATTCATAAAAAATAATAATAGTAGTTTAAATGAAAGTAAATTGACGAAAGAAATTTATAAAACTGATGTGCATGGATGCGTTAATCGAGGCAGACCCAGGATAGTGTTTTCCGACCAAGTCGGAGACAACCTCAAGAAAGCTAGGTTGCCTAGTGCCCTTAACCATAGAGCGTGTATGAAGAGAATTGTAAATGTGAAGAAAGCGAAGGAGTTGTGTCAGGATCGTTGCAGGTGGCGCGATTTAATTTAATTTAATGATTGATTTTTAAGTTTATCGCGAACAGACAGACGCGGCGGTGTACTAATATGTAGTAAAACTATTAGTATGATACGAAAACCAGTGCACCCATATGTACGCGGGAGCGAACGGAGCGTGGGTGACACGCGGGAGGCGATGATCGATTGGCCAAACAATCGCGCGCACGGAACTTTGTTACCGCATGCCCTGTGTCCCCCCAGTTCCTAAACACACGACGAATCTTACTACTCTTGCATACTTACGTGACGCGAATTATACCTCGTCTACTAGTAGCCGGGGGAAGTACCCGCACTGGTCGCCGGGGAAGTACCCGCATTCTGTTAATCCAATCGTCAGTCGGACTAAAAAGTTCGGCGCGTCAGTAAACTAAAACACCCGTTACATTTTACTGTTTACTCAGTAGCCGTCACCTTGCCGGCCCCAAGTAAGGCCTCACTTAAGGGCATAATGCTTAATTAAGGCCCAATTTCCGCTTTTATATTATATGTACCTTAGTTTATACCTATTAAAGTGTATATAAAGAAAGATGTTTTTGTTTAAAATTAATTTAAATTTCCAATTTTGTTTTTATTTTTGGTTTCTTTTTTAATTTTAGGTTATTATTATGTGTTTTATAGTATTTTCTTAGATTTTGCGCTAAAATTGATTAATGAAATAAACAAATTTTATGCGGCTTACTATCGCGTTTATTTTGGTTTACATTTTACAATATTTTATTCGACGTTTCGAGAGCTTTGCAGCCATCAGCTTTGAGTCTCTCCGTGACCACGATGGCTGCACAGCTCTCGAAACGTCGGAATAATAAAAAAATGTAAAATATAAACCAAAATAAACGCGATAGTAAGCCGCATAAAATTTGTTTAATTTATTATTAGGTGTTTTCCATGCTACATACTTTTTTTAAATTTTAATCATGCTATATGGCAGATAGCATAGTTGTAAAGGAGAGCGTCATGCCGTTTACTATCACGATCTGTTAATGGCTTGTAGTCTTGTAGTCTTTAGCGGGCTCGTTTCCGCACTTGAAGTCCTCTTCGGTATCTTTGTGCGTTCTCCAACGGTTCTCCTTCAACGGAGCCACCCGATCTCCTCCAGGAAGGCCAGGAGACCCTTCTCGTTCCTGCAGACCTCCGGAAGCGTCCTCGCGTTGCCAAGGAACTTCTGTCTCGCTTCTGCTACTGTTGTGCTCCTGCAACTCAAGAGCACATGTGCAGCTGTCTCCTCCTCATTCAGACATCCCCTACATAGGGGGCTGTCCGATATGTTGAGGTTGTACAGGTGCTTATTAAAACCGCAATGCCCCGTTATAACACCTACCAAAGTGCGGAGCTTGGCTCTGCTGAGGTCTAGCAGACGTCCAGTCAAGCGTCTGTCTATGTGAGGCAGAGCATCTCTGGACTGTCTGCAATTAATGGCTTCAAATTGTTACGCCTTTTTTCCACAGGGATAGGCAGAGACAATACAGTGCAACTTGCCACGATCCTGGCACAACTCCCTTCACATTCACAATTCTCTTCATACAAGCTCTACGGTTATGGGCACTAGGCAACTTTACAAATATTTGCTCCGACTGGGAATCAAACCCGGGACTTTATGTGTCACCAATGCGCCAAGTTTGTCATGAATATATTTTGTATGTTCTTTATACTTAATTATGTATAGTTTTATTCATATGTAAGTCAGGATAATTGTAAAGTCAGATAGTTGGCCATTTTCGATGAGATTTCTCCTAATGTTAAGAACTCACGGTGCGTTTAAGTGTCGGGCTGCGGGTGTCTGAAAATATTTCAAAACTCACAAGCCCGCAAGTATTTGCAACTGTACTGCCGCGATAAATGATCGCAAGCTGTACGATTTCAAATCGTACAGCTCTATGTAGATTGGGCAAGTTAAAACGATATTCGTCTCTCGTCGACGATTGGCAAAATAATAAAAGTTAGGCTAAATCCATCAAAATGACACTATTGATAATAATGATCAAACGTGTCGTCCCACAGACGATATTCGTCACAACGATTAATAGTCTCGTTTTATTGGATTTAGCATAGCTTTTATTATTTTGACAATCGCCGACGAGAGACGATAATCGTTTTAACTCGCCCAAGCCAACCGCGCTGTTTTTACTCTCAAGGTATATATTATACTTTTTAAATTCTTTTTACTAAGCTTAAAATAATAATAAAATATATTTAAAAAAAATGGTTTTTATTATTTTATCAAATTAAATTGTCACGCCTTTTTCCCACAGCGATAGGCAGAGGCCTAACTACACTGCGTCTTCCGGTTATCAGTTCGTCGAGCGACAAGTAGGCCTCACACTAGGTGGACTGACGACATAGTAAGTCGAGAATAACCAGGAAATGCAACTGGCACCTTGTCGTTTTAAGGGGGGAGGCCTATGTTCAGCAGTGGACGCCTTCTGGCTGATGATGATAGGCAGAAACGATGAAGCAAACTATTAAATATAAATTTCCACTGAGTTATAAGTAAATTATTGTAATCGATAATTAACTACATATTTTAGAATGTATTTTTGTTATGATTTTGTGTGAGAAATAAATAAATTATTATTATTATTATTACTGATGTTAAGCATAGTGTGGTTATAAAATTTGAAGCCGGCATAGTGGAGGTACTACAGTTGAATAACTAGTACTTGCAGTAGCAACAGTCTTCATAGTCCGCACTCAGCTTAACATCACGCGGGGTGCTGTCATAGGCCGAACCACGATAAAAAGAGTGTTGGGCACCGGTGCTCGGTCTGCCGATCCGGGGTAGTACCACTTGCAAGTATACAGACCATGAAGTGACTTAGACGCGTTTCAGGATGAGCTTGCTAGTTTAAACTAGGCCGACATAGTGGATGTGATTGCAGTTATGAATTGGTTTAATTTATTAACTCAATCAATCAAATTGTCACGCCTCTTTCCAATGGGGATAGGCAGACAATGGAGCCTTGAATTTTCGAGAAAAGTTAGAACACTCGAAGGCATTCCAACAACGAAGGCGTTCTGTATTGTTCTGGAAATTTCCAGAGTATATTCTAATAATGTCAGTAACATTATTACTGACAATAAAACAGTACCTTCTTTGCACTCGTGCGAAGCCGGGGGTCGCTAGTAAAAAATAAAACAACCCTAGTAATACAACACATGTAAAACATTTTATTAAAAATATAATTGACCATCTCAATAGAGATTATAAGACAATAAAACAACGCATAATTAATTAACTAATTTAAAAAAGCTAAAAACACGCACACAATATTATAGGGGAGCTAGTATACGTCACAACAATGATATTAAAATGAGGTAGATACGTTACCTACACGAGTTCAAGCGTTCGCACGAGTTTTTTTTATTGTGACTCGACATATGACAGCACCCCGCTTGATGTTAAGCTAGAGTGTGGTCCATGAATCAACGTCACTACTACTACAATTCAATAACTGTAAGTAGCAATCACATCCACTATGCCGGCCTAGTTGGAACTGGCAACTTACAAGCTGATCCCGAAACGCGACTAGATCACGTCACGGTCTGTATACTTGTAAGTGGTGGTACTACCCCGGATCGGCAGACTGGGTACCACTGCCTACCACTCTTTGATAACCAGACCCGAAGCAAATATCCATCTCTTTTTTTATTAACAAATATTTGCAATATTTAATATTATTAAATATCACAAATAAAAGTTATGAAACAAATATTTGCTCCGACCGGGAATCGAACCCGGAACTTTACGCGCAACAAACCAATCGCTAAACCGTTCGTCCACGCCTGTCGTCAAGAAACAAAACAAGCTGCAAGTAATTGAAATTGCAGTTCGCGCAAAAACTGTTTTTTATTGCATACGTCAATTTGCGTTTCATTTGCATGACGTGTACGAGCTCCCTAAACACATCTAAAAATATATTTTTGCATTTTTTTTCCTCCCCGGGCATCTGACTCCCACCCTACGCCATTGATGATATATATATGTTAATTTGTAGCAGTGGACACTAGGGAAATTATAATTTTGAATTATAATTTATGAAATTATAAGTTTTGAATATTTTATTCAGTTCAAAGCTTTAATATTTTATTGTATTTCACTTCCTAGTGCTTCGACGATTGTCTTACTTATTGCGATACTACATATGTAATATATATATAAGGAAGACAATCGGCGAAGCACTAGGAAATGAAATACAATTATCATCGAACTTCATTTACAGGTAAGTTCGTTTGATTCTCAATTATAAATGGCACTGCTTTGTAATTTAATTATTGGAACTGAACTGCGTAAATCGGAACGCAAAATTTTCATAGACAAAAAATTGTTTACCTTTTTATCCTGTTTGGTTGGCCATAGGTATACATAGAAGGTGTGAATATAATACAATAATTACAATAAATGCTATAAATACAATAACCGCGCTTTTTATTGTATTGTGACCCGATGATAAGCAAGGAGAGGTAGGTCCAAGAGCATTTACCACTGAAATAGCTGACTCAGTTAACGGCTGCCTCGTTACTATGCCGGCCTGAGGTAGTTTTTGGCGTTTCACTGGATGATACGCAACGTTCGCAAATTGAGTGCTAAATGGACATCATTCATTTTGTATGGGGACTTGGGCTTAATTGTATTAACAGTTGCATATACATTTTAAAATAGTTTAATGTACGAAGATTAGAATGTAATTGGAATATATCCTTCATTATGCATAGTTTAGGTGTGCAAAATGATTAAACTATAATTATGACAGTTCAAAGCAGAACTGTTAATATGACGTGTCTTTGTGATTGACAGACGATACAAAATCCATATCTTATTTTGCAAATAACTTAATTGCACAGCAATTACGAGCAAAATTGTTATTAGTTTTATCAATACAAATGTCAAAACTACCATTCATATATTTGTTCATCATTGGGCATTACAAAAGTAGTAAATAGAATGATGTCCTTTGGCATGTATTCACAAAGGGATTGCAGGTTGATTCCTTACAAAGAATTTGGACTTAAGAAATAGAAGGAGCCCTAAAATAGCGACAAAATACAACCGTTTATACTATTTTTACTTATGGCATTAAAAAGAAGTCAGAAGGGGATGATCGTTTGACAACCTAATATGACAGAATTACAAATGACTTTAAAATACTTCAAAAAAGGATGATGAAACAATTATGCCGCTATTCTTACTACCACGTGACTTTTAATTAAGCAGTATTAAAAGTCAACCACAATTACAAGTGGTTGTATTTGCAAAAAAAGTACTGACAACCTTTGAAAGAAAGGAATTGAAGTACAAGTAGTTGTCTCTTTCAGTCACACGTGGTATAAACATTATATAAATGAGACAAATGACAATGAATTAGTTATTTTAGCACAAATTCTATTCTTTCCAAATTCTTTAATTTCTTACTTAAAGGATGAGAGCGACATTAAAGCAGTCATCACTATGTTACAATCTATTTGCGTTAAGAAAAAAGTAAGACATCGTTGTCTGTCGGACTGGCCAAGCCCCCGATTCCGATACATTATGGTGTTGAAAAAGCAGTGTAATTGCGTCGCGGTCGAAGTAACCAATCAACGTAGTTTGATTGATTTGTTATTCGCTGATTGGTTACAAAGATGTCAAATACGTGCAAGTTTGTCATTTCGCTGTCGTGTACTAAAATATTTTTGATTCTCTAAGTACATTTGGCGGCCTCTCACTAGGTGGACTGACGACATAGTTAAAGTCACGGGTAACCGGTGGATGCAACTGGCATCTTGTCGTTTGGAATGGCCTATGTTGATGATGATGAGGTAAACTAAGTTGATTGGTCACTTGCGACCGCGACGCAATTTCACTGCATTTTCGCCGTGATATATGTAGAGAATTGGGGCCCAGGTCGCAATCAATTATAAAGTCAAATTCAGTGACTAGTTGGATGACGACATGTAACTAGCATGAGGAAATTCTTTTTTATTTCATTTTTATACTTAGCTACTAAAGTGCTTGTATCATAGAAACAGGATAACCAAAGTACATATATTAAAGATACATTGGTACTGGTGAGTGGCTTCGAACCCGTGCTCTCGGTTTGTGTAACCGTTGCACTGCCACTACACCACGATCGCTTAAAATGAATACGAAAGAAGTTTCTACTAATACTGATTAAAATATATCTATTTTAATTCAACATAATAAGTATGATTTTATTACCAATAAACCTTATTCTATTTACCCTGCAGTACTGAATCACTATTTCTCAACGCGAATAGACTATACGCATTGCTGACACACTTTGTTCCAAATAAGAACAAAGTCTGTCAGCTATAAGGTGTGATAAACTTCTCATTTTATCGATATCGATAAAAAAATTATATGGATAACATTGTTTAAAAAATACTGACAGCAAGCATAAGCCGCATAAAAATAGAAATAAACAAATTTTATGCGGCTTACTATCGCGTTGATTTTGGTTTTGATTTTACAATTTTATTTTACTATTCCGAGGTTTCAAAAGCTTTGCAGCCATCGTGGTCACAAGGATTCAATAACCAAAAATAAACGCGACAGTAGGCCGCATAAAATTTGTTTAATTCACTAATAAATGTTTGCGCAAAATCTAAGAAAAGTGTAATTGAGCTAAACACAAATCTGTCATACAACACAAAATGCAACAAAGCGCTTAAATGATTAAACAGTTATAAACAAAAATTGACCCTCTTTATACAGAGTGTCCCAACGAAAACGAAATAGAGGATATTAGTACCACCATATAGTGGATGTGACTGCGACTAGTAGATTTTTTACTGTAGTAGTAGTCGCTTTTATTCATTCTAACAGTTGAACAGCAGGTAAGGTGCTGTCATATATAGATTCACAATTAAAAAAATGATTTTATATTTTATTTTATTGTGACTCGACATATGACAGCACCCCGCTTGATGTTAAGCTAGAGTGCTGTTCATTAATGGATGTCACTGCTACTACAATTCAATAACTGCAAAAATCAATCACATCCACTATGCCGGCCTAGTTGGAGCCGGCAACTTACACGACCAAATCACTTTACGGTCTGTATACTTGTAAGTGGTGGTACTACCCCAGATCGGCAGACTGGATACCACTCTACATAATACAAACATGCCGATGTTAAATTTGAATTAGACCTTTAAAATAAATGCCCAAGTAGGATTGAAATCGGCCCAAATTTTTTTGTGACTTCGCTTTGTCTTGGTAAGCAAGGAGAGGTCCAAATCCAAAACCGCCAATGACTGGATAAAAAAAACGGTTTGCACTTCGGGAGTGCCGGGAGAGGTGAAAACTTGAATATTGACGTTGTGCATTTTTGATATTTTGGAACGGATTGCTTTAATTATCAATATAAGAGTACTATAATTTATGTGGTTAAAATACAATATTAATTTATTGCGCTATCGTACACAAACATGACAATTTCTATCACATTCAAAATTTAACACTTCAAAATTATTTAGGAACAGCCTACAATTTCGCCGTGCGGTAGAAAGAGAGGGGGATACTTTCTCTCGTATGCCGTGCCGTCTTACGAATTTTCGATCAGCTCACGTGTCCTGACGCGAAAAGTGCACAAGGTGGCTAAAGAAGTTTTCACTTCTAAAAAATTGACAGTTGGAGGCTTAAAAAAAAGCCTTAACCATTTTAATTGATTTTTATCATTATTAATATGTAATGGACATTAAATTAAAGGACTTTTTCGTTTTTTTTGGGGCCAACCTGTATTAAGGTGTGATTTCGATGACGACCGCAGTCCGCACTACTTTTTGTATCAATCTGTATAAGATTGATTCCGTGCAAGTCGATACTGCAGTCTGCAGTCTGCGCATACAGATACATACAAACTAGTAGTGCGATCTGCGGTCGCAATCGGAATCCCACCTTTATGAAAATATTTTTGTTTATATAATACATTATATGGTAAAGACTAGACTGAAGGAACCTGAAAATAATAACATTTATAATACTTTGGCCGGCATAGTGGACTCGCCGTCGGCCAGCAGGCAAGTCGAGGTCAGATGTCGAGTCACGAATGATTATTATCAATCAATCAATCAAATTGTCACGCCTTATTCCCACAGAGATGAGCAGAGACAATTAAGCGCCACTTGCCACGATCCTGACACAACTACCTCGATTCCTTCACATTCACAATTCTCTTCATACAAGCTCTATGGTTATGGGCACTAGGCAAACTTCTTTATTATTATTTAGTTTAGATTTCCCTTTATATTTAAGTTATTAAAGTTCTTATTTGTGACTCTACATTTAACCTTGACCTGCTTGATGGAGGTCCAGGAGTGGCGACGACTTAGAAACCCGAGTCAGTTCACGGTTGTCTCAGTCGCCGTCACTATGCCGGCCCAGGGTGCTTCTTCATGCGTGGTGGGATAGGCAGAATTACAATGAGTCCTTGGTTACTAAATTTAATTTTATTTAATTTGTGCTTTATTTAAAGCTGTGTTTTATTGATAAAATTTAATAAAATTCAATAATTTTTATAAAAATATTTTTTTACATTTTTTTGTATTTTTTTTCTTTGCCCAATTTAGCGTTTCTAATTATCTAAAAACATCTATTTTATTATAATTATAGTAAAACCGAGAATTTAAAAAAAATCCTTTTCATTATAAAATAGAGAACGGGTGGTTGTTGTGAATGGAGAAAATTAATAATAGTGTCTCTTTATAAATAATAAAATAAGTTTTTGAGCAATTTTTTTTTTCTAGTAACACTCGCTGAGTTTCTTAAAATATTGTCTGTTAACTAGATAAATTTTCGTGGATCCCCGCTTACGAATTGTGAACCCCTATTTTTTTAAGAGTGCCGACGACTGAAAAACCTACTTATTTTACGGCTTCCTCAGTCGCCGTCACTATGCCGGCCAGAGGTGCTTTTTAATGCAAGGTTATAGGGTAAGGAGAACACGGGGATGGTATCTGACATAGCATTCCACTTCTCTATTTGAGGGTATCACGAGAATTTAAAAAGTTGTTGAAACATGGGTAAAGTGCTCAGAACATTCTCCGTGGTATAGGCCATAAATGAGATAATGAGATTATTAAACTACGTGTAGAAGCATCAGTTAAACTGGAATTTTGCATGGATACCTTGTTTCATCCGGACTTTATTGGCTTATAAATATGCCCATATAATGTAGAGGTAGGGGGAAGGTAAGGGCAGTAAAGGGGAGCGTTGATATGTCGCAAAGGCCTTAAAACTTTCTCCTGACATGCAATGGATCCGGGGAGCCGGATCCCTCGTGAAATAGTGTCGGTAGTGTATGAGGAATACACACATACATATACGTGCTATTCTAGATGCACGTGGCACTGTCTCGAGCGTATCTGTCATTCGACGAGGGTAGACGTGTGGCATGATACGTTGGCGAGCCTGTGATTACAGTAATCCTTAGTTATCTGAGGTAGTTATATGGGGTACTACGCAAACACTACAGTGTCTATGGAAACCATAGACTAAGTTTTGAAGATAGGAGGTATATTCCGATTTTACTATAATTATAAAATCATCTCTAAAACATGATTAATTTCCAAATACATAATAACTCATAAATTTGTCCTCTCCAAAATAATAATTGAACCATTATCATAAATCGATATGTCTGCCATCTTTCCATCTCTTTTTTGATCTGTCAAATGCTTCGATTATACACGACCTGAAAAAACACATTTTTCTTTAGTTAAGTAAACTAATTTATAAAGTTGCCACTATGCCGGTATAGTTTGAACGATCATCATCGTTTTTGTTTGCCAAGTTTAGGTCAGATATTGCGTCTAAATAAATAAAAAACTTCTTCTGCCGTGAAGGCTTCGCGGAAAGACAAGACAGGAATAAGATTAAATAGATCTTCAGAACATTGTCTAGTAGAACGGGGTAAAAGGTCTGGTCACCCATTCAACTATTAATTTTGAATTTTTAATCGGCTTACTATCGCGTTTATTAACATGAAACGGGGTAGTTTTGAAAACAATGACAGCATCGACCAATGGGAGGACCGACATCTCTGTCGCTCCGTGACATAAAAATGTAAAATTAATAACCAAAATAAACGCGATAGTAAGCCGCATATAATTTGTTTAATTCATTAATCAAAGTTCGCGCAAAATCTAACAAAATTCTATTAAACTTTGCTTTACTTGCATTATCGAACGACCTTCGAATTAACCTTCGACTATAATTGATGACATTCCCATACCTAAACATGCTCTGATGTAACAAATAAGCGGAGACATGTCCAGCGTCAACATATCTTACTTCAGCCCCAGGCCATATCTCCTCCAAGCGGCCCACATCTTCGCGCGGCACATACGCGTCGTGGATTGCACATACAGCTAGAAAAAATAACAATTAAAATCTGTAGACATACATTGCAGATTAGGCGATTGCATGAATATTTTTTTTATTGTGAAACGACATTTAACTTCGACCCGCCTGATGATAAGCAAGAGGAGGTGGTACAAGAGTGACGACGACTGAAAACACCGAGTCAGTTCACGGCTGCCCCAGCCGCCGTCACTATGCCGGCTCAGGGCGAAGAGAACACATGGGCTGGCAAAGAAAAGACGCGCCGAACTTTGTAGTTCGACACTGCCCTGCAAAACGTTTGCCGGATTACCGGGGCTCCACTGTAATAGGAATTTGTAATTAATATTATTATCAGAAACTTACCAATAATAAGTGAAGTGTCATATGGTGTAGAGAAATTAGTCAGATGCGTACATTCGTCCATAATACCGCGCATAAATTGCAATGCCTCTCTGTCCCTCCAATGGATTTTGTTTATATCTATCTTCTTTTCACTTTTCTGCTTAATAAATGGCAAACTACTCCAAAGATCTGTTGTAAATTCAGTAACTATCCATTGCTTTTTATCATTCAGTTTTTCCTTTCCGTTATCATTCCTACTTTTTATATCTTTTTCCTTATTCAAACTGCTTTTATCTATATCGTTCCCACTTTTAAATTGTTCCTTATTCAAATGGTTACTATCCATATCATTCCCACATTTAACAGTTGCTGATTCTTTATTTAAATTGCTATTATCAATGTCATTCCCACTTTTTAATTCTTGTTCCTTATTCAAACAGTCATTCGCGTTTTCATTCCCACATTTGATTGGTTCATTTATTGCAATATTTTCTGTTTCGCTCACACACTCAGCTGTTTTTGCTATCTCTTTTGCGCATGCATCAGTGTCATTAACACCAAAGTTGTTTAGGATGTTTTCTCGTTGATTTTCTTTGACGAGATTGTTATTTTGCGCAGCTACATTTTGTAAGTGTTGTATGTTCTGTATTAAATTGACTGTACTGTTGCTGTAAGTATTTGTGCTGTCTCTCATTGGCTCGATGTCCTTTAATTCATTTAGATTATCTGAAAAGTTACGTTTTTGTTACGGTTTGGGACATATTAATAGGCCCCAGAGGGTGTTTTCTTATCAAATTCCATAATTCTCTTCATACAAGCTCTAAGGTTATGGGCACTAGGCAACCTAGCTTTCTTGAGGATGTCTCCGATTTGTTTAACACCCCCCTAGGCCTGGGTCTGCCTGGTTTACGCATTTTTTTATTGTGACTCGTCATATGACAGCACCCCGCTTGATGTTAGGCCGGAGAGTGGTCCATGAATAGATGTCACTGCTACTACAATTCAATAGTAATTATGTATTTTAGTAGCAATCGCATCCACTACGCCGGCTTAGTTGGAACCGGCAACTTAAAAAGCTGATCCCGAAACGTGACTAAATCACTTCACAGTCTGTATACTGTAAGTGGTGGTACTACCCCAGATCGACAGACTGCCTAACACTCTTTCATGCACATCTTTCATCCGCATCCATCCACATCTGATTTATATTATAAAAAAATGTCATACTTATTTTAAATTTAATAGCGACTCTTGTCTTTATATCTTTTTCATTAATATTATTTAGTTCTTCAATATCTCTTGCTTCTAATTGAAAGTTTTCGTTGCCAACCAATTTCTCATATAAACTCAGACTTATTTTACCCTCCTTGTACAACCTGCCGACAAATACAATGATTATAATTCGACTGTCGACCGAATCGGCAGTTGAACTAAAAAGGTTCAATGCTTCGTCCGAGAGTATTGCAGCCATGACCATGACGGCTGCAATGCTCGGCTGCAAATGTAAAATTAAAACCAAATATAAAAATAAAATTGTTTAATTATCCCTCATGCGTGCGATGCTAGTTTGTATCATAGAAACAGGACAACCAAAGTACATATATCAAAGTTACATTGGTACCGGCAAGTGCTTTTGAACCCGTGATCTCCGTTTGCATAACTATTGCACTACTACTACACCACGGTCGCCTTACTGTTATTTGACACAAATATTTGCTTCGGGTCAGGATGTTCAAGGGTGGTAGCCAGACAGTTGGTGATCAGCAAACTAATATGCCGATCCGGGGTACCATCACTTTGAAGTAACCAGACCCTGAAGTGACTCAGTCGCGTTTTAGGATCAAATTGAAAGGACATCATTCATTTTGGGCTTTTATGTACTACTTTTGTAATGTCCAATGATGAAAAAATATATAAACGATAATTTTGATACTAAAAATCTAAAAAAATATTAAGGAGGTAAATATTAAAATACTAAAAGTTCGGTGCGTCTTTTCTTTGTAGAACAATGGACAAGTGGAATGCTTTGCCAGCCATGTGTTCTCTCCCTCTTATAACCTTGGATCCTTCAAGCGATGCGTGAAGAAGCACCTTTGGCCGGCATAGTGACAGCGACTGAGGCAGCCGTGAAATAATTCGGTTTTTTCATTTGTCACTTTTGGACCTCCTCTTGCCTATCATAAGGCGGGTCGTGGTCAAATGTCGTGTCACAATAAAAAAATATATAAAAACCTTTTCAATTCATCATTAAAATTAAATAAATCACTTTCGCTTGGAATTTTCTCTCGTTCTTCTTTATAAATGATGTCCAAATTTCCTTTCCGTTTTGCCGAGTCTTCCCTGTAGATGGCGCTGTGTGACATTGAGCGGGCGAACTTCTTTCCAGCCAAAAAGGCTTCATCGACCACCGTTACCATTTTGGACAGCTTCTCTCTGTATATGCCATCAGACAGATATTGGTCTTCGAGCAGATCCCAGTTTATTGATTGGGACATAACACCCTGAATGACATAAACAAGAATGACATGAAATTATGTTTAGAGAAGTTTTTTTTATTGTGACACAACATTTGACCTCGACCCGCCTGATGATAAGCAAGAGAATATCCAAGAGTGCCGTCGACTGAAACAATCGAGTTAGTTCACGGCTGCCTCAGTCGCCGTCACTATGCCGGCCAAAGGTGCTTCTTCACGCATCGCTTGAAGGATCCAAGGTAGCTCATCCATAGGATGAACTAAATAGGTAATGTGTTTATCTATGCAACACGACACAGGAGTAACTACTGTCAGGGAACTAGCTAAATAACCGCGCTAGAAATGGAGTTGTGACGTCATTGTCACGTTTGACGACAGGCGTGGAAGAACGGTTAGCGATTGTTTTGTAGCGCGTATAGTCCCGGAATCGATTCCCGGACAGAGCAAATATTTGTTTCATAGCTTTTATTTGTAATATTTAATAATTATATTTAATATTACAAATATATGTTAATAAAAAAGAGAGGCGGATATTTGTTTCGGGTCTAGTTATCAAAGAGTGGTAGGCAATGGTACCCAGTCTGCCGATCCGGGGTAGTACCACCACTTACAAGTATATAGACCGTAAAGTATTTTCGTCGCGTTTCGGGATCAGCTTGTAAGTTGCCGGTTTCAACTAGGTCGGATTAGTGGGTGTGACTGCTACTCACAGTTATTGAATTGTAGTAGCAGTGACCTCCATCCATATGTCGAGTCACAATAAAAAATAATTGAACAACATTTACTTGCAAGAACACAGCAGATGCAGTCGCCCACGAGAGACACGGCACTAAAACAAGTGGCTTCGGCCAATTCGTAGCAGCCAATGATGCCATCTGTGAAAGATAAAGAAAGAAGTACTTATTAATAGAATAAATTAGACAATGTAAAACACCAACGTAGAGGAAACTCTGCAGTTTGTGAGCATCAACAGAACGGCGCCAACCACTACATCCGTTTCGACAAACCAAAGATCCTCGCAAAAGAAAGACGACTGATACTCAGGATGGTATGCGAGGCTATTGAGATTAAAAAACATCCTATTTCAATAGAAAAGGTGGTTGGCGATTATCTAACACCTGGGGCCATATAATACACAAACTCAAGTTCCAAGTACAGCGAACTGTCAAATCAGATAACACTGTCAGTTATATTTGCAAAATTTGAATTAAACCAGGAATAGAAAAACAAAATCAAAACATCAAATAGGGTAGTTTTGGAAACAATAACAGCATCAACCAATACTTACATGTCCGCCCATGGACAATCCAGTGACGCCCAATGGTCCGAGTCCATTCCTCTCACACCAATGGAACAAAACCAATGACTCCAACATCAAACATCCACCCATTACGAAGATGTCTGACACATTATGAAGAGATGAACGTCTGAAAGTAGAAAGGAGACTTGTTTTATTGTGGCTCAACACATGTAAGCTATACATGCGCAAAACGCTTCCATCAAATGATACGGAGTGATATGTATATTTTTTCCATCGGAACTAGTTCACTTATCTAGTTCACTAGTTCATTTAGTTCAAGGAAGCGCATTCGGTTAGTTCATTCGGTAAAGAAATGCTCCAGTTGTTCTGAAAAATCAAGATATCCTTTCTATAGATCCTTTCTATAGAATTATTTCAGATCATACACTTCACAAATGTACACAGAAACTATAATAAACAATAATTATAATCACAATTACCAATTCGCATAATTTAAAACTGCAAATATTCGTTAGAAAAATACGTCATAAAAAGACGACGGGTTGCTGCTCTCTTCAACATACTTTCCTACCATTACTCGTAATGCACGCGGTGTAAATATTTTCTTGTGCACGCGGAGAGCAATGGATATATAAAATATACTTTCACGGTATTACGCGAAAATACTAGGTACGAGTAACGAACGAGGTACGATTCCGTACGAATGTACGATGTGTTTATATCTCGTTCCATCATAGGAGTGGTGAGTGAGTGGATATGCGATGCATGACTCGGAACTAAAGGAACTAGAGACACATTTGAATTTGCAGTGAACGAGTGAGTGGTGTAGTACCAGGATCGGAAGTATATCATTTTAGTGACTCGTTCCGGAACTACCCAAGTCTAATGTAAGCCCTCCGCCTGATGTTAAGCTGGAGTGCGGTCCATGAATGGAGCTTATAATAATTGCAGTCACATCTACTACTGCCGATCCGGCGTAGTACGACCACTTACAAGTATACAGACCGTGAAGTGATTTGGTCGCGTTTCGGGATCAGCTTGTAAGTTGCCGGTGCCAACTAGACCGGCATAGTGGATGTGACTGCTACTCACAATTATTGAATTGTATTAGCAGTGACATCCATTCATGAACCACACTCCGGGTTAACATCAAGCAGGGTGCTGTCATATGAAGTCAGAATAAAAAAATAAAAAAGATCAGCATCTAAGTTGCCGATTCCAACTAGGCCTGCATTGTGGATGTCAAGTCAAATTTTCACGCTGTTTTCTACAGAGACAATGGAGCGCCTCTTGCCACGATCCTGACACAACCTCACTTCCTTCACATCCACAATTTTCTTCATACAAGCTCTACAGTTATGGGCACCTGTATTGGGTATTTAACTGTAGTAGCAGTCACTTCCATCCATGGACCGCACTCCATCCTAATTACAGGCGATGTGCTGTCATATGTCGTGTCATAATAAAATGTAACTTACACTTGGTCTGTTGGCTTTCTTAGTCCATAGAATGGATTCTCCAATATGATGCCCCCTATACCTGCTTCCTTTAGTAATGGTCTCACCATCAAATTGCGCCGGCGCCAGAAGAACTAACAAAATAAAAAAACAAGGTGACAACTGTGGTGTAGTGGTGGTGCAATGGTCACGCAAACCGAGAGCCCAGGTTCAAAACCACTTTGCCAATGTATATTTGATGTACTTTGGTCGTCCTGTTGGAAGGCCTACCTATGCTGCATCTTCCGGTTCGTGGTCTCCACTCTAGATTTTCTTTTTTTCTCGGTTGTTGGTTCTGCAAGCGATGTGGCCAGATTTTCACTTCAGCTTGCAAATCCTACAAGCTATGTCTCGGTTCATTTGGCTCGGAATTTAATGAACCGAGAATCGAATATCCTCGTTCCGAATTCTATTGCACAAGACACCCCCCCAAGGATAGCTCTCTCCATTAAGCAAAGGACTAGCATAGTTGCATTTGTGTGAGTGCACATAGATAGTCACACCTACACTATCTGCACTCACACAAATACAATACAAAGTAAATACATACGTGATCTCCAGTCCCAGCTAGGTGTAAGCACATGGGCTTGCAATTTGGATCCGGCCATTTTAGTGGCAATACAACCTGTATTGAAATATAAACTATTATTTTATTTTGGATAGTAATTTATTTATTACTAGCTGACTATGTGAAATTTTCTTAGGTTTTGTTCAGACATTGATTATTGAATTTTAAGTAGCTTACTATCGCGTTTATTATTGGTTATTGATTTTACAATTTTTTTAATCTGACGTTTCGCGAGCTTTGAATCTAATCAATAACCAAAAATAATGGCTATAGTAAGCCGCATAAAATTTGTTTAATTCATTAAACAATAAACGATAGACACTCAGACAGTTAGAAAGTCAATTTCCTTAGCATCTATGGGTGGCATGTGGATGCTGAGTCCATTATGGATTTGTGACCGGAAAAAATGTTCAAGACAAAATCTGCTTAGACTGTTCACTACTTTGTTCAAAATTCGCCTTTATGCACATATAGGTAGTTCGCTTAGAAGCTATACAATATAAGGTATATCGAAGGCGGCATTGGTGGGGTCTTACAATATTTGGTTGGGTAGAGGGGATAGTGAAGGCAGGGAAGGTGAGTGTTGACATGTCACAAAAAGATTTGAAACCTACATTTCGGTCACAAGTCCGGAATGCTGCCTTCATTCTTCCGCCTGCCACGCGATGGACCCGGCACCCGCACGGAGAATCCATGGATGCTAAGAAATTGTTTCATTCATAGAAAACTTTTTATTCAACTAAGCTGGCATTAGTTACTGCTACTTGTAGTTAAATTTTACTGTGGGTCAACATAATATGACAGCACCTTGTCTGATCTTAAGCCAGAATGCAGTTCATGAATGGAGATGACTACTAAGAAAGTTAAATAACTGCAACCACTGTTTTCAGGAATGTTCAAGCTAAAACTGAAACTCGACTAAGTTCCTTCACTTGCAATTCTATTGTTTCTTTATATTGGCATGACTACACACAGGTTGATGTTAACCTGGAGTGCAATCCTTAGTCACCACACCCACACCTACACGACATTTGACCTTGTGCCACCTGATGATAAGTAAGAGGAGGTCCAAGAGTGACGACGACTGAGAAAACCGAGTTTGTTTAGGGTTGCCTCAGTCGCTGTCACTATGCCGGCCAAAGATTTATACCTAAATCTGGCAACAATTTTTATTGTAACTTGACATCTGACCTCGACCCACCTGATAGTAAGCAAGAGTAGGTCCAAGAGTGCCAACAACTGTTAAAACACGCCTTTGACGACAGGCGTGGACGAACGGTTTAGCGACTGGTTTGTTGCGCGTAAAGTCCCGGGTTCGATCCCCGTATTTGTTTCATAGCTTTTATTTGTAATATTTAATAGTATTATATATTTATAATAGTATTATATAGTATAAATATTTGTAATATTTAATAGTATTAAATATTGCAAATATTTGTTAATTAAAGATGGATATTTGCTTCGGGTCTGGTTTTCAAAGTGTGGTAGGCAGTGGTACCCAGTCTGCCGATCCGAGGTAGTACCACCACTTACAAGTATACAGACTGTGAAGTGATTTGGTCACATTTCGGGATCAGCTTGTAAGTTGCTGGTTCCATCTAGGCCGGCATAGTGGATGTGATTGCTACTCACAGTCATTGAATTGTAGTAGCAGTGACATACATTCATGGACCACGCTTTGGCTTAACATCAAGCGGGGTGCTGTCATATGTCGAGTCACAAAAAAATAAAAACAGGTCAGTTCACATCTGCCCCAGTCGTCATCGCTATGCCGGTCAAAGGTGCTTCTTCATGCATCGTTAAAAGATAGAGAGAACACAAAGGACAAAGAAACGACTTACTGAACCTTTTAGTTTGACTGCCAATTGGAACTAAAAGGTTCTAATTGGCTTAGAAGCTTATGAGTCTGACAGCATAAGATTGTGGCATGAGAGAGTGCCTTACCTGAAAGTGTGCCTTCTGTGCTACCTCAGGCACAATGCCTGGCAAATAATGCTCCAATGGTGTTGTAAAATAACCATCTAAGACACGACAATCTGACAAATTTTGTTCCTGTAACATTATTATTATTAGGATAATCTTGGTCACGGATGGCTGTTCATAATGTGGTGCTTGTTCCACTAATGTATGGAAGTTAAGGTTAGGTATGGCAGAAGAAGCATGAGAGTAAGATTAACACTGTAGAAATGTGGTTGTTAAGGAGTGTATGTGGAGTGACAATAGCGGATAGATTAAGGAATAGCACAGTGCGCTATAGATGTGGTTTGAATGAAGATGTAGTAAACAAGGATTAACAAAGGGATGCTTCGATGGTATGGTCACATGGATGAGTGAAAGTAGATTGTTGAAAGGAATTTATAAATCTGATGTGGATGGATGCGTTAAACAAGACAGGCCCAGGAGAGTGTTTTTCGACCAAATCGGAGACATCCTCAAGAAAGCTGGGTTGCCTAGTGCCCATGACCACTGAGCCTGTATGAAGAGAATTGTGAATATGAGGGAAGTAAGGGAGTTGTGTAAAGATCGTGGTAAGTGGCGCTCCATTGTCTCTGCCCATCCCTGTGGGAAAAGGGCATGACAATTTGATTTAATAATCTCGGTAACCATTACATAAACAGTGTAAACTCTATGTAATATCACTCGATTTAACGACAAACTCTCTAAAGCATCAAAATCACTCATCTTTGGTTGGTTTAGCTTGTTTTTTTTATTTTTTTTTATTGTGACTCGACATTTGACATTGACCTGCCTGATGATAAGCAAGAGGAGATCCAAAAGTGCAGACGATTGAAACAACCGAGTCAGTACACGGCTGTCTCAGCCGCCGTCACTATGCCGGCCAAATATTGCCTATACAATGATGTTTTTCGTTCCATTTAACAACTCTCCATAATGCCATAAAATGTACAGTCCCTTTAGTGTCGTTATATAGAGTTTACACTGTATATACTTTTAATATTACTATTATTTCATTATATATTTTAATGTTTTTAATTTTTTTACTATTATGGTAAACATACTTGTATCATAAAAACAGAACAACCAAAGTTCCCAGCAAGTGCTTTAGATCTGGGGATTGACCATTTCATTACCACTATACCATGGTTACCCTAACATTTTTGTAAAAAAAAGTTACAAAATAGTTTTAGGAAAAAAATATTAAAATAAATAAATATATATATTTTTAAATGTTGTTGACCTTATTATAATGTTTAAAAAAGTTAAAAATAAATGTTTTGATAAGTGAATACATCAAATTATGACAAGCAAGGCCAATAAACAACATATATGTATGAATATATATTTAGATTTCGCATAAAAATAGAAAGTGATTATGTTGTTTACATGATCTTACAAAGTAACACACGTGCGATGTTCTACAATTCGGATTATGCAACAACAAAAAAAACACATATAACTTTAATTTAAAAAACAATTAAATAACCTATTAGAAAAGTTAATTTTAAAGAATATAAACATTGTTTACCTTTGTTATTGTAACAGGATAGTCTCGGTCGATTAATTTTAAACATTCTTCGCGATCTGATACCACTTTCCTGAACTCAAATAACCTGCAAGTTAAAGAGTGTTGACGCTCAAAAACATTGCAAATATTACACTAATCTAACACCAAATATCACTGTGCACATTTTACATTATTAGTACAATTAAAAAAGCGACCGTAACCTTTGTAAATTCTCCGGTTTTCCCCAACCTTTGGTAAAGAATTTTGTTATTAAAATGCTGCGGTAAACTGCGTCTAATTTGCTCATTGTAATTCGCAACTCTTTCACACAAATTTAATGGTGAATATAGAGATTAGGTAATTAATTTTAGATAATTTAAAATTAATTTAGGACATTTTAAACCAAAATGAGATAGTCAACAATAATCGCGCGGTCAGCTGTTTTAACCCAGCTGTCAGCTGCCATCAGTCATACGTGTCGTTCAGAAACCTATGTTGAGATAAGAGAAATTCAGTATAAGATTTTTTAGAATAATTAACATTACACTATAAAACAAGATTATAATAATACATACCACTTAACTTAATAGTCATAAATACTTTATGCAACAAAATTTAAAGTAAATAGATTGCTTCACCCTAAAAACATTAATACATTGTTTAAAAAAAATAACATAAAGTTTCAGAACGCTATATAGGCGTAGGTAATAAAAAGGCGGCTTCACCATTTAGAGCGTTAAAAAAACGTAAAATATTGCGTGGTAACTTGGTAACTTTATGTTAAATTACCATCATATCTATAGAAATATAAAAAATAAACACTTTTTTATTAAAGCCATATAGATTTAACTTGTTTTAAAATAAAAAAGTTTCAGAAAATTCAGGCGTAATATAGACTGCAATGCATATTGCATTGTTTTCCAAGGGTCAGAAACGTTGAAGACTCAAACGAAAAAGGTCTAGGCCATTTTATTTCATATTATTATCTTACATACTTACGGCTAGAATATGAACTAAATAAGCTCACGTTTATTGCAGTTTCATACATAGAATAACATTTTTATTTCTATTATTTAGTAGTGGCACTACATCACACAAGAACTTACCGCAATGGCTAACTATGAATTCATAAAGAACTAATAAAAATAATTCATTCCACAGACTCGAACGATAAAAACACCAGTGTGTGCATATTATAAAAATGGTTGTTTGTATACGATCTGCATAATTTATTTTCATTAAGCATTTGTGTGTGGGTTTGTGCTTGCTGTAACAGATGTTGCGAAAAATACACAAACAAAAACTATTGTTCGTTATTACGAATCCGCATACCAATGTGATTAATATGACTTACTAGTATATGAAAATATTTATCGAAATTCCAGGTTTTATATTTCAATACTTTTACTACTTTGAGTTTTTTTTCGTTTAAACCAGAGGTTCCCAAACTTTTTTCTCAAGGACCTTTTGAAATTGACATGATTGCAAAGCACCGCTAAATTTTCATTAGATCTAATCTTCACATTTTTGTCGAGTTTTGGGAATATGGTAGAAACGTAGATGCAGGGGGTCCACCGGAACCGGCAAAATTTCAAATACATCCACTTTTAAGTGTACAGTTGCCGGTTTCAATTAATCAGGCATAGTGTACGTGATTGCTACTTTTATATATTTGACTATAGTAGTAGTCGCCCCCTTTCATAGACCGCACTACAGCGTAACGTCAACAATAAAAGAAAAGTACAACATAGCTGCTGGTTAGACAAGACAAGGAAACGTTGATATTTATGTAGGCCGATCCGGGGTAGTACCACCATGTATAAGTACAGACCGTGAAGTGACTTACTTAATCGCGTTTCGGGATCAACTTTCAAGTTGCCGGTTCCAACTAGGCCGGCATGGTAGATGTGATTGCTACTTACAGTTATTGAATTGTAGTAGCAGTGACATCCATTCATGGACCACACTTCAGCTTAACATCAAGCGGGGTGCTGTCATATGTCGAGTCACAATAAAAAAGACACATCGCCATATTTTCTTTAATATCATTGTAGTAATATATTATTTAATAATAACGTGGGATGCTATTATAACAATAATTCACGGATGGAGGATGAAACATTACAAATATGGCGATGTGTGTGTTAGGTTTTAATAGATTTATAGATCAACTTGTAATTATATAATTAAGAGCAAAGGTGCATCCTTTTGACATTTAATTGGACGCCATTTTGAAGCTTGGCATTTGTAGATATAAATCCTATTTTTTTACGATAATAGTTAGATTGACGAGAGATTTATAAATCAGATCAAGGTTTTATCCTAACGACCATAATTCTCTTACAATAATATTACGATGTCCTTTTTAATTCTCGATATCATTAAAAACAAATAAAGATGGCTCCGCGCTGCCATAACCACAGAACTTCGTTAAACCGCCAACCGATGGGGAAGAAAGGTTATAGAGTTGAGACCATGAACCGACAGACGCACAATGAGTAGGCCTTCCACTAGATGGACTGACGACATGGTCCTAACGACAAGATGCCAGTTGCATCTTCAGCAGTAGACATATTCCGGCTGATGATGATGACACTTTCATTTTAATTTATAAATTCCTTCCGTAACTCTTTTTATCCTTTTTCAATTTGCCCGAATAAACGGTCATATATTATGTAAAAACAGAGTTAACCAAGGTCAATCTTCAAATAAAATATTATGTAACACTCAAAGTCAATGGCACGTAAAATAAGATGGCTGCCGTTGTCACATAATATGTAAATTAAAGCGTAGGTTTTTTTGAATATTTTACTAACAATCACATACTTAAATGGCAAACTGTAACATTACGGCCGATTTATAGATCAATTCTTGATTAATGGTAGATTATAATCGACCAAAGATACAGCGGGGTTAGGTTGGGCAAGTTAAAACGATTATCGTCTCTCGTCGACGATTGGCAAAATAATAAAAGCAAGGCTAAATCCAGTAAAATGAGACTATTGATGATAATGAGAAATCGTGTCGTCGCACAGACGATATTCGTCACAAGGGTTAATAGTCTCGTTTTATTGGATTTAGCATAGATTTTATTATTTTGACAATCGCCGACGAAAGACGATAATCGTTTTAACTCGCCAGCCTAACCCCGCAGTTCTCCAACTACTTTCGGTACGGAGACAAATGTTGTACATAGGCTAACTTACTTGAATAAATATTATTATTATAATCTACAAGTTCTAATTTTTAAGAGTGATAGGCAGATAGTCGTTGGGGGTTGATACAAGGTTGTACCCCGTCCTAGAAGCTCCTGGTTTGCGTGAGCACTAGACCACGGTCGCCTCAATTAATCGCTAGTTGTATAGCCTAATTATTTCTCTGCTAGACAAAATATTTTGACGACAGGTGTGGACAAACGGTTATCGATTGGGTTTGATTCCCGGTCAAAGCTAATATTTGTTTCATAGCTTTTATTTGAAATATTTAAAAATATTAAATATAGAAATATTTATTTATAAAAAAAGAGGCGGATATTTGCTTCGGGTCTGGTTATCAAAGAGTGGTAGGCAGTGGTACCCAGTCTGCCGATCCGGGGTAGTACCACCACTTACAAGTATACAGACCGTGAAGTGATTTGGTTACGTTTCGGGATTATCTTGTAAGTTGCCGGTTCCAACTAGGCCGGCATAGTGGATGAGACTGCTACTTACAGTTATTGAATTGTAGTAGCAGTGACATTCATGGACTACACTTCAGCGTAACATCAAGCTGGGTGCTGTCATATGTCGAGTCACAATAGTTCCCAACGATAGTCTAGACGTGATGTAATAAAAGTCCAAATAAAATATTTAACGGAAAACTGTTCATAATTATTGTATTGTTATTAAATATTTTTTAATTACACGAACATGAGTCACAATCCAACCCACAAATGTAGCAGTGATGTAATATTTGCCTTTTTATTATACACAATTTGTTAATTTTGTTATTCTGGTTATAAATATACTGATTCATATACTAATGAAGCTGAGTCGCTCAATGGACAATGAAGAGAGGAGATATTCGCCAAAGAACCAGAGTTAGAGTCTGTCCAATCCTAAATGACGAGCCTCTGCATTTAAGCACGCTTGCGACTATAAAATATGGATGCAACACACCGAAAATGCAATTGTAATTAGTCATTCAGTTGCTGGTTAGACACAAAAGAAGGAGCACGCTGATAAAGTATAGTAATATCTTTAGTAATATTTGTATTCACACATTTAAATAAAGTAATAAAGTGGAGGGGCGCGTCATTTATAGTTAGACAAGCTATACCGACATAGCTTGCAAATCGTACGACGGTTAAGTGGAAATTGGCTGGCCATATTTCTCGAAGAACCGACAACCGATGGACAAGAAAGGTTCTAGAGTGGAGACCACGTACCGGAAGAACAGTTTGTTACGCGTAAAGTCCAAGTTCGATTCCCGGACGAAGCAAAGATTTGTTTCATACTTTCATTTGTAATATTTAATAATTTGATTTAATATTACAAATATTGGTTAATAATAAAAATAGAGGCAGGTATGCCCAGTCTGCCGATCCGGGGTTGTACCACAAGTATACAGACCGTGTAGTAACTTAGTTGCGTTTAGGAAACAGCTTGTGAGTTGCCGGTTCCCACTAGGCATAATGGAGACTGCTAGAGTAATTTAAATGTAGTAGCAGTCCCCTTCATTCATGGATCGCACTCCAGTTAAGATCAGGTAGGATGCTGTCATAAACGACAATAATAAGAAAAAATAATTTATAGGTATTAAATTATTTAGATATTCGTTTAGATTCTAAGAAAAATACAAGGATAATAATAAATAAATTGTTATTTCGCGGCCCAAAAGTGTCTAAAACAAACAGGATATGAATGTCTTAGCATAGGATGTAAATTCTAAACACCACGGCCAAACCTAAAATGGCGGGAAAGTATGAATTGTCAAAGTGCATACATGAGTCACCCAATAATACGATTTTGGCGCGAACATTTACGTAGTTTCCCGCTATTAATGAGTTTATTTTTATTTACCTATTTTAATTTCTATTTTTAATTATTAAATTACTAGAAACAGAATGACCTAAGTACATAAATAATAATAACATTTATCTAATATCCAAAAGAGATCTTTTTAAAACATGACGCCCATATTTATTTAAATTGTCACACCTTTTTTCACAGGGATAGGCAGTGGCACAGCGTTCTCTTTCTCTTTTACAAGCTTTACGATTATGGGCACTAGGCAACCTAGCTTTTTTGAGGATGTCTCCGATTTGATCGGAAAACACCCTCCCGGGCCTGCCTTGTTTGACGTATCCATCCACATCAGATTTATAAATCTCTTTCGTCAATCAACTTTTACTCATCCTTTACATGTGCCCAAACCATCGAAGCATTCATTTGCATTCCTTGTCACTAGATCGTCTTTCAAATCACATCTTTTGCGTACTGTGCTATTCTATCCGCAATCGTCACTCCACATACACTCCCTAACGACAGCATAAAAAATATCATTATATAATACATTCACTGTATAATAAGGCGATTAATATTCTAAGCGATATATTCCCAAACCAAACATGGTTTTATTATTTTCATTTAAGTGGGTTGTTAAAGTTTGGGTGGTCAATAGTGACGTTTATGATTCAAAAAAAGAATGTATGATATTACGAAATAATTAAGCTATAGATTGGTAGGTTGCCTAGTGCCCATAACCGTAGAGCTTGTATGAGGAAAATTGTGGATGTGAAGGAAGCGAGGGAGTTATGTCAGGATCGTGGCAAGTGGCGCTCCATTGTCTCTGCCTATCCCCGTGGGAAAAGGCGATTAATTGATTGATTAAAAGTTATAGAGACTCTATTTCCATAAGTATAGGCTTTCTTTTAGAGAGTATCCCTGCAATTCTGCGAGTTTTATTTTATTCGACATTTTTTTTTATTGTGACACGACATTTGCCCTCGGCCCGCCTGATGATAAGCAAGAGGAGATCCAAGAGTGACAACGACTTTCAGTCGTTCCGAGTTAGTTCCCGGCTGCCTCAGTCGCTGTCACTATGCCGGTCAAAAGTGCTTCTTCACGCATCGCTTAAAGGATCCAAAGTTATAGAATGGAGAGAACACATGGGCTGGCAAAGCATTCCACTTGTCAATTCTTGTACAAAGATATGATAGCACCCTGCTGGAGTGCAGTAAATAATTTAAATAAATAAATATATATTTCAATTATAAATATTTAAATAAATAAATAGCCTCCACAGGACTATAATGGAAATCAAGCCTACTTTTAGATGCCAAACTGCCCTCGTGCGTTTGTATTTTTGTTATCCTATAACAATGTAGGCCTATATTTAGTTTAGAAGAAACAAATAATCAAGCGAAGGATACATCACTATCAAGTATGATACCAAGTTATAAAAATGTGGGCGTAATCTTAGTCTATAAACAGTTCTTGAAACAGGTGCTAAATTGTTTTCCTCATAATTCGCGACCTCACGGACGTAAAGTAAGTGATTCTGTGCCTCATGTGTTAAAAAAATACATAATTTTCAAAAATTCGAATTCGCAAATTGGCGCGCTGTTGTGGTTTCTTTTTTTTTGTTTCGGCTCTGGATACAAGGAGTTTAAGGTTTAACAAAAAAGTTTTTGTGTTTTGTTGTGTTCAAGTGGTGTATTCTATTGTTTTTTTAAAAAAATACATTTCTATTCTAAGCTACTAAAGTATCATATAAACAGGACAACCAAAGTACATATTATATCAAAGATACATTGGTACCGGTGGGTGGTTTCGAACTCGTGCTCTTGGTTTGCGTAACCATTGCACTGCCAATACACGACGGTCGCGTTTAAATCGTTTTATAATTGGTAATCTTTTAGGGTTGCGTTAATATTGATACTCTCTCGTTTCCTTCACATTAATGTATAGACATTGAAGTGTATGACGTTTCTGGATAACAGTGGCGTAGCGTGGCGGGGGCGGCAAAATTTATAAAAACTGAAATAAATCGTTTAAATTTGAACCTGAAATTCATATTTATGTTGTACCTATGATTGAAACTCCTAAATAAGGGGCGGCAATTTTTTTCCCGGGCGGCCGACTTCCGCCCCGGGCGGCTGACTTCCACGCTACGCCACTGCTAAATAAGCTTTCCGGTTCTAAATTAGGCCAGAATAGTAAATGGACCTATAATAAATAATAAAAAACATGTCTCAAAGCTTTCGAAACGTCGGAATAATTGTAAAAAAACAGAATAAACCCGATAGTAAGCCGCATTAAATTTGTTTAATTTAGAATCGTGGATGTGAGGGAAGCGAGGGAGTTAAGTCAGGATCGTGGCAAGTGGCGCTCCATTGTCTCTGCCTATCCCTGTGGGATAAAGGCGAGACGATTTAATTGATTGTTTCAAATAGATCCATTAATTTCATTTATTCAATTGATCTAATACAATGGTCGAATAGTAAGTCACGTTCATGTGTAATTAATACGTAAATATCCTTATTTGGGCAAAGATGAACTTCGAAAGACATTGAAACTATATTTATACGTGATTTTAAGAATAATTTTATTATAAACAATAATAAAATTATTATCATTTTATTTTTTATTTTGTTTACATTTATACACTAGGCTACTAAAGTGCTTGTATCATAGAAACATAACGACCAAAGTACATATATCAAAGATATATGTACAGGTACCGACAACTGGGTTTGGACCCATGTCCTATGCTCTCGGTTTGCGTGACCATTGCACTGTTTTATGTGTATGTGGTATTATAATCAGGGCCGTCCTTACCCGGGCGCAGAGTCCAAGGGGGCGCATGCCGGCCGCCATAAAATTCGATAGGTACCTACTACACTGAGACCACGCGAGCAGAGCCTTGACTTTCGCACCCCGGCGCTGAATATGCTTAAGACGGCCCTGATTATAATCTCAATCAAAAGTCAACAATCATGACTTATAATGACTGATCAATCAAGTGCTAATGTTTTTCTTTTATTTTCCAGATGGGGCAGTGGTTATTAGTTCTAGCGCCATTGGCGCTTTTAGCGTTTGTGTATCCTAGTGTAGATGGTAAGATATTTTTCAAACATTTCTATACTAAAGTATCAAGTATCATAGAAACAACCATAGTACTTATATGAAAGATACATTGGTACCGTTTATAACCCTTATTTATTTAATAAAACCGAACGGGATAGATAAAATATAGCGCAGGAGCCTGAGAAGACTCACGCATATTTGCGACTCCGCTAATTTTGGCAGAGAGAGAAAACGGCGTTCAGCCCCTACGTTAATGTATACAAAGAAGATCTGGTATTACCACCACTTTCAGACCACAAAGTGAGCCTCTACAACACGGGCGCGATATTGCGTTAATGCGTCCCGGCTCCTTGCACACAACTGCGTCCTAGTTCTATTGCGTCGTTATTATCGCAGCAATGTGTAACTTCGTAGCCGTCCTAATACATGTACTAAAACAGATATCGCGTTATGCATTCGGTATTACCGACCGATAATAACGTGCCTGTGTGGTAGGGGAGTGCTGTTATATGTCGAACTACATCAGTAAAAATATGCGCAAAGTTAATATTAGAGAATGCGGCTTACTATCGCGTTTATTTTGGTTTTGTTTTCTATCTAACACCTTCCAGCAAACTTCCAACTTCAGTTATTTTCGCAAAAAAATAAATTAAACCGGGAACAGAAAAACAAAATCAAAACATCAAACGGGGTATTTTTGGAAACAATAACAGCATCAACCAATAGGATGACCAACACCTCAGCCTCTCCGTGACCACGATGGCTGCAAAGCTATCGAAACGACGGATTAATAAAATAAAATTGTAAAATCTAAACCAAATAAACGCGATAGTAAGCCGCATATATAAATTGTTTGATTCATTAATCAATGTTTGCGCGAAATCTAAGAAAATATTAATATTAGAGGTCAAAAATATTATATAACAATTGAAGGTGAAATATGAAGGGATAATTTTTCAAAAGCAAACCATATTTGTACTGGAAAGTGGGCGTCGATATTATTATGTCATTGCTTTGTGATTAATTTATTATAATAACATGTAAACCACGCGGAACCCGCCCACGGTTTTGGGTTGTGTGACGTTGGACAAGGATTGAAAACAATCCACAGCATTACAAATTACAAGATTTGTTTTCGTAAAACATTTATTTACATTTTTGTTTACAGCCGGTTGTACCAAAAATTTTAATTTACGATATTGTAAAAAGTATCGTATAAAGTAAAAGAAAAAAAGAAAAATGGATTGCACCACTCTTTAACTTCACATTTTACATTTACGTTTAACGGATATTTTATACAGTGCTAAAGGACATCATTCATTTTGGGTTTCTATGTACTACTTTTGTTATTTCTAATGATAAAAACATATATAAATGGTAGTTTCGATATAAAATTATTAACAACCCGTAATAGTAAACGTAATAATATAAATTCGTAAATTGAATCTTTTTTTGGTACAACCGGCTGTAAGTTTTGTTTCCGTAAAACATTTAATTACATTTTTATCTAGTCTTCCGACAAGATTACAATTAGGCCTCAGTTTCCTTCATCCAGTTTTAGTTGCTGCTATTTAAAAGACACAAGTTTTATTATCCCTAAGGTTAGGTTAGAGAATTAAGAGAATCGGAGCCCAGATCTATTCTATAAGCCTTAATTTACTTGCTTGATAAAGTTACAGCAGGGGCGTAGCTACCGCCGTATCAGCCGTATTAATTATACGGGGGCCCCGGGCTACGGAGGCCCCCACGTGCAAAAATAAATAAAATGTTGCCAAAAAGAAACTTTAGAAAAACTAGTCTTCATCAGCTATGATTTAGTAAATTAGTTTGCCGAAAAAAGGAGAGTGCATACTTAATTTGAATTGTTTGTAAAAATTTTGGAAAAAGTGTCAGTTAGATAATTATGATGAATAGATATTTCTTTTAATTATATGCAAACATTATTTCTCTTGTGAGAAATCTTTACCCTGGGTACCCCAACAAATTTGGGGGACGAAATTTTTATACGGGGCCCCGCCAAGGCAGAGTACGCTTCTGAGTTATAGGTACCTAGTTAACGAACAAAACAGATTTAATAATAGAATTAGATGGCCATAGGATTTGCATAATTGGTATGCAAATAAAAACCATGTAGGCGAATGTTTACATCTATAAAGGTAACAACAAATGCTGACATAATTGGACGATATAATAAGTAGGAGTTTAAACCGCTTAAGACAAAGAGCTTACTTGCTAACGAGAGCAAGGGAGACAGATATTTGGTGTTAATTTGCTCAGCCCGCCGATCCAGGGTAGTATCACCAATTACAAGCACACAGACCGTGAAGTGACTTAGCCGCATGTCGGGATCAGCTTTTAAGTTGTCGGTTTCAACCAGGCAATCATAGTGATTCCGACCTCTTCTTGCAGTTAAACTATAGTAGCGTCGCTTTCATCAATGGACCGCACTCCAGTTTTCTATTAGGCGGGGTGCTATCATATGTCGATCCAAAATTAGTATAAAAAAAACCTTTATTTTATTTATAAAGTGCTTATATCATAGAAACAAGACAAGCAAAGTACATATCAAAGATACATTGGTTGGTACCGGCTAGTGGTTTTGAACTGCCACTACATTACGGTTGCCTGCTACACAATAATAATGTACTTTTTAATTGCAGGCGCCCGCTACTACAACTACGGCCAAACTTATTACCGCGGCAACTATGGGAGGAGCTACTACGACGGAAACCTCTACCAACATGGACGGTCCATTTCTGATAACACAGTGACATGCGGACCTCATACTTGCGGAGTAGGTGCCCACTGCACCCATGGAAGCGTGAGGCCAGTCTGTGCATGTCTGCCTGGATATACTGGGGATCCTTTGTCGCAGTGTGTCAAGGTTGAATGCTTGGGTAAGTGATAAGTCCAGTGAAGAAACTCAGTCATGTTTTGAGATCAGCTTGAAAGGTTCAAAAAGGAAAGTGTGTGGATCGAGGATTTTTATTGTACCACTCAAAGAGTGGTAGGCAGTGGTACCCAGTCTGCCGATCCGGGGTAGTACCACCACTTACAAGTATACAGACCGTAAAGTGATTTGGTCACGTTTCGGGATCAGCTTGTAAGTTGCCGGTTCCATCTAGGCCGGCATAGTGGATGTGATTGCTACTCACAGTTATTGAATTGTAGTAGCAGTGACATTCATTCATGGACCACACTTCAGCTTAACATCAAGCGGGGTGCTGTCATATGTCGAGCCATAATAAAAAAAAAAACTTAACATCTGAACCTTGACTTGCCTAATGGTAATAAAGTTAAGATCTCACTCACTCGCTGTCATTGTACTGGCCGTGGCCAGACGCTTTCACGTCACGCTAAAAAAACAAGGTTAGAGGATGGGGAGAACACATGAGCTTATGGGAAAAGGTAAGGAAGATCTCCCCGCTGCACGCATGTCGCCTGCAGGGCCGTCAACTGGCTGTAGTGGTCTTTTATTGCCGTATTCCTCGTGGGATTTATCAGTGTGGCTAAGAGAGAGAAAGGGAAGGGCCGGCAAGCGGGAGCGATTGAGCTGCGTCTTGCGGCCGGATAGGGGGGCTGGCAAGCAGGCTACGGACGAGATCTGTCTTGCAACCGGTGAGTGAGAGGGGGGAGGGAGGTGGAGGGCCTCAAGCGTGCTGCGCTCGGGTGCTTACTTTACTGATCTGTGATAAGCATAAGGGCCGCTAAAGCCGCCATGTCTCTACGAAGAGATTTTTTTAAAACTATTTCAGAACGATAAAAACCCTTACCTAATGTTGCAGAAAACAGCGAGTGTCGCAGCCATCAGACCTGCGTTAACCAACATTGTGTGAATCCTTGCGAAGGAGCATGCGGTTTCAACGCCAACTGCGATGTAAGTCTGCGATTTTATTTTCGGTCCGAGCAAGGATCAGAGATTTTTTTTGTAATGCCTATGTATTTAAATATTACGTTAGATAATGCCAATCAAAAAATGTTAATGGAAAAATAGGATTTGCTCCGGGTCTAGATCGGTACATTAGATCGGTAGTCAGACTCGTGAATTGACTTGGCTAGAAAATTATCGGTTCCTACTAGGCCAACATAGTGGATGCGAACGGTATTTGCAATTAATTAAAAGTAGGTAACATTCGCTTCCATTCATGAACCGTACTCCAGTCAATAAAAAAAATAGACAGATATTTGCTCCGGATGGTATATTTTAGAGTAGTAAGTAGACAAACAATTAAGCTTTAAATCCTGAATCTTTAAAAACGAAGCGTGAAGAGTCCGTGGCTTCATCAGGCAGTGCCTCATACCCTACAGCAGTTTTCTTTTCTTATGGACCGCTTGTATGAAATATATTAATTTTTCATATTTTTAAAATCTTATTAACCTATTTTTACAGGTAAGAAACCACGTCCCAGTCTGCAGCTGTCCCCCAGGATATACTGGAAACCCATTCAGCTCATGCAGAGTTGCTGATCCAGGTAATTTATAAATTTTACAAAGGCATATGGTAAATTCTTCTGTAGCAAACACTAGGCTGAACCAGCTACATGGGCACTTCATTGAACTAGCTTCAATGCAGAGCCGAGCTGTCCGATTCCTATTGGAGATGTCACGCGAACACTGGAGCCCCTGGATTTTGCAGAGACATGGTGAATCTATGAATCCTTCATTGCCTACTTTTACTTTATGAGTCCTATCTAGTTGGAGAAAGCATCCCCATTTTGCATTCGATTTAGCAGTCGAACTAAAAGGTTCGGCCAGTCTTTTCTTTTCAAGACAATCGACAAGTGGAAATCTTTACCTCCCCTTTCTATAATTTTATCCAGCAAGCCCAGCGTGAAAAGGCACCTTAGCTTGATATAGTGCCGACGACTGGGGTTACCGTAAACAGAATCAGTTTCTTTAGTTGTCGGCGGTCTCAGACTTATCCTCGCTTACCATAAAGCAAGTAGAGTTCAGGGGTCGGATTCAGCTGTGGCTGGCTAGGTTCCATCGTCTTTATTAATAGCTTATTCTATATTGTTACCAGAGGAAGCCTGCCACCCATCACCATGCGGTCCAAACACCAAATGCCACGTCGTCAATAACGCAGCTATCTGCACATGCTTACCAGGGTATAGGGTAAGTCATATTATATCTACTGTTCAACTATATAACAGAGATAGATAGAAATAATGGGCGATTCTTTCCACAATCCTGATACAACTCTTTGGTTTCCATCAGACCCACAATACAAGCTCTATGATGATAGAAGGGCACTGCGGACGTTTCGACCGAGGAACATCTTCTGGGATGTACCCGTTTTATATTTTACTTCCTCTGATTTCTCTTTTATTAATCTTCTTTCATCCAGACCTTCAATGTGCTCATACCAACACAACATACTCTTCACAATCCTTGTCACTACATTTTATTATAGGCTTCCACAGTAGATGCGACTGCTACTAAAGTTATAAACTGTAGTGGCAGTCACTTCCATTTATAGGTCGCAATCTAGCTTCACATAAGGCGGAATGCCTGTCTTGACGACAGGCGTGGACAAACGGTCAGAGATTGGTTTGTTGCGCGTAAAGTCACGGGTTCGATTCTCGGTCGAAGCAAATAATTGTTTCATAGCTTTTATTTGTAATATTTAATAATTATATTAAATATTGCAAATATTTGTTTAAAAAAAAAAGATATAAAGATAAAGATATTGAATTGTAGTAGCAGTGACATTCATTCATGGACCACATTCTAGCCTAACATTAAGCGGGGTGCTGTCATATGTCGAGTCACAATAACAATAAAAATACAATTTCGAGCAAAAAAACAGATTTTTCTGTAGAACAAAAAAAAGAAAGAAAAAGCTCTGAGCTTAACATCAGGCGTGTCGAGGTCATAATCTCATGACTTAATAAGCACAAAGTAGCTTTAAACTTGTTTTTTCTTCAGGGTGAACCAACATCAGGTTGTCGCCACGAATGTGAGAGTGATGGTGAATGCAGTACACAACAGTCATGCCGTGACTTCAAGTGCGTGAGTCCATGCTCGGATTGCGGAGTCAATGCTGACTGTGAAACAGTTGCTGCTCATCGTGCAGTCTGCAAGTGTCCACGGGTAAATGTTATTCGTAGTCCATCCTATGACCTTGGATCCTTTAAGCGATGCGTGAAGAAGCACCTTAGGCCGACATAATGACGGCGACTGAGGCAGCCGGGAACTAACTCGGTTTTTTAGTCGTCGTCACTCTTGGACCTCCTCTTGCTTTTCATCAGGTGGATCGAGATCGAATGACGTGTCGCAATAAAAAAAAACCTTAATTCTTTTGATGACTTAAAACAAGTTTAATGCCTGTCTAAAGCGCGTTTATTTATTTTTTTGTGGTAACGCTGTATGGTATATCGAAATCGGTTAAAATTATAATTATTTCTGTATTCCATGTGTGTAAGAGATGGTTTCCCTCTGTGTCAGGTAATCCAACAAAAAATTGAAATGGAAACTCCATAAGGACAATGAATGAAAGAGGTGTAGGTATTGAAGTATTTTGTGAGTTTATTGCTGTAATCTAATGCTGACATTTCAGCGTGGGTGAGAATTGTATCCTATTAGAAAAAAAGGCGTGCGATCCATTAAAAATAAAAGATGAAACTAGTGTGAAGCCTGACTTTGGAGACAATGAATAAAAGGTGTATGAATGATTTAGTTACGGACCTTTTTTTTTCAATGTATACTTAGCTACTAAAGTGCTTGTATGATAGAAACAGGACAACCAAAGTACATAAAACATATCAAAGGTTCGAATCCGGCAAGTGGTTTCGAACCTGTACTCTCGGTTCGCGTAACCATTGTACCACCACACCACGGTAGCTTTATTTGTAAGATAATATCGCTTATTTATATTGACAAAGGAGAACTTGGCGCAAGTCGCATTCCTACCCACAAACATAACAAAAATTTAAACTTATTTCCAAATATTTTCTAAATTTGTCAGGGTTACTTCGGCGACGCCTACAGAATCTGTAGTCCTGAATGTGAATCCGACAGCCAATGCCCAAGTTATAAGCCTGCTTGCGTCTACAATGCTTGCGTAAACCCATGCAATGGTGTTTGCGGTGTAAATGCCGACTGCAACCTCAGAGGCTTGACCCCAGTTTGCTCCTGCCCAAGAAACATGACAGGCGATCCTTTCACCTTCTGCCGGCCCTTCGAAGCTCGTAAGTATTCCCAACTAATACCAAACAAAATCAAGATCCACTTCCTACAAGTGTTCAACGAAGAAACGACGCGCCAAATCGTTTAGTTCGACTAAAGATTTGGCGTAAGAATGCACTTCTTTTATTGTGACTCGACATCTGACTTCGACCCGCCTGATGGTAAGCAAGAAGAGATCCAAGAGTGCCTACGACAGCAAAAACCGAGAGTTTTTTATTGTGACTCGACATATGACAGCATCCGCCTGATGTTAAGCTTGAGTGCGGTCCATGAATGGAGGTGACTGCTACTACAGTTTAATAGCTATAAGTAGTACTACGCTACGCCTACGCCGGCCTAGATGAAACGGGAAACTTACAAGCTGATCCCTAAGCGACTAAGTCACTTCACGGTCTGTATACTTGTAAGTGGTGGTACTACCCCCGAATCGGCAGACTGGGCTATTTAGATAATTGTAGATTCATGGACCGCTCCCCAACTTAACATTAGGCAGGGTGCTGTCATAATCTGTAAGATTGCAGTGGCTTTAGAGTTCTAATGACCACAGCATCACCTATTTAAGGCGAAACCCAAACCCAAATCATCGAAGCATTCCTTTGCCAATCTTTGTCACTACATCATCTTCATCTTCTTTGGTAGCTTAGTTTAGAAATAAAGAAATAAATAGAGCTTCTATGAAGAGAATTGTGAATGTAAAGGAAGCGAGGGAGTTGTGTCAGGATCGTGGCAGGTGGCGTTCCATTGTCTCTGTCTATCCTTGTGGGAAGGAGGCGTAACAATTTGATTGTTTGTTATTTAGACTGACAGCATGGCGCTGCAATGAATCAAAGGCAAGATATGTTAAATCTTATTTTCCATGTGCAGGTGATCTCTGCGAACCAAACCCATGTGGTGCGAATGCCAAATGCACACCAGGACATGATCGTACTGGTGCTGAAAGACCAGTGTGTACTTGCCCAGCTGGATATATAGGAAATGCTCTTGTTAACTGCGAAAGGGTAAGTTAGTAGTTTGACGACAGGCGTGACGCTTTGGCTAGCACACCAGTTCGTTAGGAGTAAAGTCCCAGGTTCGATACCGAATCGGACTAAATGTTTATTCGAAAAACACTCTCCAATAATCCAACAAGATTATTAAAGAGTGTTTTTTGACCAAATCTGAGACATCCTTGAGAAAACTGGGTTGCCTAATGCCCAAGCCGTAGCTTGTTTCAAGAGAATTTTGGATGTGATAGAAGCAAGGGATCGACTCAAGATCATGGAAGATGGGTGTCACAATAAAAAAAAAATGGGTCGGGACCCCTTTGCCTTTTTGAGCGGTCCTGCCATTATATTGTTACGCTACTACCACCATGCAATCCAAACTTGCGTAAATTACTCCTACCTTCAAGATAAAACAGGATGCAACGCCACTATGTCATAAAAACTCAGTTGAAAGCAATTTTAATTTGTAGGGAATTCCCCTGAATTATTTCTGTTGTATTTCTGTTCTATTAACAGTGTTGCCAACTTTATTTGATAAAACTATACTTAGCAGTGACGGCGACTGAGGCAACCGTAAAATGAAATAGTCAGTCGTTGGTGCTCTTGAACATTCCTCTGCCTGCCATCAGGCAAGTCGAGTTTAAAATCGCGGAACAATTAATAAACAACAAAAAACTAAATAGTTAGGGACTTCATTTAGTTTTTGTTGTTTTTACATTATCAAATCAAATCAAATCAAATTGTCACGCCATTATTTCACAGGGATAGGATAGAGCGCCACTTGCCACGATCCTGACACAACTCCCTCGCACTTGTTTTTGCATTAGGTTCTTTAAATACCTAGATGCAGTGTATGAGGAATACACACATATACGTGCTATTGCTAGATGCACGTGACACTATCTCGAGCGTATCGTAGTACACGAGTGCCCTGCGACAAGGGTAGACGTGTGGCATAATACGTTGGCGAGCCTGTGACTACAGTAATCCTTAATTATCTGTGTCACTACTGCATGAGTTACTATACAAACACTACAGGGGCCATGCCACTCTGCATCACGCATTCACCTCAAATGACATCATTCATTTTGTATGGGGGACTTGGGCTTAATTGTATTAACAGTTGCATATACATTTTAATATAGTTTGATGTACGAAGATTACAATGTAATTGGAATATCCTTTATTTTGCATAGTTTAGATGTGCAAAATTATCAAACTATAATTATGACAGTTTAAAGCAGAACGAATATGGCGTTGATTGACAGATACAAAATCCATATTTTATTTTCCAAATAACTCAATTGCACAGCAATTAACAGCAAAATTAGTATTAGTTTTATCAACACAAGTATCAAACCGATTTATAAATTTTTTCATCATTGGACATTAGTACTCTAACATAGAAGCTCAAAATGACTGATGTCCTTTTCTCCACAGGGTGAATGCGAGCTGGACTCCCAATGCGGCGACCACTTAGCTTGTGTTGGCTACCAGTGTGTGGACCCATGCCTTGGTAACACCCAGTGCGGCTCTGGTGCAGTCTGCATGGCCAGGAGACATCTTGCTGTGTGCACTTGTCCAAGCGGTAAATATGTTTTATATAAATGCAGTATTCGAACGATATAAGTAGAGGTATAGTCTGTCTAAGCCGAAATGACGCGCACCTTTACCGCATAAAATATGAATGCATCACACCAAAAATGCAATTGTAATTGGTCATTCAGTTACTGGTTAGACACAAAAGTAGGAGCACTCTGATAAAGTATAGTATTAAAATAAACTAATAAAGGGGAGCGCGTCATTTATAAGTAGTTAGACAAGCTATAGTGATAGGAGTATTTGAACGAAAGAGTAGGCCGGGGTAGTGACATAGCTACTTATTTATAGTTATTGAATTGTATTAGCAATTCCCTTCATTATTAGACTACCCCTTTTAGCTTAACATCAATAAGCCAGGCGACGACAGGCGTGGACGACGGTTGGCGATTGGTTTGTTGCGCGTAAAGTCCCGGGTTCGATTGCCATTAGGAGCAAATATTTGTTTCATAGCTTTTATTTGTAATTTATAATAATTATATTAAATATCGCAAATATTTGTTTCGAGTCTGGTTATCAAAGAGTGGTAGACAGTGGTAGACCCAGTCTACCGATCCGGGGTAGTACCACCACTTACAAGTATACAGACCGTGAAGTGATTTGATCGCGTTTCGGGATCAGCTTGTAAGTTGCCGGTTTCAACTAGCCGACAAAAATAAATAAATAATAACAGCTTAAAAATAACTCGACAAGTGCTGCCACATGTCGAGTCACATTTCAAAAATCTGTCATGGCTGTTATGTTAGGCTTTCGATGTTATTAAAACGGTATGTTAAATGTTTAAAAATAATTATTGACAAATAAAGTTCGGAAAAGTTATGCATTATATAGAGGTCCAATTGTGCCATGATCAAGCATTTGTTAAATTGGGGATGGGAAGGATGGGATTTCTTTCCTTGTTTAAATGACAAAACCTTTTTAATTTTCTAGGTTACAATGGAGATGCCCTAGTCAACTGTTACGAGTCACGGTCTGTTGCCGCATCTCGCTCTTACTTTAGGTATAAGAGGAACCACGATGGAACAGCCGATTCTATTCCAGAACAGACAAAAGAGCAAACTGAAACCGAACAAACGACGCCCCTAGCTGAGGAAGCAACTCCCGAAGCCGAACCCTCATCGACAAAACCAACAACCGAATAAATATTCTCACAGAAATTAATTAACTTAACTTCTAAGCCTAAGCAATTAAAATAAATTTTGGCGGGCAATTGAATTTGACAGATCATGTTTTTTTAATTATTTGGAAAAACTTTTGTTTTCTTGAGTATTATATTGTGTAATAATGGTGGATTTATTTAAAAATTAAGTTTGTATTCTGTGGTTACTCAAGTTTAGCCAAGTGATTTAATATAGTTTTCTTGTGTGTCAAGTTTTTTGTGACCCCTCCAAGAGTATGTCAGGAGTTCAGTAAAGCATTACAGCCGCTTTTCTAAAACTATCATCGTCCTCACGTAAAGAAGTGTTTGATTATTCGTTCATTTACTGATTACATGTTAAACGGTTAACGGAATACCATAAAATTATTGATTTCAAATTGAAATATAGTATTTATTTTAAAATACATTGCCAAGCTTAGATGCAAATAAAAAAAAAACATAAGAAATAAATAAAGATCAGTATACTATAAATTAAAATGTTTTATTTTTCAAGCGTTATGTATTGAATTAAAATGTGTTCATATTAAATTTTAATTATAGTTAAGCAATATTAATCATTGTGCCATTAATTTAGTGTAAAAATACAAATTAATATAAAAATAATTAATTAAATAATGTGTTTTAAATAATCAATTCCCATTTCATTGGTTGGCACTAAGCAAATAGTGACTCCAATACTGCAGTCCAATAATCCCGCAATATACATCCCGCGTAAATTTTGATTTGCTGATCTGAGAGGATTCATGATAGTCCATGATCAGATACTCCCGATCTTCAATTTAATAACGGCCTAGCTAACGGCTTTAGTTAAAGCACTATAGTTCTATCTTTTGTTGATTTGCTGATCTAAGAGGATTCATGATGGTGCATCATCAGATACTCCAGGTCATCAATTTGAAACCGTTTTAGCTAAAGGCTTATAGTGTGTAACAATTTTAGTTAAAGCACAATAGGTCCATTTCTTGTTCATTTGCTGATCTGAGAGGATCCATGATCAGTTTTTTTAGATCCAGAATGTTTCATTTTATCGCACTAACTTTTCTACACTTAGTTTCCTACAGTCAAGACGAATCTAATGAGTCTAAACTTAGTAAACCTATTAAGTTTAAACCCATCAAGGATTTCGTCTCCTACCTTCAAGTTCCATCATCAGAGTAGGTCAGTGGTACCAGTTAAAACACCCATGTATTTGTATACGTTTTTGTTTCAAATGTTAAGTCACAGATATGTTTAAAAGTAAAGTAAATACCGATTATGCGTCTAAGATTGCTACCGCAACTAACAAAACGAGCTGATGACCTTAAAACCCCTGATCAGATCTTCATCAATTGTAGGTAAGAACCATCTCTATCACGTCAGCTTTCAAACGAAAAAACCGCATCGTAATCGGTCTATTCGTTTAGGAGCTACGATGCCACAGACAGACACACAGATACACAGACAAGTCAAACTTATAACAACCCTCTTTTTGAGTTGGGGGTTAAAAATAGTAACAAATTATAAAATTACCAAAGCAGAGTGGCTAAATAAATAGAGTGCGCAGAATTGTTAATTCAAGAGATCTCTAATGAAAAACAAATTGATGAAAAATTATATTTTCGTAAATCTCAAGAAACTAGTCAATAATATCTTCAAGTATAGAATGTGCGTTGCGTACAGTAAAGTATATACTGTCAAGGAACGAGTTAAATAAACGCTGTAGGAATGCAGTTGTGACGTCATGGTCACGTGTCTATTATGAATAGTGAACCAACATGCAAAATGTTGATAACGATAAACACATACTTTCCTCAAAAAGCAAATAGATTTAGTTAATAAAAATTATAAATGTGTATTAAATTGAAGTATAAACATTAGACAGAAACTATTTTTAATGAATTATGTATTAATTTACTTTTGAGAATAGTGACTGTATGTTTTTTCTTTTTCACACATTTTAATCACGTTTCCAATAATGATTCTAGCCTGACTACGGATGACAAGTATCTTTTATTTAATTAACCCCTTAATCGTTCAATAATCAAACAAAGAAAATATGGACACGTTTTTATCGATATTAAATATGACATCGCCGAGCTATGAGCGTCACTAATAGCGGCTACTATGATACTGGTGGGGGTTTTTTTGACGCCCCACCGCACCTCAGCCCCCGAATCTATTAAACTCGTTCCCCATCTATAGATTACAGAGACTACTATGTTTATAGTCATTAAGATTACTTAGGAAGGAAGTATATACGTATATATCTTTGATAACATATTTACAAATCATATATTTAAAAATATATATTTCCTGTGGTATTGCGCGAATCGACGGCAAGAGACCTGACGGCATGACTGTTGGGCCGTGGAAACTTGGCAGGTCTTTGGTGTGGGATGCGACTTGTGTAGACACATAAGCCCTATCTCATATCTAAGCCTCAACCTCATTAAGCGCGGGAAGTGTGTCGATTTGCGCCGTTTGGGGTCGAGACGATGGGCCCTTGGAGACATTCAGCTAAGCGCCTGGCCAAGAAGTTGTCCAAGCGGCTGATGAAGAAGTCTGGAGACAGGAGGGCTGGCAATTATTTTTGCCAATGTATTCTGCCTTGCTATACAAAGGGGAAATGTTGCCAGTCTCCTTAGGACTATCTCTGATGCGACGTCATTAGATGATATTTTTTATTTATATATTTTTTTATGTTTCTCAATAAAAATATTATAATACGTATTTATTAAAAAGTTCCTAATATTTAATTGTAGCTCCATAACGATTCAAAATAAATGAAATTAAATGTAGATGTGAAGGAAGCAAGGGAGTTGTGTAAGGATCGTGGTGAGTGGCGCTCGATTCACTCTGCCTATCCCTGTGAGAAAAGGGCGTGACAATTTGATTGATTGAACGATTCAAAAATGATGGTTTCGTTCATGGTTTCTAATCTTGGAGGCTTGGGGTGGTCAGTCCTGCTGGGATTGGCATTTGGGTACGGAATTACAGCAAAAAGGAAGATCTATCACAGCGCAGGATGGTCATTAAGTTATTTTTACATGGGTACCTACCACCTACTATATAGTGGCTAAGCGAGTCGAGCTAATTGTGGAAGCAAAAGGATTTCTGTCAGGATCGTGGCAAGTGGCGCTCCATTGTCTCTGCCTATTGACAATGCCAATTTTCGGCTGCAATAGTATGTCTAGAATAGTATTCTATTTAAATTAGTAATGAATACGACGTGTAAAAATGCAGTGTTTCTGCCTACTTACTAAAAATAAAATTGAAATGAAAAAGGGATACCTGTGGGAAAAAGGCGTGAAAATTTATTTGTTTTGTTTGTTTAAAATAAATAACAAATGTTAAAAAGTATCTAAACATCAGCGTAGACTTATTTATTATAGATATTACTCGTAAATGGTCTTTAGAAGTATAAGAATATAAATACGAGATTTAATGGACACTTTAACCACTTGTGTTTTTATATGTTCCGAAGAATAAAAAAGTTATTATAAAACATTTCATTTTTCACGTTGTTTTAAACATTGCGCCTTTTCACAACGTTTATGGCATAAATTACATGTATCCCAAGTCTTGCAAAATGTTTAAAAAAGTGTGCATAAGTTACTGACGCCGCCGGTGTTGTGTATATTTCGAGAATATTTATTCATTAGGTAAGAAAATAACTAAAATAGTACTTAAAATTAAAGAGTAATGATAATAAATGTATAAAATAATGAAATTGTTTGTATTTTATTGTTAATTTCACTTTAAATTGATAAAAGGTGTTGGCGTCGTTGATTGCTCAAAATGGCGGGTTGTCTCGGCGGGCCTTTCTTATAAATATAACGTGTTTTGAAATGGTTATTCCTTTTCTTTAACATTACCAATGATATAAGTGAATTGAGTAATAGGATTATTTATTTAAGTATAGTTTATAGGACAGTGTTTAGTTTTTATGCTGTGCTTTGTTTGAGATTTTTCAAGGTTTCGTCTCGATAGTAAAAGCTAGTCTAGCCTTATGGAATAATAAGTAAATAATGAATAATTCAATTTTGGTGACCACTGGATTTTAAATTCGTGATTATTTAAGTAAAGAAAACGCGCTTTAGTGTAAAGTAAATACAAGTTTCTTGTTATTTATATTTCTGTTATTAACCTATATTACGTTATTATCAATAAGTTAAAAGTTTATGTTAGGCAATTTTTCATAAGGCCTAAATGTAGTTTTGTTTTATGACTACTGCTTGCAGAAATCTGTCATCCCACCACTCCATCTTATTGCTGTTCAGCTGTTCTAATGACAGCTGCTCTGATGACTGACAAATCATTGAATTGTTATTTGTTTGAGAACATGCCGAACTCAAGTCACTACATATACAATGTTTTTTCCTGACCTTAACTTACCTAATATTAAGCAAAGGGAGGCCAAGACTTACATCAGTTCATGGCAGGACAAGCCTCAGTCGCTGTCACTATGACAGCCAATGGTGGTATTATAGGATACGGAGAAAAATCAATCTCTCAGTGTATTGTCAATCGACTTTAGTAGGTGGCATAAGGTGATCTGTTGTACCATTATTCAAATAGTGGTAGGCAGTGCTACCCAGTCTGCCGATCCAGGATAGTACCACCACTTATACAGTATACAGAGCGTGAAGTGATTTAGTAGCGTTTTGATATCAGCTTGTAAGTTGCCAGTTCCATCGAAGCCGGCATAGTGGATGTGATTGCTACTTACAGATATTGAATTGTAGTAGCAGTGACATCCATTCATGGACCACACTCCAGCTTAACGTTAAGTGGGTGCTGTCATATGTCACAATAAAATATATATATTAAAAATGTATATGTTAGTGTACATGCAAAGCTAGAGTTGATTTTCTCACAATAGGATTATTTTTTATTGTGACTCGACATGACAGCACCTCGCTTGATGTCAAGCCAAAGTGTGGTCCATGAATGGATGTCACTGCTACTACAATTCAATAACTGCAAGTAGAAATCACATCCACTATGCCGGCTTAGATGGAACCGGCAACTTACAAGCTGATCCTGAAACGTGACCAAATCACTTCACAGTCTGTATACTTATAAGTGGTGGTACTACCCCAGATCGGCAGACTGGGTACCACTGCCTACCACTGATTTATTAGGTATACAAAGAAAATCTTACATTATAATACATCTTATAGACTAACACAATTAACTTGCCTTATGTAAGTTTTATACCTTGTTGACCCTAATCAAAGAGCATGTTTGAAGTTAATTGTTGGTGTGGAGAAAGCAAGAGAGTTGTGTCAGGGTCGTGGAAGGTGGCATTGGCCTTCTTCTCGTCATATGCCTTTCTGAAGCCATGGTAGAATCTGATGAAGAGCAAGTCCATGCTGAGAACAGGGCATATGGACCACCAACAGTCTATTTGTTACTTATCTATCCTGAAGCGAGTTGTGTCAGGATCGTGGCAAGTGGCGCTCCATTGTTTTTGCCTATCTCTGTGGGAAAAAGGCGTGACAATTTGATTGATATATCCCGATACTGGAAATGTTTTGGGATCATTGAGTGTGTTTTCCCTATCCTATATATAATCTTGGATCTTTTAAGAGAAGCAATAAAAACAAAGTCATGGTGACTGAGACAACCCTTCTCTATTTTTTTTTCAGTCAGCTCTTTCAGACTTGCCCTTGCTTACCTTCAGGCAAGTCAATGTTTTGCATCTTAGTAAACAAACAAAAATGTATAATAAAAAACAATAAACTTTTTTTTTCATTAATTTAAATTATATTTTTTTACTTTGTAGTTCAACAATGACAGACAAGAAGAGAGAAGATGAAGTTGAGGAGGAGTTCTCTGTTGAGAAAGTTCTTGATAAGAGAATCAGGGGTGGAAAGGTATATTTAGTTTTATTATTTAATTATAATGAGATGTGAGAGAAGCTCTGAAATGGAGGAAAGGTGTTAGTTAGTACTTGGGGTTTAATATAGTGAAAATAATATATAAATATTTGTTTTTTATTTTGGCATAAAATGACATCTGGAGTTGGGCCATTAATGTAGGCGACTGCTACTACAGTTAAATACACTACACAACATTGGATATATTAATTTTTTTTTATTGTGACTCGACATATGACAGCACCCTGCTTGATGTTAAGCCGAAGTGTGGTCCATGAATGTCACTGCTACTAGAATTCAATAATTGTGGGTAGCAATCACATCCACTATGCCGGCCTAGTTGGGACCGGCAACTTACAAGCTGATCCTGAAACGTGGCCAAATCACTTCACTTGTAAGTGGTGGTACTACTCCGGATCAGCAGCGTTCCTGACTATGTCTCCGATTTGGTCAGAAAACACCCTTCGGGATCTGCCTCATTAAACACATCATCTAAATCAGATTTTAAAATTCCTTTCGTCAATCTACTTTTACTTATCCTTTCCATGTGCCCAAACCATCGAAGCATTCTTTTTTCAATCCTTGGCACTACATCTTCTTTCAAACCACATCTATCACGTACTGTGCTATTAATATTATTAATATGAAATTGTCAAATATCGTAAATTATAATTTAAAGCATTAGGTGATATAACATCTTTAAGATTGCTAAACTTGTTTCGTTAGCTAATTTATAACTATTGCAATTTTAGGTAGAGTACTTCTTGAAATGGAAAGGATATTCAGATGAGGACAACACCTGGGAGCCGGAAGAAAATCTGGATTGCCCGGACTTGATTCAGACATTTGAAGATGCACACAAGAAAAAGGAAGCTGGTATGTCGACTGTTTACTAAATTAATATTCATTTGTTTAAGAATTACAAGAAATAGTTTTTTTAGTTTCCATTTAAACTGGGAATATACGTCAGATTAGGTTTACTATTGTCTGATCAGACTATCTGATCGTATTTACTCCATACACAGCCGATTTTTGCACCAGACTTTTATTGAACTCAGTTGTATTCGAGCTGTGAGTGCCTAGAGAGTCAACTGGCAAGACAGAAGGAGAATCGGACGTCTATTTAGTCTCTGTCACCATCAGATAATTGGACTGGCATAAAATCGTAAACTACTTAGCGCTGTTTCCGACTCGGATGTCTGATCCGATAGTTGGATTGGACGTGTATTAAGTATTCAAACAAATGTATGGCATGAGCGCCTTCCAATTGTCTGATCAGACTATCGGAGAGGAAAATCTGAAATCGGAAATTGATGCCGGAAAAATTCAAATATGGATAAGTTCCGGGTTCGATTTCCCTCGAAGCAAAGAATTGTTTCATAGCAATTATTTGTAATCTTAATAATTACATTACATATATTAAATAATAATAAAAATAATATGACTAGTGTTTGCTTGCGGGCCGACCGCGTAACTCAATGACAATGGTCTTCGTTTTTTCAGTTGAACTTCACACACTTAGAATCGACGTTTACTTACATTAACAGTTCAAGCTCATTAAAACTCATTGTCCAAATGAATAATATAGTTGATTTTAACACTAATACGGCGTTCTCACGGGGCGATTTGAGTTGATCAACTGCGAAATCGTTCGCGATTTGAACCGTCTGAACAGACTCTCAACCAAGTTGAAGCAATAAAAATTGATTCAACAAAAGTTAAAGACCTTACTACTTTTATTGATTCAACTAATAGCTGACAGCGAATCGACTCGTCTGAACCTATTCGTTTAACTTGCATTGAATAATCAGGCTAATCAATCCGTCAATCAGCGCGATTAAGTACCTAAGTATTGTATATTGCATTCCTCTGTCACCAGTTTTTTGTTTGTTTGTAAAGTAAAATGTGAATAAAATATAAATTATGGCGTCCGCATCCACGAGAAAAATGCTAAAATGAACAGATAGTGTAATAACACGTGTAATATTGAGTCGATTATTATTGAATCGTGAGAACGCTACCGTCATTTGATCAACTAAAATCGCCCCGTGAGAACGCCCCATAACAGCGGCCTCCTAATTATTGAAGTTCGCACGGTCGGCTCCTTGGTTGTGGAAGAGTGGTCTCCATTCATTGACAACATCTCAGCTTACATCATCCACAATAAATATGAATTTTAAAAATATTAAGTTTATTTGTAATTATCTTAAGGTCTGTTCAAACAGGAGGATGGTAAGTGTTAAATAATGGAAAACTTAGTATCCAGAAATATGGTTTACGTATCTAGTTCGGTAATTCCGTAATTCATAGTGGTTATGAAATGATCTCGTAAACCAAAAGTTCCAAACCACTTCCTATTGTAACCCAATGTATGGTTTACAAGTGGTTTATTGTGCGTTTAGTATCATAGAATAGAAAAAATACGTCCGACTTCCAAAAGGATAGGCAGAGACACAATATAAATAAAGCCCTAGAATGTTGAATGTTTAGTGCAGGCTTATTTCTGCACTTGAGTCCTCTTCAATTTGCTTTTAGTGGATCCACCCAATCTCCTCCAGGAAGGCCAGCAGACCCTTTTTGTTCCAGACCTCCGAGAACGTCGTCGCCTTGCCAAGAAACATCTGTTTTGCTTTGGCTACACTTCTGCAACTTAAGAGCTGTCTCCTCATTCAGGCAGCCCCTACAAAGCAGGCTACCAAAATCCGAAATAATATAGCCCAGTTATAACCGGCAACTCACAAGCTCATCCCGAAAAGCGACTTAGTCACTTCGTGGTCTCTACTTCGGATCGCTATTCACTCTTAATTTAAAAAATACTATGTATGTTTATTTTATAACTTTTTTTATTTCAGAGGGAAAAGGAACAAAGGATAAAGATGTTAAAAAGCGCAAATTATCAACGGCTGCGACACCGGAATTAAAGGGTGCTAAGAAAGGCAAAGTTGAAGAGAAGAAGACAGGTTTTGATAGAGGGATGGAACCTGAAAAAATTATTGGTGAGTAAAAGCACTCTTTTTTATTGTCTTCATATATTATTACGCAAGTTATAAGTTCATCATCAGCCAGAACACGTCCACTGCTGAACATAGGCCTCCCCCTTAGAACGCCATTCTGAACGACAAGATGCTAGTTGCATTCACTGGTTATTCGTGACTTTCACTATGTCGGCAGTCCACCTAGTGGGAGGCCTACCTACGCTGCGTCTGTCAGCGGCTGAGGCAATTGTAGTGATCAGGAGCCTCAGGTTTATAACTACCCACCGGTATCAACATTCTTTGGTCCGGCAGTTTTTATTTGTGTTTTTGTGGCACGACATCTGACCTCGACCTGCGATGATAAGCAAGATGAGGTCCAAGAGTGATGACTGAAAAAACCAAATCAGTTCACGGCTGCCTCAGTCGCCGGCCAAAGGTGCTTCTTCACGCATCGTTTAAAGGATCCCAGGTCATAGGATGGAGAGAACACGTGGGCTGGCAAATCATTCCACTTGTCGATTGTTCTACAAAGAAAAGACGCACTGAAATTTTTAGTTCAACTGCCTATTCGGTCGATAGAATGTGGATGCTTTCCCCGACCTGTGCGGGTATTACGGTTGTGAAAGGACGAGGTAGGAACAAGGTAAAAGAGCTCTTGGAACATTCTCTGTGGTATAAGTGATAGAGGACGCACAAAGCCGCCATGTCTGCATAGTTGCAGGGGCTCCAGAGTTCGCGTGACCTCTGCATCACCTATAATTTGGAAGCGAAAAAGAGAAAGTTGCTGATTAGACACAAAAGGAGGAGCATGATGATAAAGTATAGTCAGGGCCGTCTTTACCCGGGGGTTCAAGGGGTGCAGTGCACCCGGGCGCAGAGTCCTAGGGGGCGCATGCCGACCGCCATAATTTTCGATAGGTACCTACTACACTGAGACCACGCGAGCGGAGCCTTGACTTTCGCACCCCGGCGCTGAATATGCTTAAGACGGCCCTGAGTATAGTAGTATAGTTAGTAATATTTGTATTCACACATTTAAATAAACTAATAAAGTGGAAGGGTGCGTCATTTATAGTTAGACAAGCTATACCTCTTTTATAAGTGTTCCTTATGTGATGTGTTTCCTTTCCTTTCCAGGCGCGACTGACAGCAGTGGTGAGTTGATGTTCCTGATGAAGTGGCGCGGCACCGACGAGGCTGACCTAGTGCCCGCGAAGCAAGCGAACGTGCGTTGTCCCCAAGTTGTTATACTGTTCTATGAGGAGAGGCTCACCTGGCACACACCATTGCCAGAGGATGCTGAGAAGAACGACTGATTGATTGGCCTAATGCAGAGAGACATGCGCCCGGTTGGTACAATACATTTTTTATGTTAAATTTATTTAAAACTAGCTGTGTAACCCGGCGTTGCTCGGGTCAAAATTCATAGCACGCTTTTGGTTTTTTTTTTATTGTGACTTGACATATGACGGCATCCCGCTTGATGTTAGTCCGAATTGTGGTCCATGAATCAATGTCACTGCTACTACAATTCAATAACTGTGAGTAGCAATCACATCCACTATGCCGGCCTAGTTGGAACCGGCAACTTACAAGCTGATCCCGAAACGTGACCTAATCACTTCACGGTCTGTATACTTGTAAGTGGTGGTACTACCCCGGATCGGCAGACTGGGTACCACTGCCTACCACTCTTAGATAACCAGACCCAAAGCAAATATCCATCTCTTTTTTTTTAACTATGTCGTCAGTCCACCTGATAAATGTTTTTATAAATTGACTGATTATATTAATTATAAACAAACATGACATTCGATTATTATTATTATTTAATTATATGAAATTCAAATTTATTGTGGACTGCTAATTCGAGTCTTTTAAACATTTGCATGCCATTTATGGTGAAGTGTGTGGAATACTAATAATTATTATAAGATCTGTTACTAACCATACTTCAAGCAAATAAATCATTTTATTTCATTTCTTCATTTCACCTTGTAGGAGGCTTACCTACACTGCGTCTGCCAGTTCGTGGTCTATGCTGTAGAACCTTTCTTCCCCATCAGTTGTCGGTTTTCAGAGGCGATTATTAACTGTATATATTTTCTTATTCTCATTCTTATTTTTTTATTACAGGAGCTATAAAACATGGTGTGTTGTATTGGGTACAAACCGGGCAGTCATTCATTTCAGTCATATTTAATAAATGGATCCGCTGGCATTTTGGCCAACATATCAACGGATATAAGTTTATTTTAGTTAACTTTGGACATTTGAAAAGCATTATATTTTATGTAAGAATATAATTATTCTATAAGTTGAAAAATAATTATGGTTTGTCTCCAACTGCCTACAGTTAGGCCAGACTGCCTAACTCCAATGACAATAAGAATGGGCTTCGTTTTCACAGTTTAATACCACTACTGAACTACAAAATAGAAGTGACTCAGCAAGCACTGAAAATCGATGTCAATTATCATTGACAGTATAAATAACGCTCAGACTCGTGCCCAATCTCATCGCAATTAAAATGGGCTTGATAGTGCAGTCAATAGAGCATAATATGTCCGATTTGCTTGTCTTTCAATGGAATGACTTGAAAATTTAGAATTAGGCTTAGCTTAACCCTTACTTCAAAGGTGACTGACCCGTGGGGTGCTTTTATTCTGGTGGGATTTTAACCCTTTCTAGAGGGGTGGAAATTATTTCGGCCTAAATAATACCAGAAATCAATTAACTGACTCTTTTTAAGAAAAAAATGTAGTATGAAGTTTTTTCGAAAAACCAATACTTTTCAAGTTATTAGCGATTAGATGTTCAGAATTTTCCCACGTTTTTCAACAATATCTCAAAAACGAAGCATTTTAGCGATAATTTCATAAGAAACAAAATTGTAACAAATAAGCTTATAGAAAAAGTGTACTAAGATCTCTCTGCAATAGTTAGATTTTTAAGAAATCGACCCAAAATCAAGTTTTTTTTTTATTGTGACACGACATTTGACCACGACCCGCCTGATGATAGGCTCTCCGCAATAGTTAAATTTTAGGAAATCGACTAAAAATTAAGTTTTTTTTATTGTGACACGACATTTTACCACGACCCGCCTGATGATAAGCAAGAGGAGGTCCAAGAGTGACGACGACTGAAAAAAACCAAGTTGGTATTGAGTTATAAAAAAGTGGTTTTTCTTTATTATTTTTAAGTTAGGAATAAGGTTGGAATTTAAGTTTTAAGGGTTGGAAAAGGGTTCAACATGTGATAATCGTGTTAGAAAATAATAAAACATCTCACTGTCTATATTTTAACAAGTTAAAATGGCTAGATCACGATTTTTTGATTAAGGGGTGGTTTTTACCCCTTAAAAATCAAAAGCACCCCACGCACTCAACCCATGTCACCTTTGAAACTAAGGGTAAGATGAGCCTAATTCCAAATTTTCATGTAAATCTGTTGATAGGCAAGCAGATCGGGTCTATTTTCACTCCATTGACTGTACTATGAAATTCATTGTCATAAGAGTTATGCGGCCTTCACAGCGATCTTCAGCATTTTATATTGAGACGCGACATCCAACCAGTTTAGAAATTAACTGCCCTGGCAAGTAATGCAGGATAGTAATTTACTAAACTGTCTCTGTCTCTGACATTAAAGGTGTGTTTCCGCCGGCGATTGCAGACCGCAGACTGCTCGACTTGTTTGTATGAGATTGATACAAACAAGTCGACACTAGTCTTAGATTGAGGCGACACTAGTCTGCAGCCTCCGTGTTAATATTGTTTCCAAACATCATATTTATAATCTAACCCTATGGCCACACACTCGATGAGTGGCGAGGGAAATGGGCAGAGACATAGTGTGGCTGCGTTATTCGTTCTGCTGCTCGTCATGCCCGGCGATCCATTTTTGGCGGTTTTTAGTGCGAGTCAAGTTACAAGTTACAATGAACATCGCGAGTAGGGGAGTGTGTGGCTGTTAGGGCAATATTCACGGCAGCACGAGGAGCATAGCAGTGCTGCTTTTCGCAATAGTGTCGCCTTGCATAGAATCAATCTCATACAAACAAGTAGTGGAGTCTGCGGTCGCCGGCGAAGTCATACCTTTGATATTTATGTGATGACGGCTGGATGCCATAGTTAGACATGTTTGTTTGTATAAACTTTGGAAATGTCATTAAAATATCCTCGATTAAATAGTGTATATCGAGGGCCAACCAAACGTGATGAAAAGGTAAACAAACTTTACAAAATTTAACACTTCCCTTAGAGATTTTGATAAATTCATATGTTTACCACATTGTTTTATTCTTCAGCTGTAATTATTATTGAATTTCACTGCAAAATCATTTATATATAAATGTTAATTACTTTGCGAAAACTGATGTGGCACAAATTTTATGCGAACTTTCTTAATCTCTCTGTTTTTTTCTTCTAATTCTATTTGTCTTTGATGCTGTAGTAATCGGCACTTAGGAAATGATATAGTGAGTTATGAATATTTTTAAAAAAATAATTATTTCAGGTAACTTTGAACGAAGTTGCATAAAAGCTTTAATATTTTATCATAAATGACTCTGCTTAAGAAAGCTAGGTTGCCTAGTGCCTATAACCATAGAGCTTGTATGAAGAGAATTGTGAATGTGAAGGAAGCGAGGGAGTTGTGTCAGGATCGTGGCAAGTGGCGCTCCATTGTCTCTGCCTATCCCTGCGGGGAAAAGGCGTGACAATTTGATTGACACTGCTTTGTTATTTTATTATTGTAACTGCGTAAAAAGGAACGCAAAATTTTCATAGACAAAAATTTGTTTACCTTTTTTATCACGTTTGATTGGTCTTCAGATTAGTAAAAAGCGTATTTACGGCTTTTAAAGTAATTTTATGTTTCATACATTGTGTATATTGCATTTAGGTTAAGTGGTCCACGTTTGATATTATTTTTTAGTGAGACTGCAGCTGGCATCTCTAAAAACTCGTCTTGGAATTCTACAAGAGATAATTCATCGTTCTACTAATACGAGCAGCACGCTATGAAGGCCGGTTTGACGGTTGACCTAAAGATGGGACAATTTAGGCCGGCATTATGACGGCGACTGGGGTAGCCGGAAACCAACTCGGTTTTTTCAGTCGTCGTCACTCTTGTCGACTTCCTCTTGCTTATTATCAGGCGGGTCGAGGTCAGATGTCACAATAAAAAAATGACGATTTTTTGGAACCGAGTTAGGTTAGGTTAGGTTAGTTAGTTGCTAATTACGTTTGAAGGAACAATTGTTGTTCTTTATAGTGACAATAAAGAACTACAATTTGCTCCTTTAAACGTAATTAATTATTTATACAAAACTTCATGAGCGAGTCAAACGTCAAAACTGCTGTCATAGCGTGCCGGGTATAATCCCTATGTTCTGAGTTTTTAGTGAGCCGAGTTGCAGAGTGATTGTAAAAGTTAATCATTATAGACCCGGCTGAACAAAGAGCGCTGGTATCCAAGCTGCGTAGTAACTTGTTTTGTTAACTACTTACGTTTCATTTTTCCAATGTGTATAGAATTTTATCAATTATAAGCACGACAAAATAGTCCTGCCGCAGTTGTCCAGCGCTCTTTTTTTCAGCCGGGAGCTATACTTAGGAATTGGTTTAGTTTTTTCAATTAGGTTTAATTTTCATTTAATATGTATAGGTAAACGTTAAGAATGGCCGATTGTGATTGATGCGCTTCCACCAACTTAGAAATCCAATACGGCGTTCTCACGAGGCGAACTTAGTTTTTCAGTATTTATTGTTCAACAAAATATTGAAAGCAAATATTGACTGTAGCGTTTTCACGGTTCAATAATAATCGACTCAATATTACACGTGTCATTACACTATCTGTCCATTTTAGCATTTTTCTTGTGGATGCGGACGCCATAATTTACATTTTATTTTATAAACAAACAAAAAAACTGGTGACAGAGGAATACATAGGTACTCAATCGTTTTGATTGACTGACTGATTGGAGTGATTATTCAATGCAAGTTGAACGAACAAGTTCAGACGAGTCGATTCGCTGTCAGCTAATAATTGAATCAATAAAAGTTGAAAGGTCTTTAACTTTTGATGAACCGATATTTATTGCTTCAACTTGATTGAAAGTCTGTTCAGACGGTTTAAATCGCGAACGATTTCGCAGTTGATCCACTAAAGTTGCTTCGTGTGAACGCCGTAAAAGAAACACGATCGACACCTGCATTGAATATGGTTGCAACCAAAATGATATTAAGTAAAATGAGGTAGATACGTCATCTACACAAGTTTTAGTATTCGCAAATGGCGATCAACCACGACTAGGCATACACACAAGTGGAAGTAGGACGGAATGATAGTTATTGAGAGCGAAAAACAGACAAATATATGTTGCTCTGCATTGCGGCACTGAGTTCAGGTTTACTTGTTAACATAGTTTCAACGTGCCTCGTTCGAGGAGCTTATAACATATCTACGTCTTTTCTTGAAATATCATTGATTGATCAACTGATTTTAATTGTTTATATTTTTGACATTTTGATGCGTCGGCCTTGTAAGTTATTTAAAGGACCATCATTTATTTTGGGCTTTTATGTACTATTTTTGTAATGTCCGATGTTAAAAAAATATATTAATGGTAGTTTCGATACTTGTATTTATAAAACTAGTAACAATTTTGCTTTTAATTGCTGTGCAATTGAGTTATTTGGAAAATAAAATATGGATTTTGTATCGTCTGTCAATCATTGAGACACGCCATATTAAAAGTTCTGTTTTAAACTGTCATAATTATAGTTTGATCATTTTGCACAACTAAACTATGCATAACAAAGGATATATTCCAATTACATTGTAATCTTCGTACTTTAAACTATTTTAAAATGCATATTAAACTTTTAATACAATAAAGCCCAAGTCCCCATACAAAATGAATGATGTCCTTTGGGTTATAATATTCCTTGCAGGTTACGATCTTGCTTCTTGGATTTCTGTGGTAGGGGGGCAGGAGTCGTGCCCCAGCTTAACATCAGGCGGTGTCGCGTTCACATGTCGGTGTTTCTTACTTAAGTACATTATCTAAATTTTAATGTTGCTAAAAGTCAAAGTTGCTTTGAGTGTAACAAATTACGTACAATAAAGTATCGACGAAACAAATGTTGTTTTATTTATTTTACCCGAATGAAGCTGCTAGATGAAGGTCAGAATGGTTGGTGGTCATTTGTTCAGGTAAACTCGGAGTGTACTGACCCAGTGACGTTTCGGGATTAGCTTGAAAGTAGGGGAACGCCGCAAGTTTACTAGCGGTATCGGTTTTACCGACGCGGACCATACCAGCATTTTTGTAAGGGCCCATGTCTTCCGATCGCAGGACGCTTGCGCCCTCTCACACACCGGCCGCAAGACAGAGCCTGTCCTTGGCCTGCTTGATGGCCTCCCGCCTGCCGCAAGACTGTCCTCGATATTAACCCGATTGCCGGCCCTTCCCTTCTCCTCTCATTCGTAATGGATAACAGCAAAAAAGCTTAAGTTGCCTTTTTCATTATTAAGTTGTGATATCTGACCTTGACTTGCCTGATGGGTAAGCGAGGAAGTCCATGAGCGCAGACGACGATAAAAGCAGTCTCATCTTAGTCACCATTTTATCATCGAATACTTTTACATTGTATTGCCCGCAACTTAGTTCGGTTCCCTTCCTGTTGCAATGGCGGGCCAAGGGATGTTGTAAATAAAACAAAAATATTAATTTTATTAGTATATTTTTTTATAAACTGAATACATAAAATATAAATAAATGCAGTTATAACACAGCTAGAAAGCAATACTTACTTTTTTTTACAATAAACGTGCAGTTTTTATAAAACGAAAGACCCTACGACAATAACTTGATAAACACCGCAATGTGTAAGCATCTATTGTGTGATACCGATTGCGACACTACTAGTCGCATACAAGCCAGCAGTGCAGTCTGCGGTCGCTATCGGAATTATACCTTTTAGTCTCATAGGTATTATTTGTATTGGTACACATTACGAATAATTATAGAGATATGTGGTAGGGTAAGTACAAAGTTGGTGACCATCCCCACTTTTAGGCGTCTTACCAATAGAATGGGCACAATGGACGCGACTGCTACTTAATCGTATTTATCTAAAATAGCAGTCGCCTCCATTTACGGATCGCACTCCGGCTAACATCAGGCGGGGTACTGTCGACCCACAACAAAAAAATGCACTAACACGACCACAAAAAGCAAATAAAGACAACGTAACGCCCACAGAACCGTTAAAACCTCTTATAGTACTTATCACTGTTTCATCCGCCATTTTATCATTCCATTACAAAACTATTATAATTTCTCAACAAATTCCAGAAAAAATAGTGCTCTTAACTATTTTATAAAATTACTATTAAATTAGGCCGTGCATATATTTAATACCTTATATTTATATATTTGCACCATAGACATAGAGAATGGACTGCGTTTCCTATCCAGGTACTACCGCGTTCTCACCGGGCGATTTCAGTTGATCAATATTTGTCGTTTAACAAAAATTATATATATTAATTGCTTCAATTTGGTTAAAAGTCTGTTCAGACGGTTCAAATCTCGAAAGATTTCGCAGTTGATCAACTCAAATCGCCTCGTGAGAACGCGGTTTACGAAGTAAATACGGGCAGCGAAGCGTGAGAGAGACAAAACAATCGTGAGGCCAATAGTTCTCTTTCTAGGAACCTAATTGATCACGTCATAGACATAGTGAATTCTAATAAAATTAGTAATAGTATGTTAATCAATCGCCACACAGTCGCGTTCTCTTTCTAGAGAGTAGTCAATTTTGTAAGGCTATTGCAGTCTATTTTCTTAGTCTATGATTTGCATCTATGTCTTATATGCTCAAAATAGCCCCTTTTACTAAGAGGCGTACTAGCGGCATTAAGTCAGCCTTTTGTAATTTGTGCAACATGTTTACATAAAATAATATCTGTTGATAATAAGCAAACGTCATATCTGTCAAATAAATCAATCAAAGTGTCAATGGATGGGTAGAGACAATGTAGATTGTGAATGTCTGTCTATTGCATTTTCTTATAAAAGTGATAGTGAACTTCTTGCGATGGATGCGCTAAAATCATTTTGCGCACTTCATTTTGTTTAGCCCTCAATTCCACATCACTTTCATTATATACCCTATACAATGAACCTGTGATAGACATCGCTGCTATATAAGCTGGCACGAAGTCGTGGCCTTCCATCATTGCCTTGATAAAGTCCATATCATTCTGAATCCCTAATAAGTTATAGAACTCTTTTAATGTATCAATGTAAGGCAATAAGATACTAGGGAAGAGAGCATCGATATCATCTTTTAATATTTGTATGCATCTCTTAGCAAAATCAGCATTGACTTTATCCCAAATAACATCATTCGGTTCATCCTTCACTTCAACAGCATCCAAGTGTTCTTTATTTATAGCACAACACTCAATATATAATGCAATCAGTTTACTGTGAGTTATCATTTGATAATTCTCAACCAACGGTAGTTTCTCTTTTAAAGTTTTACATATGTTTTTAAACACCTCAACGGGAATTGCGCAATTTTTTGCCACAAGCCCTTCTCTTGTGGTACTTAGGAGAGTTTCGAGCGATTGATTAAAATACTGTGCCACAACCTTCTGTGACTCATATTCATCCTTCCACATCCTCATCGAGTGTTCTAACATAACACTGTACACTTTCTCGTATCGACGTATCTGCTCCTTTTCATCAGCAAACAAAATGAACGTTGCAATAACTTTCAACATGCTATAGGGATAGCCATAGCTATAACATGTAGTGATTTTCTTCTTTCCAAACCAATCGTCGAAATATTTCAGCAATAGCTCCTCCATAAAGTCAGTGTTCATTTTGGTCATAATATTTGCAGTGTAAAGGCAAACACTGTCAGCAAGTTCCTCGCAGTTCATCTTAGCAGGCAATGAACTTAATAGTTTGTAGCTGATTGCACAGAATTGTGGTTGCACACTTTCAGGCAAAACGCTCACATTACCCAACATAATATATATTTCTTTATTTTCCTCCATTCCCACGTTACTTATAATATGTTGGAGCAGATTCCATATTTCATTGATCCTTATTGTATTCTTTTCGCGGCATAACATGTCAAATGTTTCCTTAAAAATGACTGCTCTGATGCTGGAGTTTTTAGTGGACTCCCAATTGCTTAAAAGGATGTCCCTAAGTTCACCCTGATTTAACTTAGTGATTGCCAATCTTATGCCGTGTTTCTTTATTGAAACCACTGCATCTAAAACTTTTGGAAGATGTTCCCTGCTCTCAACCGATGATAGATTGTAAAATATAGACAGGAGTGATGATAAAGCAAATTGAAGGTAATCACCCTTGGCGTATTGAAGAACAATAGAGGGTGGTGGCTGTGGTCTGGCGCAGTACATAACTTCTGCGCAAGTCTTTTGTAGACCAAATGCAGTGTCATCAATTTCGCTCCAATTAATTTTGAAATCTTTTGGTACGTTCTTTTGTAAAAACTCCAAGAGTTCCTCGTGCGGTAGGAGGTAGCAAAGACCTTTTACCAATGATTTTTGACTTTTGGATTGACCGATCCTGTCCTTGTATGATTTTATCCATTGCTGGCCTATAGTATCAGGCCAAAACACCCGAAGTTTAGTTAAAATGTTGCGCAGGTTAAGTTGATCATTGCGTCGTATTTCATCTAACTCTGATTCACATTTTTCGAAAAATTTAATGTTATGTTTCATGATATTCAAACAAACTTTTGGTGTTTGAGAAACAATCAGGGATTCCTCAAAGAAATATTTACTCCAAGATTTCTTTTTATAATAAATATTTTCTAGGGAATTACAATATGCCTTTTCTTTCTTGTTTCTTATGAATTCCTTACATTTTTCTAGTATGTAAGGGAAATTTTTTAGATCCTTCTCCCAGTCTATTAGTAAATTCAATGCATCATAAATACATGATACTTCATCATATGTTTCATTAACATTTTTGATTGTTTCCTTGTCAAGTTCTTTTTCTATGTGTTTGTAAAGATAATTAAATACTTTCTCTTTCTCTTCAGCATTTAACTTCTTTTGAAGATTTTTGAATGTTGAAAAACTAAATTTACTCTTAATGATCTCTGGTATTGGTATTTCATGCACAATGTTATAAATCAAAATTGCTTCAACACAATTTTGTACACTGTTGCTCGATTCAATGTATACTTCCATGCTGTAAAATAGATCTTGAAGCATCTTCCACATTTCATCATCATATTTGTGCGTATCAGTTGTTGACAGAACAGCGTTAATAAAATGTATTTTAAATTTAAACGGCTCATTCATATGCCTTTCAATATAATACTTCAAAAGAGTCTTTATATTGTTATTGTTCTTTCCGGCGGATGTTAGAAGTACGCGGAATATTGCACCTCGCTCTTCTGGCGACGACTCTGCTCTGATTAGCTTCTTTAAGTCAGTTAGTGCCGTCTCGAATGGAGCATGGCGATACCATTGGTAAATATGTTGAGAGTTGGATGAGTGCTTTGCGCTGCGGCGTACCATTCTACATTTAGCAAAATCAGCGGACATTGAACATAATAACATCGGAGCAGCTTCACCTGCAGCTTTCGTATGAACCTCTTTGTATTTCTTATTAATATAGAATTCCTTCAGAAACTCGAATTTATCCTCCTTCGGCATGAGTTTAATTAATGGTTTCACATTTCTGTATTTTAATATGAAAGTAGATTGTTTCTTGCTTTGGTCTATTATGAATTGTTTTATGTTCTGCGAGCCCAGATACCTGGCAAATGTGCCAATGTCAATATTTTCCGCGTACTTATCGAATTTCTCTATAATACGTTGAGGACATTTTTTCATTATGACTGATGTGTAATTTTTATCAAACTTTGGCCAATTGTAATGCGACTGTTTCTCAACTTCGTCTAAGAATTTCTCCGTGTCCACGCGAAGCAAGAATATTAACTGTTGAAAGTAGGGCGTGTAATTTCTATATGTAGGCGTATAATTCTGAATTGAAAAATTGTCAAACACACTAAAAGACCTCCTGCATAATCGTTTCAACAAATCGGCATCCATTTTTTTCGCATGTTTCTTCGTTGCTTCCAAAATAACTTCTAAGGAACAATTTTGGAGCCATTTCATAGCTATGTCAAGATCATGAATCTCGTAATATTTATAGAATTCATCCACACGCTTTTCATTCCTAAGATTCAACCTGATGTGTAATAACAGCTTGCAGATAGCTTTGGACTTCATGTGCGGGAACAGTTGTTCGTAGAGATACTCAGGGTTTACTATGTGAGAATATTGATCATCGGTTATGAGCCAGGGTGACTTTTTAATAGCACGAGACACATGCAACATATCATTAGACTTCAATACATCAATTATGAAGTCCACATTTTTAGTTTTCGCAGCAATTTCGATTTTTAATAATTGTTCAAGATCCGAGTCCCCAAATTCTGATTTTATCTCGTTAAAATGATGACCTTTCTTAAGAACCTCATTAACTTTTGAATTGAAGTTTCTATGCGCTTCGCCGAGGCTGTTGACCTCAGCTATTAGCGGTGCCATGGTGTTAACTGAAAAAAATTAAATATTATAAATAAAAATTAAAATGCGAAATGTTTTGAGAGTTTGGCGATATGACATAACCGGCAACCAGATGGCGTTGCAATGAGACCCCTCTGATGCGACGTCATTAGATGATATTTTTTATTTATAGTTAATGTACTTTTAATTTTATCTGAAGAAAATAGAATGGTAAAATGAAATTTTAAATTGATAATTTAATAAGAAACTAATGAGAACTTAATAAGAAGGTAAATTTGTTCTTTAGGTAAGAAGATGTAGCAGGTTTCATGTAAATCCAGTAGAGAAGGCAAAAAAGAAGGAATTTTCTACAATTATAAAGTGTACGATAATCGAAAAGTGTAACTTTGCTCATACTTCCTCAAGCAGAAGGCAGTATAAAGTTGTCCAGAAGACTATCAATTAGGAACACCTTTTATTAAATCCAAACTGTATACACACACACTGTAGGTATATACAATATTATAGGTAGGTATGAATTAAAAAATAATTTTTAGATGAAGCTTTAGTTATAATAATGTTTGTAAAAAAACGGTAAATTAACCTAAGTAAAAACTGTTGGTGGACTAGCAGTAAAGTAAATAAATAACCGAATGGCCGACAAACATTGAGTCATCCAGTATCGCCCACAGATAACTTTTATTGTTCACATAGATACGTAATAGCTATAAAAATGCTAAACCACTTAATTACAATTACAAAGTATTCCTTATTTTACTTAAATACCTCCTAGATATACATAAAAAAGAAAAAGCTACCTACAACAAAAATAGGAATAAGGTTAATAAACCGTAAACACCGCAGACCAACGACCGACACGCATATCGATTTACTAAAACGACCATGGATTTATAGGTTACACAACTATATTTATTCACACTCTCAAATATAGCTAAAATACCTACCACGCCCTAAAGCCAATTAAAAATATATCAACCTATCTAATCATTTATCTCAAAACTTACTAATTTAAAAACATTTTCTACTTACACAATATAAAGAATTTCCAATAATATGATTTATTATAAAACAACAATTGTACTTTTAAGCACTGATCACTTTTTAATATTTAATTAATCTGGATCACAAATCGCACAACAGACTGTCTAGTCACCGACACCGACGCAGACAGGAACTCGAACAAAGTCAACGCTACTTTTGACTGATGTGGCCTTCTCGGCATGCGTCATTCTTTTTAGCAATGATAAAAACCGGCCGGTATTATTTTTGTTTTTTGTACCTGGATATCAGCACTTTATATAGACTCTATATCAGACTTTAATCGGTATAATTATTTCTGGTTGCTCAAATACTTTTTTTTACTTTATGTGTACTGCATACAAAGTGTAGTAGGTATAGAAGTAGAGGTCAACTACCTACAACGCCCGGTAACAAAGTGCCTAGACTTATTTATACGTACAACCAATGATGTTCGTATAGAGATATACGTATCTTTAAGGCGTAGATATGCATTTGGTTCCTCACTTATGACTATGACCTATTTTAATATTTCTAATCTATAACTCCATAGATTAATAATTGGTCGCGCTACGAATCGGTCGGAGCGTCAGCGAGACCTATTATAAATCTATGCTATAACTCGTTGATAGATAAGTCTACCTAGCATGTACATAAAATATAATTTACCTTACTCAGCCGTTAGTTTTTTTTTATTGTGAGACTACATCTGACCACGATCCGCCTGATAAGCAAGAGGTGTTCCAAGAGTGACGACGACTGAAAAAACCGAGTTCGTTCACGGCTGCCCCAGTCGTCGTCACTATGCCGGCCAAAGGTTGCTCTTGAAGATACTTAATTTTTTATTGTGACCACTGAATTTATATTACTAACGTACGTTTAAACCTCGACCCTCTGATGGAGGTCTATCAGGCGGTGGTCCGAGAGTACCGACTACTAAAAAAACCGAGTCATTTCACGGCTGCCGCAGTCGCCGCCCATAACAGCTGCTATATTTTGAAGCTGTTACAAGGTCACTTGTTTTGCATAGGCCAAACACCTAGATTGGGTTTAAGAAATATGTAATCCGTGCATAGTGAAAATAATGTTTGGACATTTTGTTATTGTTACTCGTTTTTTATCCGACCTCGACTTGTATGATGCAAGGGGAGGTCGCCGACGACTGAATAAATCGTTTTATTTTACGATTGCCTGCCTGCCAGTCGCAGTCACCATTACTAAATTTCTTCACCTAGGCTAGGTTGAAACTTGCCCCTTTTTAAAATATTGATGAAATTAATTTTTGATTATTTTAAGCGAGCTATGTACACGTACAGATTTCCGAAAAATAAATGAAACAAATATAGATAACTATTTCTTTAAATATAATTTAATAAAAAATAAATAGTAATGAAATCTGGATAGAAAGACTAGGACAATGAAAAGTAAGGATAGAATTTGTATACAAGCATGGAGGACGTGCTGTATAGCTCAGCAGTAAACAACGGAGACCAAGATTGGATTCAATTGCCAGTCACAGATGATCAATTTCCAGATGTGCACTATTTCTTTCCAATTTTCACTACTAATTTTTACAGTAGTAGTACTAGAAGTGGAGCATGATAAATTTAATAAAAAATTATTCATATAAAAATATATATTCTTCCCTTTTACAATAAAAAATAAATTCTCTTGTTAAATTATTCAACAATAACTTTATATAAAATATAAACAAGTTACTATAAGTATAGATGCTGGCAGATAAGAAGAGGGCTGGCATTGAACTTGTTTTGTAACTTATTTACTCTTCGGTGTACAAATGTGGATAAAAGGACATCATTCATTTTGGGCTTTTATGTACTACTTTTGTAATGTCCAATGATGAAAAAATATATAAATGGTAGTTTCGATACTTGTATTGATAAAACTAATAACAATTTTGCTTTTAATTGCTGTGCGATTGAGTTATTTGGAACATAAAATATGGATTTTGTATTATCTGTCAATTAACGCCATATTTGTTCTGCTTTAAACTGTCATAAATATAGTTTGATCATTTTGCACACCTAAACTATGCAAAATAAAGGATATATTTCAATTCCATTGTAATCTTTGTACATCAAACTATTTTAAAATGCATATTAAACTGTTAATACAATTAAGCCCAAGTCCCCCATACAAAATGAATGATGTCCTTTATGCAGCTTACTATCCCGTTTATTTTGGTTTTGATTTTACAATTTTTTTATTATTCCCATGTTTTGTGAGCTTTGCAGCCATCATGTTCAATTTGTTTAACTCATTATAACCAACATGTTTTGATTGAATACACTTTGGTTTCTAATGATACATTTTTAATTCACATTTTACAATATTAAATATAACAGAATTTTATCTGTCATTTAGTAGCAACATGCTTTGCACTCTTCTTAGAGAACATATCTAAAAATAATCCCGTAAACACTAATGTAGCGCCAATCCATTGTCTTGATACTAACACATTACCAAATATGATAACAGATGCTAAAACAGTAAAGAATTTCCTAGTTGTGGTCACAACAGAACATGGCAATGGACCAAATTCCGATACCATGAAGAATATGAACAATTGTCCAAGTGCCCCCATCAGAGCTAATGCTGCTAAATGCCCTAAAACCTCCGGATACTTCCCAACAAATGCCAAAAACTTAAATATCTCTCCGCTGAGCACAACACCTGCGCTTAACAATATGGAAGACCATTTATTCGTATTGTACATCATGGCATAAGCAGACGGAGATGATTCACTCTTAATTCTCTCCTGTACAGCACCAGTGAGTCCATCCATTGTCAAAGATAAAATCAAAAGCAACTCTCCTATGCCAAAACTAGCCATATCACTTTTCCGATCCCCTTGATCTTTATACATAAATAAAATCACACCAATTACAATTAAAGTTATAAATAGGTATTTCTTTAAAGGATACACTTTTCTACCTAATAATACGCCTAATATTAGAACAGGAATGGGTTTTGCAGCTTTGCCAACAACTTGTGTGGGATAATTGATCCATTGCAGGGCCATGTTTGAGGACACCATCCCCAACAGATATGTCAGGGCCGATGAGAAGTAATAAATCGTTCTTGTGTTGTCAAGCTCGTGCTCCCATGATAGTAACAATATCTGAGCAAATGCATAGTTCACCAAACACTGCACTAAAACTAGGGAAAGAGTGCATGAATACTTTTCGTTGTCACCATATGTGCCACGTGTTATTTTCTCTTGTAGCATGCCATATATGAAGTAACAAACAAATATTCCAGCAGCGTAGATAATAAACTTTAATTCATTCTTAGCCTTTACCATTTTTTAAAACTATTTTTTACCACTACTGATGTTTTGTTTAACAATTGTACCTTGTTATTGAATCATGTTAGACTGTTACTTCTTGTAGTAATTTTCTTCAAATTTCTTATTAATAATTGACACGTATTGAATTTCATTTATAATTGTAAAAATTCAGCAGAATTCATACTCGTGTACAAATCTTTACATCAAACTAAATTGACCAATCACAACAGGTGACGTGCCGCTTATTCTTCTTCTTGTTTATGGCTTTAGTATTTAACTTGCCAGTGTCAAAGTAAAAATATAATGGTTCAATGTTAAAACATTGTCAAGTAAAGATGAAGATGAACCACGCGAGTGATTCATCAAATGATGATGATGATAGTGAGGTTGATGATGATCGTTTTAGTAAAGCGGCGGAAAGCCTTTGCTAAAACTTCAGAAGGAGTCTTGGAGGGAACATGAAGAAACACGTTTCACAACTTTAAATTACTTGTTTATACTTGATCAACTTAAAAATTATTACTGGATAACAATTCCACCATTATTACACATTAATATTTTGAAAAACACAAGCTTTTTAAATAATTCAAAATTGCGCGTCCTGTCAGTTGCAGTTGCCCGCCAAAACTCGACGTGCCGCTTAAGTTTTTCTTGTAATTGTTGTTTTATTAAAGGCAAAGGAATCGTAGTCGTCACTACGGATTTTTTTCTATTCCATGGTCTTTAGTCTATTTATGATTATCCATTTATTATAAATTACCTTATAGAATAACGACCGGATTAATAACAGGATTTCAAATCACTTTGTGACATTTGAGTATAAAAACAATGAACATTTTCAGCTGTCATAATTATTGTTTGATCATTTTGCACACCTAAACTATGCAAAATAAAGGATACATTTTAAACTTTGTATAATAAACTAATTTAAAATGTTGCACAACAGTTGCGTTAATACAATTCAACCCAACACTTTGTAAAAAATGAATGACGACCTTTCTACAAGCGTGTTTAAGGAATATGATACTCAAGAGCGCGTATCAATTGTAGATCCTTCAGATGGCACAATAAAGATTAGGGTGACAAATTATGATGGTATATTAGGAAAAATTAAAAAAATATATATTATATTCATTATTTATTTGTTATAACATGTAAACTCGTTACTACTTAGATAATATAAAATTATCGCTTGATAAAATTTGCTTGACTGGTTGCGGAAATCTAGATTAAGCGATTTTCAAAGCATCGAAAGATCGATTTGTGAGTAAAGGTGTGATTCCGCCGGCGACTGCACTTCTGGTTTGTATGAGATTGATTCCGGGCAAGGCGACAATTAGCATTTGCTAAGTCATGGATTATAAATTTAATCTTTGGAAACAATATTAATGCGGCAACTGCAGACTAGTGTTGCCTTGCACGGAATCAATCTCATACATACAAGTAGTGCAGTCTGCAGTCGCCGGCGAAATCACACCTTAAAGCTACAACAACGCATCAGTGCGTGCTAGGCTACAAAAGGTGCCTGCTAATTACATCGGGACAACGGTGAAGACTCTTCTTACAGTAGTCGGGTCTCTTGGACCTCCTCTTGGCAGGCCAAGGTCAGTTGTCGAGTCACAATAAAAAATATCGTTTGGTTACAAAAGATTGGTTCATTATAACTTAAAGCCTATAAGTTATTACAAAGCATTGTACCTAATTATAAAACTTCCACAAAAAACATAACCTAAAAATCCAATTGCTCTCATCGGATTAATCACCAATCCCCGACATTTGTCATTGGAATTGAGGTGTGATATTCATGTAGGTAGATTTTCATTAAAACGACGTTATTATCACAAGCGTAGATTAACGACATATATCTGAAACTCCGGAATACCGACATATTTGTTAATAATCTAGTAAAAATTATTAATTCCATTGACATGTATATTATGTTTAATTTTTATTAAAGTTTGACATAAAGTTTATAATAGTTAATTCAAAAATAAATTGGCAAAGTTCTTAAACAAATTTTGCATTAAAAGTTTTAACAAAATAATAATATTTGTTTGTTTGATATTGGGCCTGTATGAGGAGAATTGTGGATGTGGAGGAAGCAAGGGAGTTGTGTAAGGATCGTGGTAAGTGGCGCTCCATTGTCTGCCTATCCCTGTGGGAAAAAGGCGTGACAATTTGATTGATTGATTGTATTGTAGTTTAATTAATTTTTATATTATTAATTTATGTATGTTTGCCCTGGTAAACTAGCTTCAAGCTTTATAGTTTGACCAATGAAAAATAATATAAAAATAAGTTTAAAATGAAGTGTTTATTCTTCAGTATTGCCATCGTCATATATCCTCAATGGTGCAATACATTTATTCAAACAAAGCATTCTCACCTCTTGGCAATGATTGTCTAAAATAAATTTACGCGTTTCAATTAACTTCTTATTTAACTTATCATCATAAAAATTTTCAGGCAGTATTTGTACAGCTAACAAACACGCTAACGTGTTTTTATTGTCTTTGAGAAGTTCCATTTCAAAATCAACTCCTTCTGCTGAATTCATCGTGATTGCTCTGACATTTGATAATGGTGTACTAAATATAAACAAAATTGATGGGTATAACCTCTCAATATCTCTTTTTAACATAGTAACAACTTTATTTGCGTAGAAGGGAACTATCTCTTTCCACATAGTCGCATATTTTTTTCTCTTGTCTTCGTTTTGAGACGGCACTTCCAGTTTATGCTTAATTTCCTCATAACTCTGCATGTAGGATATTATCAAATGACACATTGTTATTGTGTAGTAATTTTTGTCTAGAGGCAGGTTAGACTCGAGTTGTTTCGTTATTTCAATAATGATCGGTAATGGATTTAAATGTTTCTTATTAAGGAATTCATCAATCACCTCGCGAAGTAAATGTTTTAAGAAGTTATGGAATAAATCTTTGAAAACTTCTTCCTGGTCATATATTTCATCCCAATTTGAGAGTAATTTACTTAGCAGTGGTTTTATAACTCTATCGTATCGAGTCATTTGATCAGTTTCGTCTGTAGAGGTTAATATAAATTTGGTAACAATTTTGCAAATGACTCCGGAATTAAGAGATATTTTAGATTTTACAAGCCAACTTTCATAAAGCTCTAATATCATGTTAATGGCATAGTCTTTATCCATAGAATCCATTACGTCGGCTGTGCTGTCCGCTGTATTCTGTATGAGTCTTTGTACATTACATTTAGGTGGAAGGCTCTTCAAAAAGGTCAAACTTTTCATACAAAATTTTGCACGAATCTTTTCTGGTACTTTGTCAGCATTACCTAATAACTTATATATTAGAGTGGTCTCATCGCTAGTTAAGTTGTCGATAAAAATTTCAAGCAGATCCCAAATTTTTGTTAATATGGCTTCATTATTTTCAGAGCAAAGCAAGTTGTATGTCAATTTGAAAATTTCTGCCCTAATAGACGAATTCTTGGTAGTACGCCACAAATCGGCAAATAGGTTATTTATTTCATTTGCTTTTAACTTGCAGAAAGCCATGCGTATTACATATTTTTGTAGTGAAATATTATTTTCACTTAATAGTTTTGGAACATATTCACGCGCCTCTATCGACGAGACATTATAAAACAGAGAATTTAGAGTTGGCATTGCGAATTGAATGTAATCACCAATAGCATAACGCAGTACTGTCTCCATTGGCAACTGCGATCTCGATTTGTACATCATTTCGCCGAAATTCTTGCGCATACTTAGTAGAGTTTTGTCTATTTCACTCCAAGCAATTTTGGACATGTCTGGCGCATATTTCATAAGAATTACTAATAATTCCTCTCTGGGTAAAACACCACAAAGGCCTCGGACCAATGCTTTGTGGCCTTTAGTTTGGTCCAATTTTAAATGACTGCGATAGGCATCTGCCCAGTCTTTGCAGATAGTATTTTCCCAATATATCGCTAACTTATAGAACACTCTCCATAGTGCCACTTTATCGTCACATTGTATCGCTTCCATTTCTCTTGGATATTTTGCAAACAATGTAGGATCATGTTTAAGAGCATTCATGATCACAGCTTCACGACCCGATAACAATAATGAGACATCGAATAAATCTTTTTTCCATAGTTTATTTTTATTGTAAATGGTCTCAAGATTGATATCAAAGCCTCGCTCGTGTTTCAATAATGCCAATTCTCTTATTTTATTCAATACTGTGGGAAATTCACTTAGTTTTTTGTTCCAATCTTTAAGTAAATCCAGGATATCACAAAGATGAGACAACCTTTTATTTGCATCATTTTGATCGTTTATTGATGGGCTATTTACGAGTAGTTTGTTTTCTAAATATTTGTATAAATATGAGAATATTTCTTCCTTTTCGTTCTTGTCGAATTTATCTTTAATGTATTTCAATGTGTTAAATTTATATTTCTTCTCTATGATTTCTGGAATTGTTTGTTTATGCAAAATTTTATACACGAGTATTGCTTCGACACAGTTTTGTACTTTTTTGTCGGATTCGTTATAGACCTCTGCGCTGTAGAATAATTCATCAAGTATCTTCCAGGAGCTATTGTCGTATCTGTGAGTTTTTGTGTCCGATATTAAAACATTAATAAAGTTTATCTTAAATTTAAAAGCTTCATTAATATGTTTCTCGCGATAGTATTGTAGAACCTTATTTAAATTCGTTATATCACCTCCTGCTGTGGTCACCATTACTTTTAGAATCGCGGAACGCTCGTCTGCTGACGACTCCAATTTCATCAACTTCTTTAAATCGGAAAACGCTGTAGAAAATGGTGCATGACGATACCACTGGTAAATATATTTAGATTCTAAAGGATCACGCGGTTCACTATTTTCGCACTCTTCTATGTCATATATATCCGGGTCATTTTCTACTGCAGCCTTGTCTATAAACATTGCCTTCAGGAATTCAAACTTTCCTTCTTTGGGCAGTCGCTTTACCAATGGTATTAAGTTATTGTAACAAAACCAATTTTCTATTTTTTTATTTTTAGAAAACTTTTTAATAAGATCTTTTATGTTTTCACCTGAAATGTATTTGGCAAATATATCCATATTTATATGGCTACTATATTTATGAAATTTGTTTATAATTCTGTCCTTTTCGTTTTTCATTAAAAATGTCGTTGATCTCTTTCCGAAATTAGGCCAATCCCAATTATCACACTTCTCTACTACATCTAAATATAACTTTGAATCCTTGTACAGAATAAATTTCGTTGTCGACAGGTATGTTCGACAAAGGTAATTATGATTAAGGTAATCTTTAGTTAAGAACATAGCAAATAATTCTGAATTATTTTCACATAATCTTTTAAACATATTAGGTCGGACTAAAAAGATATGTTCATTCAAACAATCTTTTATGACACCGCATGAGCAAAATGGAAGCCATCTAATCGCTCTTTTAATATCAATTGCAGCTTCATGTTGGTAAAATAGATCTACTCTTTTTTGTTCTCTTAGATATAGTCTTATATGCGTCATAAGCTTGCAGATAGCTTTGGACTTCATATGCGGAAACAGATGCTCGTGCAGATACTCAGGATTTATTATATGAGAATATTGATCATCAGTTATGAGCCAGGATATATTCTTGATAGCTCGAGATACGTGTAACATATCATCTGACTTAAGCACGTTGAGTATGTACTCCACATTTTTGTACTTGTTTTCTATGTCAATTTTAAATAAATGATTTACTTCAGAGGTACCCGATTCTAAAACAACAGTGTTTAAGTCTACCTTTTCTTTGAATGTTCTGTTAACTTGTGTGTTAAAATAACGATGTCTGTCGCCTAAATTTACGCCAACCAGCTCCAATTTGTGAACTACAGCCATCTTTATCTGTAAAGAATTAATGGTAATTTAAAATCCAAAATGATAGGTATCAGAGAGGTATGTTGCATTGGTTTGGGCACATTCAAAGGATAGATAAAAGGAGATTCAAGAAATTCAGAAGATTCTTGATCAAATAGGGGGCATTCTTAACAGGGCTCTGCAGTGCCTCAAACCACAGAGTATGAAGAGAATTGTGGTTGTGGAGAAGCGTCTTATTTAATTATTAAGAATTTTAATGTGAAAAAAGGATATTTCATTGGTCATGTAAAACTAATCATGTAAAGTAAAATTAGTTTAGATTAAAAATAATTTTATTCAAAATATGTCATATCTTAATAAATAGATTACTTAATAACAATACCATTTCATACTTTTGTATTTTTTATTTAATGAATTACCGTTAAATACAGGAACATTTAAATTAAAATTAATTTAACTATTAAACTGTCATTAAACTGATCCATTTAAATCTTTTTTTAAAGGAAATACCATACTTTAAAAACAGGAAATAAGTACTACTAAACTAAACTACATATTAGTAGGAAATAACTAAATTACTAAACTACATAAAACTACCTTAAACTTAAATTATACCACTTTCGACATTTTTATTAAATTTATAAAAATCTAGACAACTCATCGTTTTTATTTTGATTATCACTTGTTATCATGTTATTTATTAAGTGCATGATTTGCTTTTAATTTGACCTCGTTTTGTACAAAATTAGTACTATCAAAAATTATAAAACATAGGAAAACAACACCAATTATAATATAATATTATTTATTTATTTAAAAACTTAATGCACAATAGGTGCATCTAAGGTGGACTTAATGCCAAAGGCATTCTTTACCAGTCATACCTTTAGGATGTTGATCCGACAATGTAGATGAGAGGTAGGGTAAAAAGTAAAAGTAGCTAACTGAATACATATGAAAAACATATAAATTAATTCATATATACATAAATAACATGTATAACACATACATATCAACAGGATTATCATTATATAATAAAATATGTGTATTAAATTCATAGGTATATAAAGTTCCTTATTAGTCTGTTGAAGGGTAAAATTATTTTGGGAGCGAAGTGGTTTGTAATGAAAGGAACTTAGATAGGAGAATTTACATTTTAGATAGATAGGAGTAGCAGGTTCTTTGAGAATAGAGTATAGGTAAGGGAAAACATGTAGTCTCTCATATAGGAAAAAGTGTTTGAATACACAGCAATATTTTATATTTGTGTCTGTTTCTAAGTGCCCTTATTCTTAAATATATGTATCTGCACCATCAATTAGTTTTTGTTAACTGTAAGTTATTCTAGCATACATCATCAATCATCTGCCTATCCCTGTGGGAAAAAGGCGTGACAATTTGATTGATTGACATCATCAAAATAAATAAATGATCTAAAAGTCCTAATATTTTTCATATTTCATGTAATAAGGTATCTTTACTTCCAACGATGGATGTGACAATACGATAGCTTTGATCTCATGCAATTTCTTGTCTAATACATCATTGTTACAATAATCTGGCAATATGGCGACTGTTAATTGATACGCTTGTATAGACATATCTTTTAAAAGTTCTTTCTCAAATATAAAAGAATAAGTTTTATTTTCAAAAATTGAATATACTTCATAAAAACACATTGTAAAGGCTGATTGTATTGATGGAAACATATTCGTCATGTCTTCATTTAATAATTTCATAGTTTCTTTAGCAAATAATGGAGCTATTTTACTCCAAATTTGAATGGATCTTTCATCAATATCTTGCTCTGAAATCATATCTTCAGTCAGCTCTAAAATATTGTGTTTTGCATTATTATAGCATTCCGAATAAGCAATCATTATTTTTAGCATAGTTACCTCATTATAATTCTTTTCAATGGGAAAGAGAGATTCAAGTTCATTTTTAAACTCCCTAAAAATACAAGCAGGATTCACATATTTACTTTTAATAAAATTGTCTCTGACTATAGGTATTAATCCTTTAAGAAACTTTTTAAAGTAATAAACTAAATCTGCATCAGGATGAAGCTTTTCGTCCCACAATAATGCTATATGCTTCAACCATGGTTTATAAACTTTATTGAAACGCTTGAATTGTTCTGCCTCGTCTGTGACGCATAACAAATAATTCTGAAAAACTTTCTCCATATCATCTGGTTCAGCGAAGTTACCTTTTATTATCTTTTTAGTTACAAACCATTTATCAATGAAGTCCAATAGAATATTCGACACAAATTTAGAATCTATTGTGTCCATTATTGACGCTGTATTAACGGTTACATTTAAAAGAATATTATGACAGTTAGCTTTCAAAGGTAGTTTACTCAAAAACATATAACTTTTCATGCAATATTTAGCTCTTAGAGATTTCGGTACCTTATCAATAGAACCTAAAAGCTGATATATCTTACGATTCTCATTACTCGTCAAATTATCAACGAACATTTCTAATAACTCCCAGATTTCAGCAGCTTTAAAATCGTTCTTTGCACGACATAGAAGTTTGAAAGCAGATTCAAAAATAATACCCCTAATTATTGCATTTTGAGTGCCTTGCCAAATTTTACGTAATACTTCTAAAAGCTTCCGTGAATTTAACTTAGAGAACGCAATTCTTATGCCATGTTTTTGTAAAGGATCGACGTTTAAAAGTTTTTCAATGTGAAAGCTACTTTCGGAAGACGACATGTTATAGAATATACTATTTATTGAAGACAAAGCGTAATGCATATAATCACCTATAGCATAGCGTAGAATATAGTTAGGTGGCGGCTGAGGGCGTGCAAGATGCATGGATTGTGCGAAATATTTTCGAATGCGAAATAAATTATCATCTGTTTTTCTCAAAGTAATTAGAGGATCATTGGGAGCATAATTGTCCAAAATTTCTAACAATTTGGGTCTAGACATTAATAAAAATAAAGCACGGACTACACCTTTATGAACTTGCCCATTAAGTTGAATCTTATACGCCAAATTCCAGTTTTCAGCTATCAAAGGCCAATATACCCTTAATTTAGACAAAAAACGCTCGTATACAATTTTTTTATCGTTACATGCTGCATTAATAGCCCATTTGTGTCTTTCAAATAAAGTAGGGTCATGTTTTAATGCATTTAAGAATACAGTTTCAGTTCTTGAAAATAACAACGATTCTTCGAAAAATAAACTACGCCACTTTCTAGTATTTTCATATATGACTGAGGATTCTTTTATCGAATTCATAGAAGCTAATTCTCTAATAGTTTTAATTATTTCTGGATAATCTTTCAAGTCTTTATTCCAATCTAAGAACAAATTTAAAATACGAATAGTTTTCTCTTCTATACTAGTATTTAATTTATCGTTTATGAAATTAAAAAGATACCCAAATACATGTTCACGTTCAATATTGTCTAATTTGATTTTAATATATTTTAATGTGTTAAATTTAAATTTGTTCTCTATTGCAATTGGTACTTTTTCTCTATGAATTACTTTGAATATAATTATAACTTCAACGCAAGACTGTGCAAAAGAATTTTCATTATCACTGTAAATATCAGCACTGTGAAATAAATCTTCCAGAAGGTTCCAATCATTCTTATCAAATTTATGTATATTACAACTTGCAATTAGAGCATTAATAAAACTAATCTTATACTTATATGGTTCATAAATATGTTTGTTGTGATAGAACTCTAAAATTCTCGATATATTTTCCTGTTTACGCCTAGCTGTGGTCAACATAACTTTAAATATACCCGCTCGTTCATCTGGAGACGACTCTATTTTTATTAAGTTTTTCATATCAGTGAAGGCTACCTCGAAAGGTGCATGTCTGTACCATTGATAGACATTCTCTGGATTCAAAGAGTTACGCTGCGTATCTTCTAGAATTAAATCTGGTTCTCCATTTCTCTCACCCCTACTAAGTTTATCCAAAAATATGGTCTTAATAAACTCAAACTTTCCTTCGTTAGGTATTCGTCTGATGAATGGCTCAATATTTTTGTAAGAAAACCAGTAATTTAGTTCTCTTGTTTTTATAATAGATAATAGAACATCCTTTGCTTTTTCCCTCTCAACATATTTTGCCACAGTGGAAATATGAACATTGAAAAAATATAGAAATTTGTGATGCAATATTTTCTCTGGGCAATTTTTCATTATGGCCCTCGTACTTCTCTTGCTAAAATGAGGCCAAAAGTAACCATCTATTTTTTCCAAAGAACTCAAATAGTTTATGGCATCACACTGAAGTAAAAATACAGTTCTTTGGAAATAAGGTTTGTAGTAACATTCTCTCTTTTTTACAATAAATTTATGAAAAACTTTGGGATGCTTTTCGCATATTCTTTTAAATATATCTGGCTTAATTGTTGCTGGTCGTTTTGTTACAACCTTTTCAACAGTAGCCAGAATACAATTAGGAAGCCATTTTGATGCATTTTCACCATTATTTTCTTCATAATATTTATAGAACTGATCAACTCTTTCTTCATCTTTTAATTTGAGTCTGATGTGCAATAAGAGCTTGCAGATAGCCTTGGCTTTCATGTGCGGGAACAGTTGTGAATGCAGATACTCCGGGTTTATTATATGAGAATATTGATCATCAGTTATAAGCCAGGTTATATTCTTGATAGCTCGAGATACATATAGCATGTCTTCTGACTGCAAAACGTTAAGAATGTACTCCACATTTCTGCACTTATTTGCTATGTCGATTTTAAAAAGTTGATCAATGTCAGAGTCCCCAGATTCTGACAAAATTGTATTAAAATCAGTTCCATTTTTTATAGTTTCATTTACGAGTGAATTTAATTGTTGATGTTTCTCTCTCATGTTTTTACCGTCTAAAATTAGGGGTGCCATGGTGATCTGCAAACCATGAATTATATTTTATGGATATCTTTCTTACATATGAGAACTTTTTTTTTGTATAGATGGTGTTCGTTTTTACTATTAACTTGGTGTATGACGACCTTATTAGTCGTAAGGTACTATTGAATACCTTTATATCATTTTATATTTATATTTTATACCGAGCTACTATACTGGACAAACTAAGCACATAATCAAAGATACATTGGTACTGGCAAATGGTTTTGAACTGGGGATTCTTAGTTTATGTAACTATTTTTTTACCACTAGATCACACAGACAGATCGTGTCATTTTTTACACAAAAAACTTTCTATAAACAATACTTTAGGGATCCATTTGGTATCAAATCAAATCTTTATTTAGGCTCATAAAGTTAAATGAATAAAATAAATATTACTAATGATTTTCAAAAAATTAAGGCACTTATCAAAGATTTTGTATATATACCCTTGGCCTAGAATTAATCTAGAAATGTTCTAGACTCTAAAATAGATCTAGAATAAATCTTTTTCTACATATATTATCATATAATTCGATTAAAATAAGAATAGGATGGATGGATGGAACATTTTGTGACGTTTAACTCTCCAACCAACTTCACTTTAGTATGGTGTCTTTTTGTTTGTGGACCATCAAGAAAAAGACACCTTTAAATCAGTCAAGTGAAGTCAGTCAACAGCGCATCCTATTCTTATTTTAATAGCATTATAAGAGTAATAATGATTATTCAACAATGTACAAAGTCTTGCTGTGGTTACCATAATCTTTAAGCTGCAGTAACCAATTCTATGGTTATCTAAATGTACACCAACTCTACCCGGTAGCTCCGCTACAAAAGAACAACTTGTACATGATAACAGATTGCAGATAATACAGAAAAAACAGAGATATTTCACTGAAGCAACCATAAACTGAGTTGTATCTTGGTTATCATTTTTTTTAAATTGTGACTCGACATCTGACCTCGACTTGCCGGTAGGCAAGAAGAGGTTCAAGGTCGATTAATTTGAGTTATTAACATCGATGGTTATAAAGCAAAAATAGCTTACCCCTTTATAAATTTAATGTCACCTTTAATTTAGTTTAAATAAACCAGCACAAGGAATCGCATATTATTTTTAACAAAATAAGATTCTTGTGATTAGCGCAATTGTATGTTTATGAATGTTTGAGGAAAATCAGAGGTTTTTCGTTTAGTCATACGCCCACACAATGAATCATGACATCATTACGATTTCATAATATTATAACACAATCGATATCTCGTATGATAATAGATAGATCAATAAATGTTTAGTATTATCATTAATCAGTAGCAGAATATAATGTATTTCAAACCTTATAATAAACCAATTAGAAAAGGGAAATATACTATACCTTGTTATTATAATTACAGTATACTCTTCCTATTAAAACACGTAATAATAAGAATAGATTCTAGTTCTAATAACAATTGAAAAAAACCTTTGCTTCCACAGGCCGGCGCGGGCATATTTACTTTCTTTCTTCTTGTTTATGGCTTTAGTATTTAACTTGCCAGTGTCAAAGTAAAAATATATGGTTCAATGTTAATACATTGTCAAGTAATACCGCGTTCTCACCGGGCGATTTCAGTTGATCAATATTTGTCATTTAACAAAAATTATATATATTGATTGCTTCAATTTGGTTCAGACGGTTCAAATCCCGAACGATTTCGCAGTTGATCAACTCAAATCGCCTCGTGAGAACGCGGTTTAAAGATGAACATGAACCACGCGAGTGATTCATCAAATGATGATGATGATAGTGAGGTTGATGATGATCGTTTTAGTAAAGCGGCGGAAAGCCTTTACTAAAACTTCAGAAGGAGTCTTGGAGGGAACATGAAGAAACACGTTTCACAACTTTAAATTACTTGTTTATACTTGATCAACTTAAAAACTATTACTGGATAACAATTCCACCATTATTACACATTAATATTTATGAAAAACACAAGCTTTTCAAATAATAAAAAATTGCGCGTCCTGTCAGTTGCAGTTGCCCGCCAAATCTCCCGCGCGTATTTAAATTTTTCTTTCTTCTTGTTTATGGCTTTAGTATTTAACTTGCCAGTGTCAAAGTAAAAATATATGGTTCAATGTTAATACATTGTCAAGTAAAGATGAACATGAACCACGCGAGTGATTCATCAAATGATGATGATGATAGTGAGGTTGATGATGATCGTTTTAGTAAAGCGGCGGAAAGCCTTTACTAAAACTTCAGAAGGAGTCTTGGAGGGAACATGAAGAAACACGTTTCACAACTTTAAATTACTTGTTTATACTTGATCAACTTAAAAATTATTACTGGATAACAATTCCACCATTATTACACATTAATATTTATCAAAAACACAAGCTTTTCAAATAATTTAAAATTGCGCGTCCTAAGTTGCAGTTGCCCGCCAAAACTCGCGCGTGTTTAAAATCAATTTGACAGCTGCAGTTTTAATTCTACAGCTGTGCAGGCAAAGGAATAAAATTTTCAGCCACCAGTTTTTTATCGTTGAACATTTTTTATTTGTATGGGAACTTGGGCTTAATTGTATTAACAGTTGCATATTCACTTTAAAATAGTTTGATGTACAACGATTACAATGTAATTGGAAAATATCCTTTATTTTGCCTAGTTTAGGTGTGCAAAATGATCAAACTATAATTATGACAGTTCAAAGCAGAACTGTTAATATGGCGTATCTTTGTGATTTACAGACGATACAAAATCCATATATTATTTTCCTAACAACTCAAATGCATACTAATTGAATGCAGGAATAATACCACGAAGATAGGCAGTATTCACCTATAACTGAATTTTGAATGGTGACAACGAGTGCCCAGTACTCGGAGTTAAGGCGTAGGTAAATGTTATTTGAAAACATAAAACAAATAACTTTACATTTACAATAAACTAGGCGCCATTTTCATTTGATTCAAAAGTCCGCATTCCTATTTCGTAAACGTTTGACACATTCTTTAACGGCTTAGATTGATATATTTCTTAATTGACATTGGAACGCGATAAATATAGACAATGTAACAACTTTTGAACACTCCATAATTTTTTTATTATTACAACAAAAAAAATCTCAAGAAAGCTACCTAGTGCTTATAACCGTAGAGCTTGTATGAAAAGAATTGTGGATGTGTTGGAAGCGAGGGAGTTGTGTCAGGATTGTGGTAAGTGGCGCTCCAGTGTCTCTGCCTACCTCTGTGGGAAAAAATTGATTGATTGATTGACGTTCCACAATTCGCCTCTCCATAACAGAGAAACACTAAATACTTTTCAAACCAATAGTGTATGCACACTTCAAGGATTTAACTTCAAGGATTCAACAATTCAAGGATTTTAATTATAACAAATTGTTTTATATACGTGTAGTTTTCTCATTTATCAATCAGAGGCAGAGACAATGGAACGCCACTTACCACGATCCTTACACAACTCCCTTGCTTCTTCACATCCACAATTCTCTTCATACAGGCTCTGTGGTAATGGGCACTAGGCCATCTAGCTTTTTTGAGGATGTCTCCGATTTGATCGGAAAACACCCTCCTGGGCCTGCCTTTTTTAACGCATCCAACCACATCAGATTTATAAATTCCTTTCGTCAATCTACATTCACTCATCCTTAATCTTACTTTCTCATTTAAATTAATCAAATTGTCACGGCTTCTCTCACAGCGATAGGCAGAGACAATGGAGAGTCTCTTACCACGACAAAACTCATAAATATTTATTTATATGTTTATTAATAGTTTTATTCATATGTCCGTCCTTGCCGCAGTCCTGACACACCCTCGCTCGTCGGCCTTGTTTTAGCAAGAACGTCAATTAATAAAATAAGAAATCGATCGAACTTTTAGAATTCCATCGAAGTTATCGAGCGTCCATTTCTAACATCTAAAACTATTTTACGCCTAATTAAAATGGAATATAAATGAAAACATTAATCAGACTTGCGGATTTATTAGGGGTGACACAGTGTGGAAATAGATTGAACATTCTTTGAGATTGAACTACCACACCTTAATGAATTGCTTTTTAGAACTTTTGGGTTTAACCAACCCTATCCCGATTTCGACTAAATATTTTAAAGAGGTAATTAATAAAGAGGAGGTATTAAAGAAAAAAATATCTTTATTATTAAAAAATACAAAATATACAAATGACAACAGCCGTGGCACATAGGTTAGCTCACTAGTTACGCATGAAGTCTCGGGTTCGATTCCCGGTCGGAACAAATATTTGTTTCAAAGCTTTTATGTGTATAATTTCTTATTTAGGACAAATTAATATAGAAAATATTTGTCAATTAATAAAATAAAATAGAGGGGGTTATTTGCTTCGGGTCTGGTTATCAAAGAGTGGTGCCCAGTCTGCCGATCCGGGGTAGTACCACAAGACCCTGAAGTGACTTAGTGTGTTTCGGAATCAGCTCGTAAATTGCACGTTTAAACTAGGCCGGCATAGTAAATGTAATTGCTGCTTACAATTATTGTCACCAACATTTTTGGATAAAAAAACGTGACGCTTGGCCCTGGCATATGTACGTAAAAAATCGAAAATACAATAACTGACAATTTCTTAATTTTTTTATTTTTATTTCTTTACTTAACTACTAAAAGTGCTTGTATCATAGAAACAGGACGACCAAAGTACTTTTTCAAATACATATACATATATGCAGGGCCGTCTTAAGCATATTCAGCGCCGGGGTGCGAAAGTCAAGGCTCCGCTTGCGTGGCCCCAGTATAGTAGGTACCTATCGAAATTTATGGCGGTCGGCATGCGCCCCCTAGGACTCTGCGCCCGGGTGCACTGCACCCCTTGAACCCCCGGGTAAAGACGGCTCTGCATATATGTACTTTCGTCGTACAAGTCGTAAGCGTGAGAGTTTTGCCAGCATCGTGGAAAGAAGCACTTCATTGTGTCTGCCAAACCCTGTGGAAACTGAAGCGTGACAATTAGATTTGATTTGATAAAAGCAAACGTGACTAAAGACCCTTTATTCAAATTATAATTTTATTTTATAAAAGCAAGACCACACGTTTTATTATGTCGAAGGTCACTTCTTTGTGTCCAAAGCCCTAACTAAACAATAAAAAGCATTTATATTTTTAAACCTTTCAATAATGCTTGGCCCAGATTTTGACCTTTTGAACCACACCTATTGATTCTACCATGAGTTTTTGTTAAGAAATAGGCCAATCATCCACAAGGCATAGGCAACCTTATAGAAACAATTTCTTCAGTCAAAATCAAATCATTTATTAGCGAATTCGAACATAACCTTGCTTTTCTATTGTGACTTGACACCTGACCTCGACCTGCCTGATGTAAGAGTGTTGGAGGTCCAAGAGAGTCGATGACTGAAAAATCCGAGTCAGTTCCTCTGGCAGCAATTGTCTCTCATGATTTTACATTCTTCAAGTGAGGGATGAAAAAGCATTACTGGCCGGCATAATGTTGTGCCGACCTTCGAAAAAGTTCGCACATGGTATAATTCATTAAAAAAGAAATGTCATTTTCAAAAACATTTATTTTTTTGTTGAATTATTCTAGTTTTACCTCAAATAAATTAGTCTTCAATTTCAACTTGAGCGTTTCATTTATCACGTCATTGACCACGTAGCATCAAAGTGTCGACGCCTGAGTTTTTCTCAGTCATTAACACTCTTGAACTTTCCCTTGCTTATTATTAGGCAGGGCAAAAGTTTAGACATCGCGTCTCAATAAAAAAAAAAGAAATTCTCTTAAATTTCTCGCAAACATTTTGTATTGAATTAAACAAATTTTATGCGGCTTGCTATCGCGGTTATTTTGGTTTTATTACATTGTTTTATTAATCCGACGTTTCGAGAGCTTTTTCTTAAATCAAAACGAAAATAAACGCATAAATGTTGTTTCATTCAAAAAATATAGTATTAAATAGATAATTTAGTAGAAAACACATAATAGAGTTCCTACAATTGGCTCGTGGCGATGTTTATAGCGTTTTGTGAAATATTTTGTCAGTCATTCACGATTTGAAATATTCAATAAGTAGTCATGCAATATCTATTATTGTTTTATACATACACAAACATGCAATTTAGTAATATAATTTGTAAATAAGGCGACCGTGGTGTAGTGGTAGTGCAATGGTTACGCAAACCGAGAGCACCGGTTCAAACATTTTATTTTACGGGTTTAAGACGATAAAGAACGGAAAAATCCGCCATGTTTGTTGCGAAGTTGCATTTTATAATAAATAATAGTTTAAAAAACAAAAAAAAAAACACGCTTATATAGCAAACCGAACTAAAAACTAGAAAATAATTTTTAATAACAAAGAGTTACAGTAACAGAAGGTGAATCAAAACAATCAATCATAATTAATTACTTCAAAATTATGATCGATTATAATTAAATATATAAATAAAATTTAATAAAAAAAATAAAATAATAATATTTAAGTTACAAACAGAATCATTTAATTCAGAGTGAAAAGCCGTGGGGTGCTTGACATATTAAAGGTTACAATCATTTTATTGGCAACGAGAGGAGAATTATGGGCAATGTTGAGTACAATGTTCCTTGGTTATGGGAATGTTGTGAAATGCACCCCACGCTCACAATAAAAAAATGAGTTGTAACCTTTTTTTTATTTATTTACATTTCTATACTAAGCTACTAAAGTGCTTGTATTATAGAAACAGGACAACCAACGTACGTCCAACCAAAGTACGAGGGCGGTTCATTAAGTACCCGTGTTTAAAGACAGAGGGCGTTCCTGAGTGAAGTTAGTGTTATCATCGTGTGCTGCCATCTATCAGACGGCGCTAATATAAAATTCAGACTGATTGATAGGTTAGTTTCGATTTGGCAGCCATTCGAGTCAGACGTGTTTCGTGATTTTCGTTAAGATGGAAAAAGAGCAGTATCGTTCGGTAATTCGCTTTATGTTTTTGGATGGGAAAAAGTGCGAGGAGATAAAAGCAAAGTTGGATGCTGTTTATGGAGACACGTCGCCATCTATGACCACAGTTAGATATTGGTTTAACGAATTTAAACGTGGGCGAACATCCGTTTTTGATGAGGAGCGACCAGGACGCCCGGCAGACGTGGTTACCGAGGAAATCATTGAAAAAGTCCACGACATGATTCTCGCTGATCGACGAACGAAAGTCCGCGAAGTAGCTAAGGCCGTAGGTGTGTCGACCGGAACGGCAATTAATATTTTGCATGATAAGTTGGAGATGAAAAAATTGTCGGCCCGATGGGTGCCGCGATTGCTCACGCTGGACAACAAGCGGATGCGGCTGTTAACTTCAGAGCAGTGTTTAAGGCAATTTAAGCGAGATCCTAAGGACTTTTTGCGTCGAGTTGTCACCGTTGATGAAACCTGGATTCATCATTACACACCAGAAACTAAACAACAATCAAAACAATGGATTTCTCCCGGTGAATCTGCACCAAAGAAGGCGAAGACCGTCCCATCGGCCGGTAAGGTCATGGCGACGATTTTTTGGGATGCCAAGGGCGTCATCCTCATGGATTTTTTAGAAAAAGGAAGAACGATCACTGGACTATACTACAGTGAGTTATTAGACCGCTTCGACAAAAAATTAAAGGAGACACGGCCACATTTGGCGAAAAAAAAGGTGTTGTTTCATCACGATAACGCACCAGCACATTCATCTGGTGTTGTCGCGACCAAACTGCATGAATTGCGTTATGAATCGCTGCCGCACCCCCCGTATTCACTCGATCTGGCTCCCTGCGACTTTTTCTTGTTCCCTAACATGAAAAAATGGCTCGCGGGAAAAAAATTTAGCTCAAACGAGGAAGTCATCGCCGGGACAGAGGCGTATTTCGGAGAGTTCGACAAATCCTATTTTTTGGAGGGGTTAAAAAAATGACCGGAACGTTGGGAGAAGTGTATCTTACTAAAAGGGGACTAAAAAAATCGTGTCTTCATTTCTAACACGGGTACTTATTGAACCGCCCTCGTATGTACATATATCAAAGATACATTGGTACTGGCAAGTGGTTTTGTACCCGTGCTCAAGGTTCGCGTAACCCTTGCATCACCACTACACCACGGTCGCCTTTAATTCGATGTCTAGTGCTTGACTCGTAATTGCCAATATCAGTTAGTCATTAGAATTATTATTTAGAATTCAATCAGATCAATCAATCAATCAATCAAATTGTCACGCCTTTCTTCCACAGGGATAGGCAGAGACAATGGAGCGCCACTTACCACGATCCTTACATAACTCCCTTGCTTCCTTCACATCCAGGATTCTCTTCATACAGGCTCTGTGGTTATGGGCACTAGGCAACCCAGCTTTTTTGTCTCCGATATTGGCCTGCCTTGTTTAACGCATCCATTCACATCAGATTTATAAATTATTTTCGTCAATCTACTTTCACTCATCCTTTCCATGTGCCCAAACCATCGAAGCATTCCTTTGTCAATCCTTGTCACTACATCTTCTTTCAAACCACATCTATCACGCAATGTGCTATTCCTTATTCTCTCCAATTATCTATTTCAATTAGATGATCTACGTTATTATAATAATAGTTTTTGTATTGGTCATGCTGCGTAGTTCCGCCATTTTGCCTTATCAAAATTATAGGCTCTTCAATAAAAGAATGTTTGCAATGCGACCGGCTAATAAATGATTGCTACAAATTGCATGCATTCTTACAAATACAACAATTGTTATACTTTGAAATACAATTTAATGGCTTTAGAAATAAAGGTTATAATTCTTTGTCTAAAATACAACGAATTCTAGTTATACTAGTTCATAGAGATATGTATCCTATAACAATGGAATAAGAATTAAAGTTGAATTATTAATTTATGTGTTCTGAATGCAGTAGCGAAAATTACGATGATGAATTGAGATCGTATTTTTCGAGTTATTAGCTTTACATTGCTTGTTCACTCCTTTTTTTTAATACAAGGCACAGACTTACATCTACCGATATATTGATAGATAGTGATTATACTGAACGAGACATTACCGCAGCACAGTTGCACACAATGCGGTCTTTGTGTCAATTGCAAGTCATAGCGGTGCAGTTCTCTCTAAGCACAAGCAGTAAGGTAATAATTAAAAGTAACATTCAGGCACACACACACACACACACAGGAACATTCCTAGAAAAGCATCTGCAATATCCATATACCCAAAATGATAGCTTTGCCAGCCCATGTGTTCTTTCCATCCTATAACCTTGGATCCTTCAATTTATGTGTGAAGGCCGGCATAGTGACTGCGACTGAAGCAGCCGTGAACTGACTTGCTTTTTCCGTCGTCGGCACTCTTGAAATTTTTCTTAAAGATAATTGTGGATAGGTTCGTGATAAAGTAATTAATCGAACTCATTAAATTATTAATTTAATTCGTTATGCATTAAGAGTGAGCAATGTATAACGAATAGTTGAATTATTGCATATTCTCTTGGTAAATTTTACTTTCGTCTAGCTCAGTAAAGGTTGTGTTTCGCCTACATTTCGTCTTAGGACACATTTACACAATACTATTTTCGTGTAAAAAAGAGTTTTAAATATTTTTTTTTATAATTCTTCAAAGCACTTGACGTCTAATATTAACAGCTTTAGGCTTAACCGAGAAGTAGGATAAACAAATTGTTTACGGACACATGCTTTCTATGTTGAATAAGAATTGTGACACAAAATCTCGACGAAGTCCCAGTATAAGCATTATTTTTATTTTATTTTATTGTGACTCGACATCTGACCCCTAATGGCAAGCCAGAGAAGGTCCAAGACAACCGACGACTGCAAAAACCGAGTCATCACAGCTGCCCCGATTGCTGTAACTATGCAGGCCAAAGGTGCTTCTTCAGGCATCGCTTGAAGATCCATGTTTATAGGATGGAGAGAATACATGAGCAGTTAAAGCATTCCATTTGTCTATTATTCTACAAAAAACGATGCACCGAAACTTTTTAGTCGCATTGTTTTAACTATAAATACTATTATATGTTATATTTTGACGACAGGCGTGGACGAACGGCCAGAGATTGGTTTGTTGCGCGTAATTCCATTCCCAGTCGGAGTAAATATTTGTTTCATAGCTTTTATTTGTAATATTTAATAATTATATTAAATGTTGGAAATATTTATTAATAAAAAAAGAGGGTCTTCGGGTCTGATTATAGAAGAGTGGTAGGCAGTGGTACCCAGTCTGCCGATTCGGGGTAGTATCACCACTTACGAGTATACAGACCGTGAAGTGATTTGGTTGCATTTCGGGATCAGCTTGTAAGTTGCCGGTTCCAACTAGGCCGACATAATGGATGTGACTGCTACTCACAGTTATTGAATTGTAGTGGCAGTGACCACACTCTAGCCCAACATCAAGCAGGGTGCTGTCATATGTCGAGTCACAATAATAACAAATTTGCGTCATGTACAGAGGCGTTTATACATGATATAGATAGAATAATACAGCATTCAGCTTGTAGTATTTTAGTAGGTCCAGCCGTTTAGTAATTTATTATGGGGTAACACGCACAGGTGCGCAACAACTATAGATCTAATGCCAATGATTGGGGAACGAAATTCTCTAATCGAATATTTTGAATGGCAGCCATTTTGTGGCCAAACGTCAACCGCGACACGAATCAAAACGCACTGGAATTTATGTGTCGCTTTTTTTTTAATCTGTGGCATGCAAAGGTGTTATTTAAATCCTTCATTGCACCAAAATAAACTTAAAAATAGGTACATAGGTGAGTTAAATGCCTATTAGGCATTCTCTAACAACTAACTTTTGGGATGATTAGAAATTATGGGCAAGGTGCAAATATACTACAAACTACAAAGCTTGTACTTTTGCCATAGGGATAGGCAGAGACAATGGAGCGCCCTTGCTACGATCTTGATCAAGGAACATTGTACTCAAGAACATTGATCTTGATACAACCCCCTTGCTTTCCTAACATCCACAAATCTCTTCATACAAGCTCTACTGCACCAAATTCTTCTTCTTCAGTTCGATTCTCTCTTTTTGGGAAGGCAGAGAAAACTTAGTCCATACAGCCTAGTCTTCTGTAAAAAAGTTATTATGTCTTCAGTATTTCATCCATTACATCATGGTGAAAATAAAAGTGATGGTTTAAGTAAAGCGGTAGATTTTTTTTACTAAAACTCTTTAGACGGACTCTTGAAGGGAACACGAAGAGACATGTTAAACAGCTTTAAATCACTTGTCTATACTCGATCAACTTTAAAATCATTACTGGGTAACAATTCCACCATTATTACACATTAATATTTGAGAAACACAATCTTTACAAATAATTTAAAATTGCACGATCTGTCGCTCGTCCTGTTTCTATGATACAAGCACTGTTGTAGCTTATATATAGAATCTTCGAACATAATTATATTTAAAAATGATCAATGTATACAATATAGAAATGTAAATTTAAAAAAAGTTGTGTGACATTATAAAATCACGTTTGTACTTTGTCCTAGAGCCCTGCCTACCTTCAAACGTTACGTAAATAGTTACTAAGAGTCGTAAACATGTTAAAATAAACTTGTAGGAGCTCACGGCATGTTAAATACTTGTTTTCAGACCTAGATATAGTAATTGCCCGGTAGACCTATTTCTAGGTCTTCTAGTCTGTACTGTTGCATTGTGATTTGGCGCTGGTCAGTAGTCCGTCCGTCCGTGGGCAATTTATTCTTCCCACTTTCACTGTCTACCTCTATAAAAATGAAGGCGTAATAATTAAACCTATTGGACTAAATATAGTTCAGTTAGCAACAGACATATTGCGACTAAGAATAAGTAAAATATATTAATTACGAGTGGTAGGCAGTGGTACCCAGTCTGCCGATCCGGGGTAGTACCACCACTTACAAGTATACTAACCGTAAAGTGATTTGGTCGCGTTTCGGGATCAGATTGGAAGTTGCTGGTTCCATCCAATAGTAGATGTGACTGCTACTTACAGTTATTAAATTGTAGTAGCAGTAACATCCATTCATGGGCCATACTCCAGCTTAACATCAAGCGGGGTGCTGTCATATGTCGAGTCACAACGTCAGAACGATTATAATAGCTTGCTGCTGGTATGGTTGTAGTGAAATGGTGACGACCTGGTCTCGAACCCGGTGTCTGTCGTTATAATTCGATGGTCAGTAGTGTAATGATGTCTTTAGGTGGTCGCGTGCCATTCACGCGCCAATGGGCGTTAGATTATTAAAACATAATTGGTCAGAATTACGAGTGGATTAATTATTTTAATTAAAATGTAACGAAAAAATTAATTATTTTTAATTACCTCCGATTTTGTAGTGACAAAGATTGAGAAACATATGTTTTATTTGTTTTTTTGTAACCCGACTTCTGACTTCGCCTGCCTGATGGTAAGTAAGAGGAGGTCTAAGAGTGACGACGACTGAAAAAACGTGACTATTGAGCTGCGCAGTCTAAGGATCGACAGATTAAAAGAACTGGTGAACGACTTTTTTTTATTGTGACACGACATTTGATTACAACCCGCCTTCTAATAAGCAAGAGGAGGTCCAAGTGTGACGACGACTGAGAAAACCGAGTTAGTTCACGGTTGCCCCAGTTGCTGTCACTATGCCGGCTAAAGGTGCTTCTTCACGCATCGCTTGAAGGATCCAAGGTTATAGGATGGAGAGAACACATAGGCTGGCAAAGCATTTCACTTGTCGATTGTTATACAAAGAAAAGACGCGCCAAATTTTCTAGTTCGACTGCCGATTCGGTCTACAAAATGCGGATGACGGGGTAATGCGGATGACGAGGTATTACGGGTGTGCGGGTACGACTTCTGTTGGAAGCAAGTGCATCCGTGCATCTGTTTAGTCGTGCATTTTGTACACATTGGAAAAACGAAAAGTAAGTAGGTCAAGGTTGCCGCGTAGCCTGAATTAAAGCGCCTTTTTATCTGCCAGGTTCTATATTACGGCCGCGTCAAGGCAACGACCGTGGTGTAGTGGCAGTACAATGATTACGCAAACCGAGAGCACGGGTTCAAAATCACTTGCCGGTACCAACGTATTTTTGATATATTTACGTTGGTTGTCCTGTTTCAAGCACTTTAGTAGCTTAGTAAAGAAATGAACTCAGAACCGCTGAATTCCCCACAGCTCTAATATTAATTAACAAGTGAAAGTACTACGGATAGTATTTAGGGCAGACCGGGGACAAAAATGACACTTTAAACATTGTTTTTTTATGTCAATAAATAAAACATAAAAAAACAGCTTTGGTAGCAATTTCTTCTATAAATAATTAAAGGACATCATTCATTTTGGGCTTTTATGAACTACTTTTGTAATGTCCAATGATGAAATAATATATATAAAATCCATATCTTATTTTCCAAATAACTCAATTGCACAGCAATTAAAAGCAAAATTGTTATAAGTTTTATCAATGCAAGTATCAAAACCACCATTTATATATATTATTATTATTGGACATTACAAAAGTAGTACATAGAAGCCCAAAATGAGTGATGTCCTTTATTTTTAACATTTGTTTACTTTCGTGTTTGCTGCAGTAAAGACCTATGTATTAATTTTTTGGACACGACAATGATAAAAAACAACAATTTATTAAATTTAATAAGTGTACTGATGTTTAAATATAAAAATAAATAAATATTAAGTTATAATACAATTTATTATTGAGAAAGCCGTTTAGGCCGTTTTAAGCCCGTTCTCACCTATAAATAATTTAATTTAGGTTATGTAACGCAAATATTTGTGGTATACAATAGATATTGTTTCTATACTACGGCCGCCATTTTTATCACTGTATCCATCTTAATGATTATTGGTTAATAAATAGGTATGCTATTACAGATTTAATTGTACTTACAATTGGTTTGCAATCGAGAATGTTTAAGAATTGCGCATTGGTTACTACGCGGAAGTCTTGGGTTTGATTCCTGATCGAATTTAAATATTTATTGTTTATAAAATGAGATATTAAATTAAGCTGTTCAAGATTGGTAGTCGTCACCCCGTCAGCCGATCCGGGTAGTACCTACAACCTCATCCAAGTTTACAGAGCGTAAAGTGACTTAGTCGCGTTTCGGGATCAGCTTGTAAGTTGCCAGTTTCAACTAGGCCGCTATGTGGATACAACTGGAAGTACAATGAACTGCATTTAATCATTTAATAACAAAAAATATCGCTTAACTTTAATTGTTATCATCTTTAATATTAATTTATAGATGAAACGTTAGCGTATTTCTACAGATATTCACGAAAGACATAATAATTTATTTATATTAAAGACTAGGCTGTATGGACTTCGTTTCCTTTGCCTTTAATTAAACAACAACTTAGTACAAATAGCGCCATTTACATTTTTGCTAGAAATTAAAGTAACTAAGTTAACATAACCCGTCCAAGGCCGCTATAACAATTCACACTAAATAACGTTTTAGTAATTTGAATTAAACCAAGAATTTTTTTTAAAAACCAGCCATTGTTTATTGCGTTTATTGTTTGAAAGCTGACGTGATCGAGATGGTTCTTAGCTACAATTGATGAGGATCTGATCAGGGGTTTCAAGGTCATCAGTTCGTTTTGTTAGCTGCGGAGAGATATTAGACGCATAATCAGTATTTACTTTACTTTTAAACATATCTGTGACCTCACGTTTGACACACCCATGTATACGCATACATGGGTGTTTTAACTGGTACCACTGAGCTACTCTGATGATGGAGCTCGAAGGTAAGAGATGAGTAAATCAACAAGAGATAGAACTATTGTGCTTTAACTAAAAATGTTACTCACTATAAGCCTTTAGCTGCACTGTTATCAAATTGAGAACCTGGAGTATCTGATGATGCGCCATGATGGAATATTAAAGGAAATATAATTATGGAACCATTACTATAAGGCTGGTAGTATAAATGGTGGTTTCAGGGGTTTCGGGGGTTCCTTTAAAATTTTAATTTTGATTTTATGTTTATTTAATCCATAAAGTTATTAATACGTCTAATACATATTTAGCATTTAGGTCGTTATTAAAGTGACCTATTTTTCGCTGAGTTATTTGAAAAGTCGTGTTGTATTGCAGTGGCTACTAAAGTCCAGAACGTTTTTATTATTATATAATTGCAATTTTCAAAATGTAAAAATTATTAAAGCGAGAATCAATAAATTTAATTTTGTTTCTTTTTTAATCCGCATTGGTAGGAGTGGTAGGCGGTGGTACCCAGTCTGCCGATCCGGGGTAGTACAGTCAGCATCAGATATATCTGAGCACGCAAAGTGATCAAAAGTATCTATACACATTAGTTGTCATAATAATGTGAGCATTCAATGCGTCAAAAATATCTATACAATCAGTTAGTCAAAAATATCTACACACTCACTTGTCAAAAATATGTCAACAGACAATTCAGTAAATTTGTTTTAAAATATTACATATTTTATGAGTGTGTAGATATTTTTGACTATTTGCGTGTGTAGATATTTTTGACGCATTGAATGCTCACATTATTATGACAACTAATGTGTGTAGATATTTATGATCAGTCTCAATGTATAGATACTTTTGATCACTTTGCGTGCTCAGATATATCTGATGCTGACTGTACCACCACTTACAAATAAATATACATACCGTGAAGTGATTTGGTCGCGTTTCGGGATCAACTTGTAAGTTGCCCGTTCCATCTAGGCCGCCATAGTGGATGTGATTGTTACTCACAGTTATTGAATTGTAGTAGCAGTGGCATTCATTCATGGGCCACACTCCAGCTTAACATTAAGCAGGGTGCTGTCATATGTCAAGTCACAATAAAAAAATATATAAAAAAACATTAATTGCAATTAAGTAAACTTTGCTATACCGGCCTTAAAACTATATAGTTGTAGGTAGTAGGCACCGCGTGGTACCTAGTGGAACGCAACACAATCGCAAGGGGGTTATATGAAAATTGCATTTAGCAACAAACTGATCTATATCAACATTCTTGAATATTACAATTTTATTAACAAATATTTATTGCTTTGGTGCACTTTGATATTTAATTATTTAGCAAAAGTTGAATCATAATCATCCTTACTATAATTATTATAAATGTGAAAGTAACTTTTGTATGTTTGTTTGTTACGTTTTCACGCCCAAACTGCTGAACCAATTTTCATGACGATTGGTATAGAGATAAATTGGACCTTTGAGACATAGGCTACCTTTTGTCCCAAAAATTAAACCTCAAGGTGGTGAAATAGGGGATGAAAGTTTATATGAAACTTTTTATTCCGTCGTCAACTTGCATCAAACTTTTTTAATTGTGACTCGACATATGACAGCACCCCGCTTGATGTTAAGCTGTAGTGTGGTCCATGAATGGATGCCACTGCTACTACAATTCAATAACTGTGAGTAGCAATCCACTACGCCGGCCTAGTTGGAACCGGAAACTTACAAGCTGATCCCGAAACGCGACCTTACGGTCTGTATACTTGTAAGTGGTGGTACTACCCCTGATCGGCAGACTGGGTACCACTGCCTACCACTCTTTGTTAAGCAGACCCGAAGCAAATATCCACCTCTTTTTTTAATAACAAGTATTTGTATATAACAATTATTACAAATAAAAGCTATGAAACAAATATTTGCTCCGACCGGGAATTAAACCCGGTACTTTACGCGCAACAAACCAATCGCTAAACCGTTCGTCCACGCCTGTCGTCTAAAATTAGTGTCTTATTAGCGGATCCTATATTGCAACTATATTGCAGACTTATAACCGCTCTCAATTATTTTATTATCGACCTACTCTATTGCGTTAATTGTTAAAATCAAGTTGATAATAATTGTTAGCTATAACCAATAATTTCTGTCACATTATTAGCAATTTAATTAGATCAGTGTTTAATCAAGATTTAAAACTAATGGCGGGGCAATTAAACTTAATTTAATTATGCGTTTTAGGAATAAGCGATTCTTAGATAGTTCATAAATAGATAGTATTTATTTTTCTAATTGTGTCTTGGAATATTTTGACAGCATCCCTTTTTGTGCAACGATTGCTGAAAACGAAGAAAGAAAGAAAGACATCCTCAAGAAAGCTGGATTGTCCACAAGTGCCCATAACCGTAGAGCTTGTATGAGGAAAATTGTGGATGTGAAGGAAGCGAGGGAGTAGTGTCAGGATCGTGGCAAGTGGCGCTCCGTTGTCTCTGCCTTTCCCAGTGGAAAAGAGGCGTGACAATTTGATTGGTTGATTGAATTGCTGAATTCAATTTTTTTGTGACTCGACATATGACAGTACCCTGCCTGATGTTAAGCTGTGGTCCATGATTGGATGTCACTGTTACTAGAATTTAATAACTGTAAGTCATCATCAGCCAAAAGACGTCAACTGCTGAACATACATAGGCCTCTCCTTTAGAACGCCATTCCGAACGACAAGATGCTTCTTGACTTCTGTCGTCAGTCCACCTAGTGGGAGGCTTACCTACGCTGCGTCTTCCGGTTCGTGGTCTTTACTCTAGAACCTGTATTCTCTATCGGTTGTCGGTTCTTCGAGCGATGTTAATACTGTAAGTAGCAGTCACTTCCTAGTTGGTCCTCCTTAGTTCCGGCAACTTACAAGCCGATTCCAAAACGCGACTAAATAACGGACTGTGTTTTGGGCACCATTGCCTACCACTCCTAAAATGCAGATATTTCACGATTGTATAGATAGGCAGAAAGGCTAACACCGCAGTCGTCTAGTTTTTTTAATAATTTGCTGATCCTTATACTGCTCAGCTTAAAAATCTGCCGGGTTATATACAATTACTTTAATTTGACACAAGGGGCCATCTGTGCCCTGCGCGGTTAGGTTGGACAAGTTAAAACGATAATTGGCTCTCGTCGGCGATTATTTATTTATTTATTGGCAAAATAATAAAAGTTAGGCTAAATCCACCAAAATGAGACTATTGATGATAATGATCAAACGTGTTGTCGCACAGACGATATTCGTCACAACGATTAATAGTCTCGTTTTATTGGATTCGATACGATTCGATTCGCCGACGAGAGACGATAATCGTTTTAACTTGCCCAACCTAACTCCGCTGCTTACCTTCATGTAAGTACGTAGTAACCGGTGGAATTTAAATCGATTAATTAAATAGTCCAACATTAATTTATGATTGAGCGCTAAATTGTCAAATTGCGCGGACAATCTATCATAATTTATTATCATAACAAATTATTAACCCTATGATTTATTGCATTCAAACATGGCGGATTAAGAGGCTACCGTGCACAAGCTTACTACCCGTTTGACCTTGTTCCTCTACGTTTGGGTACAGTTACAGTAGTTATGTGCGGGCTTGTCCTCTTCGGTTTCTTTGTGCATTCTTTAAGAGTTCTCCTTTAGTGAAGCCACCCGATCTCCTCCAGGAAGGCCAGGAGACCCTTCTCGTTCCTGCAGACCTCCGGAAGCTTCCTTGCGTTGTCTAGGAACTTCTGTCTTGCTTCGACCACTCCTGCACTCCTGCAACTCAAGAGCACATGTGCAGCTGTCTCCTCCTCATTCAGGCAGCCCCTACAAAAGGGGCTGTCCGATATGTTAAGGTTATACAGGTGCTTATTAAAACCACAATGTCCTGTTATAGAACCTACCATAATGCGGAGCTTAGCTCTGCTTAGGTTTTGTAGTCGCCCGGTTAAGCGTCTGTCCAAATGAGGAAGAGTTTCCCGGGACGGTCTGCATTCCGTCGTCTGCGACCATGCACTTTCATGCAGATACGTACGTTAAGGTAACGAATCGACTTTTCAACCCGGGTCAAACGGAGCCTATCACTCTTTAAACTTAACTTTAACCTCGTCTTTTCAATCCCATGACAACCGTTCTACCAGCCTACGTGTTCTCCAATTAACGCATTAAAACTAATTATCTTTTTGTTTTCTTCTTGTACTGAAGAAATCACCGGATACATCTTCCGAAGGTTAACTGGTAAAAAATGCCCTAAAGCATTAAGTATTTATGTGCACTAAAGAATTCTATTACTATTTTAGCGGAGCATTATTCCGCTTGTCAGAAAAGGAAAGGAGATCTCCTACAGTACGCGTGTTGCGTACTGGGCTCAACTAGCCGGCAACGTCTTCACGTTGAAGCGCATATAAATTGATTGATTACTTTGTAGGTAAATCGTATGCGAGATATTGGACACATGCAACGCCATCTAGCGGTAGCATGTAGCGGTCGCTACACTATTAATAACCGGCGAATACGGAACCGGTAACCTTTAAGCTGATCTCGAAAAGCGACTGAATTACTTCGAGGTCTATACAATTAAAAGTAGTGGTACTACTCCGGATCGGCAGACCACCAACTGTCAGTCTACCTATCTTAATAATTATTAAGATAGGTAGACTGATCAAATCATCATACTCTTTTCTTTTAATTTAATCTTATTTTCCATTAATTTTAATTACATATTTTTTGTTATTTTTAATTATTTTTATTTTTATTTTATTATTATTTATTTTAATTATTATTAATTATTTTATTTTATTTAATTGTAATAATCTGCATGAATTTTTTCGTTTTAATTTTTATACACATCTTAATCTAGTTGTGTGTATACATTTTAGATTGCAGACTAGAGTATTCTACTGCTTTCCAAACGTTACATGTTCAAAGGACATCATTTATTTTGGGCTTTTATGTACTACTTTTGTAATGTCCAATAATGAAAAAATATATAAATAGTAGTTTCGATACTTGTGTTGATAAAACTAATAACAATTTTGCTTTTAACTGCTGTGCAATTGAGTTATTTGGAAAATAATGTGGCTTTGTATCTATCTATCAACCAACGCCATATTTGTTCTGCTTTGAATTGTCATAATAATAGTTTGTTCATTTTGCACACCTAAACTATGTAAAATAACGGATAAATTCAAATTATATTGTAATCTTTGTACATTAAACTATTTTAAAATGTATAATAAACTTTTAATACAATTAAGCCCAAGTCCCCATACAAAATGAATGATGTCTGCAAGTTGTATATGCCAATTTATAAATAAATTAATTCTGATAATAAAATATACAATTAAAAGTACTAAAGGTTACTTAGTCTAAATAAAGGATATCTATATTGTATCTAGCCTTAGGCACTATTTAGAGCGCATTATATCAATTAAAATATATCTTTAAATCTTAAAATGTCGGTTGTTTTTTTAACAAAAAAGGCGGAGGCGGTAATTCTAGTTTGTAATGAATTAAAACGTAATTAATCGAATTATTTTTATTGCTAGAAAAATGTTTATATGAACAAATAAATTAATAACAAATATGCAAACATTTTTTTTACTTATATTTCTGTAATGATAATAGCTATGATTAATTATAATTAATCTATTAGGCCGGCATAGTGACGGCGAGTGCGGCAGCTGTGATCGTTTTTTTTCAGTCGTCGGGACTCTTGGACCTCCGTCATCCTTAAATATGTCAAAAAATATTATAAGTAATAAACCTTTTTAGAATAGTTTTATATAAGTTAAGTATTGCAAGGGAAACAAGGGAGTTGCGTCAGGATCGTGGCAAGTGGCGCTCCATTGTCTCTGCCTATTTCTGGTGACAATTTGATTGCTTGATTGATGTCGTTAACTGTAGTAGCAGTCACCTCCGTTCATGGACCGCACTCCAGCTTCACATCAGGCGGGGTGCCGTCATATGTCGTGCCACAATATAAAAGAAATAAAAAAAGATGGCTGTACACCTCCACTCTCCACTTATCATTGACAAGTGGAGGTCAGACGTAAAATTCAATAACCTGAGCAACTTTATCAGAATGATATTAAACTCAATCTTGCTACAAAAACTCAATTACGTACAGTCAAATAAGCTTGGAGACGTTTTTGCATTTGTAGTAGTGTGTGTAGTACACACGCCTAAGAGCGCGTTTCCATTATGTCGAGGCGGTGGTTAAAGATGTTACTATCTCCTATCATTATGTTTAGTTTTAGTTTATTTATTTAAAAACTTTATTACATTATGTATAAAGACGAACTTAATGCCGCTAGACATTATCTGCCAGGTAACCTTCGGGACAGTCGAAAAGTTAAATGGGAGTATGAGATATAAAACTGAATAACATAATATAACATAATATAATATAACACAATACAATATAATATAATACAACACAATACAATATAATAAAATATATATAACATATTATAATATAATACAATATAATATAAAATAATGCAATTTATCCATCCATCGATCTATCGATGGTTTTATCCTTTTTCCCAGTGGCATTCTGATTTACATTTTTACTATAAAAATATTTTATTTATTTCAATAGAAATCGATTATTTTCAAAAATCGACGACATAATACGAAGATAAAGTAAAAAGTAAAGTAAATTATAGATAAAATATAAAATAAAATAAAATAATAATAAAATAAAAATAAAAATAGATAAAATATAAATAAAACTTCCCGGATGACTGTGTAAGCTAATTTAACTGTAGACCTGAGAATCTCAAGTTGCGCAAATACGCTAACCTCGGTACTGGTTACGAATTTGCGCCGTTTGGGGTCGAGACGATGGGCCCTTGGGGAGCTTTCAGCTAAGCGCCTGGCCAAGGAGTTGTCCAAGCGGCTGACGGAGAAGTTTGGAGACAGAAAGGCTGACAATTATTTCTGCCAACGTATTAGCCTTGCTATACAAAAGGGAAATGTTTCCAGTCTCCTTGGGACTATCTCTGATGCGACGTCATTAGATGATATTTTTTATTTATAGTTTAATTATAGTTAATTATTACGTTTAATTTTGTTTTTCATTAATATGATATTTTACACTGTAGACCTAACAATAAAATAGCCGGTCGCTGCCGTTTAATGTCGAGCTTTATGAATAAAATATCAAATACGGATACACATTTTGTGTCAATGCGATAGCGACATTAAGTTGGCGCGCCTTTGTCCCCGTGGGTGTTTTTGACACAATTGTATCAATCCTTTATTAAATTATATTACAAAGAGTGGTAGGCAGTGCTGCCCAGTCTGCCGATCCGGGGTAGTACCACCACTTACAAGTATACAGACCGTGAAGTGATTTGGTCATGTTTCGGGATCAGCTTGTAAGTTGCCGGTTCCAACTAAGCCGGCATAACGGATGTGATTGCTACTCACAGTTATTGAATTGTAGTAGCAGTGACATCAACTCATGGACCGCACTCCAGCTTAACATTAAGCGGGGTGCTGTCATATGTCGAGTCACAATAAAAAATATATATATAGATCAACTGGCGAACCGTGGTGTAGTGGCAGTGCAATGGTTACGCAAACCGAAAGCACGAGTTCAAAACCCCTCGCCGGTACCAATGTATCTTTGATATATGTACTTCGGTTGTCCTGTTTTTATGATACAAGCACTTTAGTAGCTTTTTTTATTGTGACACAACAGCTGACCTCGACCCGCCTGATGATAAGCAAGAGGAGGTCCAAGAGTGACGACGACCGAAAAAACTGAGTTAGTTCCCGGCTACCTCAGCCGCCGTCATTATGCCGGCCTAAGGTGCTTCTTCACGCATCGCTTGAAGGATACAAGGTCATAGGATGGAAAGAACACATGGGCTGGCAAAGCATTCCACTTGTCAAGCTTAGTATAATAGTAATAATAAATAAATAGTATTTTCTTAGATTTTGCGCGAACATTGATTAATGAATTAAACAAATTTTATGCGGCTTACTATCGCGTTTATTTTGGTTTTGATTTTACATTTTTTATTATTCCGACGTTTCGAGAGCTTTGCAGCCATCGTGGTCACGGAGAGACTGAGGTGTTGGTCGTCCTATTGGTTGATGCTGTTATTGTTTCCAAAACTACCCCGTTTGATGTTTTGTTTTTCTGTTCCTGGTTTATTTCAAATTTTTGCAAAAATAACTGACGGTGTCATCTGGTTTGGCAGTTTGCTGGACTTGGGATTTGAGTTTGTGAATTATGGGGTCCCAGGTGTTAGATAATCGCCAACCACCTTCTCTATTGAAATTAGGATGTTTTTTAATCTCAATAGCGAACGTCGAACGTCGAACAAAGAAACGTCGGAATAATAAAAAAATGTAAAATCAAAACCAAAATAAACGCGATAGTAAGCCGCATAAAATTTCTTTAATTCAATAAATATATAAATAAAAACTACAAATCTCTTATCCATGGTATTGTCCACACAGTTCCAGGTGACCGCAGTCTGTATTTGCATCAGCACGTATTTAATTCAGGCAATACACTAGTTAATGTTGCAAGTGGTTAAATTCACAGGTAAGATTAACCGCTCTATTTCATGCGATCACTTTCGACACGTGTGGCTGCCGGGCGCATATTTACCACTTTCAATTTTTATTGTGACTCGACATATGACAGCACCCCGCTTGATGTTAAGCTGGAGTGTGGTCCATGAATGGATGCCACTGCTACTACAATTCAATAACTGTGAGTAGCAATCACATCCACTATGCCGGCCTAGTTGAAATAGGCAATTTACAAGCTGATCTTGAAACGCGACCAAATCACTTCACGGTCTGTATACTTGTGTGATGGTACACCCTGGATCGGCAGACTTCGGTTACCAGTGGCGTAGCGTGGGAGTCAGCTGCCCGGGGGGGAAAAAATTTGCCGCCCCCTTATTTAGGAATTTCAATCATAGGTACAACAAAAATGTGAATTTTGGGTTCAAATTTTAACGATTTAGTTTTTTATTTATTTTCCCCCTCCGCCCCCGCCACGCTACGCCACTGTGGGTACCACTGCCTACCACTCTTTTATAACCAGACCCTAAGCAAATATCCACCTATTTTTTTTATTAACAAATATTTAATATAGTTTTTAACTATTATAAACAAAAGCGGTGAAACAAATATTTGCTCCGGCCGGGAATCGAACCCGGGACTTTACGCGCAGTTGCCGAAGGATACAGATTGTGTAGTGACTTAGTGCCCTTAACCATAGAGCTTGTATGAAGAGAATTGTGAATGTGAAGGAAGCCAGGGAGTTATGTCAGGATCGTGGCAGGTGGCGCTCCTTTGTCTCTGCCTATCCCTGTGGGAAACAGGCGTGACAATTTGATTGATTGATTAATAAATATATCAATAGGCATAATTTACACCTGTTATTTACCCCAGAGTAATAAAACGCCGTGAGCATAAATAGATAATAGAGCCATTTAAGTTGAAGGTTGAAGTAATACGTCAAAATAATTTTATGCAAAACAAATGAATGTGTCCAGCGCTGCCAGATGATCCGATTGATGCGGAACGTTGCGATTTGATGAACCAACATTATATGTCCCAAAGACAAGCTCAATTCCGCTTTTTACTAATCAATTTTTAGAACAATCATGTATCCTGGCCAATAAAAATATATTTATAATAATTTAAACATATAAAAATAATAAAATAAAAATGTAGTGGCAGTATATAATATAATAATAATAAAATATAGTATAATGGTTAGTATAGTATATAGTATAATAGTATAATGGTTACGCAAACCGAGAGCACGGGTTCGAAACCACTCACCGGTACCAATGTGTCTTTCATATATGTACTTTGGTTGTCCTGTTTCTATAATACAAGCACTTGAGTTGCTTAATATAGAAATGTATAATAAAAAAATTAATCCTAATCATTATTAATTTTATTTATTCATTAATTTAAGTTATATACTATTAAATAGACCTCCCACTAGGTGGACTGACGACATAGTGAAAGTCACGAATAACCGGTGGATGCAGCTGGCATCTTGTCGTTCGAAATGGCGTTCTAAAGGGGAGGTCTATGTTCAGAAGTGGACGCCTTCTGGCTGATGATGATAATGATGACTATTAAATATATTTTTGAGTTTTACAGATAACTCTCGAAGTTTCTATAACTATCAAGAACATTTTTCCGATAATAGTTAATTTTAAATATTTAATATAGTTTTCTGAACAATCTTAATTCGATACCGATGTGAAGGAATTTTAAATTATTTAATACACTTGAATACATTTTAGAACTTTCTACTCAGATGATTTATGATATTTTTAGAACAATCCCTAACGTTCCAGAATATTTTGGACTGTTCTCGAATGTTCTGAACTCTTCTTGAAATTTGTAAACAGCAAAACTTCATACCCTTATATCATTAAAAGTAAGTCCTCTGGCTAAAATCAGAACCTTTTTCATGGATAAGGGATAAAGGGCTACAACAGTATTTTACTCCCTTGATCCTACCGGGACTCCTTTTTGAGTTATAGCGGCACACACATCGTACACGTTTTTTATATACATATTAAATAATTAATATTTAGGAAACACTAGTTTTCATTTTTCATATAATTTAAATTGCGCGTCCTTGCAGTTGCACGCCAAAACTCATCTGGCAACGCTAAATCTGTCGAACAATTTAAGGCGCGAACTTGTTATTTTTTAATTTTAAATTGGCACAGGAGTTTATACCGCTTTTTATTTCGTTTCCTTACAATTGTATATTTTTAATAAGTAACAAGCTTATTAAAATATACAACATGTTTATTAGGTTTTTTCTTTCTTCCTGTGTTACTTGTAACATTTCAAACTTTTTTTCCAGAGAATTAAATTCAGATCTTTAATTGGGAAGATTAAACATTTTCCATTTAAAAATCAAACAAACTCGTTTATAATTATTATTATTGTAAAATATTATGAAATATTGTATAAATATAATTTAACGTAGCCTTAAATCAATATAATATATACATAAATGCGTGTAATTAACGCGTGTAATATGCTTGGTGGCAGTTTTTAATCACACTCATAAGAAATATAAACGTTTTATTGCAAAAGTAGTCTTTTAAGAAAGTATATCTTAATAAATATAATTATACTGTATGTATGTATGTCACGTAACTCCTCTTAAATGGCTGAACTGATTTGAACGAAATTTTGTGCGTATGATCCAATGGGTTCCTGGATAATTTGAAAACACAATTGGGCGCTGCTGCAATATGTCACCAAAGTAGAATTGTTGAACAATCAATCAATCAAATTGTCACGCCTTTTTCCCACGGGGATAGGCAGAGACAACGGAGCGCCAGTTGCCACGATCCTTCATTGTTGAACAGTTAACGACATCGCCAAATTTTGAGCGATACTTCTTATTGCTTAGCTATAAAGAATAGATAATTATAAGTTACCAGCCATGCTTTCGTTATAAAAGATTTAGAAGAATTAAATAATTTAAATAGATTAAAGAATCTAGCAGTGAGAAATAAAAAATATGACCTAACCGTAGATTTATTAAAAGTGATAGTGAAATCGCACAATTAAACAAAAGTAAATGTTTAATTTAAAATAATTAATGTGGCACTGCTTTTCTGGACGCGACGTCTTCCGGGTCCGCTAGTTGTTAATATTTTTTTTATTATGTCGACATCTGCCTGATTGTATGCATGATGGAGGCCCAAGAGTGCCGACGACTGAAAAGTTTACGTCTATTACAATTATTGTTAAAGCGAGTGAGCCACTAAGGGATAAAACTATGTCGTTATTTTACAGTTTGTTTTCAACGTTCTCAAATCTCGCTTTCCATCAGACAAATCTGGGTTAAGTTTTGTTTATCAATAAAAAACATTTAAAATCAAATATTGGGGCTAAAATTGAAAAAAAAAACAACCTATTAGATTCCACTTAGATTCCACAGTGAACAGGACGGTGAGTAAAATAAGTGGTGGTACTACCCCGGATCAGCAGATTGAGCACCACTGCCTACCACTCTTTAAAAATATATATAAAAATAAATATAATAGTTTAATTTAATAAGATTTAAAAATACAAAAATCGTTCCCTTTTCACAAGAAACGTTAGGTTTTTTAAGACACAACAAATAATTACTGATCGAGTTAGATTATGACCAATTGAGGCGGAAAACATAATAAACATAAAAATGTATATTTATTACAAACAATACACACCCATTATTTACTAATTCAATCAATCAATCAATCAATCAAATTGTTACGCCTATCTACCACAGGGAAACAGGCTTAAAGGCTATTTACTAATTAATAAACAAAATATTTAATTAATAACAACTGGCATCTTGTCGTTCGTAATGGCGTTCTAAGGGGAAGGCCTATGTTTAGCAGTGGACGTCTTCTGGCTGATGATGAGGATGATGATGAAACAAAATATTAATAATTAAGGTGATCTTGACAATTTCGCTGGTACTACGCTTGTATGTGGTGGTGCTACCTCGAATTGGCAGACTGGAAACCTCTGCCTACTACTCTTGGACAACATGTCCCGGCGCAACTATCCACTTTTTTATTAATTTAAAATAATATTGTAATATTTAATCTAATTATTAAATATTACAAATAAAAGCTATGAAACAAATCTTTACTCCGACCGTAAATCGAACCCGGGACTTTACGCTTAACGGACTGGTCTAACTAATCGCGAGTCGACACCTATTGCCTAATTAATCATTTTGTTTTAGAACTATTAGCATGTATCTATTTCTAACTTTAATACATTAATCAATATTCATGTTCCGCTATCATTCATTTTAAGGCGGCCGTGGTGTAGTGGCAGTGCAATGGTTGAACAAACCGAGAGCACGGGTTCAAAACCACTCACCGGTACCAATGTATCTTTGATGTATATATATAATTTACATTTCTATACTAAGCTACTAAAGTGCTTGTATCATAGAAACAAGACAACCAAAGTACATATATCAAAGATACATTGGTACCTGTGTGTGGTTTCTAACCCGTGCTCTCGGTTTGTGTTCTGCCACTACACCACGGTCGCCTTATATGTACAATGTACATTGGTTGTACATGTACTAATATTGTACATTGTTGTCCTGTTTCTATGATACAAGCACTTTAGTAGCTTAGTATAGAAATGTAAAAAATAAATGATAAAAATTAAACATATATTTTGAATTAAACGCACCTATTTATCCTATAATCTTGGATCTTTCGAGTGAATTTTGAAAAAGCACCTTTGGCCGGCATAGTGACGACGACTCAGGCAAACAGAAACTGATTCAAAACTGACCTACTTTTGCCTACCACCAGATCGTATCACTGAGGTTAGATAATAAATAAGATTCAATTATAGAGGATGTTCGCCGACCAAATCGGAGACATCCTCAAGAAAGATGCCTAGTGTCAATAACCATAGAGCTTGTATGAAGAGAATTGTGAATGTGAAGGACGCAAGGGAGTTGTGTCAGGATCGTGGCTAGTGTCGCTTTATTGTTTCTGCCTATCCCCGTGGGGAAAAGGCGTGACAATTTGATTGATTGATTGATATAGAAAATAAAAAAATACCGATGTGCCTATTAATTGCATTTTAAAATATAGATTTAGATTTAGTGTTTTTTTAATCTAAACAATATTTAGGTCAAAGCATATGGTTGTAATTGTATAAGTAAATCAATTAATAAAACTATCACGGCCTATTTTTACAGATATAGGCAGACACAATAGTGCGTCATTTGCCACGATCCAGACACAAATCACTAGCTTTCTTCACATCCAAATGCAGAAAATATAAAACAATTTGTTATTTTATATTTAAGCACCTATAAAGTTTACATTTAAATTCCATGAAATAAAGAAAAAATAAACTGAATTTTAGTTATTTCATTGTAAAAAAATAACAAAAAAATATTAAATAAATCCAATGCTACAAATATTTAAAAATTTTAAAAAAGAAAAACCAAAAAAAGGATACCAGCATAAAAAAGGATTCTCCAACTAGGGGAAGCGTAATTCCGTCGGAAGTGTGCACACGGTGCGCATCTTAATAATTAAAAAATTGCAATTGGCTTATTTAATAATTAGCTATTACTCCGCGAGAGACATGGCGGGGGTGCGTTCATATATAAAGAGAGCTTGCTGTGAATAATTCACAATTCAACTTGTAACCAGTGTATTGATACTTAGGCGAAAATTTCAAGGCGAGTACTGTTTGGTCAGCAGCGCCTAAGTTAGTTCGTTTGAGATCTCCACACAATAATAAAATTTTAGTCATGTATTCTTTGGTAAGTTGGCCATTTTTGTTTTATAATAAAAGTGTTTAAAATTAATTCTAACCTAAAAATGTTTAAAATAGTTTTCACGGTATTTTATACGGGAGTGATAAGTAGTGGCTATTTTTAATTAACTTAATAATTTTTTGGTGTTTTAAAACGTTAAATCGGTATTTTTATATTGTTTTTTATTAATTTTAATTAGTGTTTATTTGACTTTTTGTTTTAAATTGTGGCTCGACAGCACCTCGCCTAATGTTAAGATGGAGTGTTGTCCATTTATAAAGGCGACTGCTATAACAGTTAAATAACCGCTAGTAGCAGTCGCATCCACTACGCCGGCCTAGTTGGAACCGGCAACCTTTAAGCTGATCCCAAAGTGCGACTAAGTCACTTCAGGGTCTGTACACTTAAAAGTGGTGGTCTATTTCGGATCGGCAGACTGGGTAAATTACTTAGACTACTGACTACCGAATTGATTTTCTACCATGATTAAACAAGTTATATCTAAATTGCAAAATGACCGTTTATAAATACCTATGCATATGTCAAAACTGTAAAACATAAATCAGAAAATAACCGCTTGTTATAGTTAAATAACTAATTTGTACCGATTTTCATAAATTGAGCGTGAAATTTATCGATTTCACGAATTATTGTAATTTAACAGAAAACTGGTTTGTACAATATTTTATTATTCTGTAAATGTGTTTATAGTACAAGGTGTAACGTCCGCAATTTCCTGCAATTTTCTTTTATAGGTACAGGAATCTAATATTAATCTAGATTTTTATTTATTATAATAAAACGACAATACCAGATAATCTATAGAGTATTATAATATTATAAAGAAACAAAATAATCTTACTAACTACTCAGTAAATTCCTTTAATTTATAAACCTAAATAATGCCCTTTTATTTCTACTTACCCTCATAACCGCGCATGATAGTAGTGTCAAACCTTGACACATAATGTGTCGATTATGATTTATTAATGATTAACGACTCTGACTCAGTATTGTGGGTCGATAAACTATCTTAAAGACAATGTAACACCTACAGTAAGGAATTAATTTGGTTTTTTAATGAACAATTAGAAATTATTAACGAATTCCAATGTACATTGTTTTAAAAAGTAAAATACATATATCTGAAAGGCTCTGTAATTTAAAAACAAGAATACTGTGCTTTATTAAATAATATATTAAAAAAAACAAAAGGAATATAATCTGCTTAGACATGACTCTTTAATCTACATAATAGATTAAATAAAATAACGTATAAACAGAAAAAGTCAAAATAACAATATTCTCAGTTTAACCTGCTTGCTAATAGTATACAAAGATTAATTAAATGATCTCTATTTTTGTTATCAAGTAGGCGGCGATCAGTCATTGTTTTCACGACAACAAAGGCCGAAAGGTAAATTGTTATCGAAAATAATTACAAGGCTTTAAAACCAAAAAAGGGCTTTCCCTTAAAAATACGCAAAATCGGAAAATAATTGCTTTTAACTTTACGTGGTCAGATAGTAATGAACCTGATCTTACGACAAAGAGCGGATCATTCAATTCTTTGTACCAATCTGTGTAGAAAAAGACTTTAGAACCTATATTAAAAGAATTAAAACGGTGACAATATGCTCGCCAAGAGCTCCTGCTTCAAAACCACCTGCCATTACCAATATATCTATGATCGTCCAGTTTCTATAATACAAGCACGTTTATGAGTTTAGTATCAAAATACTTTCAAATATAAATAATTAGGTCCGGTCTTTTTGTAACTTGACAAGACATAATATGCCCACCAACTGATGTTAAGCTAGAATGTGATCCATGAGTCACTGCTATCACAAGCATCAGTCGCTTCCACTCTTTAACTTCACATGATATATTTACACGCTCATTTTCGGTTTTTATTTTTGTATACGCATAGAAAAATATTAATTATATATCAAGTAATTTATTTCTAAGAGTGGCCGCACGATTGAATGATAGATTTAATTAATAAACTACAAACATAGTTCAGAATCGCTTCGAAATAGGATGAAATATAAAACAAGATAAAAAATATTTCAGAATTCAGCCACTGCCCAGTATTGAACACTATTAAATATGCAATGATTTAAATAATCTCATGAATAATAAATTCTCTCAAAAGCGACCTTCATGACCTCGTCTATTTTATTTCCTTGTTCGCCTACCACTTCCTTTCTTAAGCAATTTTACTGCAACCTGCCTGTTGTGCACCACTTATTGGAATGATAATTCAGAGTGCTTGCAATACTGTTTGCCAACAAATATAGGGGAACGCCCACCAATCACCGCTGCTGGCTCAGGTGCGCTTTGTTTAAAAATATTTAATGTTTTATGGCATTAATAAACGGTGTGTTTATAGCCTATGATTTAGAGTAGAAAAATTAATGTCAGATTTTGCCGCGATTTTCTTTATTTTTCTTTGCAATTGCCTTGCAGAAGATAAACATAAAAATTTTCTTTAAAAGAAGAAATAATTAGAAATTAAACTTATTACTCGTATATAATAGGATCATATGTGCAGTTTAATTTAGAAATATTTAATTGTTGCCTTTATTCACAATCAAATTTTATTAAATATAAAAAAATCTACAAAAACACGAAATATTTCCCTTCAAAACTATCCACTTTGTTGCCAACATAATTAAAATAACTATTATTGAATTTACACGCATTCTGAGCACAAAACTATAACATTTACAAATTGAAATCGCTAACTATACATCTTAATTTAAATTCGTTACGCTTCGTTTTAATTTTTGAAATAAAAAAACGAAATGATAGTGAAATGAATAGGTATAGTATACTTTTAAATTGTAATCGGCATTAAAGCATTTTATTTCACAGGGAAGACGGTTAAAGAATCGGAGAATTTAATGCTAGCCGGGAGCTCGGGATGTTGAACATTATTCCCGGAGTCTCCCGGGAAATCCGGGATGGTTGGAATGATAAAACACCATCTCCTGTAATCTTAGATGATTTTTTATTGTGACATGACATTTGACCTCGACTCCTCCTGATTATAAGCAAGAGGAGGTCCAAGAGTGACGATGACTGAAAAAAAAAACCGTGAGTTCACGGCTGCCTCAGTCGCCTTCTCTATGATGGCTAAAGTTTCTTCTTCACGCATTGCTTGAAGGATCCAAGGTTATAGGACGGAGAGAACACATGGGCTGGCAAAGCATTCCACTTGTCGAAGAAAAGAAAAGACTAATGTAATTGAAAGTCATCTAATAAAGTCCGGCATTAATACGGCTCACATTCAATTAATTGGTGTAGTGGTTACGCTAACCGAGAGCACGGGTTCAAAACCACTCACCGGTACGAATGTATCTTTGATATATGTACTTTAGATGTCCTGTTTAAGCAGTTTAGTAGCTTAGGATGGAAATGTTTTTTTTTAAATTAGCGGTCCAATTATCAGCCATCATAAATATATCGTAGCGATTTCTAGCTACATTTTTGAATGTCTTTACATATCCCTGTAGAGTCTGTCTAAGCCGAAATGACTGCATTTACGCACACGAGCAAATAGAAAATATAGATGCAACCCAAAGAAAATGCAATTGTAATTGGTCATTCAGTTGCTGGTTGGACACAAAAGGAGGAGCACGATGATAAAGTATAATAATATAGTTAGTAATATTTGTATTCACACATTTAAATAAACTAATAAAGTGGAGGGGTGCGTCATTTATAGTTAGACAAGCTATAGTTACATAGGCATCGTAGTTAAGTTAATAATTTCCTCTTAAATACGAGTATGGCTATTTCGAAGTATAGCTAAATATACCAGTTTTTAGAAAGGGCCCCGCGTGCATTGGGCCATTGGTTTGGACACGTTTATGATATTTATATTAGAATGGATTATTGTTTTATTGTTAAGGGTAGGTTAACATCAGATGTTAACATCGGGTTAGCTTATCAGATGTTTAAAAAGATGTCTGCTTTGTAAAGGACATCATTCATTTTGTATGGGGACTTGGGCTTACCTATAACTGTATTAACAGTTGCATATTCATTTTAGGTGTGCAAAATGATCAAACTATAAATATAACAGTTCAAAGCAGAACTGTTATTATAGCGTGTTTTTGTGATTGACAGACTATACAAAATCCATATCTTATTTTCCAAATAACTCAATTGCACAGCAATTAAAAGCAAAACTGTTATTAGTTTTATCAATACAAGTATTGAAATTAACTACCATTTATATATTTGTTCATCATTGGACATTACAAAAGTAGTACATAAAAGCCCAAAATGAATGATGTCTTTTAGATTCTAAAATTAAACGACCAAATAAATCCAAGCCCAATAAAAAAAACTTGTCTATGGTATTCTATTCCTGTCATTAGTCGAACTAGTGTTCCATCGACCGTTAAAAAAGTAGGAAATTGATTAAAAAGTAGGAAATCCGGCAACACTGGTGTCTTCCTCCACACTAGTTAACAATAGTTACCTAATAAATATACATAATCTCACGCCATTTTTGTCTTTTATCCTAACAATAGATTTAATTTTACTTTTAAAGCGCCCGTGGTGTAGTGGCAGTGCAATGGTTTCACAAACCTAGAGCACGAGTTCGAGACCACCCACCGGTACCAATGTATCTTTGGTTGTCCTGTACTTTAGTAGGTTAGTATAGAAATGTAAAAAAAAAACAACTATGACGGGACGATCACGGACTATAGGCCTAAAAAATACAAAAAATCCGCTCAGAATACGCTGATTTTCAATCGGCTTATGTTAAATGATTTTGTCGTGTTATAGATTGAGATTTAAATTTATTTATGACTTATTTTGTTTATTAGACTGTCGTGAACATGATACTAGTTAAAAACATCGGTTGTTTAACAGCGGTCATGGGGTTGCGGTCAGGCGTGATTCATTTGAAGTTTAAAGAATATTCACTAATAATGAAATAATCGATAATTTATTCGATTATGCAATTGAATTTTTATATGAACACGAAATATTTCCCTCCAAAACTACGCGCATTGCTAACATAATAAAACAAATGTTGATTTTAATAGTACAAAAATGTTTTTTTCTCTTGCAAATACGGAATACACAATTGTGTTCATACAATTGGGTCTATTATGTCAAACCAACATAGAAATCAATTATAATCCCAAAAAAAAGTTGAGCAAAATTCGCGCCTTTAATATTTAAACATAGAATTTACTAATCATAAAGGCCGTGGTTATTAAATTTCGTGTTCTCATAAAAAAAAAACAGGCAAAGACATTTCAATAATAATGTCACGGATAGTGCTAAAAATATAATCTTGTTCTCATAGAATTTCTTAAAACGTTTCATTTGTGTAAAGATGCAATTAACAAATTATTCCCATGTCATAGTGCAAGATTACAATTGTTATTGCAAAAATTATAATATGTAAATTAAAAACAATGTATAATTTACAAGTTCATCTACATTTTGTAATGTAATTGTGTAATGTTTCTATGATACAAGTACTTTGGTAGCTTGGAATAGAAATAATTTTGTAATTATATTATAATATGAAATAATTTCAAAAACTTCTTCAATTGTTTGGGCACATGGAAAAGATGAGTGAAAAGTAGATTGACGAAAGGAATTTATAAATCTGATGTGAATGGATGCGTTAAACAAAATACGTGTTTGCCGACCAAATCGGAGACATCCTCAAGAAAGCTAGGTTGCCTAGTGACCATAACCATAGAGCTTGTATGAAGAGAATTGTGAATGTGAAGGAAGCGAGGGAGGGAGCTCCATTGTCTCTGCCTATCTCTGCGGGAAAAAGGCGTGACAATTTTGATTGATTTGAAATAATTTCAAAGACTATAACTATGAGAATTATTCCGTTTTTACCCGGGCAAACCTTACATACATATTATAATATCCGTTTTTTTTAAAGACTGAGAGCCGATCTAGTTTACGGTTGACTGGGTCGTCGTCACTATACCGGCCTGTAGATGTGCCTGCTGTTTTTGCATTAGAAGCTATATACATTCTAGCTATAGTTAGAATGTAAGCGATGTTTAAAAAACAAAATTAAAAAATCTAATCAAATAGCTAAAATTTTTTTTAAAATAATATAAAACTAGTATTAAATATAGAATAAGTAGTTCAACATTTATTCAATTTTGTTTTGTTTAAGATAAAAAACACAGACGTATAAAGACATTAATAAATACATATAGACATTTGATAGACCACAGATGTAATAAAGACAGTATCAGTATGTACCAGTATCAAGTTATTTTCTAGCTCAGTATTGAAACCATATCCTAGTAGATTTTGTATTCTGTGGTATTAGTCTATGGTTTTAGTAGGTATGTCCAAGGAATTTGGACTTAAGAAATAGAAGGAGCCCTAAAATAGCTACAAAATACAACCGTTTATACTATTTTCACTTATGGCATTTAAATAAGTCAGAAAGGGATGAATATATATTTTTACATTCGTAATTTAGAAGGTTGCCACTAGTTTTGATGATCATTTGACAACCTAATTTGACACAATAACAAATGACATTAAAATACTCTAAAAAAGTATGACGGAACAATTAGACCGCTACCCTACCACGTGACTTTTGATTAAGCAGTATTAAAAGTCAACCACAATTACAAGTGGTTGTAATTGCAAAAAGTACTGACAACCTTTGAAAGAAAGGAATTGAATTACAAGTAGTTGTCTATTTCAGTCACACGTGTTATAAACATAGTATAAATGAAATAAACAACAATGAATTAGTTCTTATTTTAGCACAGCTTTTATTCTTTTCATTTATTCTTAGCTTAATTCCATATTCTAGTATATTTTGTATTTTTTTTTCTTCTTGTTTATGGCTCTAGTATTTAACTTGCCAGTGTCAAAGTAAAAATATATGGTTCAATGTTAAAACATTGTCAAGTAAAGATGAAGATGAACCACGCGAGTGATTCATCAAATGATGATGATGATAGTGAGGTTGATGATGATTGTTTTAGTAAAGCGGCGGAAAGCCTTTACTAAAACTTCAGAAGGAGTCTTGGAGGGAACATGAAGAAACACGTTTCACAACTTTAAATTATTTGTTTATACTTGATCAACTTAAAAATTATCACTGGATAACAATTCCACCATTATTACACATTAATATTTATGAAAAACACAAGCTTTTCAAATAATCCAAAATTGCGCGTCCTGTCAGTTGCAGTTGCCCGCCAAAACTCCATATTTTGTATTCTGTGGTCTATGGATTTAGTAGGTATGTCCAAACCGGTCGGTTGCATTTAAGCATTTCAAACAGGCGTGGCATTGTTGCACGCAAATCTAAGCCAGACTAGTTTTAAATTTAAACGCTGATGACAGATAGCAGTTTGAAATATTTTACAATTGGATAACATTATTTTAATGACTTGTCTATGGTTGTTATGTTTATGTTTTCGTATGTTTAAATGCAAATGAATGTCTGTTTTTTAAGTTGTTGCGAATTTTGTATTAAAAACTAATTAATGTAGAGAATTAGTCTTTGTTTTTAATAAAAGCAACTGTATATTTTTAAATTGTAGCTCGACCCTTCTGATGTTAAGCTGAAATGCGGTCTGTGAATGTAGGCAACTACTACTACTGTCAAATCACTGCAAGTAGCAGTCGTACATACTTTCAAGCTGATCCCGAAACGCGACTATGTCACTTTACAGTTTGTACACTTGAAAATGGATGAAAGTTAGACCAAAGATGTACATAGCAGGGGAATCCCCACTATGGTCTTTTTGCTTATATGATGCTGTTGTCATAATACACATTTTTCTTATTATTTTTATTAATTTATTTACATTTCTATTCTAAGCTACTGAATCGCTTGTCTCATAGAAACAGGACAACCAAGTAAATATATCAAAGATACATTGGTTTCGAACTCGTGCTCTTGGTTTGGTACCACGGTCGCCTATGTTATAATAATTTTTATAACAACTTTAATGGCGTACAGAATAAGTCTGTGCTTTAACTATTGTCGTCAAAATTAAAACAATAACAAAAACTGTGCCAAATTAATTCTGTCATAACATGCTAGTTATGGTTTTAAAATGACCATGGAGCAAACATCGGCACGCGACATTACGTTATCGTAACCAATCATGCGATACATAAATTGAAATATAACATAAATGGAATTATCTAAACAAAAAGACAATTTTGTAAATTCACGCTCCAAATGTCATTATTGGCATAAAGCCATTAACCCATTAGCCTTTTTTATTTAAAAAATATAAATTAACGGTTTTTGTGTATTCGAATTTTGAATTTTGACAATTTGCATTATTATTTTCATTTTAAAATGTTAGTCAGAAGTGCGGATGCATGATTGGAGGCGATTGCTACTACAGTAAATTAACTGCAACTATGCCGGCCTAATAACAACTTACAAGCTAATCCCAAATTAATCACTTTACTGTGTATGTGGTAGTACTTCTCGGATCGGCAAACTATGCACTGCCTACCACTCTTAATGTGACTGTTTTGTATTTTTCTCTATAATTACATGCCAATCAATCAATCAAATTGTCACGCCTTTTTTCCACGGGGATAGGCAGAGACAATGGAGCGCCACTTACCACGATCCTTACACAACTCCCTTGCTCCCTTCACATCCACAATTCTGAATGCCGATCCAGGGTAGAATCCCAACAATCATGTCTAGAGACCATAAAGTGACTCAGTTGCGTTTCGTGATCAGCTTGTAAGTTTAAGACGGGCATAGTGAATGCGATATAACTCGACTCGACAAATGAATTATATATATATTTTTTCTTTTTACGTTTCTATACTAAGATACTAAAGTTCTTTTAAATTTTTATTGTGACTCGACATATGACAGCACCCCGCTTGATATTAGGTCCATGAATGGATGTCACTGCTACTACAATTCAATAACTGTGAGTAGCAGTCACATCAATTATGCCGGCCTAGATGGAACCGGCAACTTACAACCTGATCCCGAAACGAGACCAAATAACTTCACGGTCTGTATACTTGTAAGTGGTGGCACTACCCCGGATCAGCAGACTGGGTACCACTGCCTACCACTATTGCTTGCCTACCAAAGTGCTTGTATCAAAGGAACGGGACAACCAAAGTTCATAATATATCAAAGATACATTGGTATGTTGTTACCATTGCACTGCCACTACACCACGGTCGCCTTAAAATTACACTACGGGTAATTTTATGTAAAATTAAATGTAATCTCGATTGTTTCAGATTATCTTAGCAAGCACCTTGTGCATCGCGCACGCTTCCTTTTACGCCGGCCCACCAGCTCATATTCAATTGACACCTGACGGCCATTACATCAAAGATACACCAGAGGTAGCCCATGCCAAAGCAGCACACTTTGCAGCGCACGCGCAGGCATCATCAGGCCATGGGGCGTGGGCACCAGGGCCATGGGCTGGCGGTTATGCGGGAGGAGCAGGACATTATGGTGCACCAGCTGCCGGTAAGTATTTTTTATTGTAGACTATTTTTTATTACGACGACTGAAAAAACAGGATAGTACACAGCTGCCTCAGTCGCCGTCATTATGCCGGCTAAATGAAGAGACCCTTATGAAATCAGCTTGGAAATTGCCGGTTCTTACTAGGCCGGCTAATATTTTATAATTATATTAAAAACTATGCCTTTTTTGCTTGTCTAATGTCTATGTTACATGATATAGCGTGAAACTAATACCGTTGTTTCCGATACTTTGAAATCATCGTTTAAAAAGTAATTAAGTAAAGTAAAAATTATTACTGACTGGCCAGGTCTTCTCTGTCGCATACCTGATGTATTATGGGTAAAGTCCACTACGAGATGGCGAACAATAGTTCGTGGCGAGAGATCGCAAAATGTCGTGAGTCATTGAAATAGGAGAGGGAGCCCAGTCTTTGCCCAGCAGTGGGACACATAAAGAGGCTAATGATAATATTAATGGAGACTATTTGCATAGACACAATCTTGTAGCCAGGATTATCCATTAGCAACTTGCTCTTAAATACAGTTTTATGGAATCAGAAGTACCATAATATAGGTATGTGCCCGACCCAGTTCTCGAAAATGGAAATATCACGTTATATTGGGATCGATCTATCATCACTGATAGGACTATTGTTGCCAATAAGCCTGACATAGTGGTGATAGATCGACTAGAGTTACGCACAACGATTGTTGATGTAGCGATCCCTCATGACGAGAACCTCGTGAAAGCTGAGAAAGATAAGTAAATAAAGTATCTTGATCTGACTCGCGAGGTTTTCGACATGTGGGAGGTGACTGCTGCACAATGACTGCTGTATCCAGCAGTCATTGTGCCAATAGTCGTGACTGCCAATGGCTTAATAGCCAAAAGCCTCGACGAACACCTAAATAGGCTCTCGTTGGATAGTTGGATCAAGCGTTTGATTCAGAAAGCGGTACTCCTGGACACCGCGCGTATTATTCCTTTCTCAGGAGCCCTGACCACCGGTGGACATCAATTTTAGACAAACAAAAAATAAATATATTTTCTTTTTCTATCGACAGGTTTACACAAATATGGTCCAGCACCTTTAGCTCATGATGGCCGTGTCGTCGATACACCTGAGGTAGCTCACCTTAAGCACGCGCACGCCGCCGCTCATGCCGCCGCTCACGCCAACGCCCACCATGGTGGATTCGCCCATGGTGGTTTAGCCCACGGTGGTTTCGCCCACGCCGGACCTGCCTTCGCCGCTCCATTAGCCCACGGTTACGCCGCTGGTTACGGACAATGGCATGGACCCCAAGCCCACATTGAATTGACCCACGACGGCCAATACGTTAAAGATACACCTGAAGTGGCTCATGCCCGTGCAGCTCACTTGGCCCAATACGCTCATATAGCTCACGAGGCCGCAGCCCACCCAGAAGAACCATGGGGTCACCACGGATGGCACTGAACAGACCTACCTCCTCACACGACTGTCCAGATAGAATAGAACTTTTTGTAATAAAAATCACTCGACGGAAAATACGAAAAAAAATGACAAAAAAAACGAACTTTTTACTGCAACTATCGTCTCTCAGAACGAAATAAATAATAAAAAAAATTAATAAGTGTTTTTTATTTTATTTTTCGTTTATTTTATATCTATTAAACAAATGAGTGGTAGGCAGTGGTGCCCAGTCTGTCAACTCGGGATAGAAAGTGGTGCTTTCGGCATTTATTGCTATGCAGACGACAGCACAGTGAATACTAAATGGGCAACAGGAGATAGCCGGGATGATAGAGTCTTTAGTACCGACTAGAAATCCAATTCATGATTGCATTATCCAGCTGGGCAAGTTCGTGGAAAAGCCATTTCGCTTTTGACTATTAAGAAAATCGTTTCGCCCCTATGGATAATGCAATCCTGAACCGGGCTTCTATCCGGTACGACAGACTCTCTCATCCCGGCTGTTTACTGGTTGCGGGGCAGGCAGTGTAGCGTCCATGCACTGTGCTGTAGTCTGCATAGAAATGAATTCCGAACGTATAAGAATAGGCAAAATAGAAAAGCGCTGGATATCTGCGATAGGAACAATTCCGCGCATATATGGAGTCGTGCGCATTATTAATAATATTTTAAAAGGACATCATTCATTTTGGGCTTTTATGTACTACTTTTGTAATGTCCAATGATGAAAATTATATAAATGACACTTTAGATACTTGTATTAATAAAACTAATAACAATTTTGCATTTAATTGCTGTGGAAGATAAGATATGGGTTTTGTATTATCTGTCAATCAACGCCATACTCGTATTTGTTTTGCTTTGAACTGTCATAATTATAGTTTGATCACTTTGCACACCTAACCTATGAAAAATAAAGAATATATTCAAATTACATTGTAATCCTTGTACACCAAACTATATTAAAATGTATATGCAACTGTTAATACAATTAAGCCCAAGTCTGCATACAAAATGAATGATGTCCTATGTACAAATTAGTGAAGTGAAACGAAAATGAAGTATGTATCAAAACAAGTTACATATATCCCCCTTTATCTGCTCTTAGTGCTATGTAGACACTTACCATCAATGAAATGAACTTGAATTCGCCATATTGAATGCAATGAGTAACACGTGGGAATACCATCAACCACAATATGCTCGACACGATTTACAACCGCAACACGACCTACATTCATTTGTGAACAATATTCATTTATTTGTAATAATAATTGTTGTAGAAATTTGTTTTACTAATGGTACTTACATGTTTTTAAACATTTTTATACTAAGGTACCACTGCTTGCATCAGATAGAAATAGGCCCACCAACAAAGTAAATAATAGTATATGAAATATAAATATTATATCAATTTTTTTTTATTTAAATGTTAACTTTTTTGTTTTTGACGCTCCGTTAAAACCTTTCGATTAAATATTTCCGAGATAAAAAAGTTATATACTTATATAACTTATATTAAAAATATATGCTCAATGCCTATACCACTAAAAATGTACCGAGGATCTTGTAATGTAAAAAATACTGAATTTTTTTACATAAAGTTATAACCGTCGACGAAAGTACATTCTATCGACCGAATCTACAGTCAAACCAAACGGTTCGGCGCTTTGTTTCATTATTGAATAATCGTTCATACTTCGCCAGTCCATTTATTCTAGAGCCATCCTATATTATATTTAAAAGCACAGCTATACTGACGGAGAATGACGCATCCGTCAGTCGTCGCATTTACTCACTCGTAGGCACTCTTGGAACTCCCTTACTTAGACGTCGACTACGAAAAAACATCTTAGTTTAGTTTTTATGATGGCGAGAAGTGCATTTTTACACTCTGCTTGTGGTAAAAAGTTGAGGTCGTTTTGTCGTTTCACTATAAACGCCTGAATAAAAAGCAAAATCATTGTACTAGTAATATGTTCAAAAAACTTCATATCACTATATTTATTAAAAACTGGGTATTAAGTTAAATCACTGTCAAATAGTCACGCCATAATTAGCATAGGGTTAGGCAGAGGCAATTGACACGATAGGAAGCTCCAAAAATGTTTGATTTCATAAAATATGTACATCAAATATTTTTTTATTTCGCATATTATCTTAAGCGCTTAGGCTACCGTAGTACCACTATCAAGTGTGCAATGTGCCGTGACATGGTCGCGTTTTGGGATCGGCTTGCAGGTTTCATAGCAGGGCCGGCATAGTAAATAAATCTACAGTCACCACCATTTATAGACCAAAAAATGGCTACTTAAAAAGTGGGCTGCTTAGCAATTTGAGCTTTGTACGAGTAGGTACAAAAGTTTCACCCATAATCTACTATAATACCCGGTTCTCTAACGCTTAAAAATAATATAAAATATAACGTTTTGCCTACCAATTTTACCTCTAATTTTACGCAAATAAAACCATAAAAAGGGTTTAATAATTTACATATACGTACTAACGTTAATTTTGAATATTATAAAGGAAGTGTAATTATATTGCGGAAAAGTAAATTTGTATAGAGGAACTTTATATTTTTTGTGTGGTTTAAATAATAAGTTGCACAATCCACTGACAATCCGGTTACTAGTAGCAGCAGTTTAAAGATTTCCGAGGAATCTTTTGGAGTGGTAGGCAGTGGTGCCCAGTCTGCCGATCCGGGGTAGTACCACCAAGTGACGTAGTCGCGTTTCGGGATCAGCATGTAAGTTAGCGGTTCCAAATGTAACTGATATTTATAGTTATTGAAATGTAGTAGCAGTGCGGTCCATGAATAGAGCATGGTCCGCACTTCAGCTTAACATCAGGCGTTGTTCTGTCATATTATATCGATCGACAATTAAAAAATATAAAAAAAAACATAGACAATTTGTAGCTTAGGCAATTTGTATTTAACGATAGTGACGATTGATTGATTGATTGATTGATTATAAGTAATTGTTTATAATATTATAATAATACCTTTTTGCTTATAATTACATTTTATATAAGTAGGTATAGATCAAAACAAATTTTATGCGGCTTACTATAGCGTTTTAGTTTTGGTTATTGATTTTACATTTTTTTATTATTCCGACGTTTCGAGAGCTTTGCAGCCATTGTGGTCGCGGAAAATAAACGCGATAGTAACCCGCATATTATTTGTTTAATTCATTAATCGATGCTCGCGCAAAATCTAAGCAATTTCTTGATAGATCATAAATTCCGCCATAATAGCGTAGAATATTTTAACTATAATGTTATCTAAAACTATTGTACCATACAATCTTTATGTTTAACTATTAAAGTATGCATAAAATAAGACTCAACTCAATGTGTAGAACTAATTACAACATGGACCATGGCGGACATTAAAATAAATAGATCAATCAATCAATTAAATTGTCACGCCTCTTTCCCACGGGGATAGACAGAAACAAAAAAATAAATCAAAATAAGAAATTTATAAATGCTCTATAAAATATCTTAATTTAAAATATCATTTTTTTCGAATATAATATAATTTTATTATATTATTAATTAAACTACATAGTTAAACTATTTAATTATAATTATTTGCATTATACTAAGAATTATATGTTTTATTTTCATTTTATTTAACTGGTTATAGTTTTAAAGTTCAGTTTAACTTTTTAATTATTTAATTTTAAGTAATAAAACACTATTTTTAGTGCTTATTTCTAAAAAATATTATTCCTATTTGTCATTGAATGTTGTAGATGCCTATAATTGTGTCTATAGCGTCTCTTAAATATTAATAAATAAATAACTATAAATAAAAAATATCGTCTAGAGACGTCTCATCAGAGATAATATCAGGACACTGGCAAAATTTCCGTTGGCAGAAATAGTTGACAGCCTTTCAGTCTCCAGACTTCTCTTTCAGCTGCGTCGACAACTCCTTGGCCATGCGCTAAGCTGTACTGAGGTTGGCGTATTTGCGTAGCTTAAGGTTCTCAGAAGAAATCGACGCACTTCCTGCGCTTAAATATCATTTAACATAAAGTATGTATCCAAGAGTGGTAGGCAGGCAGTTGGTATATACCACTTTCAAGTGTTCAGACCGCAAAGTGACTCAGTCGCATATCAGCGAAAAGTTGCCCATTTTTATAATGTTTTTTTTTTAATTGTGACTCGAATTATGACAACACCCCGCCTGATGTTAGGTTGGAGTGTAGTTCCATGAATAGAGGTCACTGCTACTACAATTCAATAACTGTAAAATCCACTATGCCGGCCTAGTTCCCGAAACGCGACTAAATCACTACACAGTCTGTGTACTTGTAAGTACCCCGGATCAGCAGATCGAAACAATTATTTGCTCCAACCGGGAATCGAACTTAGGACTTAAAGCGTAACAAACTGTTTATCTACCCAATTGGCCCAGCCTGTCGTTCCAACCACAGTATTTTTATCGTCTGCACCTCTAAGTTTGCCTAGAGGAAAATGGCGTGAAAATGCAAAATCATCGTTATGTAATTAACCCATAATTACAAATATGTTTTATTTTATTTAAAATCACGTTTTTGATTCACGCATTTCGATAATAATAAATAGTTTTCCCATAATGGCGGCATCTAGTACACGACCGCCTGGCCCTGGCATTGGCAGTGACCGCTGGCCGGCGGCAAATGTCCACGATATAATAGTATGGATATTACCTAGCAGTTTTTGGAGTGGGTGAAAATGAATATAATTTAACACTATTGAATAGTGTTTAATTATAATATTTAAATCAGAAGCGTAGCGTGCCTTGGCCCCCGAATAAAAAAATGTTTGTGGGCTCTTAGGAAGGGTGAAGATTTCTCACAAAAGAAAAAAATTAGAAGAAATATTTATTTATCATACTATTTCAAATTTTTTTACAAAAAATTCAAATTAAGTATACACTCACTCTCCTTGCTTTTTTTGGCAAACTGATTTTTTAAATGATTTATAGATGATATTAGTATGTCTTAAGTTTCTTTTTGGGAAGTTATTATTAATTTTTATAATAACTTGTATAATTGATACGGCAGATACGGCGGTAGCTACGCCCATGATTTAAATACGATATGATTCGATGGTTTGGGCACATGGATAGGATGAGAAAAACTACATTGACGAAAGGAAGTCCTAAATGGACGTATCCATCGTTAAACAATCGTCAGACCGAATCGGAGACATCCTCAAGAAAGCTGGGTTAACTATAGATAGAGCTTGATGAAGACAATTGTGAATATTTGATTGAAACAAAGCAAGCAAAGGATGGGTATAAAGCAAAATAGTTGTGTCAGGATCGTGAAAAGTGGCGTTTCTTAATCTCTGTATATCCCTGTGGAAGTAGATAGTATCTGGTAATACCTAATAGACGATAAAAATAAGTATGTTTATCATTAGTAAAGGGTAAAAGGTCTTAACTCGTCATTAAACATTTAATCGTTGTTTTAGAAGACCCGTTTAACCTTTTCAAATTAGGAATATTTTTCGCGTGGATTACAATAATATATTTTATTTATATTTTGAGATAATAAACGTGCTTGTATCATAGATACTAGGCGACCAAAATAATAAATATATATGTGTGAAAGATACATTGGTACCAGCAGGTGGTTATGAACCGAGAGTTCATGGTTTGAGTGACTAATTCATTTTCACTGGACCATGTTATTACTTATTAGGTTTTATTTTACATAACACAAATGAAACAAGTAAAATAAATTTTATAGGTTGAGTTGTATTGAAAAAAAAAAACGAATATTTATAATTGTAACAATATGTTTTTTATACAAATATATGGTTTAATATAAGTTTTCTTGGATTTTGCGTAAACATTAATTATTGAATTTAACACCTGGGACCCCATAATACACAAACTTAAGTCCCAAGCCCAGCAAACTGCCAAACTAGATGCCACCGTCAGTTATTGTTCAGTTATTAACTCTTATATAATTCATTGATATAAGAGTTGATAAGAGTGATAGGCAGACAGTTAGTGGACAATGCTTATTCCTCTGATCCAGGGTGGTACCACCACTTTTAAGAGTACAGACCACAAAATGACTCAGTGGCGTTTCGAGATAAATTTCGAAAGTTGCTGGTTTTAATTAGTAGATGTGACTGGTATTTGACAGTCACATATTTAATAGTAGCAGTGGCATCCATTCATGGATCGTATCCAGTCTAAGACTAGACGGGTGCTGTCATATGCCTAATTACCATATAAAATAATAATAATTGTATTTGCTTTAGTAGTATACGAGTATAACAATACTAGTAAAGCAATTACAACATTTTCCTCAATTACGGTTATGGCAAGTAATTTTAATATTTTGAATATAGTTTTTATGTAGGTATATATATTTTAGGCTCGGTTAAACAACCACTAATCACGACTTAAACATGCCCTTGTGTACCAGCAAACATACCGGATGCACTACAGAATCTGAGTAGTCCCAAAAGCACCCTGTAGAGCTTTTGATATGACGGAAAGGGATCACATGCTACTTGTATATGATGTAATGACAAGTCGACCGTGGTGTAGAGGTAGATAAATAAATGGTCCTGCAAACCCCCGTTCAAAACCACTTGATCAATTTATATTTGATATAATATGTACTTTGGTCGTCTTGTTTTTGAAATATAACACGTTTATCAGCTTAGTTTAGAAATACGAACAAACAAAACAGCTTAAGAACATATCACAAAGATACCAATTACCGGTAAGTGGTTTTGAAACCGTGCTCTCGGTTTGCCTGACCATTGCACTACCAACCACTACACCACTGTCGCCTTGTTATTATTATTTATGTTCATTGTTATTTTCTTAGATTTTGTGTGAACGAAATTTATAAATGAATTAAACAAATTTTATGCGGCTTACTAACGCGTTTATTTTGGTTTTACAATTTTATTTTATTATTCCGACGTTGTGAGAGCTTTGCAGCCGTCGTCTCTCCGTGTCTCCGTGTCTCTCCGTGACGTCGGAATAATAAAAAAATGTTAAGTCAAAACCAAAATAAACGCGATAGTAAGCCGCATTAATTTTTGTTTAATTCATTTATAAACTTAAACCTAGTTTAAATAATATTGATAAACATCTTGTATGGGAAATCCATACTATTGCTCACGTACGACCATAGTGAATCTTCGCCATATAAGCATTTTCAACGCAAATGAGTTCGCATTGTGTCGTGTATCGCTTCGAGAAAAGCGCGCGTCTTCACTTTTTTGACAGTTACTTTTTTTATTTTGCTACGATGGCCTTGCGTTTCGTTTTTTAATAAGTGCTAAAAAGTGTTTAGTGGTTGTGTTTTTTTATTTTAATTTTTCAAGTTTTTTTTGAAATACCTAGGTGTGTAATATTTACATTGTATATATTTTAGGAGCTTATTTTTATATTGTGACATATGACAGCCCCCGCTTGATGTTAAGCTGGAGTGCAGTCCATAAATAGAAATGACTTATACTACAGTCAAATAACTGTAGCAGTTATATCCACTATGCCGGCCTAGTTGACACCGGCAACTTACAAGCTGATCCCGAAACGCAACTAAGTCACTTCACGGTCTGTATACTTGTAAGTGGTGGTACTACCCCGGATCGGCAGACTGGGCACCACTGCCTACCACTCTTTCAAGGACTATGAAGTGATTCAGTCGCGTTTCGGGATCAGCTTTAAAGTTGCCAGTTTCAACTAGGCGGATGCGACTGCAACTTGCCGTGGTAGTAGTAGCAGTCACCTACATACATACCTACATCAGGCAGAGCTTAGAACCACAATTTAAAAAAAAACAATCTCTTGTATTGTTCACGTTTTATCTTTCCATTCACTTGCAATTGTCATACAATATTAGGGTTGCCAACCATACTTTATAATAACGTATCTTACGTTATTATTGGTAATTATACTTTATACTTTTGCATACAAATAAAGTATGTGAAAATACTTTATTTTGATTGCGTAGCAAACGAATTGCTTATTTAAGTATATAAAGGACATCATTCATTTTGTATGGGTCTTGGGCTTTAATGTTACAATGTAGTTGGAATATATCCTTTTTTGCATAGTTTGGGTGTGCAAAATCATCTAACTATAATTATGACAGTTCAAAGCAGAACAAATGTAGCGTTGATTGACAGATGATACAAAACTCATATCTTATTTTCCAAATAACTCAATTGCACAGCAATTAAAAGCAAAATTGTTATTAGTTTTATCAATACAAGTAACGAATCTACTATTTGTATTATATATTTTTTCATTATCGGACGTTACAAAAGTAGTACATAGAAGCTCAAAATGAATGATGTCCTTTAAATGATAATTGTCAAACAAGCTTTGAAATATTTAAAAATAGCAAATGCTAAAAGCACACAAAATACGTTTTTAAGGCATAAAATTTGAAAAATACTTTATTTTTCTTCCAAATACTTTATTTTTATCCTATTCAAACAATGGTATACGTTTTTTTTTGTCAAAAAAGTTGGCAACCCTATACAATATTAACAGTATGAATAGAATTGTGGATGTGAGAAGAGCGAGGAAGTTGTGTCAGGATCGTGGCAAGTGCCGTTCCATTGTCTCTGCCTATCCCTGTGTTTTCCCATTTTGACATTCCGGAGTTCAACCAAAAAATGACAACGGTAATTAAATTCGCCGTACGATTAAATACATTTTACCACGGTATCCATTGACCCCTAAAGAAAGACCAGTAAACCGGTAAATATTTTTTATCTAAAATAAACGGTGATAATGTAGCGTTTGCGATCTTTGCAACAATTTTGCGATCTTAGTACTTTCAAGACCTGTTTTCAAAGACATAAAATAAATAAACAAATTAAAGAGCCTATTAAAGTATTAAAGTTTTTTTAAATAATAATAGATCTTAATTAGTGAAAATAGATTGACGAAAGGAATTTTAAATCTGACGTGGATCTCCTAGGTGATGTCCTCAAGAAAGCTGGGTGACCTAGTGCCTATAACTGTGGAGCTTATATTAAGTCACGTCTTCCTCTCAAAGAGATAGGCAGATTCAATGGAGCGCCACTTGCCATGATCCTGACACAACTCCCTCGCGTCCCCCATACCCACAATTCTCTTCATACAATCTCTACGTTTATGGGCACAAGGTAGCCCAGTTTTTATGAGAATGTTTCCTTCTGGATCTGTTTTATTAAACGCACCCATCCACATCAGATTTATAAATTCCTTTCGTCAATGTCAACCCTTGTCACTATTTTTTTTTATTGTGACTCGACATATGACAACACCCTCTTGATGTTAAGCCGAAGTGTGGTCCATGAATGAATGTCACGGCTACTACAATTCAACAACTGTGAGTAGCATTCACATCCACTATGCCGGCCTAGATGGAACCGGCAACTTACAAGCTATTCCTGAAACGTGACCAAATCACTTTACGGTCTGTATACTTGTAAGTGGTGGTACTACCCCGGATCGGCAGATTGGGTACCACTGCCTACCACTCTTTGATAACCAGACCCGAAGCAAATATCCATCTCTTTTTTTATTATTACTACATCTTCTTTTAAACCACATTCATCGCGCATAGTAAAAAAAAAGAAAATAAACGTAGACCGTGTACTGTTAAAATCTTCTAATGGCTCATAAAATATTAATTAGTTATGTAGAAACATACATAATATTAATTACAATTAGGTTTTATTATCATTCATTATTATTATTATTATTATTATTCATTAGTATATGTAAATTAAAATTTAGTTTGAATCACTCATAGTATTTTCTGAGATTTTGCGCGAGCATTGATTATTGAATTAAACAAATTTTATGCGGCTTACTATCGCGTTTATTTTGGTTTTGATTATTCCGACGTTTAAATCAACGACGCATCAATCAATAGGACGACCAACACCTCAGTCTCTCCGTGATTACGATGGCTGCAAAGCTCTCGAAACGTCGGAATAATAAAACATTGTAAAATCAAAACTAAAATAAACGCGATAGTAAGACGCATAAAATTTGTTAAATTGAATCACTTATGTTTTTATTGAGGCAAGTAATGTAGAAGATAATATTTACAATTTAAAAAATAATAATATATCGTCTATTCTTAAAATATCATTTTGTGAGCTAATCTATACTAACTAAAGTGGCGACCGTGGTGTAGTGGCAGTGCAATGGTCATACAAACCAATAGCACGGGTGGGTCGAAAGCACTTACCGGTACCAATGTGTCTTTAATACATATATGGTACTTTGGTAGTCCTATTTCTATGATACAAGGCACTTTGGTAGCTTAGTTTAGAAAAAAATAAAAGCACACATGGAAATAACTTATACTTAACAGTAGTTTTCAATCAATCAATCAACCAAACTGTCACGCCTTCTTCCCACAGGGATAGGTAGAGACAATGGAGCGCCACTTGCCACGATCCTGACACAACTCCCTAGCTTCCTTCACATTTACAATTCTCTTCATACAAGCATACAAGAATGGATGCGTTAAACAAGGCAGGCCCAGGAGGGTGTTCGCCGATCAAATCGGAGACATCCTCAAAAAAGCTACGTTGCCTAGTGCCCATAACCATAAATTTCAAATTATTTTTTTAGCAAATAGGCTGCACACAGCACTTTTACACGTCAATTTTATAAACATTATGAGAAAAAGAAAACATATTTCAGCAAGTTATGTTGAAACAGGAAAAAAAATTGAATAATAAGTATCACTGTTAATAAATATCAGTGGTTCATTAGCTGCTGTAAAAAGGCATTGTCAAATTATAAACTAGATATACGGAGTTTTGGCGGGCAACTGCAACTGACAGGACGCGCAATTTTGAATTATTTAAAACGCTTGTGTTTTTCATAAATATTAATGTGTAATAATGGTGGAATTGTTATCCAGTAATAATTTTTAGTTGATCAAGTATAAACAAGTAATTTAAAGTTGTGAAACGTGTTTCTTCATGTTCCCTCCAAGACTTCTTCTGAAGTTTTAGTAAAGGCTTTCCGCCGCTTTACTAAAACGATCATCATCAACCTCATTCTCATCATCATCATTTGATGAATCACTCGCGTGGTTCATCTTCATCTTTACTTGACAATGTTTTAACATTGAACCATTTATTTTTACTTTGACAATGGTGTCGATTCTCTTGGCACATTCACTAACTTATCCTAAATTTTAAGCTTGTCAATTTTAAGTTTTTTTTTAGAGAAATCGCAATTCGGTTGTCGAAAATGAATTAAACATAAGAAATGTCTATATTTTAGGATGACACGCCTAAATTATTGCCAACGTAAAATTTATATTTTTGAAAAATAATATGAAGTAATAAGAAAGTCATATAATTAATGTTAGTAAATAAGTAATAATGTACCATATAGAATGTTGTAATGGTTTGAGTAAATAAAAACTTGATTTCACGTTAATAAAAATAGAAAAAACTTTGTACTTTTGTAATAGTAACACAATTAATTTCCGAACGCATCTTGTTGGATAGATGAGTTTTGGCGGTAATTACAGGAGACAGATTTTAATTATTTGTAATACTTGTGTTTCATGAATATAATTGTATAATGATGATAAAATTGTTATTAAGTAAATGTTATACAGTATAATGACAAGTAATCTAATGCTGTGATACGTGTTTTTTTATGTTCCCTCCCAGACTTCTTCAGATAAACTTGAAAATCGAAATAATTCAAGTTGCCGGTTTCAACTAGGCCGGCATAGTGGATTCGACTACTACTTTCAGTTATTTAAAAGTAGTAGCAGTCGCCCCCATCCATAGATCGCACTCCAGTTTAATATCACATTGAATGATGTCGTATGGCGAGCTACTATAAATAAAAATACATAAATCACCTTATTTTACCTTTCAGCATATTCAGTTAGAGCATTAACCACATAATTACTCATATTTCTTATTAAGAATTAAAATTTTTAGGTTAAGCGGGACCTAAAATGGTGTCGTCTAATCTTAAACAAATTTAGTTTGACGTTTCTAATTTGACACCTAAAATTGGTACAACAGAATAGGAAAACTGCCTAAAATATTAAGTTAAGTAACTAAACTGACATTTAAGCCTGTCAAAGCTTTGACAGCTCTAAATTAAGACTAATATGGGACAACCAGAATAGCGAAAGTCCTTTGACAGGTCTAAATTATTTTTAGAAGGATTTTAGGATAATCGTGTGCCAAGAGAATTGACACCACTGGCAAGTTAAATACTAAAGCCATAAACAAAAAGAAAGAAAGAACTAGATATACAGAATAAATGTCAACTTAATAAATTATGATAATACGATAGCTGCTGTATATGGGCATTGTCAACTTACATACTAACATAAATAATAATGGATTATGTCCACGCTTTTTTGTCAGTTAGATACTCATCCACTGTCTAGTAAGCTTTCTCGGTTAGTCTAGACTTGACGACTCTTTTAAATTTATTCAGAGGAAGGCTAGTTACTAGTTAGGTCATAGAGCTTGCATGAAGAGAAGTAGTTTTCACCGCAAACCAAACTGCAATTTATCGGTTTCCATTTAACAAACGGCATGCGTACGACAATAAATTTAACATGGCGTAAAGGTATTATTATTAGAAACGTATTTTGTATGCAGACGACATTTTAGCAATGAGTCCAGAGAAAGTATCGATTTCACAAAATAATGGTACAATGGTTGACTTATGCATACATTAAGATGAACTTGGAGTCTTTTTTTATTATTATTGTGACTCGACATATGACAGCACCCCGCTTGATGTTAGGCTGGAGTGTGGTCCATGAATGGATGCTACTGCTACTATGTTACAATTCAATAACTGTGGGTAGCAGTTAAATCCACTATGCTGGCCTAGTTGGAACCGGCAACTTACAAGCTGATCCCGAAACGCGACTAAATTACTTCACGGTCTGTATACTTTTAAGTGGTGGTACTACCCCACTAAACAAATATTTGCTCCGACCGAGAATCGAACCCGGGACTTTACGCGCATTAAATCAATCTCTAACCGTTCGTCCACGCCTGTCGTCTATTTGAAAACACACCGAATTCGTTCACAATTAATAAATTAAACTTTTTTTTTTATTATTCCAACGTTTCGAGAGCTTTGCAGCCATCGTGGTCACAGAGAGACTGAGGTGTTGGTCGTCCTCCGCGTTTATTTGGGTTTTAATTTTACAATTTTTTTATTACTTTATTACTCTTTTTTTAAAAATATGTAAAGTGAAAAACCCAAAAAAACGCGATAGTAATCCGCATAAAAATTGTTTAATTCATATAATAAACCAGTTTAACAATAATATTTAATAACAAAATAAACATTGTTTCAGGAACTAAAAGCAACTGAAAATCTCTACAATGATCCGGACACCGGAAGTGAGTTGAAACACATTAAATATTCATAAACTATATTTCATTTTTTATATTTACAATTACATTTATGACGACAGGCGTGGAGGAAAGGTTAGCGATTGGTTTGTCGCGCGTAAAGTACCGGGTTCGATTACCGGTCTGAGCAAATATTTGTTTCATAGCTTTTAATTGTATTATTTATTCTAATTATAAAAATTACAAATATTAGTTTATAAAAAAAAGTAGATGGATATTTGGCCCAGATCTGGTTATTAAAGAGTGGTAGTCAAGTGTACAGACCGTAAAGTGACGTAGTCGCGTTTTGGGATCAGCTTGTAAGTTGCCGGTTCCAACTATGCCAGCGTAACAGACTGGTTTGTTAGCCACTACGCCATGATGACAGGTCCTTCTCGATTATACAAATAGATAATTATTTACCATGCGACTACATTTCCATGTAAAAAATATTGGAATTTCCATTGTTAGCCATTAAACAATAATTGTAACGAATCATACAATTGTAATTAAACAATTTTACAATTATTGTTTAATTGTAATTGTTTATAATTTGTTTAATTTGATAATATGATTGTTTTTCTATGATCATCATATCAACAGATGTATTGACGCATCTGTTATTTAATTTCATGTTGTTTCTATTCCTTAATGCGACCGTGGTGTAGTGGCAATGCAATGGTTACGCAAACCGAGAACACGGGTTAGAAACCACTCACCGGTATCAATGTATCTTTGATATACATATGTACTTTGGTTGTCCTGTTTCTATGAGAACACTTTATTTTCACTTTAGTAGCTTAATATAGAACATTTCTATACTAAGCTATTAAAGTGCTAGTATCAAAGAAACGGAACAACCAAACTTATCATTGATATACTTATCATTGATATACTTACTTGTATATCAATGATACATTGGTACTGGTAAGTGGTTTTGAACTTGTGCTTTCGGTTTGCGTAACCATTGCACTGCCACTACACCACGGTCGCATTAGCTTTAAACTTCTATTTTGTTCCAACAGTCATGCGCGTGTCCAATCTTGGAAGTAGGCCCACCAATGGCTGGCACATGTCCTGGCCAATTCCTGCTCTTCATGGGCATTTTGGAAGCATTTGTGAATGGAAGATGTGATCTCGCAGACCCCTGCAGGAGAGTAAGAGATCAGGAGAAATTGGAAGAGTCTTACGACTTCATAGTAGTAGGTGGTGGAACTGCTGGCTCTGTTGTTGCTGGAAGATTGTCTGCCAATCCTCAATGGAAGGTAAGGTTTCATTATTGTTTTTCTTTTAATTGTGACACGACATCTGACCCCGCCTGATGATAAGCAAGAGGAGGCCCAAGAGTGACGACGACTGTAAAAACCGAGTCAGTTTACGTCTGACTTAGTCGTCGTCACTATGCCGGCCTAAGATTTTTCTTCGCGCATCGCTTAAAGGATCCAACGTTATAGGATGGAGGGAACACATGGGCTGGCAAAGCATTCTACTTGTCGATTGTTCTACAAAGAAAAAGGCTTTTAAGGCTTCTATCCAATAACTTTAAAAAGAGGAATTAAATTATCAAAATCCACAGCCGAAATAAAGCTGGGTGGCCTAGTGCCCATAATCGCAAAAGCTTGTATAAAAAGAATTGTGGAATTGATGGAAGCGAGTGTTGTCAAGACTGTGGCAGATGACGCTCCAACGTCTCTGCCTATCCCTGTGCGGAAAAGGGCGTAACAATTTGATTGATTAATTGATTGACAGCCGAAATAACGATTAGGTGGTAATTAGTCGAACAATACGATTTCGGACACAGTGACTACGAGGAAGTAACAAAACCATCCACTATGTCAGTCTGATTGAAATGGGAAACCAGACTGACATTAAATCTGAAACGCGTCTTAGTCACTTCACGGTCTGATTAAAAGTTATGTTACTGCCCCGGATCGCAGACTGTCTGCCCACAATTCCTATGAGTTATTAAATCACAAAACAAAATTAAAACCAAAGAAAAATCGTACACAGAAAAACGTGCCACGCCCATTGGCGTTTGGCATAGTAACTCATAAAAAACTAATATGCCATTATAAGTACATTATTATAAAACTATTTATCAATTGGGGACTTCCAACAAATACCGGTCGCATCAAGTAACCTGTTTTTTCTTCTTCATAAAACACAGACAAGATATTCTATAGACATTTGAATTAAGGGGAAATGTTGCCAGTCTCCTTGGGACTATCTCAGATGCGACGTCATTAGATGATATTTTTTATTTATAGTTTAATTATAGGTAATTATTACTTATAAATAGAATATAATATATTTTAACAAAAATAGAAATTGTCACGCCTCTTTCCCACAGATATAGGCAGAGACAATGGAGCGTCACTTGCCACGATCCTGACACAACTCCCTCGCTTCCTTCGCATCCACAATTCTGCTCATACAAGCTGGCACAAAAATAGAATACAAAATAAAAGAATGAACGATGTTTGAAAAATACAATGCCTTTTTAACTGCGTTTTAGTGCGAACTTTGAAAAGGTCGGCACAATATTCCCCTTCAAGTGAATGTCTAGTGTAAAAAATATTTTTTATATGAAAATAAAATTAAAATAAATATTAATTTCAGGTTTAAATTTTAACGATTTATTTTAGTTTTTTTTAAATTTTGCCGCCCCCTAAATTTGCCTCCCGGGGCAGGCCGCCCCCGCCACGCTACGCCACTGACCAGTAGTGGTGTCTAGTAAAAATAGTTCTACATCTAAAAACAATGTAGATTTCGCCTAAAAAAAAGGATAACTTTTCGATCTTTTTTTGTCCACTTTTAACCAGTTTTGATAGTAAATACTTAATGTGGGAAAAAAGAATATGTAATCATAGTAAATTAGTGTTTTTGTTTTTTATGTAGTTTTATAACATGTTATGTAAACGATATAAATAAAATTAATATATTAACGGGGTGCGGCTGTGTCAGTTTGTGTAAATAAATAATCGATATGAAGAAAGGAGATTAACGAAATATATTTATTTAAGTAGAACAGATTACAAACTAAACTTATGAATATATTATACTTAAGTTATATACCCATATTTAATCAATTATTCGCCGCCACTATTCCGGCCAAAGATGCTTCTTTAATCGCCTAAACTAAAGGATCCAAGGTTATAGGACTTGTTGATTGTTCTACAAATAATGACGCGCCGAACCTTTTAATAATCATAAATGGTTATACATAATAGGATTAGGTATAAGTTTTTTAGGTATAAGGTTTAAGTTTGTTTTATTGAGACACGACATTTGACCTCGACCGCATGATAAGCAAGAGGAGACCCAAGAGTGACGACGACTGAAAAAACCGAGTTAGTTCACGGCTGCTTCAGTCACCGTCACTATACCGGTCAAAGGTGCTTCTTCACGCATCGCTTAAAGTATCCGAGGTTATAGAATGGAGAGAACACATGAGCTGGCAAAGCATCCACTTGTCGATTGTTCTACAAAGAAAAGACGCACCGAACTTTTTAGTTCGACTACAGATACGGTTGATAGAAAGCAGATGCTTCCCCGACCTGTGCGGGTATTACGGGTGTGAAAGGACGAGGTAGGAACAAGGTTAAAGAGCTCTTCGGAACATTCTCCGTGGTATAGGCGATAGAGGACGCACAAAGTTCCTATTAAAATCAATAGCGCAGGCCTCTACCAACCATAAAATAATTAACAATAAACGGATGTGCTTCACGGTCTAATGACAATGCATAATAGGCCAGCACAGTGGTGCGCTATGCAAATATTATTCGCGAATGCTACGTTTGATTCATTAGTATCTTTTTTAAAACATACGACCTTAACTCGCCTGATGGTAACTGTGGGCGACTAAGGCAGCGGTAAACTGACTCTGGTTTTTAGTCGTCGTCACTCTTGAACCTCCTCTTGCTTATCATCGGGCGGGTCGAGGTCAGATTCTCAGAGTGGTAGGCAGTGGTACCCAGTCTGCCGATCCGGGGTAGTACCACCACTTACAAGTATACAGACCGTGAAGTGATTTGGTCACGTTTCGGGATCAGCTTGTAAGTTGCCGGTTCCATCTAGGCCGGCATAGTGGATATGATTGCTACTCACAGTTAATGAATTGTAGTAGCATTGATATTCGTTCATGGACCACACTTCGGTTTCTTGGACTATCTTCACAAAGTCTCCTTGGGACTATCTCAGATGCGAGGTGATATTTTTTATTTATAGTTTAACTATGGTTAATATACTTTTATATAAATATCTAAATATTAAGGCGACAGTGGTGTAGTGGTAGTCAAATGGTCACGCAAACCGAGAGTCTCCGGTTCAAAAGCACTTGCCAGTATCAATGTTTCTTTATTATATGATATGAAAATAATTTAGCATGGGCATGTTGTCAGCATGCACATGCTGATCGTCAGACTCTATCATGGCTTCGGAAAGGCAAATGGCCTAAACAGTAAAAAATAAATGTACTTTAGCGTCCTGTTTCTATAATACAAGCACTTTTTGTAGCTTAGTATAGAAATGTAAATCAAATTATCATACCTTAATTCAAGGCGACCGTGGTGTAGTAGTAGTGCAATAGTCACGCGAACCATTTGCGGTACCAATGTACTTTGGTTGTGCTGTTTCTATGATACAAGCACTTTAGTAGCTTAGTATTATATACATCCATATAAAAAAAAAACAGAGGAAACATCGAAGCGTTACTTTTCACGATCCCAACATAACTCCTAACTTTCTTAACATCCACAATCCTCTCTCTCTCCATACAGGTTTTTTGGTACTATACAATCAATCAAATTGTCGCGCCTTTTTTCTACGGGAAAAAAAAAACAACTTCCTCGCTTCCTTCACATTCACAATTCTCTTCACTTTGGTCATAGGCACTAGGCAACCTAGCTTTCTTGAGGATGTCTTCAATTTCAGAAAACACCCTCCTGGGCCTGCCTTATTTAACCCATCCATTCACATCAGATTTATAAATTCCTTTCGTCAATCTACTTTCAATCATCCTTTCCATGTGCCCGAACCATTAAAACATTCCTTTGCTATTCCTTGTGACAACATCTACTTTCAAACCACATCAATCGCGCACTGTTCTATTCCTTATTCTATCCCCTATCATCACTCCACATACACTCCATACATATTTTCTTAATTCCCCAGGTCTTACTAATAGAGGCAGGTGGTGACGAGCCCACTCAATCGTCAGTCCCAGCGTGGGTAACAGCATACTGGGGCAGAGAGGAAACTGACTGGATGTACGCGACTGAACCACAAGAGCGCGCCTGCTTGCATGAAAATGGAAAATGCTCCTGGCCCAGAGGGAAAATGTTGGGTGAGATTCTTTATGACTTATTTTACACAGTTAACTATTTTCTAGGCTATATAATACAGCGCTATCCGTCCGTCCGTCCGTGGACAATTTTGGAAGTGATTGAACTTCTAGCTTAGGCAAGGTCGGGGTAAGTTTATAGCCGTGACTATGTGTAATGGTAGTTTAGGTCATGAACCAAAAACCTCCGGTTCAAAACCATTTGAACCATTTCAAGGGTATCTTTGATAATTGATATATGTACTTATGTCGTCCTGTTTCTACACATGCACACACACACTTGTACTATTATTAAATTTTATTTTTAAATGGTAACAAGTCTAATAAAAACACTCCGCATTGTATAATACAATACATTTATCAATCAATCACGCCTTTTCCACACAGGGATAGTCAGAGACAATGGAGCGCCTCGCTTCACCCTCATTCACAATTCTCTTCATACAAGTTCTACGGTTATGGGCACTAGGCAATCCAGCTTTCTTAAGAATGTTTCCGATTTGGTAAGGATTTTTAAATTTCAGGCGGTTGCTCAGTAATAAACGGCATGATGTATATGAGAGGTCATGCAGCTGATTATGACGGATGGGCTGTGAATGGTGCCACAGGATGGTCGTGGTATGATGTTCTGCCATACTTCCTAAGGAGTGAGGATAATAAGGAAATTGGAAAGGGAATATCAGGGCAATACCATAACAAGGGTGGACCTTTACCTGTGCAGAGGGTACGTTTGAAATATTTCATTATTTTGGAGTGGTAAACGGCGTTCTTACGATTCGAATTTAGTTGTTCAGTATTTATCGTTCAACAAAAAAATGAAAGCTAATATTGACTATAGCGTTCTTAGAGTTCAATAATAATCGACTCAATATTACACGTGTCATTACACACATTTTAGCATCTTTCTCGTGGATGCGAACGCCATATTTTACATTTTATTTTTTAAACAAAGAAAAATTGGAGAAAGTGAAATACAATATACAATACATAGGTACTCATTCGCTCTGATTGACTGACTCAGACGAGACGATTCGCTGTCGGCTAATAATTGAATCAATAAAAGTTGAGAGGTCTTTAACTTTTGTTGAACCGATATTTATTGCTTCAACCTGATTGAAATTCTGTTCAGACAGTTCAAATCACGAACGATTTCGTAGTTGATCAACTAAATTCGCCACGTGTGAACGCCGTAGTAGGCAGTTGTTTAGTTTGCTGACTCCGAGTAGTATAACCATTTTCAAGTCTACAGTCGCGCTTCGGGATCAGTTTGAAATTAGGCCGGCATATTAGATACGACTAACACTATAAACAAATCAAATAAAGGACATCATTCATTTTGGGCGTTTATTTGCTACTTTTGTAATTTCCAATGATGAAAAAATATGTAAATGGTTTCGATACTTGTATTGATAAAACTAATAAGAATTTCGCATTTAATTTATTTGGAAAATAAGATATGTATCATATGTCGAGTCAAGATAAAAAAAAGACAATGGAGCGCCACCTCTACAATTCTCTTCGTACTATTGCTAATTTGTATTGTTTTTATATATTTGAAATAACTAATACTATGTTAACAACAATGATAATTTTGTAACATAATAAAATAAAATTAAAAGTAAAGTAACTATAAATAAAAAACATCATCTAATGACGTCGCATCAGAGATAGTCCCAACTGCTATACAAAGGGCAACATTTCCTCTTTGTATAGCAAGGCTAATACGTTGGCAGAAATAATTGCCAGCCTTCCTTTCTCCAGACTTCTCCGTCAGCCGCTTGGACAACTCCTTGGCCAGGCGATTAGCTGAAGGTCCCCAAGGGCCCATCGTCTCGATCCCAAACGGCACGAATTCGTAACCAGAACCGATTTTGACGTATTTGCGCATCTTGAGGTTCTTAGCAGAAATCGCTCCGCTTAAAAGGAATATATTTTAGAGAATACATAATAGACAGTCCTGCGAGGTTAATGATATACTTATAAATTAGGTACCATGTTAATAATAATTTTATCTTCGTAAATACTTTTATTTTCAATGTCACTATGTAATGTAACATGCATCGTGCATGTTAAAATGCTAATATGTAATGCGTGACTACTTTTTGTACAAATGACGTTCCTGCAAACCGACAAATAGTTTTATAAAAAAAAACCCTCACTAAAATAGATTTAAGTTGTCCTCGTTTTAAGAGCATTTAATGATTTCCATAGTTTTTATTTTAACTTTGGCTAATAAGTTGTACTTAAGTCTATCGTTTTTGTTGCGAAATTAGGATCATTTAGCTTTTAGTAATATAAGGAAAAATAAATTAAATAAATACTTTAAAATAACAATTTAATTCGGTTCAGCAATATGGTTAGTTTAGATATTGCTATTAATAAACTTCTTTTAAATTAATCCTAAATATGAAACCTAAAATATAGTAAAAAATAAATAAAACTATATTAACAGTTAAAATAAAACTAGATAAAAGGATAAATTGTAATTGACTTTAAATAAAATTAAAACTATAATATATTAACTTTAAATAATAATTTTAAAGCCCAATAATTTCAATCCAAGGAACATTGACGACAGGCGTAGCCGAACGGTTAGCGATTGATTTATTGCGCATAAAGTCCCGGGTTCGATTCCCGGTCGAGGCATATATTTGTTATTTTTTGTAATATTATAATTTATTTTTATTATTATTTATTTTTATAGCAACATTTAATATAGTTATTAAATATTAGTTAATAAAAAAATTACTGTACACTTATAAGTAGGTATACAGTAAAGTGTAATAGTCGCGTTTCGGGATCAGCTTGTAAGTTGCCGGTTCCAAGTAGGCCGGCATATTGGACTGCTACTTACAGTTATTGAATTGTAGTAGCAGTAACATCTATTCATGGACCATACTTTAGCCTAACATCAAGCGGGATGCTATCATATGTCGTGTCACAATAAAAAAAAATCAATATACAGATGATGTTGACGATGAACTCTTAAAAAACAAAGACAAAGAAAATAGTGTGCACTATAGATTCTTTTTAGTTATAGAATAGATTTTAGAATTAGTGTCGCGGTTATTTTAATCCGTCCGGAGACTATTTCTGAGTCTCTCCGCGACCCGATGGTTGCAAAGCTTTTAAAACGTCAGATTAATGTGTGATTCCGACGTCGCATTTTGCGGTTGGATTAAATACGCGGACAGCTACAAAGTTATAATACTTTGCGTTATAAAGGATGTCAGACACTGATCTTTTGTTACTTTTATTAGAAGAGGACGAGGGTTTTTTTATGTCATAGAAGGAATACAAAATCATTTTATCCTATATTTAAATGTAGATCACAAGAATACTAATTAAAAAGCATTTGATCAACAATGAAGAAAACTAAATTGTTTAAATAAAATCAATTTGATTTTATACTCAGTTTTTGCACTTACGACTATATGGCCAGCTGCACATACAAGTACATACAGTTCATGGGGAAAAGTCACATTTTGACAAACAATCATGATATTTATCGTGCTTCTTGGATTGCCGTGCAGATCGCATTGGCGAATTACACGGAAATAATGTCATACAGATAGTGCGGTCTGCAGTCCCCCCGTCGGAAACACACCTTTAAAATCATCAAAACCTTATTTCACGCCACGAAAATTTATAATTTTGTGCATAACTAGTAAATTTGACTATGAGCAGATTTAAAATATCTCTGTTTTGATTGCAGTTCCGTCATGCGCCGCAATTCGCTCACGATGTTGTATCCGCTGCGATTGAATTGGGCTACCCACCTACGAGTGATCTCAACGGTGATACCATCACTGGATTTACCATTGCTCAAACGCTTAACGAGTAAGTTATAGGGATCAGGGATAGCGTTTTGGGATCAGCTTTGTAGTGTATGAGGGATCCACACACATATATGCGAGTACATTACTAGATGCGCGTGGCATAATACGTTGGCGAGCCTGTGATTACAGCAGTGGCGTAGCGTGGCGGGGGCGAAGGGGCCGGCCACATTTAGGGGGCGGCAAAAATTATAAAAACTAAAATAAATCGTTAAAATTTGAACCCGAAATTCATTTTTTGTTGTACTTATGATTGAACTCCTAAATAAGGGGGCGGCAAATTTTTTTTCCGCCCCGGGCGGCTGACATCCACGCTACGCCACTGGATTACAGTAATACTTAGTTATCTGTGTTACTACTGCATGAGGTAGTAATTGTAAATTGCCAGTTCCACCTAGGCAATTTTTTGTAGTAGCAGCCAACTCCATTCATGAAATCAGGCAGGGTGTCGTCATATGTCGAATCATAATAAAAAAAGATACTAATAGTATGTAATCATTCCAGCGCGGGTTCCCGCTATAGTACAGCAAGGGCATTCCTTCGTCCAGCTTCCCACAGGAACAATTTGCATGTACTCCTAAATGCGTTGGTGTCCAGGGTTTTATTTCATCCAGGCTCCAAGAAAGTGTCAGGCGTGGAGTATATTAAAAACGGTGAAACCAGGACTGTACGTGCCAGTAAAGAAGTAAGTATTTATAAAGTATTTATTTATATGAATGGATGCGTTAAACGAGGCAGACCCAGTATTTAAATCGGAGAAATCCTCGAGAAAGCTAGGTTGCCTAGCGCTTATAACCATAAAGCAGTATTTCCCAACCTTTTTTAGGTCATATCCCACCTTAACATTTTATATGCCCCCATATACAATTTTTAACCTTTAAAAATTCTTTTGTTCTCTTAAGAAATATTAAAAAATAAAAGTTTTAGGAGAAGTAACTATGAAATTGTTATCGAAACATATCTATTAAAAGATATCTATTGCATTTGAATAACCCAAAGCTAAAGGTTTAAAGTCATGTCGAGTCCCCCCTCAACTATCAAATTGCCCCCTGTGGGGCGTGGGCTCCACGTTGGGAAACACTGCCATAGAGCCTGTATAAAAAGAATTGTGGCTGTAAGGGAAGCGAGTAAGTTGTGTCAGGATCGTGTGTCAACGATCCTGATTCGATTCTTATGTCCACTGAAATGTTTTATATTATAATATTGTGTGACAATTTAATTGAAAGATTTTTGAACAGTATTTGTTTATATGTGGGCAGTAATGTAATCTCTGTGTTATCCGCACGCCTGGCCAGAAGCTAGTGATTAGTTAATAAAAAATATGAGTAGTTCTTTTTATTATTATTATTAGTATTTATTATAATACTTATTATTATTCGTTATTCGGTTTAGCGACTGGTTTGTTGCGCGTAAAGTCCCGAGTTCGATCCCCGGTCGGAGCAAATATTTGTTTCATAGCTTTTATTTGCAATATTTAATAATATTAAATATTGCAAATATTTGTTAATAAAAAAAAAAGAGATGGATATTTGCTTCGGGTCTGGTTATCAAAGAGTGGTAGGCAGTGGTACCCAGTCTGCCGATCCGGGGTAGTATCACCACTTACAAGTATACAGACCGTGAAGTGATTTGGTCACGTTTCGGGATCAGCTTGTAAGTTGCCGGTTCCATCTAGGCCGGCATAGTGGATGTGATTGCTACTCACAGTTATTGAATTGTAGTAGCAGTGGCATTCATTCATGGACCACACTCCAGCTTAACATCAAGCGGGGTGCTGTCATATGTCGAGTCACAATAAAAAAAAAAAAAAAAACTGAATGAACCAGCGTTATCATCTTCAAGAATCTCTCTTTGTATCGAAAACAATACTTGCCAACAAAAATAATTTAATTTGAAAAATTGTTTCTTTTTCTTTGCGGACCGTACTGATTCAAGTCAAGTTAGTCAACAGCGCGTCCTATTCTTATTCTAATGCGGCTGCTACTGTAGTTAGATAACTGTACAAAAAAATAGTTTCTTTTGATTGAATCGTACTAGAATTTATTTGGCATTTATAAAATTATACACATTTTTTTCCAGGTTATATTATCAGGAGGCACATTAAACTCCCCACAAATTCTACTCCTTTCTGGAATTGGTCCAAAAGTGACTCTGGACCAGTTCAACATTCCGGTGGTTCAAGAGAGGTTAGGCGTTGGCCAAAATCTCCATAACCACGTCGGGGTAAACCTGGAATTCACGCTGACAAAGGAGCCTGACTCCAAGACCCTGGATTGGTCAACAGCTATGGAGTATATGCTAAATCGGGAAGGTCCTCTGGCTTCTACTGGGATGTCGCAGGTAATTCATCACCCAAAACATAATTTTACTGCCTTCGTGTCGTCATCTTCCGCTAGACTTTTTATTATTTTAATTCGACATATGACAGCACCCACCTGATGTTAAGCTGGAGTGCGGTCCATTATCTAAGTAGCAGTCACATTCCGCCGGCCCAGATGAAACCGGCAACTTACAACTTACTTAAGACTGCCAATTCGGTCGACAGTATGCGGATGCTTCGCCCGACCTGTGCGATTATCACGGTTGTAAAAAGACGAGGTAGAAACAAAGTTAAAGAGCTCCTCTTGCGAAGTTGAAGAGGCTCCAGAGTTCGCTTGACCTCAGCATCACGTATAACTCTAGTTTTGCTTATTTTATTTTGGCGCTCCATTGTCTCTGCCTATCCCCGTGGGAAAAAGGCGTGACAATTTGATTGATTGATTAATATTTTGGTTTCTAGTTAACGGGAATAGTGAATTCCCGGCTGGCAGCAGCTGGTGGCCGTCATCCGGATATCCAGTTTTTCTTTGGCGGATATTACGCGTCATGCAGTGATGGAGTTGTTGAAACACAGGAAGAGTTGCTTAAGAAACCGGATAAGAGAGAAATATCGTACGTATTTTTACATTGTGACTCGATATCGCTCGAAGAACCGACAACCGATGGGGAAGAAAGGTTCTATAGTAGAGACCACGAACCGGAAAACGCAGCGTAGGTAGGCCTTCCACTAGGTGGACTGACGACATAGTGAAGGTCACAGGTAACCGGTGGATGCAACTGGCATTTTGTCGTTCGGAATTGCGTTCTAAGTGGGAGGCCTATGTTCAGCAGGAGGCCTAATGATAAGCTGGAATGCGGTCTGTAATGAAGGTGACTGCGGCTACAGTTAATTAACTGTATGTAGCAGTCACATCAACTATGCCGGCCTAGTTGGTATAATTTTGTGTGTCAACAGCATCCTACCTGATGTTAAGTTGGAGTGCGGTCCATAAACTGCTGTTGAATAACTGCAGCCTGCGAAAGGGGGGAGCTTGCCACTATCCCCACGCTTGGCAGGCGGCTTGGGGATCGCAGTATACTCACCGCACGTTAAGACGACGATGCTGCTCACCCACTAGTGAGACTGGTTAAGTTTTAGGACATCCCTGGGCCCTATCCTAATAAAATAAAAATAGTATTAAATTTCTGGAGTTTTAGCGGGAAAGTGTAAGTGACGGGTAGTGCAATTTTAAAATATTTTTAAAGCTTGTGTTTCTTGAATATTAATGTGTAACAATGGTGGAATTGTTATTCAGTAATCATGTATAGATTATATCCATTGATCGAGTATAGACAAGTGATTGAGTATAGCCGTGAAACGTATATCTTCGTGTTTCCTTTAAGACTCCCTCAATGTTCTAGTAAAGGCTATCCGCGCTTCACAAAAGCAATCATCATCATCACCCTCTTCACCCCCATGTCATGGATGAAACACTACAGAGTTTCATCTTTATCATTAATCTACCGAAGACATAAAAAGAACACATTGGGTCCATATATGTTTTCTTTTGACTTCCCAGAATGGAAGAACCAAACTGAAAAAAAAATATATTCAAAATCTCATTCCACAGCATATCAGCGATTGCACTCCAACCGCGCAGCCGTGGGTATCTAACTCTAAAGTCGACAGATCCCCACGACCATCCTGTCATGCAGCCAAACTACTTCCTTGAAAACCATGAGCTGGATGTCCTGGTTGACGCAGCTAGAATAGCTTATAGATTGGCTAATACTACGGTAAGGTTAAGAAACTATTGTTTTTTTTATTGTGACTCGAGATATGACAGTATCCCATTTGATGCTAAGCTGTAAAAGTAACCGCACTGTAAGTAGGAGTTACATCAACCATGCCAGCCTGGTTTGAACTGGCAACTAAAGCTAATCCCAAAAGGCGACTTATTCACTTAACGGTCTGTAAGTGGCGTGGTACTACCCCGTATCGGCATACTGGGCACGAGACAAAATATTATAGAAAACAAATATTTATAGTATTCAATCTAATTTGTGTTCAGATGTTGTGTCACAATAAAAAAAACTCTAACTTCCCTGATGAGTGAGCTTTTAAGAGTGGTAGGCAGTGGTGCCCAGTCTACCCATCAGGAGCAGTAAAGTATTGCACTTGTCGGTTGTCTCGACGAAACTTTTAATGCGATGTCAATGCCAAAACCCTTATTAATTTTATGTGGAAATCCTATTTAATATTAAAATCGTTATCGTGCTTGAAAGCCAGCGCTCTTTTTCTGTCGATCATTATACTTAGATCGTCTTGTTTCTATGATACAAGCACGTTAAGTGGCTTAGTAAATAATAATGAATTATCACATTTTATTGATAGATAATGCGGGAAAAGTACGGTATGGAGCCAACTGAGGGCTACGGCTCCGAGTGTCCAGGTGGAGGGCCAGTACCAACGGACGATTTCTTCAAATGCTTAGCAAAACAACACACTGCTGCCGAAAATCATCAAGTTGGCACTTGCAAAATGGGTCCATCATCAGACCCAATGGCTGTCGTCGATATGGAGCTTAAAGTACATGGCGTAAATGGTATGAGAATTACATAATTTCTTATAATTTTCATAACTTTAACTATTGATATTAAGTAAAATATGACGACAGGCGTGGACGAACGGTTTAGCGATTGGTTTGTTGCGCGTAAAGTCCCAGGTTCAATTCCAGGTCGGAGCAAATATTTGTAATATTTATTAGTTATATTAAATGTTGCAAATATTTGTAATAAAAAAAAGAGGTGCTTCGGGTCTGGTTATCAAAGAGTAAGAGTAGTAGGCAGTGGTACCCAGTCTGCCGATCCGGGGTAGTACCACCACTTACAAGTATACAGACCGTGAAGTGATTTAGTCACGTTTCAGACCACTCTTTGATAACCAGACCCGAAGTAAATATCCATCTCTTTTTTTTTATTAACAAATATTTGCAATATTTAATGTTATTAAATATTACAAATAAAAGCTATGAAACAAATAATTGCTCCAACCGGGAATCAAACCCGAGACTTTACGCGCAACAAACCAATCCACACCTGTCGTCAAAAGTCAATAGAAAAAATCTAAAATTCAAAATCTTAATTCCAGGTCTCCGCGTAATAGATGCATCAATAATACCAACAGTCCCATCAGGCAACACAGCCGCCCCAGTCATCATGATAGCTGAACGAGGAGCTGAATTCATCATGACTAGATACCAGCGAGCGAAGACCCCAGACCCGCTGGGTAACAGATTCGGGAACCAGGATACAGGGGAATCTACCAGCTCGAATGAGAAAGACGAAGATAAATTGTATACCTTCACGAATTACGATAACAATAATGAATGGCCGAATGAAGGTCAGAAATGGAAGCCGTGGAAGGAGTGGCATGGAGCAACGTGGGAGCATAAAAACTTCGATCATGATGAGGAATGGCATAAAAAACAAAATATCCCAATGCCTCCTAATTGGCAAAAACCACCAGTTGAATTGAAGAAGCAACCCACGCAGAGGTTCTATGGGTCTTTGTAAATTGTATTAAAAATATGTTGTGGGGAAAAATTAAATAAAATGCGAGGAATATCATGAAGTATCTTTGGCCGGCATAGTGACGGCAACTGGGGCAGCCGTGAACAAACCCGGTTTTCTCAGTCGTCGTCACTCTTGGACCTCCTCTTGCTTATCATCAGGCGGGACGAGGTCAGATGTCGTGTCACAATAAAAAAAAGGCTTGAAGGTAGTCCGTTACAAAAGGATTAAAAGGACATCATTCATTTTGTATGGGGACTTGGGCTATATTGTAATAACAATTGCATATACATTTTTAAAATAGTTTAACATACCAAGATTACAATGTAATTATACTTTATTATGCATAGTTTATATGTGCAAAATGATCAAACTATAATTTTGACATTTCAAAGCAGAACTGTTAATATGGCGTGTCTTCGTGCGATCCACATCTTATTTTCCAAATAACTAAATTGCACAGCAATTAAAAGAAAAATTGTTATTAGTTTTATCAATACAAGTATCGAAACTACTATTTATACTCGTATATTCGTTCATCATAGGACATTACAGAAGTAGTACAAAAATAGCCCAAAATAAACGATGTCCTTTACAATTTTGTTTTTTGACGTATATTTAACAGGTCTTTTTATAATGGGTAGATCACGGGAGACAAAAAGAGCGCGGACTATGCAGTAATTTTTTTTGTTACCTATAGTAAGGGAACGAGCTAAATAAACGCGCAAGGAATGCAGTTGTGACGTCATGGTCACGTGTCTATTATGAATAGTGAATGCAAAATGTCGATAACGAGAAACACACACTTTCCTTAAAACGCAAATAGATTTAGTTATTAAAAATTATAAATGTGTAATAAATTGAAGTATAAACATTAGACAGAAACAATTTTTAATAAATTATAAATTAATTTAATTTTGAGAATAGTGACTGCATGTTTTTTTTTTATTTTTCACACATTTTAATCACGTTTCTAATAATGATTCTAGCCTAACTACGGATGACGACTCTCTTTTATTCAATTAACTTACTATTTTATAAATAATCAAACAAAGAAAATATGGACACTTTTTATCGATATTAAATGACATCGCCGAGCTATGAGCGTCACTAAAAGCGGCCACTAAGATACGGGTGGTGGTCGTTTCACGCCCCACCGCACCTCAGCCCCCGAATTCATTTAACTCGTTCCCCAACTATACTTACTTTACGTTTTACGCATGTGCATAAAATTAAAAATATTAATAATCTTGTGCACAACTGTATAGGTGGACTTTTTTTTCTGACCTCGACTCGCCTGATGATAAGCAAGAGGAGGTCCAAGAGTGACGACGACTGGGTCACCGAGTCAGTTCCCGGCTGCCCCAGCCGCCGCCACTATGCCGGCCTAAGGTGCTTCTTCACGCATCGCTTGAAGGATCCAAGGTCATAGGATGGAGAGAACACATGGGCAGGCAAAGCATTCCACTTGTCAATTGTTCTACAAAGAAAAGACGCACCGAACTTTTTAGTTCGACTGCCGATTCGGTCGATAAAATGTGGATGCTTTCCCCGACCTGTGCGGGTATTACGGGTGTGGAAGGACGAGGCAGGAATAAGGTTAAAGAGCTCTTCGGAACATTCTCCGTGGTATAGGCGATAGAGGACGCACAAAGCCGCCATGTCTCTGCGTAGTTGCATGGGCTCCAGAGTTCGCGTGACCTCTGCATCACCTATAATTCGGACAGCTCGGCGCTGCAATGAATCCAGGGCATTGAGAAGATACTTGGCAGAGCCAGAGGTCAGACGTCCCAGAGGTGCGAACAGTACTCCGCGCAAGAGCGAATCTGAGCCTTGTATAATATCAGGCGAAGCTCTGGCGCGAAGAACCGCCGCACCTTGTTCAGGATGCCAAGTTTGCGGGAGGTGGTCTTAATGGCCCGCTCGATGTGGTCCCTGTGATTCAAGTCGCAGCGAAGGGACATTCCAAGAATGTCTAGTCTGTCCGAAGTACTAAGGGAGATGTTGCAAAGAGAAGGAAGGGGAGAAAACGAGGATTTTTTCGTCGAGAACGCGCATACCTGAGTCTTGTCTGCGTTGAACTGAACTAGGTTCTTGTCGCCCCAGTGGGTAATACGATCAAGAACCCGGTTCAGTCCCGCTACAACAGACTCTCTCATATCGGCTATCTCCTGTTTGCCGGCTGCGGGGCGGGCAGTGTAGCGTCCATGCACCGTGCTGTCGTCTGCATAGCAATGAATGCCGGATCCAAGGTCCAGCATGTCATTGATATGCAGAAGGAACAAAGTCGGCGACAGCACGGAGCCTTGAGGGACGCCGGCATTCACCGACATCCTGCGCGATGCGCTTCCATCCACAACGACGCGTATGGAGCGGTCGCGCAGGAAGTCAGCTATCCAACCCCGCAGACGGGACTTGCTCCCACCGCAGGCGTCCAGCGCTCTTCTGCCGATCCTTATACTGCGCAACTCAAGTCATCGCTCTTTTTGACGGGAACTATTTATACTGATAAAAAAAGGGAAAGGTTCATATTAAAAAAAAAAACGATTCTACTTTATTCTTAAGTGGTAGTTTAGTATAGAAATGTAAATATATAAAAAATATCCATATAAATGTGGCGACCGGGTGGTAGCGTACTGTGGAAGTGAAAAGGAAAGGAAGATCTTTCCGCCACACGGATATAGCGTGCGGGGCCCACAACCGGCCTTAGTAGCCTCATGTCGGTTTGGGTATTTATGATAAAGCTTTGCCGAGTAATATGCTATTAGAATAAGAATAGGACGGGCTGTTGACTAACTTCACTTGACTGATTCAAAGGTGTCTTTTTCTTGACGGTCCGCAAAGAAAAAGACACTATACTAAAGTTTTTTATTGTGACTCGACATATGACAGCACCCCGCTTGATGTTAGACCGAAGTGTGGTCCATGAATGGATGTCACTGCTACTACAATTCAATAACTATGAGTAGCAATCACATCCACTATGCCGGCCTAGTAAAGTTGGTTTGGTTTAGTAAAGTGAAGTTGGTTGGAGAGTTAGACGTCACAAAATGGCACCGATTTCGTCCTATTCTTATTTTGTTCGCATTATATCAATTGCGAGGACATTAGATGCCCAACGCTAGATGGCGTTTTTTTTATTGTGACGCGACATAATTATGACAGCACCCTGCTTGATGTTAAGCTGGAATGTGGTCCATGAATGGATGTCTCTGCTACTACAATTCAATAACTGTGAGTAGCAATCACATCCACTATGCCGGCCTAGATGGAACCGGCAACTTACAAGCTGATCCCAAAACGTGACCAAATCACTTCACGGTCTGTATACTTGTAAGTGGTGATACTACCCCGGATCTGGGTACCACTGCCTACCACTCTTAAAGCTTGTGGCAGTGTCCGCCACAGTACAATGGTTCAAAACCACTTTTGCCAATACCAATGTATCTTTGATATATACACTCTGGTCGTCCTGTTTCTACGATACAATCACTCTTAGTGTAGTTTGTCTAACTATAAATGACGTGCCCCTTCACTTTATTAGTTTATTTAAATGTGTGAATACAAATATAACTAACTATACTATTATACTTCATCATCGTGCTCCTCCTTTTGTGTCCAACCAGCAACTGAATGATCAATTACAATTGCATTTTCGGTCTGTTGCATTCATTTGTTATGTTTTCTCATGTGCGCCAATGCGGTGGAGGGGCGCGTCATTTCGGCTTAGACAGACTATACATTAGTATAGAAATGTATAAAAACACAATTAAAAATGCATTTTATTTGTAAATGAATTACAGTATTTAATTATGTATTACAAAAAATATTGTTTAGAAGTATTAAAGAAGCGTAAATATTAAGAATTATTATCTTAAAAATAATGGTTTCATTTCTATCCAACCACGTTTTGCTTTCCTGTTGCGAGGTTATTCTGATCCAGATTCAGATCTGTGAAAAACATAAAAAAAATATTATTAGCTATTAAGATTATACAAGGCGACCATGGTGTAGTGGCAGTGCAAAGGTCATGCAAACCGAGAGCACGGTTTCAAAACCACTTACCAGTACCGATGTATCTTTGATATATGTACATTGGTCGTTCTGTTTCTATGATACAAGGACTTTGGTAGCTTAGTTTAAAAAATATTAACATAGTTTGAACGTGCAACTTTCGAAACGCGTATAACATATATACTGTCGGGGAACGAGCTAAATAAATGCGGTAGTAATGCAGTTGTGACGTCATGGTCACGTGTCTATTATGAATAGTGAAGCAACATGTAAAATGTTCAATCAATCAAATCAAATTGTCACGCCTTTTTCCCACAGGGATAGGCAGAGACAATGGAGCGCCACTTACCACGATCCTTACACAACTCACTTGCTTCCCTCGCATCCATAATTCTCTTCCTCACATCCATAATTCTCTTTTGAGAATAGTGACTGCATGTTTTTTATTTTTCACACATTTTAATCACGTTTCTAATAATGATTCTAGCCTGACTACGAATGACGACTCTCTTTTATTTAATTAACTCACAAATTTTTCAATAATTAAACAAAGAAAATATGGACACGGTTTTATCGATATTAAATGACATCGCCGAGCTATGAGCGTCACTAATAGCGGCCACTATGATACGGGTGGGGGTTTTTTGACGCCCCACCGCACCTCAGCCCCCGAATCTATTTAACTCGTTTCCTATCTATACGTCTTTTCTTATTAAAATATCAAAATTCAAAGTCATTTATTCATTTGGTTTTTACTAACACTTAGAAACGTCATTAAGAAAGAGTGAGGGGACTCTACCGAGTGTTCGGAAAGGCTACAGACTGAGAAGAACACTCAAGAAACTCCAGTCTGGCTTTTTTCAACTTTGTCTTATATTCTATTACATCTTTTTTATCTTGAGAACTAGCAATTCATTCACTGCCAAGCAGCCTTGTCGTCAAAGAAATCTCTAATGCCATAGTAAGCCTTTTGGAACAATTTTTGTTTAATGATTTTTTTGAATTTATTACCTGATAGATCAGATTACTTGGCAGCGTATTATACTCGTATATACGGATACAGTTGCCAGCGAAAGAATTACTTATTTTATAGACTATCTTTTCTGCCAATACATGGTCTACATCAAAATAACTTACTCGTCGCTTATTTCCGGACTCTCTGGTATTGTTACGTTTGCCTTTGCTGAATGTCGTGAGGTCTCCAAATCACTTGAGGTGTTCAATGCTCCTTGCTCCTGTTGGTAATAAAAAATACAATATTGCTGAAAACATGTCACATGGAGACCACGTGGACGGATGGACGGTGGTCATTCAAAAGATGAATTGATCAACTGCTAAAGGTAGCAGGGAACAGCTGGACAACCTTGGATCCATCAAAGCTTTTTAATCTGATTATCGGCAGACTGGCACCTGGTCTGGCATCGGTCTAGATGGAGCGGTACGAACTAGACATCAAGAAGAAATCTTAGGGTCTCGCAAATTGATGTATACCGAGGGCAAACCAAATGCGACTAAAATGTAAACAAATATTTGTTTATGAAAAATTTTCGTTCCGATTTACGCAGTAACAATAATAAAATTATATAATAGTGCCATAATAATTAAAATTACTAGGCCGGCATAGTGGATGTGACTGCTACTTACAGTTATTGAATTGTAGTAGCAGTGACATCTATTCATGGACCACACTTCAGCTTAACATTAAGCGGGGTGCTGTCAAATGTCGTGTCACAATAAAAAAAAACATATTAAAGCATTTGTGCAACATTGCTAAAAATAACAACTTTAAAAATATTTAAATAATTCGAAACTTTGATATCATTTCCATAGACAAATAGAATTAGAAAAAAAACATTAGAACAAAAACTTACAAGATCATTATCATAAACAATCGTATGCAATTCCGTTTCATCATCAGAACTGAAGAGTGAAGCCTCAGAGCCACGAGAGCGTCTCAGTGATACTGAGGGTGGTACAATATCTTTCTTCTTGCCTAAAGAGAAAATAAAAATTATATATTGTTATAAAAAGATAATAGACACCACATGTTTTTTTTATTGTGACACAACATCTGACCTTGACCCGTCTGATGATAAGCAAGAGAAGGACCAAAAGTGACGACGACTGAAAAATCCGAGTAGTTTACGGCTGCCTCAGTCGCCGTCACTATGCCGGCCAAAGGTGCTTCCTCACGCATCGCTTAAAGGATCCAAGGTTATAGAATGGAGGAAACACATGGGCTGGCAAAATTCAAAGTCCCGAGTTCGATTCCCAGCCAGAGAAAAGAATTGTCTCATAGCTTTTTTTATTGTAACTCGACATATAACAGCACCCTGCTTTAGCTTGAGTGTGGTTAATGAATGAATGTCACTGCCACTTCAATTAAGTAGCAATCACATCCGCTGGCCTAGTTGGAACCGGCAACTTACAAGCTAATCCCGAAACGTGACCAAATCACTTCACGGTCTGTATACTTATAAGTGGTGGTACTACCCCGGTTCGGCAAACTGGTTCTGGCACTACCTGATAACCAGACCCGAAACAAATATCCGCCTCTTTTTTTATTAACAAATATTAGCAATATTTAATATTTGCTCCGACTGGGAATCGAACCCGGGACTAAACGAGTAACAAACATGTCGTAAAAAAAATTTAGACAATTTAAACCAGTGTTTCCCAACCTTTTTTAGGCCTCACCTTAACATTTTGTAAAATTGTATGCCCCCCATACATAATTTTTAATCTTTAATAATTGTTTTGTTCCCTTTAGAAATATAAATAATTAGTTTTTTTTTAAAGATTTTGTCTTTTTGTTAAATTTGTCACTGATATCAAGCATTGCATTTAAATAGCCCAAAGCGAAAGGGTTAAAGTCGTGTCGAGTCCATTTTTAAATTGCACTGCTTAACTATCAAATTGCCCCCCAGTAGGGCGTGGGCTCCACGTTGGGAAACACTGATATATCAGTTAATCAAATTGTCACGCCTTTTTTCCACAGGGATAGGCAGAGACAATAAAGCGCCACTTACCACGATCCTTAAACAACTCCCTTGCTTCCTTCACATCCACAATTCTCTTCATACCGGCTCTGTGGTTATACACTGATATAGACATATTATAATTGTACTTACCGCCTTTCGTCTTGGTGTTTTTATTATTTGAGCCTTTTTGCTTTGTTTGCAAAGGTGATGGTTCGATAACACCTGAAACCTTTGCTTCATTTTGTTTGTCTGCAAATAATAACAGTTGCAAATATAAAAACATTTTTTTTCTAATTAAACAAAATGTCACGCCATTTTCCCACAGGATTTTTCTAGAGCGCCACTCGCTACGATCCTGACACAACTCCCTCGCTTTCCTTAACATTCACAATTCTCTTCATGCAAACTCTATGCTTATGGGCACTTGGCAACCTAGCTTTCTTGAGGATGTCTCCGATTTGGTCGACAAAAACCCTGATTTTTTTTTAAATTAACGTGGGAGGAAAGCTCTTCCAGCCGAAGTGCCGGGCTCTCACCGGCTAAAACCTCCCACGCCGTTTTCACAAACCGTCATCGGCGGAGCACTGGTATCGCGTTAGCAGACCCGCGTAACTCCGCCGACGTTGGCCCTTTCGGGCTCCAACTAGCAATGTGGCCCGCTCAGTCGCGACATTGCTGACTCGACGAGCAGGCGCCTCTTTCTGGGAGAGACGTGCGGAAACGGCTGCACGCCTCTCCCTTACTGCCACTGCCCGGCATGGGCAGCGGCATCCACTAATCGCTTCACCCCGGGCTATGCTAAAAAGCACTGCCCGAGGGAGCACCTTGTTTTGGCGCTGCCGAGCAACCGCTCAAGGCAGCGCCACCTCTTAGTAGTGCGCCGCTCAGGCAATGTTCGGTCATTGCCCGGGCGACGCACTCGCTTCTCCGTCCCAGCCAGGCGCCAAGACACACAGCTGGGACAATCCTCTCGTGTCCTCTTTCCGATGCGCCTCTGGTAGCCAGAGGCTAACGGGAAGAGGACGGGGTGAGGGCGGTGTCAAGTTCACCGCCCTCGGGTTGCGCCACGCTGGCCGTTAAGCCGGGGCGCCCCCACGCTGGTTTTGGTCCGCGTCGGAACCCGGGGGCACTACGCCTGGGTCCCGATACCGCGACGGAGTACACCGTCGCAGCTCCCTATCCGCCACCCGGGAACGCACCCGATGGGAGACCAGCAAAACTCCAGCAATCACCTGCGTGTGATTGCTGTCGCCACAGACATAGTCTGTGGACGACCACGGGGCAAACACCCTCCTGGGCCTGCCTTGTTTAACGTATCCAGTCACTAAATCTATACATATAAATAAAATTGGAGTGTCTGTTTGTAATATTGAAATAACCGTTTTTTTACTACATGTATATACGGTACATACACCAAAATAACATTTATTACAATTTTTGTCTGTCTGTTTGTTCCGGCTAATCTCTGAAATGGCTGGACCGATTTTGACGGGACTTTTATTGGCAGATAGCTTATGTAATAAGGAGTAACATAGGCTATGTTTATTTTAGAAAAACTCTTTTACTACAAATAAAAGTTATGAAACAAATATTTGCTCCGACCGAGAATCGAACTCGGGCTTTAACGCGCAACAAACCAATAACCGTTCCTCCATCTGGGTTGATATGATATTAAAAACCATGAGTACTGATAATGGACCATGAGAACCCCTTTCATGTCATGTACTCACATTGCGATTATAGTTTATAAACGCGGGTGAAACCGCGGGGAACAGCTAGTAATTGTTATAAATCTGCTTATTCTACTTGAATAAGCAGATTCAGCAGTATAAGCAATCTACTTGAACGGGCGCTTAGATTAAGAAATACATCAGACATACCTGTATTATCGGTTGAATTCTGTGAGCTAGACCGTTTAGCTCTAGTATTTATAACTTTCTCTGTAGTGCTTTTAGTCTTCTTGTCTACGTTTTTAGTCTTAGCATTATTCCGCGTTATCCTCTGTTTACCTGTATTAAAATATTTTATTATTATCATTTTATTTCATTTATTTAAAAACATTATGCACTAGGTACAAAGGCGGACTTAATGCCGCTAGGAACAAGTTAACGCACTTTTTCGTGTGAGGTAGGTGCAAAACAAAATAGGAGCATTTAGTCTGAAGCATACTACTAATTCTAATATACTTATATTAAATCAGTATCAGTATATTTATCTACTTTGGCCCATTACTATTGACGCAAACTGACGCTTGCAAAAGGTATAGCAGACTATACAATCTTACGATCAGGCCCTCTCCTTGTTTAGCATCAGGCCATTCGAAGTAACAATAAAAGTAAATCAATAACGCATGAACAATTTCGTCCGTCCATAGAATGGCGCCATCTTTATTCATGAAAATGTTGAGAACCCCTGTAGCTTCACATTGGCAGTGTGGTTGGCATAGTGGATGTGACTGCTACTTACTGATATTGAATTGCAGTAGCAGCGACATCCTTCATGGAGTGCTGTCATATGTCGAGCCACAATGAAAAAGTGAGGTTCAAAATTTCAATTTTACACCTTAAATTCCAGTAGGTACACAGTTGTTAATCATTGGCCCAGTCTGGCGATCCGGGGTAGTACCACCACTTCCTTGAAGTACTTAGTCGAGTTTCGGTATCAGTTTCGATTTCAACTAGGCCAGCATAGCGGATGCGACTACTACTTGCAGATATATACATGTCGTCGTGGGGTGCTGTCATATGTCAAGTCACAATAAAAACTAAACTAACCAACATTAGTATATGTAACTAAAACATTAGATATATCAATAGATTTCTTTTCAAACATTAACATTAATTTCTCATAAATATCTGACTCTTCTTCAATAGAGCTCAAGCGTCGTTTACCTGCTAAATATATCCATTTACTTTAACAATGTAGTGGTACTGTACATTTTTTCTTACTTGGCAAAGTTAGTAAACAAACTTTTGGCATAATGGCGGATTAACTTCGTAGTAAAAAAAAAATACAGTGGACTCCCGATGATCCCCGGTGATCCGACCCATGGCTATTCCGAGGCCCCCTGTAATCCGACATGTCTATTTTTATTGATTATTTTTTTGACGATCTTCGCTAACGTAGGTAATGCGTGATTAACTAGTACGCGCCACCATTCGATTTGTGATTTGTCGGATTACAAGGTTATTTATTAGGCAATTCGATAGTTCGACACTGCCCTGCAAAACGTTTGCCGGAATACAGGGGGTCCACTGTACTACTGACGCGAATAAATACGAATATATAAAATATCTATAAATTACTGTAAAAATGGTTTTATTATTGGGGCACAACATTTGTCATTTGTGAATTGATTGACCATTTTTATATAAATGGTTTTTAATAAAAATAATGTATAGTTGTGTGATTTTAATAACTTTTATGCATTTGTTACTTTGTGTAGGTTTATTCTATAGAATAAAACACTAGTAAACAGTTCCCTTAGATAACGGGGATAAAAAATGGTGATTTTCATGTTTATTTACAACTTTTGCCAGGTAAGAAAAAACACAGTATAGGTAATGTCTAGGTGGTTGATCGCTCACTTGGGTACTACCACATCCAAGTGTACAGACCGTGAAGTGACCACATTCCAGCTTAACATCAGGTGGGGTGCTAGTCATGGGGTTCTGCTACTGTATGGTCCAGTAAAAGCAAGGAAGAGCCTAACCTAACCTAAAATATATTTTATTCTCAAAACTGAAGATGTTCTTTGAGAAAAATCGAATATTTTAGAATACGCATTTGAAAGCTCGCACTCGATTATTCAAATTAATATAAAAAAATTATTCTCGAATTAACTTTAAAACATATTAAAACATACAATGTAATTTTTCTGCCTAAAATTTTACGAGCAATAGAGAATAAAGAATCGAAAACGCAAAAGTATTTAAATACTATTGATTAAAACGTTTGAACTGATCGATTTTCCTTCGAATACTCGCGTTGGCTAATACGACTGCGATGTGTTTGTCATGCTACTTAAAAAAAAACGCCAGAGTAAGATAGAATTTAAATCGGGAGAGGTTAATCCCACGTGTACAGCAATAAAATACATATACTACTGTATAGTTTGTATAACTATAAATGACGCGCCCCTCCACTTTATTAGTTTATTTAAATGTGTGAATGCAAATATAACTAACTATACTGCTATACTTTATCATCGTGCTCCTCCTTTTGTGTCTAATCAGCAGCTGAATGACCAAATACAATTGCATTTTCGGTGTGTTGCATTCATATCAAATAGTAGTAAGATTTATCAATTTTAAATTTCCGGGCTTGTACAAATGCAAATTTTTTCTTATGTTTGCACAACATTAACAGACGTCTTTGCTTTATTAGCGTGACAGAAGGGTATATTTTATATATGCAATTTAAAATGTACGAAGATTACAGTGTAATAGAAAAATACATTTATTATGCATAGTTTAGGTGTGCAAAATGATCTAATTATAATTACGACAGTTCAAAGCAGAACTGGTAATATGGCGTGTCTTTGTGATTGACAAACGATACAAAATCCATATCTTCTTTTCCAAATAACTCAATTGCACAGCAATTAAAAGCAAAACTGTTATTAGTTTTATCAATACAAGTATCGAAACTACCATTTATACATTTTTCATCATTGGACATTACAAAAGTAGTACATAAAAGCCCAAAATTAATGATGTCCTTTATTAAGATTTATTGATTTTAGTTAAATATAGTTTACATACCAACATCTTTAACTCTTGGTTTTTTGGCAGGCGTAACACCGGTGCTGCTTGACCCGTCCGTTGCATTGCCAGAGTTCGTATCACTTCCAACACTCGGCAAGTCCTCCTATAAATCAATAAATAAATCAAGAAGCACCTTTGGCCGGCATAGTGACGGTGACTGAGGCAGCCATGAACTAACTCAGTTGTTTCAGGCGTCGTCACTCTTGGATCACCTCTTGCTTATCACCAGGCGGGTCGAGAACAAATCACAATAAAAATATCAATCAATCAAATTGTCACGTCACTTGCCACGATCCTGACACAACTCCCTGGCTTCCTTCACATTCATAATTCTCTTCATACAAGCATTTCTCCTACCAATGCAATGATGAAAAATGAAGTAAAGAGTGGTGCCCAATCTGCCACCAGGGTAGTACCACCACTTACAAGTGCACAGACCGTGAAGTGACTTAGTCGCGTTTCGGGGTCACACAAAAAAAAACAGAGAATGAAATATTAGGTTACTTACAGAATCTTCATCAGGTGACTTAATAGGGTCTGATGGAGTGGACTCCTGACCAGCAGTAGTACGACCATTTCCAGCTACCAGTTCTAAAATACAAAAATAATATAGAAATTAAGAGAATTGTGGATAAGTGGTAAGCAGTGGTGCCCAGTCTGTATACAGACCGTGAAGTTACTTAGTCGCGTTTCGAGATCAGCTTATAATTTCATGGACCGCTTCAGATGAACATCACAGGGTGCTGTCATATGTCGAGTCACAATAAAAAAACTAAGCTGTCCGAATTATAGGAGATGCAGAGGTTACACGAGCTTTAGAGCCTATGCAACATAGCAGAGACATGGCGGCTCTGTGCGTCCTCTATCGCCTATACCACGGAGAATGTTCCGAGGAGCTCATTAACCTTGTTCCTACCTCGTCTTTTCACACTCGTAATACCCGCACAGGTTAGGGGAAGCATCTGCAGTCGAACTAGATGGTTCGGTGTGTCGTTTCTTCGTAGGACAATCGACATGTGGAATGCTTAACCAGCCCATTAGGGACTGATTAGCGTACATTATACAACTACATACCTTCTGAAATCCTAGTACTTTGAGCGACTTCAATGGGCGACGATTCGTCAATTTCCGATTCTTCAGGAACCGTTTCGTTGACAACCACGTGGGTACTGCGAGCTATTGGTTGAGCTAAAATATAATAAAAAAAGTTACAATTAACGTGAGAGGTAGGCAGGCTGTTAGTTGGATTTTATTTATTGTGACTCGACATATGACAGCACCCTGTTCATGTTAAGCCGGAGTGTGGTCCATGAATAAATGTCATTGCTACTACAGTTTAATAACTGTGAGTAGCAATCACATCCACTATGCCGGCTTAGTTGGAACCGGAAACTTACAAACTGATCCTGAAACGTGACTAAGTCACTTCTCGATCTGTATACTTGTAAGTGGTGATACTACCCGGATCAGCAGACTGGGGACCACTGCCTACCACGCTTTGACAACCAGAGTCGGAGCAGACGGGGAATCGAACCCGGGACTTTCGCGTAACGGACTGGTGTGCTAACCAATGTTAAAAATACTAAACTTTTTAATTTATTCTTATTATACATTTCTTGTATAATAAGTGCTTGTATCATAGAAACAGTAAGACAACCAAAGTCCATATATCTAAGATACATTGGCACCGGTGGGTGGTCTCGAACTCGTGCTCTCGGTTTGCGTAACCATTGCACTGTCACTACGCCTAGCTATATAGGCATTGGCTGTAGGTCTGTCAGCATTTTAGTATTGCAGCGGCAACTAGTTGCGTCTCTGCTCAAGTTGCCGCAAATATAGTTAAAAAAACTTACGTAACGATGTTGTAGCTCGGCTACTCGCCGTGATATCACCAGTTGTCATCGAAGCTTCACTCATTGTTACACCTAGAAACAAATTAATATAAGCCGACCGTGGTATAGAGGTGTAGAAATTCTATACGCGATTCTGTTCTATATGTAATTCTGTTCGCGACACGTAAGTTGGCAAAAGTAGTCAGATGCGCAGAAGCCGTTTTTTAGGTGTGTTTAGGATCGCGGTGGACGCCCATGGGGTTTTTTTTTTTTTTTTTTTTTTTTTTTTTTTTTTTTTTTTTATTGTGACTCGACATATGACAGCACCCCGCTTGATGTTAAGCCAAAGTGTGGTCCATGAATGAATGTCACTGCTACTACAATTCAATAACTATGAGTAGCAATCACATCCACTATGCCGGCCTAGATGGAACCGGCAACTTACAAGCTGATCCCGAAACGTGACCAAATCACTTCACGGTCTGTATACTTGTAAGTGGTGGTACTACCCCGGATCGGCAGACTGGGTACCACTGCCTACCACTCTTTGATAACCAGACCCGAAGCAAATATCCATCTCTTTTTTTTTATTTTTTATTAACAAATATTTGCAATATTTAATACTATTAAATATTACAAATAAAAGCTATGAAACAAATATTTGCTCCGACCGGGGATCGAACCCGGGACTTTACGCGCAACAAACCAGTCGCTAAACCGTTCGTCCACGCCTGTCGTCGAAAAGGTTAAAAAAGGTCCGTGCGCGCGATTGGCTAGCCAGTCGAACATCGACTCGCGCGTGGAATCCACGCTCCGTTCGCTCCCGCGTACACTTGGGTGTACTAAAATGGTGCACCACTGGTTTTCGTATCATACTAATAGTTTTACAACATATTAGTCCCCCCGCTGCGTCTGTCTGTTCGCGATAAACTCAAAAATCAATCAATTAAATTGTCTCGCCTTTTACCCACAGGGATAGGCAGAGAAAATGGAGCGCCATCTGCCACGATCCTGACACAACTCCCTCTCACAATTCTCTTCATACAAGCTCTATGGTTATGGGCACTAGGCAACCTAGCTTTCTTGAGGATGTCTCCGATTTGGTCGGAGAACACCCTCCTGGGTCTGCCTCGATTAACGCATCCATGCACATCAGATTTATAAAATTCTTTCGTCAATCTACTTTCATTTAAACTACTATTATTATTTTTTATGAATCTAAAGAGACCCTTCTTTAAAGGTCTACGTTAAATCTTGCCAACTTACATGACGCGAACTATACCCATTTTTATACTACTACACATAGCGCCACTTGCCAGCCAGGATCGTCGCAAGTGGCGCTTCATTGTGGAAAAACCTATTCAAACGACGGATTAAAAACTGTAAAGCCGCGTCCACGTGTTTGGCAACACGAACATGTAGATGGGTGTTTGTTTGGCTGTTTGTGGTCGCCCGTGTTCGGTGTCGATTTTTCTTCCACAATCAAAGGATGTTCTTTTTTTTAGTTTTATTGTGACACATCTGACCTTGACCCGCCTAATGATAAGCAAGAGGAGGTCCAAGAGTGACGACGACTGGAATAACCGAGTCAGTTCCCGGCTGCCCCAGCCGCCGCCACTATGCCGGCCTAAGGTGCTTCTTCACGCATCGCTTGAAGGATCCAAGGTCATAGGGTGGAGAGAACAAATGGGCTGGCAAAGCATTCAACTTGACAATTAGTGAGGCAGCCGTGAACTAACTCTATTTTTCTAATTAATTAACTCGGTTTTTTCTGTCGTTGTCACTCTTGGATCTCCTCTTGCTTATCATCAGGCGGGTCGAGGTCAGATGTTGTGTCACAATAAATAAGAAATAGGATAACCTGTTGACATTTTGTTGATACTCATCCGCTCTGACATTTCCAATCCTCCAAGATAACGTGTCAAATGGCGGCATGACTGTTTGTCTGTGAGATTCTGGAAAATAAAATTAAACAGGCCGTTTAGTGACTTAGTCGCGTTTCGGAATCAGCTTGTAAGTTGCCGGTTTCAACTAGGCCGGCATAGTGGATGTGACTGCTACTTACAGTTTTTAACTGGAATCATTTGTTTCGTTTTTGGCTTTTATTTGTAATATTTATTAATTAAATTAATTTTACAAATACTTAGTATTTTCTTAGATTTTGCGCGAACATTGATTAATGAATTAGACAAATTTTATGCGGCTTAATATCGCGTTTATTTTAGTTTAGATTTTACAATTTTTTTTATTATTTCAACGTTTCAATACTTTTTTTAATAACAAATACTTCTTATTAAAAAAGAGGCAAATATTTGTCGAGCCAGGGTAGTACCACAACTTAAAAGTATACAGACCGTGAAGTGACTTAGTCGCGTTTCAGGATCAGCTTATAAGTTGCCGGTTTTAACTAGACCGGCACACAGTCTTTGTCTGTACATCAGCTTACCTTACCAGCCAACCGCGTAACTCAATGACAATGGACTCCATTAATGAGCTTCAAAATTAAAATTGCGACCGCGCAACACTGAGAATTGACGTTCATTTTCATTAACAGTTCAAACTCATTGAAACTCATTGTCCGAATGAATAAAAGTTGTTTTTGGCATTAACAGCGACCGCATAACTTTTTGACAAATGAGTATGAATTAATGAATGAATTTGTTATTAACATTGAAATTGCGCGGTCGGCCCTCTAGGTACGTTAAAAATCAAATCTAATTGTCACGCCTTATTTTCACGGGGATAGGCAGAGACAATGGAGCGCCACTTGCCAAGATCTTGACACAACTCCCTCGCTTCCTTCACATTCACAATTCTCTTCATACAAGCTCTATGGTTATGGGCACTAGGTAACCTAGCTTTCTTGAGGATGTCTCCGATTTGGTCGGTAAACACCCTCCTGTGCCTGCCTCGTTTAACGCATCCATTCACATGAGATTTGTAAATTCTTTCTATCAATCTACTTTCACTAATCTTTTTCATGAACCTGAACCATCGAATATTACTCGTATTGTTTATGTTATTACAATTTAAAAATTAACTTACCAAACAAATTTCTCGTAACGACTTAGCCAAATCCACACAAGTGGCGACATCTCTCGGTGGTGATAGTAACGAGAGCGTTTTGCATACCAATGCCGTTAACTGAGCACCATTTTTTGTGCTTAAAAACGACACCAGCAGAATACCTAACCCACCCTGACTGTCAATTAGCTGTAAAAGAAAACAATATTAAGTTTAAGGCGACCGTGGTGTAGTGGCAGTGCAATGGGTTACACAAGCCGAGAGCACAAGTTCGAAACATATTCTTTGATATATCTTGGTACCAATATATCTTTGATATAGGTACTTTGATTGTGCTGTTTCTATGATACAAGCACTTTAGTGGCTTAGTAAAGAAATGTAAATACGAAAAAAATAATATTATTACAAATCAAATTATTACGTCTTTTTCACACAGGTTCACATAGGCTCTCTGCCTATCCCTGTGGGAAAAAGGCGTGAAAATTTGATTGATTGATTGATTGAGTTAGGCTGAGAAAACAATGAAGCGCCAATGACGGCGACTAGGGCAACTGTGAACTGACTCGGTTTTTTCACTCGTCGGCTCTCTTGGACGTAGTCACAAAAAAAGCTATATGATGGTGTGGACAAAGAGAGCGGCGACACAGGGGGAAAGAAGGCATTAGAGAGCGTCATGCCGTTTTCCGTCACGGCACGACATCGGCACGAAAAAGCTGCCGATAACCAAATACCTTGTATCAAGAGAATTGAGGATGTAAAAGATAAAAGTTATGCGTGAAGAAGCACCTTTCGCCGGCATAGCGACGAAGACTGGGGCAACTGTGAACTGACTCGTTTTTTTCACTCGCCAGCTCTCTTGGACGTAGTCACAAAAAAAGCTAAATGATGGTATGGGCCGAGAGCAGTGACACAGGGGAAAACCGCGAAGTGACTTAGAGGTGTTTCGGGATCAGCTTTGATGTTGCCAGTTCTAACTAGGCCGGCATAGTAGATGTGACTACATTATAATTACCACTAGTAATTAGACTGTACTAGCGGTCGCTTTCATTTATGGACCGAACTCCACCTTAACATCAGGCAGGGAACTCACATAAGTTGCGCCTTAATAAAAAAGATGGCGCTCCATGATCACTGTTTATTCCTAAAGTACAATTTGATTGATTAATAGGACTCTTACCTCGTGATTAACTTTAGTAAGCGAAACAATGAATCTCACAACCGCATCATGATCTATCTTAGATAATGGTGAACTGGCTGGGGCCATTACCAATGCTTTTAAAGTAGGCAGTGTTGCTTTCTGTAAGAGAAAAAAACAGTTGACGACCTATAGATGGGGAACGAGTTAAATGGATTCGGGGGCTGAGGTGCGGTAGGCCGCTTTTAGTGACGCTAATAGATCGGCGATGTCATTTAATATCGATAAAAACGTGTCCATATTTTCTTTGTTTGATTATTGAAAAATTAGTGAGGTAATTGAATAAGACACGTGACCATGACGTCACAACGGCATTCCTACCGCGTTTATTTAGCTCGTTCCCCGACAGTACATGGTACGACAGGCATGACCGATTGGTTAACACAACTTGGCACATTCCAACTAGGCCGGCATAGTGGATGTGAATGTTACTTGCAGTTATTTAACTGTAGTAGCTGCCACCTTAACATCAGATGCTGTGCTGATTACAGTAAATATATTACCTTTTTTCTATTACTTTTGATACATTTGACCTTTTGAGTTGAGACCACGAACCGGAATACGCAGCGTAGGTAGGCCTCCCATTAGATGGACTGGCGACATAGTGAAAATCACAGGCATAGTGGATGCAACTGGCATCTTGTCGTTCGAAATGGCGTTCTAAGGAAGAGGCCCATGTTCAGCAGTGGACGCCTTCTGGCTGATGATGATGAATTACCCTCGACTTGTAGGACCTCCTCTTGATTACCACAACTCCCGTCGACTTTTGATATTCAAGAAGCGACGTGCCTACACACAAAGTCTCACCTGAATTTGTTCCTGAGCCCCCTCAACCGTAACAGGGAATGTTTGAAAGAACACACCAATGGTTTGACGCAACATATCCTCGTCCTCTGAAATTTACCAATTTATTAGTTTTAATGCTGTAGAAATGCGGTCATTAATGTGGAGTGACGATAGCGGATAGAATAAGGAATAGCACACTGCGTGATAGATGTGCTTTGAAAGGAGATGTAGTGACAAGGATTGACAAAGGAATGCTTCGGCGGTTTGGGCACGTGGAAAGGATGAGTGAAAGTAGATTGACGCAAGCAATTTATAAATCTAATGTGAGCCGACCAAATTGGAGACATCCTTAAGAAAGCTAGGTGTAGTGCGACCGTGGTGTAGTGGCAGTGCAATGGCTACGTAAGCCGAGTGGCAAAGGTTCGAAACCACTCACCGGTACCAATGTATCTTTGATATATGTACTTTGGTTGTCCTGTTTGTATGATACAAGCACATTAGTAGCTTAGTATAGAAATAGTTAATAAAAAATATATCTATACTAATATAATAAAGCGGAAGAGTTTGTTTGTTTGTTTGTTTAAACGCGCTAATCTCAGGAACTACTGGTTCGAATTGAAAAATTCTTTTTGTGTTGGATAGATCAATTTTCGAGGAAGGCTTTAGGCTATAGAACATTACGTTGCGACTTATAGAAGCGAAGAACCAGTCGAAAATGTGAATATTAAAATGGGAATATTATTCGTCTTTGAGGGTTTCTGTTGCGTGCGCTGCGAAAACCGTTAGAGATACCCAAAAAATATGTATGAAAGAATTATTCCTCTTTAAATTATTTAAAAAAATGTCCGCGACCGTATATGTCTATCTTTTAAGATTAACTCACAATAACCGTTTTTATGATAGTCAAATTTGGTCTGAATTATTGCATTATTACAAATTATTTGTCAGAGTTGTATTAACATAATAATATTATTCTTTATCAAAATAAATGTGTTATTAATTAAGAGTATTTAACTGTGAACATAATTGTCATTGATATCACCTAATTTCAATAAACATCTTATAAGATAATACAATTTTAAAATAACTCTGAAACAAAATTCACACGCGTCGCATGATAAGCGCTAACCGGCGGGCGAGGAGAGGCGGTGCTTGCGGGCGAGGCGGAGGGGGGTGTAGCTCTACGAGGTATAGTCTGTTTAAGCCGAAATGACGCGCCCCTCCACTGCATTTACGCATACGAGCAAATATAAAATATGGATAAAACACACCGAAAATGCAGTAATTGGTTATTCAGTTGCTGGTTAGACACAAAGGAGGAACGAACGTGATGAAGTTTAATAGTATAGTTAGTAATATTTGCATTCACACATTTAAATAAACTAATAAAGTGGAGGGGCGCGTCATTTATAGACAGACAAGCATACTATGCGGTCGGCTCACTACTAATCGGTTGAATGCAGCGTTAATTTGTTTTTACGATATAATATCATCGTGCAAAATCCTTTTTTATACAATTTCATTTTGTAGTAGTTTTCTCTATAGTAGGTAGTGTTTGTTTTAGGTATAGTATTTTGTTTCTAATATTTTCACAATAACACATTTTTTGTTTTGTTGTAAATAATACCTGTAGGTGTCATCTACATTCTTTCAAGGTTAGGTTTTACATTTCTTATTAGGTTAGGTTTTAGTTTAAGCATACAGTTAGTTTGGTTAAGTTTTCATTTCCTTCGTTCTTTCTTCGTCACTGCAATGCCTAGAAAAAGGACTCAGCGTTCTCGGCAGACTGCTGCTGCAAAGCGGCTGCGAGATTTGCGTACAAGAAAATAATACTGAAAATATAATTTACGCAGAAGTACTTTAAAATATATTCTTTTTAAAACTACTTTAAAATATATTCTATTAGTTACGTAATTTAATCGTCTAAAATAAGTTGCGGGTAACAGCTATAGGTAATTTAACAGCTATAAGTAACAAAAAATTAATATGATTCCCAAAATAACTATTCCACGCGGACGCAGTCGCGGGCACAGCTAGTATATATATATAAAATAAATTGTGGATGTGGGGAAGCGAGGGAGTTGTGCCAGGATCGTGGTTTATTGTCTCTGCCTATCCCTGTGATTGATTGATTAACAATTAAAATACATACCTGTGATAGGATTAAACCAGAGTAGTATTAATCTGCTTATAATTCCTGGTGACTCCAAATGACCTAGTATTAATAATCTGCATAGGCCCTCCACGATTATTAGACGGTACGAGTCATGCTGAAAAAATAATTACTATTTGCATTTCTATACTAAGCTACTTGCTTGTATCATAGAAACAGGACAACCAAAGTACATATACGATACGTGAAGAAGCACCTTAGGCCGGCATAGTGGCGACGGCTGGGGCAACCGAGAACTGACTCGGTTATTCCAGTCGTTGTCACTCTTGGACCTCCTCTTGCTTATCATCAGGCGAGTCGAGGTCAGATGTCGTGTCACAATAAAATATATATATAAATCAAAGATACATTGGTACCGGTGGGTAGTCTCGAACTCGTGCTCTCCGGTTTGCGTAACTTTTGCACTGCCACTATACCACGGTCGCCTTTATATTACACTTTAAGAAATTATTCACTATCAATCAATCAAATTGTCATGCCCTTTTCTCACAGGGATAGTAGTATTGTAGTCTTAGTTTTGAATTGTGAATTTGAATTTATTACTTTTGTTTTTTTTAATTAATTATTTATGTGTGATGTCTCCGATTGATGTTAAGTTGGAGTGTTCAATAACTGTAGGTAGTAGTCACCTCAACAAGCCGAAACGCGACAAACCGGCAACTTACAAGCTGATGCCGAAACGCAACTAAATCACTTTACGGTCGGTGTACTTCCTTTTTGTCTTACAAATATGTATAAAATTTAAAATATTATGAAACTTGTGTAATACTGCCCCCCTAGGACGGTAATCCAAGAAGCAAGATAAAGACTTACAAAGAATGTCATTCCAACAAATCTTAAATAACTTACTAGAACAGTGTATCAAAAAAGATATTTAATCGTTTTGCAAAACTTTACACAAAACAACGTAAAAAAATTAATATTTTTTAAACATAAAAATATTTGTTTCTTGGATTGCCGTACTAGGAGGGCTATAAAGGACTTGCTCCCACCGCAGTCGTCCAGAGCTTATCTAATCTGCCGATCCTTATCCTGCGCGGCTCTAAAATCAGCGCTCAATTTTTCTGCCGTTATCTATATAAGTCAAGCTAATAGAAGCGTGTTAAAAAAAGAAAATACAAAGTTAACAACGCTAACTTACAGATCCGTCCATAATTTTAAGCAATATCTCTATTACAGCGCTAGGCTCCGGTGCAAACGATTCAGCAAGGATTTCTGAAAATTAAATAAAAACAATCAATTCGCTAACATGAATTTCTTCCATGAGGTTTTCATATAGTCAGTGGCACGTAAGTTGGCAAGAATTTAACGTAGTGGGGGAACGTTTGCGCATGTACACTGGCCGTGCAATAAAAAAGGGTCTCTTTAGATTCATGAAAAATAATAATAGTAGTTTAAATGAAAGTAGATTGACGAAAGAAATTCATAAATCTGATGTGCATGGATGCGTTAATCGAGGCAGACCCAGGAGGGTGTTCTCCGACCAAATCGGAGACATCCTCAACAAAGCTAGGTTGAATGTGAAGGAAGCGAGGGAGTTGTGTCGGGATCGTGGCAAGTGGCGCTCCATTGTCTCTACCTATCCTTGTGGACAATTTGATTGATTGATAGATATTATTCCGACGTTTAGAAGGCTTTGCTAGTAAGTCGCATAAAATTCAGTTTCAAAATGTTACCTACCTTCAATATTGGAGCTCATATCAATAACTTGTCCGCTCTTTCTGCCTTTATCATTGCGACTACTCTCGTTGTCATGCTCGAATACTTTCAAGCCGTGAACACTTAAAATATCAATTATACAACGGAGTATTGTACACATCAAGGAATCGTTCTCGGCGCGGGATATCTGTGAATTAGAGATTTATTTAAAGTGCGATCCCTTAGCAATTGCGACTGCAGACTAAGAGGGCAGTGGTACCCAGTCTGCCGATCCGGGGCAGTACCACCACTTACAAGTATACAGACCGTCAAGTGATTTGGTCGCGTTTCGGGATCAGCTTGTGAGTTGCCGGTTCCAACTAGGCGGCATAGTGAATGTGATTGCTACTCACAGTTATTAAATTGTAGTAGCAGTGACATCCATTCATGGACCACACTCCAGCTTATCATCAAGCAGGGTGCTGTCATATGTCGAGTACAATAAAAGAAAAATTAATAAATCCTACACAAACTAGTAGTGTATAGTCGTCAACGGAAAAAACGCATATATTTCATTAGGCACATTATGGGAAATTAATAGCACGCAATATGACAGCATTACCGCCTGATGTTAGGCTGGAGTGCGATCCATGAATGGAGGTGACTGCTACTACAGTTAAATGACTAAGTAGTAGTCACATTCACTATGCCGGCCTAATTAAAACCGGCAACTTACAAGCTAAGTCAAAAAATCGACTTAGTCAAGAAACAAATATTTGCTCCGACCGGGAACCGAATCCGGGACTTTACTCGTAACAAACTGGTGAGCTAACTAGTGCGCCACGACTGTCGTCTAAAATCATTATCATTATTAATTTTACGCCTTTTGCAGTCATGGAAATGATGAGTGAAAGTAGATTGCAAAATGGCTCTGAATCTGAATGGATGCATTAAACAAGGCAGGCCCAGGAGAGTGTTTTCTGACCAAATCAAAGATATCTACGAGAAAGTCGTGTTGCCTAGTGCCCATTACCGTAGAGCTTGTATGAAGAAATTGTGGACGTAAGGGAACCGAGAGAGTTGTGTCATGATCGTGACAAGTGGCGCTCCATTGTCTCTGCCTACCCCTGACAATTTCATTGATTGATTGATTACCCGTTTTATTTAAACTTACATGAGCAAAAAAGAATGACCTATTTTCCTTTGCCATATCTTTGTCCAACATTGAATACAACGCAATGGTTTCCAATGCTGTCTCCAATATATCAGGATTCTTGAATAACTCCAACTGAAAGGCAAAAGACAATTATTTTTAACAATCAGCGGTAGCGATTCCAGGCAAGCAATGCTTCTACACAGGCTACACATCTATCATAAGCAAGAGGAGATCCAAGAGTGACGTCGACTGAAACAACCGAGTTAGGCTGCCTCAGTCGCCGTCACTATGCAAAGGATCCAAATTTATAAAAGGGAGAGATAACATGGGCTAGCAAAGCATTCCATTTGTCGATTGTTCTACAAAAAAAAGACGCACCGAACTTTTTTGTTCGACTGCCGATTCCGTTGACAAAATGCGGATGCTTCGGATTATGGGTGTATAAGACGAGGTGTGATCTGCCTAGAAGCGTAGAGTACCTTGGCGGGGCCCTGTATAAAAAAAATGTTTGAGGGCACTCAGGCAGGGTAAAGTTTTTTTTTATTGTGACTCGACATATGACAGCACCCCGCTTGATGTTAAGCCAAAGTGTGGTCCATGAATGAATGGCACTGCTACTTCAATTTAATAACTGTGAGTAGCAATCATATCCACTACGCCGGCCCAGATGGAACCGGCAACTTACAAGCTGATCCCGAAACGTGACCAAATCACTTCACGGTAAGTGGTGGTACTACCCCGGATCGCCAGACTGAGTACCACTGTCTACCGCTCTTTAATAACCAGACCCGAAAAGCAAATATCAAACAAATAATTAACAAATAAAACAAAAGCTATGTAACAAAAATTTGCTCCGAGTGGGAATCGAACCCGGGACTTTACGCGCAACAAACCAATCTCTAAAGTGTTCGTCCACGCCTGTTCTCAATAAAAGAATATTTATTCATCATAATTATCTGTCACTTTGTCAATTTTTTTTACAAACAATTCAAATTAAATATACACTCTCCTTGCCTTTTTTTCGACTAACTGATTTATAAATCATTTTAGTGGGCCCCGTATTATTTACAGCAGCAAGATTATTTACAGCAGTAAATTGCAGCAGATACGGTGGTAGCTACGCCCCTGGATCTGCCGCAATCAATATTATTAGTGTAATGGAATAAGTTAGTGTTTATTTATACCCGGTATAAGAAAATCATACCTCTAAATCATCAAAGATAGTCTTTAATTGCGGCGTGACGCTCGTTATTTGCGGGGTGTCCAGGGCACTGTTTAATATGAGCAAGCATTTCTTCAATGTTTGGGCACTGTCGCAATCTTTCTTTTTCTGAAACATAAAACAAGGTTGCTGTGAAAAAACAAGGTTAGAAGACGGCATAGTGACGACGACTGAGGTAACCGTGAACTGACTCGGTTTTTTCAGTCGTTACCACTCTTGGTCTCCATTATGCTTACCATTAGACAGGTCGAGGTCAGTCAGATGTTTGACTTAAAAATCTCTACATTCCCAAGTCAAAGAGACCACAAATGTTTTTTTATTATTTTTTATTGTGACTCGACATATGACAGCACCCAATTTGATGTTAAGCTGGAGTGTGGTCCATGAATGGATGTCCCTGCTACTACAATTCAATATCTGTAAGTAACAGTCACATCCACTGTGCCGGCCTAGTTGGAACCGGCAACGTACAAGCTAATCCCGAAATGTGACTAAATCACTTCACGGTCTGTATACTTGTAAGTCAATCTTAAGTCAATATGATATTATCTTATGTACGTTTTTTTTATTGTGACACGACTTCTGACCTCGACCCGCCTGATGATAAGCAAGAGGAGGTATAAGAGTGACGACGACTGAGAAAACCAAGTTTGTTTACAGCTGCCTCAGTCGCCGTCACTATGCCGGCCTCACGTGATTAAGTAATCGTCTTTTTTTTACATTTCTCTACTAAGCTGCAAAGATGCTTATAACATAGAAACAGAACAACCAAAGTAATATATCAACCAATCAAATCCTTGCAGTTCTTTATCTTGCTTCTTGGATTGCCGTGTTAGATTTACATATTAAAAACATCTATAATTAAAAAACAAACTTACTGGCGCCGCTTCTGGTTTTGTTTTTACGTTAAGATGGTCCAACTTCTTTTGGATTTCGTCCACTTTTTCTTTACACTCGGCAGCTAATGCGAAGTCCCTTTCTTGTACTGCGTCATCCAGGGCTTCCATGGCCACGTTTAGAGACACACCAAGACGCGCCCGCTATTATAATCAAAGAACATCATTCATTTTGGGCTTTTATGTACTACTTTTGTAATGACCAATAATTAAAAAATATATAAATGGTAGTTTAGATACTTGAATTGATAAAACTAATAATAATTTTGCTTTTAATTGCTGTGCAATTGGGTTATTTGGAAAATAAGATATGAATTTTGAATCGTCTGTTAATCACAAAGACACGCCATATTAACAATTCTGCTTTGAACTGTCATAATATAGTTTGTTCATTTCGCACACATAAACTATACATTGTAATCTTCGTACATCAAACTATTTTAAAATGTATATCTGCAACTGTTAATACAATTAAGCCCCCATACAAAATGAATGACGTCCTTTTTTTTCAATTTTAATTTCTATTTTATTTTTTTAATACTAAACTACTAAAGTGCTTGTATTATAGAAACAGGACAACCAAAGTACATATATCAAGGATACATTGGTACCGGTGAGTGCTTTCTGTAAGTGCTAAATTTCAGTAATGAAGTGCATTAAATTTTGTTATAAAAAAATGTATATTTTTTAGAGGTTAACGACAACAAGCGTAACTCGTAAACAACTGAGTCTTGTGTCACGTAAATCTGCGCCAAAGAACAGGTAACCTGCACGAGAACGCATGGTCACATACAATGGAATGCAGACAGTCCAGGGAAGCTCTTCCTCATATTAACAGACGCTTGACTGGACGACTGCTGGACCTTAGCAGAGCCAAGCTCCGCACTATGGTGGGTGTTATAACGGGGCATTGTGGTTTTATTAAGCACCTGTACTACCTCAACATATCAGACAGCCCCCTCTGTAGGGGATGCCTGAATGAGAATGAGACAGGTGCACATGTGCTCTTGAGTTGCAGGAGTACAGGAGTAGCCGAAGCAAGACAGAAGTTCCTTGGCAATGCAAGGACGTTTCCGGAGGTCTGCAGGAACGAGAAGGTTCTCCTGGTCTTCCTGGAGGAGATCGGGTGGCTATACTGAAGGAGAACCGTTGAAGAACGTACAAAGAAACCGAAGAGGACTTCAAGTGCAGCAGTTAGAGTTGTGCCAGCATAAGAAAATTGAAAAGTCTTACTAATTATTGATCACAGTTGATACTTACCAGTAACTGAATCTCAGTGGAATTGTAAGGTACAGGAGCCGGTTGCAGCTCTTCATCAGGGTTGGGATCTCTTAATCCTGCTATTATATTTGCAATTATTTCAACACGCGACCAAATTTCGGGTGCTGCTAACTCTAAGGCACCTACGAATGCCTTTATCACTTCTGGATATAGAGGTCCATGGTCACCTGGAACGGTAAATATATTATTTTCTATACTAAGCGACTAATACGGCGTTCTCACGGGGCGAATTAAGTTGTTCAATATTTAATGTTTGACAAAAAATTGAAAGTGAATATTGACTGCAGAATTCTCACGGTTCAATAATAAACGACTCAATATTACATCTGTCATTACACTATCTGTCCATTTTAGCATTTTTCTCGTGGATACGGACGCCATAATTTACATTTTATTTTACAAACAAACAAAATACTGGTGACAGAGGAATACAATACATACTTAATCGCGCTGATTGACTTACTGATAGAACTGATTTTTTTTATTTTTTTATTGTGACACGACATCTGACTTCGACTCGCCTGATGATAAGCAAGAGGAAGTCCAAGAGTGACGACGACTGGAATAACCGAGTCAGTTCCTGGCTGCCCCAGCCGCCGCTACTATGCCGGCCTAAGAATATGCCATATATGAATAATATGCCAACTCATATTATTCAATATGAGTTGAATTAACAAGTCGATTCGCTGTCAACTATTAATTGAATAAATAAAAGTTGAAAGGGCTTTAACTTTTGTTGAACCGAAATTTATTGCTTCAACTTGATTGTAAGTGTGTTTAGACCAGTGTTTCCTAACGTGGGGCCCACGCCCCACAGGGGGCAATTTAAAAATGGACTCGACACGACTTTAACCCTTTCCCTCCACGGGCGGGTTCAATTCCCGGTTAGAGAAAATATTTGTTTCATAGCTTTTATTTGTAATATTTAATAACATTGTATATGGCAAATATTCGTTAATAAAAAAAAAGATGGATATTTGCTTCGGGTCTGGTTATCAAAGAGTGGTAGGCAGTGGTAGGCAGGTAGGCACCCAGTCTGCCGATCCGGGGTAGTACCACCACTTACAAGTATACAGACCGTGAAGTGATTTGGTCGCGTTTCGGGATCACCTTGTAAGTCGCCGGCATAGTGGATGTGACTGCTACTCACAGTTATTGAATTGTAGTAGCAGTGACATTCATTCATGGACCACACATTGGCTTAACATCAAGCGGGGTGCTGTCATATGTCGAGTCACAATAAAAAAAAGTGGCGCTCCATTGTCTGTGCCTATCCCTGTGGGAAGAAGGCGAGACAATTTGATTGATTGAACAACTCAGCACAAACCAGTAAGTGTATCAATAATTAGCTTCTGCAATTCATTCCTCCCAACCGGATCTCCTGCATCATACACGCACAACAGCCTTGCCAATTCAGCCAGCACATGTTGGCGCGTGTTAAAACCAACTGGGTCCTCACTCTCTGATGGACATGGAGCCTCCACGATGCTGGAACAAAAGAAAACAACCGGTGAATTATCACTATAGCCCGGTTCCTATAAAAAATATCCGTCATCAGTAATACAGCGTTCACACGAGGCGAATTTAGTTGATCAACTCCAATATCGTTCGCGAATCGAACCGTCTGAACAAACTTTCAATCAAGTTGAAGCAATAAATATCGGTTTCACATTCTCCTCAACGCATTTGCATTTATGATGAAGAACGTGGACTCCCCCAACTGCGTGTCATGCGCACAGGTAGAGGACATAATGCATGTGTTGTGGCAATGTGAACGGTGCCAGAGTGAAAGGAGGGTGCTTTTAAATACAATAAATCTTAATTTGTTGGATGTAGGAACATTTAATAGTATCCTAGCTGAACCAATATCGACTTCAGCTAGGATGATATATAAGTTTGTAAATATTTATTTTAAGTGTAGATTAGACTAGGTTATTTGTATAGTTGTATATAGTTAGGGTAGATTCCATATTAAGGTTTAAGTGATCATGGGGCTGACATAAGCAGAAAATGCTAAAATCCCAAAAAAAGAGAAATAAAATATATAGGTTTAATAAAAGTTAAAAAAGTGGTTCCCACTTAAAGAGGCTTTCTTCCCCATCTGTTGTCAGTTCTTCGACTCTAAGCTGAACTCTTTTTTATTGTGTGTCTCGACATAACTTATAGCACCCAGTCAAATAGGCGACCGTGGTGTAGTGGCAGTGCAATGGGTACGCAAAACGAAGAGCACAAGTTCGAGACCACCCACCGGTACCAATGTATCTTTGATATATGTACTTTGGTTGTCCTGTTTCTATGATACAAGAACTTTAACAGCTTAGTATAGAAATGTAAATAAATAAAAAATAAATAAAAAATTAAACTGAAGTCAAATATCGTGTCACAAAAAAAAACAATATTTATTTCACATATAATAACAAACTTCGTCACATAACAGCACTCCTGGTGCTACTCTTGCTATCAGGCTAGTTTAGGTTAGATGTCGAGTCTCAATAAAAAAAAATGAACACAAACTTACGTGCGTATATAACCAATAAGCACCACCAAATCTGGCACCACAGTCTCCAATGTTTCCACATCATTAGTTTTCTGCAGATGCACAGCAAGATGCCTCCAATACCAGGCTGTTTCCTTGTTCAGTTTGTCAGCGGGGATCAAACGGAGAGTTTTGTCAGTTGGCAACCAGATGAGTAACTCGGATATAGGAAGGCGTCTGTAGATATTAATAAAGTTTATTAAATGACATGCCAAAGTGTAGTAGTTAGCAAACGTTTGTTACGCGTAAAGTCCGGGGTTCCACTCCCGGTCGGAGCAAAAAATTTGATTTTAATATTTGCTCCAGGTCTGGTTATCAAAGAGTGGTAGGCAGCAGAGCCCAGTCTGCCGATCTGGGGTAGTACCACTTACAAGTATACAGACCGTGAAGTGACTTAGTCGCGTTTCGGCTTGTAAGTTGCTGGTTTTAATTACACCGGCATAGCGGTCCGAGAACGGAGATGACTGCTACTTACCGTTAAATAACCATGGACCGACAAGCTGGGCGCCACTGCCTGCCTACCACTCTACCTGGCAAGTCAAGATCAAATCTCGCAGCACGATATAAAAAAAACTTCAAATTCATTTCACGGTCTGTATACTTTGTAAGTGGTACTACCCCGGATCAGCCGACCGGGTATCACTGCCTACCACTCTACCAATTTCGTTTGAAGGAGCAAATTGTTGTTCTTTATTGTCACTACAAAGACCAGCAATTGTTCCTTCAAACGTAATAATTTAAAGCGGAGCATTATTCCGCATGTTAGAAAAGGAAAGGAGTACTCCCAGCTGTATGCGTGTTGCGTACAGGGCTCAACTTAGCTGGATGACGTCTCTTTGTTGGAGCGCATATATATTTATTATTTTGTCGGCAAATCGTTTGCGAGATATTGGACACATGCAACGCCATCTAGCGGTAGCATGTAGCAGTCGCTACATATTAATTTATAAGAAACTTCAAGAGCGGTGCAAATGTCGTAACTTTTTTATTTTATTTTTTATTCACATTTCTATACTAAGCTACTAAAGTGCTTGTATAGGACAACCAAAGTACATATATCAAAGATACATTACCGGTGGGTGGTTTCGAACTCGTGCTCTTGGTTTGCGTAACCATTGCACTGCGACTACACCACGGTTGCTTTAAATACTTTAACTTACTTAAACAATGACTCGAGCAGTTTCCCAGCAACATATTGCGAGTCATTCGCATGTTCAACGTTGTCCAGTCTTATTGCTTTCAACAAATCAATGATGTTCCCCTGAAATGCGGCCAACCACCCTGGTATTAGGATCTCCTCGACCACACGACGTACACGAGGACAGCGCTCGTTCAGACCAACCTACGATAATTACAAGTAAACACCTTGATTAATTATAATATCATATCAAGACTGATAATTAGGTATTTTTTATATATTTTACTGTGTACCATCCGGTTTTTTCAGTTGTCGTCACTCTTGGACCTCCTCCTGCTTATCATGACGACGACTAAAAAAAACCGGACCGGATACACGGCTGCATCAGTTGCCGTCACTATGCTGGCCAAAGGTGCTTCTTCACGCATCGCTTGAAAGGTCCAAGATCATAGGATGGAAAGAACTTTTAATATTTTCTAATATAATCCAGTTCTATTAACAGTTATGATAAATTTTATGTCAATTATTTATGTGTTTAATAGGTTTTTCCTATTGTATTATGCTTTATACTGATACTAAGTGTGTTTGTTCAATATTATCATTATTAACCCCCGATTCAAAAAGAAGGGTGTTAAGTTTGACGTGTCTGTGTATCTGTGTGTCTGTCTGTGGCATCGTAGCTCCTAAACGAATGAACCGATTACGATGCGTTTTTTTTACAATTTATGAAGATCTAATCAGTGGTTTCAAGGTCATCAGCTTGTTATTATTAATGCATGCAGTTCTGTCCTATAACTGATATTGCATTTAGTTATGTTATAGAGTGCTATATTTTATTTATTTATTTATATGTCATTCATAACGGCGAGTCGCCTTTTACAATAAATGATTAACTATATACAAAACTTAAAAATGAACTTATTTATTATCCACCCAGACCTTCACAATATTTTTCGCAGTCACAAATAATCCTGATCCAGGCGTCGTCAAAAACATCACAGTTCGGTGCTGCGCCAAGGAGACCGTTTACTGAAGTGATCATTCTGCAGATGGGGGATTGAGCATGACTAATTGTGCGGCATGATGGCATCGCTAAAAGAGGCACGCGACGACAGGCTCTCAATCGCGAATGTCTGTATGGCACATAGAGCCTGCATAGAGAGTCAGAAAGCTCGATGGCATCCAGATCCCCACGCAATATCTTCAGTGCCATATATAGATCACTTCTTGCTCTTCGATACTCTAATGAGTTCATACCCAGGGCTCCGAGCAAAAACTTTGTTGGAAACAAGAAAGGATAGTACCTGTTTTTTCTTTTATATAGATATCTTAGAAAAGCCTTTTGTACTTTTTCCAACATTAACTTATAGCAAGTTTCATGAGGGTTCCATACACACGCGCTTGTTTCTAGTTTACTTCTCACAAGAGTATTGAAAAGTAGCTTTATGAGATCAATGCTATGAAAATCGCGGGTGTTGCGCAGTACAAATCCCAATCGCCTAAATGACTCTTTGGCCAGTGTAGCTATATGGCTGTTAAATGTCAAGGAACTATCAAAAATTATACCAAGATCCCGTACTGTATCGACCCGTAAGATGATATTATTATCTATATGATAGGAACAATGAAAGGGATGTCGGTGCCTTCCAAATGTCATAACATAACATTTTGAGGCATTAAACTCCATTTTGTTTTGCACACTCCACTCAAACACAGCATCAATATCACGTTGAAGCAGTTCGCAGTCTTCAACGTCCCGTATCTCAAGAAATAGCTTTAAATCATCTGCATACAAAATACATCGGGCATGTTTAACCACCTTCACGAGATCGTTAATCATTATTAAAAATAACAGTGGACCCAAAGTTGAACCCTGATTTACACCTGATGGCGTTCGATAAGGTTCTGATTCGTAACAGCTATAGCTAACATGCTGCTGTCTATTACGTAGGTAGTCAGCCATCAGTTTGAGCAGGCGAGAAGAGAAACCCATGGCACACAACTTATGTAGGAGCACGTCATTATCTACTCTGTCAAAGGCCTTAAGAAAGTCGAAATATACTACATCGACTTGTTGTCCCCTGTCCAGACCCTGGGAGATGTAGTCGACCAACGTTATAAGGTTAGTGTCCACCGATTTAGCTGGTCTAAAACCATGTTGCTCACTACAGAGGTGTGTGCCAATCTGCGCATAAATTGCGCGGTGCAGCAACATTTCAAACACCTTTGCGGAAGAGTGTGAGTGTATATGAGTGTGTATTGTAAACAATGTAATCTTGTTGGAATGCTTAAAAAATAAATAGTAACGACGACTGAGACAGCCGTAAACTAAGTCGTAATTTTCAGTCGTTAGCGCTCTTCCTTAACAACAGGCTTGACATCAGACGTCGCGTCACAAAAAAAGCCCATTACCTTGAGTGTATAGAGCCTCTGTCGCACTTTGAGCTGCGTGACATTAATGGCCGCTATGTAGAGGAATGCCGCACGCCTGACCGCCTCGTCCACGTCACAGAGCCTCTGCTCAACGAAACGCGCGTTACGAATGCATTTCGCAAGTGACATCACAACTGCACTGTAAATAGAAATTATATATGACATGAAAAGGGATAGGCAAAGACAATGGAGAGCCACTTGCCACGATCCTTACACAACTCCCTTGCGTCCTTCACATCCACAATTTAATATAGGCTCTGTGGTTTTGGGCAGGCGGCAACTCAGCTTTCCTGAGGATGTCTCCGATTTGGTCGGAAAACACCTTCCTGAGCCTGCCTTGTTTAACGCATCCATCCACATGAGATTTATAAATTACTTTCGTCAATCTTCACCCATCCTTTCCATGTGCCCAAACCATTGAAGCAGTCCCTTGTCAATTGTGATGCGTAAAAAAGCACTTTTGGCCGGCATAGTGACGGCGACTAGGGCAGCCGTGAAGACTCGGTTTTTACAGTCGTGAATGTGACTGCTACTTGCAGTTATCAAGCTATGGTAGCATTAACCTTCATTAATGGACTCCACTCCAGCTTAACATCAGGCGGAGTGTTCGTTGTTGTCATTAATATGTAAGCTGTGTCATGAAGAAAAAAGAAAGCTTGAAAATTACCGGTTTCAAACTAGGCAGGCATAGTGGATGCGACAGCTACTTTCAGTTATTTAACTAGTAGTAGTAGTAGTCACCTCCATTCATGGAGTGCACTCCAGTTACTGTTTCTGACAAAAACTTTAATGTTTACCGTCTGACAGAGGCACTTGGATCGCAGCTCATGTGAAACCTGTAAGATCTAGTGACCACATCTTCATTGTCCATGGGGTCCTGCAACCTCTGCAATGCCAGAGCAGCCCTGCAACGGACGGCTCCACGGGTGTCTTGGAGACGTTCCGACTGTGATTAGGAAAAATATGTATATTTTTTACATGTCTATACTAAGCTACTAAAGTGCTTGAATCATAGAAACAGGACAACCAAAGTACATATATCAAAGATACATTAGTACCGGTGGATGGTCTCGAACTCGTGCTCTTGGTTTGCGTAACCATTACACTTCCACTACACCCTGGACGCCTTGAATATACATGATATCTATTTTTATAAATTTCGCCTAATGAGTTAAACAAATTTTGTGCGGTTTACTATCGCGTTTATTTTGGTTTTGATTTTACATTTTTTTTTATTATTCCGACGTATCGAGAGGTTTGCAGCCATCGTGGCCACAGAAACATTTGGAAACACTGTGGCCACCACAGTGTTGGTCTTCCTATTCGTTAATGCTGCTATTGTTTCCAAATGTTTTGATTTTGTTTTATTGTTCCTGGTTTAATTTATTTTTTTGCTAAAATAAATGATGTTGCATCTGGTTTAGCAGTTTGCTGGACTTTAGACTTTAGTTTGTCTAGTTCCCAGGTGTAAGATTTCGCCTGATGTTAGGCTGGATGAATTGAGGCAACTGTTTAGGTGTGCAAAATCATCAAACTATAATTATGACATTTCAAAGCAGAACAAATGTGGCGTTGATTGACTGATGATACAAAATCCATATCTTATTTTTTTCCAAATAACTCAATTGCACAGCAATTAAAGGCAAAATTGTTTATTTATAAACTCTTTATTGCACAAAATAACGAGCACATGGTAAAGTTGACAAAACGCTTGCTGCACCACCTTAAGGGTTACAATGGTATGAACTACTCTCGCGCACGTAATACGCCCATTCTTAGCTGCTTCGACGTTAGCCTATTGAATGCGAGTAATTTTCTATAATCCATTTTTTTTGTTTTATGATCTGCAGGTAACAAACCTTTTCTATTGTTTTTTTTTGTTACCAAAATATTGGCATTAGAAGCAATTTATTTTTTGTTTGGTCTATTAGTTGAAGGTAAAAGAGGCGTGGCTCCTGTCAGGCGCAAGGGAATATTTTGTTAAATGATATTGCACAGATTTGGTGTATAGTACAGGCGAGCTTAATGCCTTAGGCATTATCTACCAGCTAACCTTTGTTGTGTTGTGCTGTGATTGGCTGGGTGCAAACCATTTATTAAAAGATACAATATTATTTTTAAATGACATTTTGTTATAAGTTTTATCAATACAAGTATCAAAACTACCATTTATATTTTTTTTGTCATCGGACATTACAAAAGTAGTACATAGAAGCCCAAAATGAATGATGTGAATGATTGTTAAACAAAACTTAAATTTATATAAAACTGCCATCAACATATTTCCTAGAAGCACGCGAAATAAACATTTATCATGAAAAAATTATTACTTTATATCTATTAAGATATATAATGCAGTTCCCAAAGAAATAAAGGCCTTGCCTTTTAATAATATTAAAGCTGAATTGGCAAAATGGTTGTTGAGTAATATGTTTTATTCATACAAGGAATTTGCTGAATATGAAAAACATATCAAGAAGTTTAATGTTGTGCCAGGATAACTTTGTAATTTAGATTGTGTCCCACAAATTGACATTAAAATTTATTTATTTAAATAATATTGTTAATATATACATTATTATATTTTATTTATTCATTGTGACTCGACATATGACAGCACCCCACTTAATGTTAAGCCAAAGTGTGGTCCATTAATGAATTTCACTGCTACAACAATTCAATAACTGTGAGTAGCAATTACATCCACTATGCCGGCCTGGATGGAACCGGAAACTTTCAAGCTGATCCCAAAACGTGACCAAATCACTTCACGGTATGCATACTTGTAAGTGGAGTACACCGGATCGGCAGATTGAGTACCACTGCCTACCACTCTTTGATAACCAAACCCGAAGCAAACATCCATCTCTTTTTTTATTAACAAATATTTGCTCTGACCGGGAATCAAACTCGGGACCTACGCGCAACAAACCAATCGCTAAACCGTTCGTCCACCCCTGTCGTCATTGATATGCTGTACTCTTTTCTAAGCAAATAAATTAATATAAGAAAAACATAAAATGAATGCAATAGTAAAATTTGTTCAATTTTATTAATCAATGTTCGCGCAAAATGTAAGAAAATACTATAAGAAAAACATTTTAAAAATCTATGTATCTTCATTTGGAATTTTTTATAATCTTTACCTGCGAGACAAGTAGTTTATCACACAAATCATTGTCCAATGAGGCATCATCACCCAGCGCTGACAAAATGGCTGCCAACAACTGACTCGCACGATATCTCACTGACTGACCAGATACACACTGACACTGAGAAAAAAATATAATCATTTATTACTTAGATATATGGCAGGCCCAGGAGAGTGTCCTCCGACCAAATCAGAGAGATCTACAAGAAAGCTGAGTTGCCTGTAGATAGAGCTTGTATAACCAGAATTGTTATGGAAAATGTGAGGGAAGCAAGGGAGTTGTGCCAGGATCATGGAAAATGGTCCTTGATTGTGTTTGCCTATTCCAGTAGGCGTAACTGCTTTGAGAGGAACACATCATGGGCTGGTGAAGCATTCCACTTTAGTTTATGTCCAGAAATGACACTTTTCTGTTACTTTTAGGTTTTCTCTCTAAACCTAGGTGTCTAAACTTTTAGTTTAGGTTGACGAATTGTGGATGCTACCCTAACCTATTTGGGTATTGTGAGAGTAAAAACATGAGGTAGGAGGAAAACTTCCATCGTAAACAAACTTAAATTGAAAACAAACTTACATTGAAATCATACTTAGATTGTAAACTCTCCTAGAAAAAATCTCTCCTTGACCACACACCATAGTTAGTCAGTAGTTTTAGTTTTTAGTTTTGACATTTATATAAGAATTTAATTTTGACATGTATTAATAATTTTAATTTGAGTTAGTTATAAGATTTAATAAGATTAATAAGTATTTTTTTTCTTTTATACATAATTCTATATATTGAAACTAGAATCTCTTATTATTTTCAATGTTATATTTTATTAATCATGCTGTGTGTATACGTTTAGGGTAATAATTTAGTCATAAAACACTGTATATTTATTAATTGTTGTTAAATATAATTGTTATCTGTTGTATATACCTAAATAAATAAATAAAATAAATAAACAAACTTACATTGAAAACAACTTCACATACATAAAGCAGGAATTCTTCTTCATCATCAAGTGAAGTGCAGAACGTAGCCACAAATTGTATAACTCTATCTACATTAGCACTGGTATCGCCAAATGTAAATAAATAGTACAAAGCATTCGTGAAACTTTCACGGAATTCTGTTTCTTCCATCTAAAAAGAAATATACTGGGTGTTACAGAATAAGCCATAAAAATAGTAATGAATTATTAAGCCAAAAATATTGCCAACCCTAGTCAGAAGGCAAAGATTTTTATTATAGAGGGATAATAATAAAACTTCCTTGATACCTCTAATAATTTTACATTAACCATTTTTTATTTTTTTTTGTTCACAAAGGTTTGCTATCTAAAAAAGGCTATGTATTCTAACTCAGAATATTATGATAGTTCTATGTAATTTACTCTTTGATTTCACTGAAACAGGGTTGGCACATTATTGAAAAATTTAATGAATTTTTTTTGCAATAAGTAATGCCCAAAGCGGTTTCAAAATACTATAATTGGACTCTTTCGGCTTACCCCCTTATTTTGAAACAACCTTGATTTTACGTGACAGCACCCCAACTATGTGCTACTATACTGTGTTTTTTTCTTAATTGGCACAAGTAGTAAACAAACCACAATAATAATAATAATAAACATTGTAGTTTTGGCAGGAAACTGCAAGTGACAGGCTGTGCAATTTTTAATTATTTGTAAAGCTTGTGTTTCTTGAATATTAATGTATAAAGCGCGGTCGCCGAACAGGAAGAATTTCGTACATTAACCTGTTACTAGCCATCTCTGTTGCTCCCGCGTGAATATATTGTGTCATGCTCGCACAGATGCATTGGCCGCCGTCTTAAGGGATTGCAAACCTTTTACCTGCGACAGTAAGGTCTGTTCTTGTACGCTTGTGTTCGGTTGACCTTGAGTCAATCCCATTATTTGAAATAGGCAATAATATAAACTAAATTAACATACGAATAAAGTTGTACATTGATTGTACAGACCTGTCCGAACTAGTATCAATATAAACTTGCACTTCACAAAAAAATGTTGGTGACAACTGCCCGTAGGCAAAAAGGTCAATGTACGAAATTCTTTCTGCTCGGCGACAGCGCTTTAATAATGGTGAAATTGTTATCCAGTAATAATTTATAAGTTCATCAAGCATAGAAAAGTGATTTAGATCTGTAACATGTCTCTTCGTGCCCCCCTTCAAGACTTCATTAGAACAGTTTTTCTGCTGCTTTACTAAATCCATCATCTGAAGTGTTTTATCTTCAACCACTGAAGACATACTAGCTATATTACGAAAGACTAGGCTGTATGGACAAAGTATCCTTTGCCTTCCCAGATTGGGATAATTGAATTGAAGGGAATAAAACTATTTTCACAGTAATTCATATTGATTTACGTCAGTTGTAATTGTTTTTTATTGTTAATTTGCCATTATGCCGAACGTTTATTTATTACTTTTGCCAAGTAAGGAAAATGTAGTTAAATCACTGCAAGGGGCCTCTATTAGGCCGGTCTAGTTGGGTCCAGGAACTTTGAAGCTGATCCCGAAACGCAAGTCATTTCACAGTAGTCATACTACACTTGAAAATGGTCATACTGTAAACAACAAACAACAAGCCCCACATCAAAATAACTTTAATCTTTATCTTCAACAAGTCGATCGATAACTTCGCCAGAATGTTTAGGAAGTTTAAAATTATATTGGTTACATACGTTTTTATACAATTTAGACATCTCTTTTATGTATTTCTTGTGTTGAGCAACGTTATACTGAACATTTTGGAAGATTTTAAACATGGTTGGGTTGTTTTTTGGATTTGGTTTAGCGGCGACAGCGGCCGCTTGTGGCGCTTCTGTGTCAAGCGGCGGCATCTTGATTTAACTTTATTTCGTATTCTTGCACAGTACTTTAGTAAATATTCACATGAAATACACCAAAAACACAAAAGACCGCTAGACCTTGCCGCCAGACCGTTTTTGTTTCAACTTTTTTTTGACATTCTCATTCAATGTTGCTAGACTAAAAATAAAAGTACTGACTATTTTATTCCGATCGATAAAAATTATGGACATTCATTTCGATGGATTTATTCATATTTTTTTTGTATTTAGTTTATTTCAATTTTAGGTGTGTTTTATCGTCTTTCTGGGCCCTTTTATACAAACCTATATAAACCTAAATGTTTAAATATAAAAACCAAACCGACAAAATGTAAAATATAAACGTGCAATGTCTCTTTGACAAATATTCGACAAATGGAATGCTTTATCAGCCCATGCAGCCCATGCGTTCTCCTCATCATATAACCCTGAATGAAAAATAGACCAAGCGAAGCGTGAAAAATCATCACTACGACTGAGACAACCGTATATTGTGTTGTTTTTTTTTTATATTGTGACTCGGCCTTATAATAATCTGGAGTTCGGTTCATGGATAGAGGTGACAGCTACTACAGTTTAAAAAAATTAGCACAAAAATACATGCAACTCTAAAAATTATTCATGGTCATTAATTCCCACAGAGACAGGCAGAAACATTAGAGCGACACTTTCTACGATCTCTGAACAGTTTAAAAAAATATATTTGTTAAATAAAACAAATTGTTTAATATTATATTTTTATTACTCATATTATTAAAATGTTACTTAAAACTAGTTAATTTTTTTTTTAAATAATTATGCCACAATATTTACAATAAACTAAATAATTATAAAACTGGCTGCTTAAAAATTCATGTTAAGCGGTCTATGAATGGAGGTGACTGCTACTTCAGTTAAAAAAACTAAGTAGCAGGCACATCTACTATGCCGGCCCAGTTGGAACCGGCAACTTACAAGCTGATGCCGAAACGCGACTAAGTCACTTCCAGGCCTCTATTATTCTGTTTTATTTTTATTAATTCACACTTTTAATATTTAAACTGCGAAGTAAGCCAAAAAAGTGTACATAGTAAAGTTAGATTTACGATAGTGGATTTACAATTATAAATCAAATATAAAATCCAATAACTAGTTTTTCCTTTTTAAGTTTTATACTCTATATTACTCTTACAATTACGACGAATCCAAAGACAAATCTAAAGACGACGAAACTTCAATCAAATAGTTAGAGAGCTGCCAGTATGATTTTATCATCATCAGCCAGAAGACGTCCACTGCTGAACATAGGCCTCCCCCTTACAACGCTATTCCGAATAAGATGCCAGTTGCATCCACCGGTTATTTATGACTTTCACTATGTCGTCAGTCCACCTAGTGGAAGGCCTACCTACGCTGCGTCTTTCGGTTCGTGATCTCTACTCTAGAATTATTCTTCCCCATGTAGCTGTAGGTTCCTTGAGCGATGCCAGTATGATTTACTGACTGGTTAAGAAACCTTGTGTAATTCTAAAACTATATCCAAGATACTTGGGGCATCACTGTGAATGACCCAGACGGTTTCTTTCATGACCAACAGACGGTTTCTTTAGCAGTCAATAATTCATATTGGCAACTCTCTTTTTATTCTACAATGCTTGCCAAAGTAATAGGGGTACAGTGCCGGATTAGCCAAGTAGTAAGAGTAGCAAATGGTACGGGCCCCGCACATTTGGGGGCCCCGCTCTCCAACGCCTGTCTGAAACTATTAATTAGATAGGAGCGTAAAACATCTTGCATGCCTTAAACGCGAAGCGCTTAGGCTATGATTTATTTCCACTTGAAAATTTAAATCGATATTGAAAGTGTTATCTCTAAATTTGCCCATATTAAATTCAGAGTTGTTTTATTTAATACCCTAAACTTGGGAACCTAAAACTAAACCAAGGGCTTCTTGTCAGAATTTGCTATAGGCCCCGCGCTGGCTTAATCCGGCACTGTAGGGGTACACTCAAAAAACACAAGTCTTCTTCACATTCGAGTAAAAAATCACATATTCTTGATATTTTGGCATTATTATAAACTATAATTAATTTTAATTATTATTTGCAAAATAAGCCTTAAAAAATAAATAAGATTATATTATAATATTTTAATGTTATCATCAGCTTCTTTCTTCACTTCATTCTTACTGAATTAATTTAAAAAACCTATCTACTGAACGTTTGCTACTTTACAAATTAAATAAATATATCTAAAATACGAAAAAAGGTCTTAAAATCTGTTTTGTGCTGTGGTGTATAATATAATGGCAAGCCTGATTGTCGAGCATGCAAGTATATTAGCGAGAGAGTTCTGTTAGGATCTTATAAATTGGCGTTTCATTGTCTCTGCCCATCGCTGTAGGAATTAAGACTTGACGATTTCATTAGTTGTTTTTTTTAATAGAGACTCAAATTTGGTACACTCGAGACTTTGACTTGCCGAATGGTGAGCAAAGGGGCGTCCAAGAGCGCGGACGACTAAAAATACCGTTACATTATACGGTTGCCACATAAATACTGATAACTCTCATTATTACAACAAGTATGCTTGTCTATTTACGATTCCAAATACAAACTATGTTACTAAGCGAAATCTTCTATCAGGGAATCTAATTCCTTCTGTAACGTGACAGATTCTTCTCTCTGCTTGTTGACATCGTCTTTTAATCTGTCAACGTTGGCCATTAGCAAGGCGTTACCTTTCTTCAGCGCGTGGACTCTTGTCTCGTGACGTTTGACACGTTTCGTGAGGTTTTCTTTCTTCTTTGGTAGAGGGGCGTCCTGGGAAACAAACATATTTTTATTAAGTATTAGTTACTTTACTTTTTAAATGACTACTAGCTGTGCCCGCGGATTCACCGTAGATTTATAACACAGTCTTAAAAAATTAGGTTCTCAATTCGACTGTATATCCCTTTTTTTGTATTTATAACTCGATAACTCATATAAAAATAAATATAGACAAATTCCAAACTGAAACGATAGTCAATTGGAAAGTATAGTAATTTAAAAAAAAATTAAGTATCCTATATTACTTCTAGTACCTCCAAAAATATGTGTATAAAGTTTCATGATGATCGGTTAAGTAGTTGTTGCGTGAGAACGTAACAAACAAACTCACATTCACATTTATAATAATAGTAGGATTATAGGTACTCTGTTCATTCGTTTATTTTCTTTTTGACAGCTCACGCCTACTAAGTAGTACAGCCGCACTACCATTCAAACTATTCATGGGTTGCACTACAGCTTAACTTCACTTAAGTGATTCTATAACTGGGACTTAAAATAATGTTTTATTCTTACCCGTCTAAGATAAAATGGACAATGCCTGAAAACAAGATTTCAAGAATAAAAGTGCCTGTTCACGAGCTTTCTAAACCTAAACTTCTGTGTCAAAGTCCGTATAAATAGCCGTGGATTAATTAGAGGTAAGATCTGACAATGCTAGTGATCTCCTTGTACTCTTAGACTTTCTCTGCTTACCATCAGGAAACTCGAGGTCAAATAACAGTTTGACCAAAACAGCCTTCAAAAAAATATAGAATAAATACCTCAGGTTCACTTTCGCTTTCTGTTTCACTCTCAGTGTCAGCTTCTGTTTCTGTCTCACTCTCTTCGCTTTCTGTCTTCTTCTCTTCTTCCTCTTCAGATGAAGACTCCTCGTCCTCGTCCTCCTCGTCAGAACCGACCTCTTTCATCATGGCTGCCATCTTGTCAACGTCACGTTTCAACTCCTTATATTTTTTCTTTGCATCTCTGTTAAGTAGAAAAACATGTTGTCATTTTTTAAATTTAAAGTTTCACATTTAATTTGACGACACGTATGGCTTATTCGTTAATACACAAGTCGCATAAAGTCCCGGGTTCAATTCCCGGTCAAAGGAAAGATTTGTTTCATAGGATTATTTTTAGATTCTCAATTATATGCTAGTGCCATATAATTGAGCACTTTTTAATGTACAGACCGTAAAGTAACTCAGGTGGGTTTTGGGAACAGCTCCAAAGTTGTCGGTTCCAACTAGATCGGGATAGTGGATGCAACTGCTACTTGCAGTTATTTAACTGTAGTAGAAGTCGCTTCTATTCATGGAATAAAGAAGTAACAATATAAAACACATTTAGACGTACTTGAGCGCACATTGTTGATTTTTCAATGCAACCTTATAAGCAGCTCTCTCTCTCTTCATGTTGTCCTGCTTCTCTTTCAAATGTCTTATTTTATTTCTCATATTTTTTACTTCTTTCTCTAATCGTTTCTGCTTTTTCTCTTCGCTTTCCTCCTGGAATTATAATAATCAATATAAATTTAGTGTAGCCAGCGCCGGATAGAAAAAAATAAGTTTTTCGTCTAACTATTTTCGTATGTTTACCCAAACTTCGTTTTTTTTTTTGCGGTGTGGTGGCGGCGGCCTATATGCATCTGTCTATGTTGCCTGTGCTTAAAGCCGGCATAGGGTGTATGTATAGTACATGTATTATTATTAAACGAGGTAGACCCAGGAGAATTCTTCAGACCAAATCGGAGACATCCTAAAGACAGCTGGGTTGCCTAGTGTCCATACTAATAGCGCTTGTATGAAAATAATTGTGGATGTGAGGGAAAAGGAGGAAGTTGTGTTAGGATCGTGACAAGTGGCAGTCCATTGTCCATTGTTATGGGCATAACCATAGAGCTTATATGAAAAGAATTGTCAATGTGAAGGAAGCGAGGGAGTTGTGTCAGGAACATGGCAAGTGACGATATGATGATTTGATTAATTCTAGTATTCGTGAGTACTAAGATATCAGAAAATACAAGTCGGTTACAAGATGATTTTTAACCGCTCGCTTCTGGTTTCTATTAACGGACAGAGTATATTAATATAATATAATGTGATCTTCACGCCTCAATCCCTACAAGGATATGCAGATATAACATCCCCTACAAGAACGTGCCTCTTTTTACAACCCTTCCGTTTTTTTTATTACGATGCAACATCTAACCTTAACTTGCCTGGTAAACTTATCGAAAATATCACGTAGGTAATAAAGAAATAAATAACCCATACCCCTTCCTCTTCAGATTCCTCCTCCTCTTCAAAGGATGAGTCCTTTTGCACGGAGAGCTGTTTAATGGCGTGGCTTGATCTCCTAGAGTTAGCATTCGATGGCATTATACCCTAAATACAAATAAAATATTAGTACCTATAATAGATTAAAGTACATCCCAGATACCCCTGGACCAGGGATGTTCTAATCAGTGCCGTAAATAACCTTTTCTGCGCCCTGTGCGAGCTTCTATAACTGCGCCCTTGTTTTTTTTAGATATTATAGGTAGAGCAATATTATAGGTAGGTGATAAAATAAAGCACAATGATTTTTGATAATACTGGCATGTAGGTACATATGTGTTGGAATCGAGCACTAGGGGCGCAGCGGGAACTTATCAGGAGTAAATCGAAATAATAATAGTCCCGCCTGGTCTGGCCCCATTTAATTCTTGCGCCCCCCAGATTCTACGCCCTGTGCCTGGCCTGGGCACCGGTGGCACCGCCCTATTTACGGCACTGGTCTTAAAACTCCTGATGTCACCGGAAGATGTTATCGAAGAAGATGTCAGCAGTGGATGCAACTGGCATCTTGTCATTTGGAATGGCTTTCTAAGAGGGAGGCCTATGTTCAGTGGACGCAGTGGACGTCTTCCGGCTGATGATAATGACATCACATATATACTTATAGTCTAGTCAAATTGCGTCTTTAGTAGAAAAGTTTTGGGGTAGTTCTTATTTTTTTTTATTGCGACACGACATCAGACCTCGACCCGCCTGATGGTAAGCAAGAAGATATACAAGGATGCCGACGACTACAAAAACCGAGTCTTCACTGCTGCCCCAGTCGCCACTATGCCGGCCAAAGGTGCTTCTTCACGCATCGCTTGAAGGATCCAAGGCTATAGGATGTAGAAAACACATGGGCTGGTTAATTTGACTAGTCGATTGTTCTGCAAAGAAACGACGCACCGAACTTTTTAGTTCGACTACCGATTCGGTCGACAAAATGCGGATGCTTCCCCGACCTGTGATATCGTCGCTTTGATAAAAATCGATGTAAAAATCATTTATCTATAACTAAAGCTATTTGAGTTCCAGCTTAACACCAATCAGGCTGTGTATGTTAATATTAAAGAAATGAATAATGTTAATAAAGCCAAAAGCACACCTCATCATCATAAGCGTAAAGCGGTATATGCGTGACCCGTTCCAAGGGGTAACTTCTGTTAATATTATTATTGTTACTATCTGTTTTCCTCAGCTCTTGTGCTTCTGCAGAGTTAACATCTATGTTTAACAAACGACACTGCTTCTCAAAGTCCAGTTGCCTTTGGACGAAAAAGGACTTCGGCTCATCATCCACGTACTGCCTTTCTATAATATTCTGCAATTTATTTGTTATTAAGCTTGTTAGTTCAGCTAAGCGAGTTATTTTGGTTATTTATAAAACTAATTAGTAGTAAAGATTATTTTATAATATAATGAAAAATTTAAGTATTTAAAAGACGACTGTGGTCTAAGTAGTGGTGATAAAGCCATTATCAAATATTTATATTTAAAAAATACCCTGTTCGTTCATTCCGAGGATTCATAAAATCATTACTTACCGACAAAGCCTGAGCTAACTTCTTTTCTAACTCAGCATTTTGTCTCTTAACTTCTTCCAATTCAGTATAGGCTGTGTCTCTTTCCTCAGCAGCTTCTAAATATTGCCTTTCTAAATTATCTGCAGTTTCTTTAGCTCTGTCTACTTCACTCTTAAGACTATTAACTAATCTTTCATCATAAGCGTCAGTCACTGAGATAACTGTCTTGTGTTGCTCTTGTCTGATGATGGCTCTCTCGCGAGCTAATTCAGCTTCTAAGTTCTGTATTCTGGTTAGCAGACGTTTGTTCTCGCGTTCTTGTGCTTCTTTGTTTCTGGATAGAATATAACACATTAATTTACTGTTTTACGAACATCTACAAACTTCATTAGGTAGTTGTTCAAAAAGATCGACAGGGCTCTATCAAGCACTTCTACACATTGATCCTAAACCAATGGGATTAGACAGCTAAGATAAGTATTCTTAGAGTTGTTCAAAGAAATAAAAATAACTGCGCTGAAATTCGTCTGTCTATTTGAAATTTAACATCTGCCTGGTAATCCTTTCTAATAAAACTCAATTGGGTGTATGACTTATATGTTTGTGAATTCAATAATAATAAATAAATAAACCTTAATTCAATAGCTAATAGTTGTTTTGTCGATTGTAGATCATCCCGAACTTTGTCAATATCGTCCATTTCATCTATATCTTCCTCTTCATTACTTGGGACCTTTAAACAAACGAAAAACATATATTTTATAATGGTCGTTTGAACTGTTATGATGTCCTTAATATTAATGTACCCATTCCTTTCCTTGAATTTTCTTGTTTAATAATAATTCCTTGTTTATAAACCCTTACCTCAGCAACAGAGACCCCAGAAGGCGATGCAGCCAAATTGGCTTGTGACATTGACTTCTGCACTTGCTCCTCAATTGTCATCTGTCTCCTAAACTTTCTCAGTCCTTCTAAATTTGGTTTGCTCCTATCATTGGTTTTTGTTTTCTTCAATTTAATACCTTTGTTGATTTCCTTTAGTAAATCATTGTGCGCGTTTGGTTTCTCTGATTCAAATATGAATTGCCCTTTGTTCTTGACTACTGAATTTCTTGTTATCACTGGGCTAGATCTGGAAGTAAAACGAGGTAATTATGAGATTTAGTTTAATTATTTAAGGATTGACAAAGGAATGCTCCAGTGGTTTGGGCACATGAAAAGGATGAGTGAAAGCACATTGACGAAAGGAATTTATAAATAAGATGTGGAGGGATGCGTTAAACAAGGCAGGCCCAGGAGAGGGTGTTTTCCGGACAAATCGCAGACATCCTCAAGAAAGTAAGTTGCCTAGTGCCCATAACCATAGAGCTTAATTGAAAGAAGCGAGAAAGTTGCCACTAATTTTTATAAAAAAGATCAGATTTAGCCATAGTAGCCAAAGAAAAATGGTTACGAAAATAATTTTATTTGTAAATTTATTTATGTCGTAGATTCTAGTTTTTTTGCAGTTATTTCACCTACCTATCATTACAAACAACTTTTTTTAACTTCTTTCCTTGTTCTACTTCCTTCATCATGTCACTCCAGTCAGGCCTTTTGCGTGGTCTGCTCTTCAAAGATTCCAGTTTCTTCAGTTTCTCCGGGTCCAGCGATGGTTTTTTGAACTCTGGAGGGGGTGGCATCTTCGGTGGTAGAGGAGGAGGCATTGGGGGCGGAGTCGGTTTCAAAAGACCTGAAATTTGATAATTATAAGGAAAGAAAAAGAGAGCTTTAGCAGCCGACGTGTTCTCCGCATTCTACTCGTATACCCTTAAGTACATTTCACTCGTATTACTGGAACGTATCCACTATGCTAGTCCCAACTAGGCCGGTATAGTGAATGTGACTGCCACTTACAGTTATTAAATTGTAGTAGCAGTGACATCTATTCATGGTTCACCAGCTTAACATCAAGCGCGGCGCTGTCATATGTCGAGTCACAATAATAAAAAATAGATAATAACACGCGAGTAAGTATATTATTTTTACAACAAAATTTAAATAATTGTTAGGTAATATAATGTATTTGAATGAAGTGGCAAATATCTCTGCAGTTAATAAGCGATCTTAAATAAATAAATAAAATAAAACCTTTAAATAGATTCCCTCCATCCATTTTCATCAAACACAATAAAATTAACTTTAAACAATAATCAAAACACTGTCACACAAATAAAAAGATTCACAACTTTTTATCAAACTGAATTTCAACAATAATCATCAATATCAAATCAATTTCAAGTTTATAAATTTATAAATATCAAAAATACATTTGAAGTTCATCTGATGAATTGATACACGGAACTGCACGTTTGGTACTAGATTTAGACGATTGCAAAGGAATGTCATACACGAGACAAAAATAATATATTGCAGATATATTGTGCGATAATTATTTATTATATTTGGCCGGCATAGTGACGGCGACTGAAGCGACCCTAAATTGAATCGCTCTTTTCAGTCGTCGGCCCTCTGGGACTTCTCCTTACCTAATTTCAGGCAAGTCTAAAGACCGGGAAGGGTCTTTGCCCACCGTGGAATCTGATGTGGATGGATGCGTCAAACGAGGCAGACCCAATAGGAGACATCCTCAAGAAAGTTGGGTTGCCAGTGACCATAACCGTAGAGCTTGTATAAAGAGAATTGTGGATGTGAGGAAATCCCTCAAAAACGTGGCAAGTGGCGCTCCATTATCTGTGCCTATCCCTGCAGGAAAAAGGCGTGACAATTTGATTTGAATTGAAAACATCACTCCTGAAACACACAACCGATGGAGAAGTAAGGTACTTGATGGATACCACGAACTGGAAGACGCAGCCTAGATAGGCGTCCCACTAGGTGGACTGACGACAAAAAAAGTCACAAATAAGTAAGGACAATAAATAGGGGGAGGTTCGGCAGTGGGCTTTGAATTTCATTGTCAGTCTCATTGAAGTTGCGCTGTCGGCTCCCTGGCTGATGATTTTTTTTACATTTAAATCCTTTATTGCATCAAAATAAAGTTGATTAGAAATTATGGGCGGGCTGCAAATATGCTACAAACTATTATTACATAAACTACATCCAAGATCACAAGTATAAAAATATATACATATTTATTTAATTAAGTAAAAATAAGCATACACTTATTTTTTCCAAATTACAATTATATTTTGTGCCAAATTATTTAATACTAGCTGTGCCCGCGGTTTCACCCGCGTAAAGTTTGGTTTATAACACAGTCATAAAAAAGGAGGAGGTTTTCAATTTGACTTTTTTGTATTTATAACTCGATAACTCATATAAAAATGACAGACGAAAATAAAAATAAATATATATTCCAAACAGTTAAAACTATAATCAATTGGAAACTATAGTAAAATATATTTTATTTTAATTAAAAGTAACCGATATTACTTCTTGTCCCTCCAAAAATAAAAAACGTAACAAACAAACTCACATTCACATTTATAACAATAGTAACATATGCATATAGTAACAGAAGGAATATAAAGAAAAATTTCAAACAGCTGAATGTATAGTCTATGGAAAGTATAGTGTATAGTCTTCATAGTACAGTTGATTGGATTAGATGTTGACGTGACTGTCGGTAATACAGTGCAATGGTATTATAGTACTTAGGGTTTGAACCAACGCCTTGCATCTATTTTTATAATAGGAAAAAAAATTGACAAAACTTTTTTATTTTTCTTAAAAAAAAAAAAAATATATATACTATGTTACTTCTGATACCTCCAAGAATATGTGTACAAAGTTTCATGATGATCGGTTGAGCAGTTTTTGCGTGAAAGCGTAACAAACAAACGGACATTCACATTTATAATAATAGTAGGATAATAATAATAATATGTTAATATAATATAATAATTTGTTTTTAATTCTCAACAGCTTGATATATTTTCCTTAGTTTACTCAAAATAAATTTCTGAACGCACGCAATTTTGTATGGGAAAATGATTTTTCTTTTATTTTATTTATTATAAAAGAATTTTTCTAAAATAAACGTAGCCTAAGTTACTCCTTATTACATCAGCTACCTGTCAATAAAAGTCCCGTCAAAATCGGTCCAGCCATTCCAGAGATTAGCCGGAACAAACAGACAGACAGACAGACAGACAGACAAAAATTGTAAAAAATGTCATTTTGGTGTATGTACCGTATATATATTCATATACATGTATACATGTATTAAAAACCGGTTATTTCAATATTACAAACAGACACTCCAATTTTATTATATGTATAGATGAACTAGAAGTTGTAAGCTCTTGTTTATCAAGAAACAAATTTGTGACTAATCGTTTAAAGACATTGACAGACGGTGCACGTCTTATATCCAGCGGTAGCTTGTTCCACTGGCGGGCTGCAGACACAGCAAAGGAATCTGAATATCTGCTTAAAGAGTGGGAAGGATTATGGTGATGAAACATCGCTGGGTGAATCTTAATCCTTCCTGTAACGTGTATTGTAAGCCCATTTGATTGCATTTGCCAAGTCGATCAGTGTTTCACAGGCGTGTGCCGATTTATGTGACACGATTAGCTAATTATAAACACGCACAAGGGGAAAGCATTTGCATACTACACGTACTTTGTTTACCAAAAATAGTTTTTTTATTAAGGCTCGGTATATGAAAGCACACCGCCAGATGGTTAGCTGGATTGCGGTCAATGAATGAGGGCTACTGCTACTGCGCAAGCAAAAATTAATAAAAAATACCCAAAAAGAAACTTAAGAAAAACTAAAGTCATCATCAGCTATAAATGATTTGAGATTTAATAAATGAGTTTGCCGAAAAAAAGGCATGTAGAGTGTATATTTAATTTGAATTGGTTGTAAAAATTTTGGAAAAGTGACAGATAATTATGATAAATAAATATTTCTTTTAATTTTTGCATTTTTTTTGTTTTGTGAGAAATCTTTACCCTTTCTAAGGGCCCCTAAACATTTTTTTAAACACTACGCTTCTAAGTCCATGAATGGCTGCTACTTTAACAGATAAATAACTGTTACAATAGCAATCACATCCACTATATCGGCCTAGTTGGAACCGTCAACTTACAACCCAAAACGCGACAAAGTCACTTTACGGTCAAAACATTTGTTAGTCGTCCTTTTTAGGAACTTTTCCAGCATCGATAATAATTAACGTAACTGACTTACTTCTTAAACTTTCATTTTTGGTTAATGTATGTCCTTTTGGCACCTCATTAGCAAGTGTTTTGTCAATGTTTTCCTTGACACGCTCATGGAGTGGGTCTCTCCATTTCTTTACAGGTGCATCTTCTTTGGACATCTGCTTTTGGAGGGATGGTTTGCGAGGTGGTAACTGAAATAAAATATAAAGTTTAAGATCAATTAATCAATCAATCAGTCACATCTTTTACCCCACAGGGATAGGCATAGACAATAGAGCGCCACTTGCCACGATCCTGACACAACTCCCTCGCTCTATGGTTTTGGGCACTAGGCAATAGCTTTGTTGAGGATGTCTCCGATTTGGTCGGCAAACACACTCCTGGGCCTCGTTAAAGTTTAAGATGATGAGAGGAAATCGACGAAAGAGATTAATAAATCAGAGACAAGTGCGAGGATAACACTGGGATAAACTATATAATTAATATAGTAATGAAAGAATTTTGCGGCTTACTAGTGCTTTTAATTTGGTTTTTCACGACGCTGCAAAGCCTTTGAAACGTTGAAATAAAATAACGCGATACAAAGCCGCAAAATTTTATTTTATAAACAATGTTCGCGCAACACCTCAGAAGATAATAAATACTAAAATAAATAATAGTATTTGATAGTACTACTATTTATTACGAGTGATAAAAGTGACAAGCAGAAAGCAACATAATAGAAATGGCGCTAAAGGAAAATGGCGCAAGTCAATGTGCAATACTCAAATCACGGTACATCGTATTTCGGTACATGTAGTATATCGTGCGTCGAAGTAGGTGACAGAGTTTACTAGTGCGAATGTAATTTCGCGCAATACAAACACCTAACTACGGATATGTTCTCCTCTTCCTATAATCATGGATCCGCGAAACATGAAGAACACCTCTGGCCGACACAGTGAAGGCGACGTAAGCAACGATTAACTGAATCGGTTATGTCAGTTGACGGCGTTCTTGTTTACCATCAGGCAAATCAAGGTCAGATGTCGCGTCTCAATAAAAACCCATTCAGATTAAATGAATTAAACAAATTTTATGTGGCTTACTACTTTTGGTTTTAATTTTACAGTTTTATTTTGTTATTTAGACGTTTCGAGAGCTCTGCAGCCATCATGACCACGGAAAAAATCAAAACCAATATAAACACGATAGTAAGCGGGTAAAATTTGTTTCATTCATTAATCAATGTTCGCGCAAAATCTAAGAAAATATTACCATTCAAATTATTTCCATCTCTTGCGTTTAATTGCATTTTCGGTGACTTCGAAATTTAATTGTCTAATATTACTTACCTTAGAGGGACTTTTCTCCAGTGGTGTTGGCGGTTTGGTAGCCATCTTGGATTTGTCTTCACCTTTATCCTCCTCCTTGGGTTTTTCAGCAGGTTTAACTACCTTTTCAGGTGTTGAAGTTTTTGTTACAGATTTTTCTACTTTATCGACAGGTTTAGATTTTTCAGATACTTTACTTACTGTCTTTTCAGGACTCGTTTTACTTTTAACTGAATTCTTAACAACAACTGTTTCAGGGGATTTCTCTTTCTTATCAACTGATTTTCTATTTAATTTCTCTATTGGTTTAATTGTTATATCACTAAAGTTCTCTTTACCAGGACTCTTTTTATCTCTTACTTTATCATTTGTTATGGAATTAGTTTTTATTGTTTTATCTGCAGGTTTCGCTCTATCTATTATAGTAACCGTCTTTTCTTTTGATTTGTCATCTTTGCTAGATTTCAAAGTTGATTTTTCAGGTGACTTTTCATTTTTTTCATCAATTCTATTTGTTTTTAACGTTGATTTTGCTTTATCCGCTTGTTTTGCTTGAGATGGCTTTACAAGTTTCTCTTCAACTGTTTCTGATTCACCGTTTTCTTTTTCTCTTACTGTAGTCTGCTTTTTCAACACGGCTGAAATGAGAAAATTGGAAAAATCTATTAGTTTATTATAAATTAATTTAAGTTTCTTGAGGATTTTTTTCATTGTGTCTCGATGCAGCACCTCGCCTCATGGTAGGCTGGAGTGCTGTCCTTGAAAGGAGGCGGCTACTATACTCTATTATTTTGAACAAATGAGTTTTGAGTGTCTCTCTTATGAATCTAATAGCGAGAGAAAGAGATACGACTATTATGAGAGGCGAAGCTTAGGACGATCATGTGTTTTCTAGTAGGTGTTTGTGTTTGTAAACCAAATTCTTAGTACTCGTTTGTAAAAAAAAAATAGATTAGAGTACAGTTAAGTTTTATTAATTAAACTGTGTACCTATTAAGATAGACCAATCAATCAATCAATCAATCAATCAAATTGTCACGCCTTTCTCCCACAGGGATAGCCAGAGACAATGGAGCGCCACTCGCCACAATCCTTACATAACTCCCTTGCTTCCTTCGCGTCCACAATTATCTTCATATAGGCTCTGTGGTTATGGGCACCCAGCTTTCCAGAATAAAAATAGATAACCGATTTAAGAGGATCGTGGATGTGAGGGAAGTGACGGAGTTATTGAATTAAACAAATTTTATGCGGCTTACTATCGCGTTTATTTTGGTTTTGACTTTACAATTTTTTATTATTCCGAAGTTTCGAGAGCTTTGCAGCCATCGTGGTGACGGAGAGACGATGACTGTAAAAAATTGTAAAATCAAAACCAAAATAAACGCGATAGTAAGCCGCATAAAATTTGTTTAATTCAATAATCAATGTTCGCGCAAAATTTAAGAAAATACTATGACGGAGTTATGTCAGGATTGTGGCGTGGCGTTATTTTCTTGTCTATAAATGGACAATCCATCCCTTGATAAAGCTGAATCTGGCGAGGGTAAAACAGTAGACGTACAAGGCGACCAAAGTAAATAGGAATATAAGATTAAAACGGGCTCCTTACCGAATTATATCGTACTAGCTGTGCCCGCGACTGCGTCCGCGTGGAATAGTTGTTTTGGGAATCATATTAATTTTTTGTTTACCTACCTGCTCAGCTTTATTATAAATTACCTATAGCTGTTACTCGCGACTTATTTTAGACGATTAAATTACGTAACTAATAGAATATATTTTAAAGTAGTTTTAAAAAGAATATATTTTAAAGTACTTCTGCGTAAATTATATTTTCAGTTTTATTTTCTTGTGCGCAAAACTCGCAGCCGCTTTGCAGCAGCAGTCTGCCGAGAACGCTGAGTCCTTTTTCTAGGCATTACAGTGACGAAGAAAGAACTAAGGAAATGAAAACTTAACCAAACTAACTGTATGCTTAAACTAAAACCTAACCTAATAAGAATTGTAAAAACTAACCTTGAAAGAATGTAGATGACACCTACAGGTATTATTCACAACAAAACAAAAAAAGTGTTATTGTGAAAATATTAGAAACAAAATACTATACTTAAAACAAACACTACCTACTATAGAGAAAACTACTACAAAATGAAATTGTATAAAAAAGGATTTTGCACGATGATATTATATCGTAAAAACAAATTAACGCTGCATTCAACCGATCAGTAGGGAGCCGACCGCATAGTATGCTTGTCTGTCTATAAATGACGCGCCCCTCCACTTTATTAGTTTATTTAAATGTGTGAATGCAAATATTACTAACTATACTATTAAACTTCATCACGTTCGTTCCTCCTTTCTAACCAGCAACTGAATAACCAATTACTGCATTTTCGGTGTGTTTTATCCATATTTTATATTTGCTCGTATGCGTAAATGCAGTGGAGGGGCGCGTCATTTCGACTTAGACAGACTATACCTCGTAGAGCTACACCCCCCTTCGCCTCGCCCGCAAGCACCGCCTCTCCTCGCCCGCCGGTTAGCGCTCATCATGCGATGCGTGTGAATTTTGTTTCAGAGTTATTTTAAAATTGTACTATCTTATAAGATGTTTATTGAAATTAGGTGATGTCAATGACAATTTTGTTCACAGTTAAATACTCTTAATTAATAACACATTTTTTTCGATAAAGAATAATATTATTATGTTAATACAACTCTGACAAATAATTTGTAATAATGCATTAATTTAGACCAAATTTGACTATCATAAAAACGGTTATTGTGAGTTAATCTTAAAAGATAGACATATACGGTCGCGGACATTTTTTTAGATAATTTAAAGAGGAATAATTCTTTGATACATATTTTTTGGGTATCTCGAACGGTTTTCGCAGCGCACGCAACGGAAACCCTCAAAGACGAATAATATTCCCCGTTTTTTCCACATTTTTTACTGTTTCTTCGCTTCTATAAGTCGCAACGTAATGTTTTATAGCCTAAAGCCTTCCTCGATAATTGATCTATCCAACACAAAAAGAATTTTTCAATTCGAACCAGTAGTTCCTGAGATTAGCGCGTTTAAACAAACAAACAAACAAACAAACAAACAAACAAACTCTTCCGCTTTATTATATTAGTATAGATTTAACGCCACTTTAGGACGTTTCCAAAGTGTCTGTCTACCCTTGACAACTAAAATTATAAACTATTTTAATTAGAATATGTCACGACGTTTGCCAGAAATGTTCAAGTGTAAATATTTGCAATGTAAATAGAATTATAAATTATATCAAATGTTACTTCCATTCTGTAATAAATATTACGGGTTTTCTGGCCATTAATGTTTAGTAAATGAATTAATACATATTTTTTTATTGTGATTCGACTTATGACAGCACCCCGCTTGATGTTAAGCCAAATTGTGGTCCATGAATGGATGCCACTGCTACTACAATTCAATAACTGTGTGTAGCAATCACATCCACTGAGCCGGCCTAGTAGTCTAGTCAACAAGTGTTTTTAAGGTCAAAACTTTTTCGTATGCTTCGAAAATTATGATTGAGGATCGGAAGCTCCGCGAAAGGAAAAATATCTTATATTAATAGTTTAACAATTATCGCACTTGCAATGTTAATGTTCGTGCTATAATATATATATTTTTTAATTTACTAATGGATAACTAATTGAAAAATCGCAATAAACATTTTTGGACCACGGATTATTATTGTTCAGTGATCTATCCTGTAGGCGCTTAAGTTCTTTCAATTTTTAATTTTCTTATTTAATAAGTTTAAATAATATTTATTCATTAAAGGTCCGAAGTGGGCGTGGCTTGCGCAAGCCAGAGTACCCGTTTTCAAGCGTATTTTCAATACTGGGAAAATTATAAATATTGGTCCTACAGTTTCGGAAGTTGGGACATTTTCTCCTCTTTTCGAATTTGAATAATCCCAAATAGTAGAATTATCCCCTTTTTTCTTTTTCACTTAAATGTTTATATCTATAGCAATTTTTGCGAGCGGCCCTTTTTTCTCAAAAACTATCTACATTCCATTCTGAATCGAATAACACCTCAATCATAATTTTCGGAGAATACGAAAAAATTTTGACCTAAAAAGCACTTGTTTACTATACTATAGTTGGAACCAGCAACTTACAAGCTGATCCCGAAACGCGACTAAGTCACATCACGGTCTGTATGCTTGTAAGTAGTGGTACTACTGCGGATCGACAGACTGCCTACCACTCTTTTCTCTATGTTTAAATTATTTAAACCATCTTCTTTTAATTCTTCTATGGTGGAGTATGGCTAGTGTTGCCAGCTCAGTTAATCATTAATCCAGGAGTTAAAAAAAAACAAATATATTTTATTTAATGAATTTAACAAATTTCATGCGGCTTACTACCGCGTTTATTTTGGTTTTCATTTTACAATTTTTCTAACGTCCAAAAATTTGTTTAATTAATTAATCAGTTTTTTGCGCATAATCTAAAAAGAAAATATTCTGTTTTATTTAAAATAAAATAGAATATTTTCTTCCACCAAGATGTGGTCACAATTTAAAAAATACTACAATCTTATTAATAATTCATATGCAGACGTGTCGTGACCCGAGTGCATCGGATGGCATTCGCCGAGGACATAAATAAACATGTGCCAACACCAATGACCTTCGCTATTTCAGTATTACACTTTTTATAACGATTTATATTACAAGTTTTGTGGCATATCAAGATTTTATAAGAAATAAAATCAGACATCTACAGAACCTGTCTATCGCCGGCTTTAGAAAAAGCGTAAAAAATATATTATCATTTCTTAATATCTCAGTTCAATTTAATGATATTAAACAAATTTTATGCGGCTTACTATCGCGTTTATTTGGCTTAGAATGTCGGAATAATAAAAAAAATTAAAATCTAAACAAAAATAAACGCGTTAGTAAGCCGCATAAAATTTGTTTAATTCATTAATTAATGTTCGCGCAAAATTAGATTTACTCAGTTCATTTAATTCGTATTAATTTATTGTACAAAACTTAATGCTCCTTAGTTGTTAAATATATAATTTCTAAAAATTAATAGTAAATATTGTGATTCCATCTCCAACCTCAATCCCTAGTTTCGTCAAAGAAGTGTATGTGGAGTGACGATAGCGTATAGATAGAATAAGGAATAGCACACTGCGTAACAGATGTGGTTTGAAAGAAGATGTAGTGACAAGGATTGATAAAGGAATGCTTCGATGGTTTGGGCACATGGGAAAGGATGAAAGTAGATTGTCGACAAGAATTTGTAAATCTTATGTGAATGGATACGTTAAACCAGGAGGGTGTTTTTCGACCAAATCGGAGACACCCTCAAGAAAGCTAGGTTGCCTAGTGCCCATAACTGTAGAGCACGTATGAAGAGAATTGTGAATGTGAAGGAAGCGAGGGAGTTGTGTCAGGATTGTAGCAAGTGGAGCTCTATTGTCACTGCCTATTCCTATGGGAAAAAGGCGTGACAATTATTTTTTTTTATCGTACTCTGAAACTCTGTTTAAGCGTTGACAGTAAAAAAATCATAATTATTAATATACTGAAGTATCCGTTAGTATAGGAAACAAACATTTACATTAAATATGAATGCTGAGTGAAACATTCTATGTGTAATTTCCACTGAAACTTTTGCACACACCTGTCCCTTTCTAGCTCAAAACGAGTGAGCGAGACGAGTATAGGTAACACAGCGAGATAGTTTATTTTTCATAATATCAGTATATTCTATAAATACAACGTACGGCGTCTGCGCACGAAAATAACGCTTTTTTAATACCTACACACTCAGATTTTGGATTCACACTGTTTTTAATTTAAAAACTAAATTGTCGAAGTTTGTTTTTAATAAACAAATTATAAATAACAATGATGATTTATGCTTTTTCCATTTAAATATAGAAAACAGAAATAGTTAATTAAACGAATTTTATGCGGGTTACTATCGCGTTCTTTTTGGTTTTGATTTTAAATATTTTTATTATTTCGACGTTTCGAGAGCTATGCAGCCATCGTGGTCACGAAGAGACAATGTTCGCGCAAATCTGAACGGTTAGGATTTTATCTTTACCATCATCTTTTTAATTGTGGCTTGACATATGAAAACACCCTGTCTGATGACCATGTGTTAAACTGGAGTTAAATTCATAAAAAAGGGCGAATAAATGCAAGTAGCAATCGCATCCACTATGCCGGCCTAGTTGGATCGGCCAACGTTAAATTACGGTTATATAAAGTTAAAAAAATTTAGAGAATCATCATCAATAATTACACTTCTTAATTTCTACATGTATAGGCAGAGACAATGGAACGCATAAGGATTAAAAAAGCTAGGGTGCCTGGTGCCCATAACCACAGAGCCTGTATGAAGAGAATTATGGATGTGAAGGAAGCAAGGGAGTTGTGTAAGGATCGTGTTAAGTGGCGCTCAATTGTCTCTGCCTATCCCCGTGGGAAAAGGCGTTTCAAATTGATTGATTAATTGATTGGATTTAAGAGACAGCGCATGTAACAGTTATGTGAAATGTGAATTACTTGGAAAACATTTATTATTATTTATTTATTTATTCATTAAGAAGTGTATGTGTAGCGATAATAGTGGTTTAAACGAAGATGTAGTGAAAAGGATTGATATGCGAATGTTTCGATGGAAAGGATTAGTGAAACAGATTGACGAATGGAATTAATAAATCTGGCGTGGATGGATGCGTTAAACCCTCGTTTAGCACCTCTGCTTGTGCCCATAATTGTATAGCATGTATGAAGAGAATTGTGGATCTGAGAGAATCGAGGGAGTGGTGTCAGGATCGTAGCAAGTGACGCTCCATTGTCTCTACCTACTGCTGTGGGAAAAAGGCGTGACAATTTAATTGCATGTTTATGTTTTGTAAAAGTTTTGGTTTGTTTATTTATTTATTATATTTTCGTTTCTTTTTAGTTTTATATTGCACTATATATCATTGGAAATCTCGCCGATCACAGTTTTATCTTTGTAATTTCTATTATTTAAAAGTTCCAAAAGTTCCTTGGCAACGCGAGGACGCTTCCGGAGGTCTGCAGGAACGAGAAGGGTCTCCTGGCGTTCCTGGGGGAAATCGAGTGGCTGCTGCACTGAAGGAGAACCGTTGAAGAACGCACAAAGATACCGAAGAGGACTTCAAGTGCGGAAACGAGCCCGCTAAAAACTACAACTAACTACTTCTATTATTTATTACGTGTTATATTTTATAATTCTCCCGCCTGCCACGCGATGGACCCAGCACCGGACTTCTTAGCATCCACGGAGAATCCATGGATGCTTAGAAGTTGTTTCATTTCAGTATATGTTTTCCATAATTTGGTATACAATGAGAAAACTTTTGTACAAGTAAATCATAAGAATGATTCTCCTTGACATCTTAAATTTATGTTTGTCTTCAATCGTAAAATAGAAAACTTCGCATAATTTATTATATTTTTTTACTACTAGCACAATAGTTAGTCTTAGCAGAAAAATGATTAAAACAATGTCATTACAGGCATAGTTTATTAATAGTATTCTTTTTACATAATTCGTGATAATAATCAATTTTTTTAGGAAGCTATAAGGCTGTCTAATAATGACTTAACTCATCTGATAAAAAGTAAAGTGATTTTTCACGCTTAGCATGAAGGCAAGACTATAGGGTGGCGAGAACCAGGGAGCACAAAAACTTCATTTTGGATATGTGCTTCCTGCGGAGAACATAAGTGAGAAATATAATAAAAACATATAATTAACTGACATAATTTTTATTGATATTGACTTTGATTGAAAATAATATTCGTATTAATAGTAGATTCAGTAATTATATAAAAAAATTGTAGTAATTGACATAATATTCACACGCCCAAATGGGTAGTTATGTAGGAAAAATAATTTAGATCACATTACATGTGATCCATGAATGGATATCACTGCTTCTACAATTCAATAACTGTGAGCAGCAATCACATCCACTATGCCGGCCTAGTTGGAACCGGCAACTTACAAGCTGATCCCGAAATGTGACTAAGTCAATTCACGGTCTGTATACTTGTAAGTGGTGGTGCCTACTATCCCGGATCGGCAGACTGGGTACCACTGCCTACCACTCTTTGATATCCAGACTCGAAGCAAATATTCGCCTCTTTGTTTATTAACATATATTTACAATATTTTTCATACAACAAAATTTGAAAAGCTGCAATGTGTTCACTCCATCCTAAGGACCCTTCAAGCGATGCGTGAAGAAGCACCTTTGGCCGGCATAGTGACGCGACTGGGGCAGCCGTAAAGACTCGGTTTTCGCAGTAATCGGCATTCTTGGACCTCTTCTTGCTTATCATCAGGCGGGTCGAGGTCAGATGTCGAGTCACAATAAATAAAAACTGTTATTGTGGCTTAACACTTAACAGCACTCCGCTTGTGTGTGATCCACCCACTAATTTGGAACGGGCCACTTTAAATCTAATACCGAAACGCGACAGAGTCACTTAACGGTCTGAGAGTGGTGGTCGGCAAACTGGGCAAAGACCAACCGTGTGTATAATTGATTCATACATATGTATAACACACTCTTGATACGGTGCTTCAACCTTGATAAATACAAGCACCAAAACATGCACAATAAATATTTAAAAAAAAACTTAGACAACACACCTCACGAAGTAACTCCCAAAAGAACATTAAGAAAACCAAAATAAAATACACTTTTCACCCAAAAATAGTCGAAAACACTTTCTTAAGAAAAAGAACCACTGATTGAGAATCACTGCAACGTGACGGGCACAAGTTCGTGTATTGGTAGCTCTCTCCAGACTATTACGTGAATAATTCTCCTGCCAAAATCCTACAGGCAGGTGATGACGTCACCGCAACGTATGCACAAAGTATAGGTAATCCTGAGTGGGAGGGTCAGCAACGTTATTAGGTACGTTTAGATACGAGTATATTCTTCTTTTTTATTTAAATTTCTATACTAAGCTACTAAAGTACTTGTATCATAGAAACAAGACAACCAAAATACATATATCAAAGATACATTGGTAGAGTCTGTCTAAGCCGAAATGACGCGCCCCGCTACTGTATTTACGCATACAAGCAAATATAAAATATGGATTAAACACACCTAAAATGCAATTGTAATTGGTTATGCAGTTGCTGGTTAGACACAAAAGGAGGAGCACGCTCATAAAGTATAGTACTATACTATACTACTTAGTATAGTTAGTAATATTTGTATTCACACATTTAAATGCAGGAGCGCCGGCTTTTAGAAAACCTCATGGGTGCTCATGCTCATTTGATGACTCGAAAAAGTGGCGGAGATGGGTAAAAAATCGTCAAAATCAGTTTTTTGCGATTTACGAAAAAACTACGCATTTGACAAAAAGAGTGAAATGAAATAAAAATTCGCAATACAAAGACGAATCGAATCAGTTTTTGTGAGCTTCGATCAGTCCCGTAGTTTTTTTTAGTAAATAGCAAAAAAATCGCTATTTTTAGGCCATTTTTCGACTTCTATAACTTCCGTTCTATTAAATTAACTGAAAGAATATGTGTTTTATAAGCTTCAATATGCATGCCCTAAATGGCGATTACTGATCTGTTTCTTGATGTCTATTCTCAGGGGTGCTCGGCACCCACTGTTTATTTCTCATGGGTGCTCAAGCCCACGAGCACCCACGGAGTCGGCGCCCCTGTTTAAATGAACTAATAAAGTGGAGGGACGCGTCATTTATAGTTAGACAAGCTATACCGAGTGAAGTGGTGTGAGTGGTTTCGAACTCGTGCTCTCGGTTTGCGTAACCATTGCACTGCGATTACACAACGGTCGCCTTATTCTGTTCGGTTTATGAGAATTTCAATAATTATTAGTATTTTTTCTTAGATTTTTCACGAACATTGATTAATGAATTGCACCTATTTTATGCGGCTTACTATCGCGATTATTTTTGTTTGGATTATGCTTGTATAGGAGAAACAGGACAACCAAAGTACACAAGACGACAGGCGTGGACGAACGGTTAGCGATTGGTTTGTTGCGCGTAAAGTCCCGGGTGCGATTACCCCCGGGCTGATCCGGGGAAGTACCACCACTTACAAGTATATAGACCGTTTCGAAGTCAGCTCGTAAGTTGCCGGTTCCAAATAGGCCGGCATAGGCTCACATTGCTTCTCACGGTTATTGAATTGTAGTAGCAGTGACATCCATTCATGGACCATAGTCCGTATTAACATCAAGCCGAGTGCTGTCAATATCGATGCACAATAAAAATAAAACATATCAAAGAGACAATGGTACCGGCAAGTAGTTTTGAACCCGTGATTTCGATTGACATAACTATTGCACTACCACTACACCACGGTCGTCGTAAATTGTAACAGTATTTTTATTATTAGCTCGAAAAACCGACAACCGATGGGGAAGAAAGGTTCTAAAGTGGAGACCACGAGCCTCCCAATAGACGACATAGTGAAAGTCACGAGTAACCAATGGATGCAACTGACATCTTGTCGTGCGAAATGGCTTTCTAAGAGGGAGGCCTATGTTTAACAGTGGACGCCCTCTGGCTTATGATGATGATGATTTTTATTATTTTTGTGAAGATACATTTCCGACATTAAAAAAGTTTTAAAATTCATTTTTTACTAGTTTATTTTGCGGACTTTACTTGCGCCCACGCATAGTCGAAGTGAGGTTGACACAAATATTGTTTATCGTTCAAGGTTCCCTAATAACGAGTGATATTAAAATTATATTTTTGGACTTTTCTTAAACTACTTTCTATTGCCCACAATATTATGCTTTGCAATTTTATTAAACATAGTTTATACATTGCAAGGTTAAAACATTGCAACGGCTTAAAGATTTTTACTCTTCAAACTTTAACCTGTCCGTAGGTCGTCCGTATTATATATCTCGGCACATAAAGAAAACGCTGGCACTTACTCTACGTTTTGCAAATGAGTTTAAATTTTAAAATTGTGATCTGCTATTTTTGCAAACATAAAGAAATTGTTACATATGATTCATTGCAATTTTAGGGCGTTTTAGGCGTCAGTGGTGTTGAACCCCCGGACCCGGTTGATAACCACTTCACATTGGTACCGTATTTTTGATGTATTTGTTTTTATGAGCTCGCAGGGCCGTCTTTACCCGGGGGTTCAAGGGGTGCGGTGCACCCGGGCGCAGAGTCCTAAGGGGCGCATGCCGACCGCCATAAACTTCGATAGGTACCTACTACACTGAGAATATGCTTAAGACGGCTCTGTGAGCTCGTTTAGTAGCTTAGTATAGAAATGTATAAAACATGTAAATTTTTAGATACATTGTTTAAATTAATAATAATAATAAAAATCAATGTAAAACCACCGTAGGAAAGTGGTTATTAGATTTGAATTACATCGATGTATTGAATTATGATGATACAGGGGACATATTGAATGTAGCTAAATGAAGTATCGTATATAAATCTATATTACGTCGTCCATAATATATATTTATTTGCGAATGTGTTTAAAATTTAAGATATTATTAAATTCGTGCACGACTGTATAGATAGGCAGACTTGCTCCCACCGCAGAACTTTTCTAATATGCCGATTCTTATACTGCGCAGATCAAAAGACAGCGCTCTTTTTTTGCTGGTGTCTATACAAGCGATGTGTGAAGCCGGCATTGTGGCGGCGGCTGAGGCTCGGTTTTCTTAGTCGTCGTCACTCTTGGACCTCCTCTTGCTTATCATCAGGCGGGTCGAGGTCAAATGTCGTGTCACAATAATAAAAATGTACTTACGTTTTAATGTCTTTGTATGTGTTGGTTCCGTTGTTTTCTCTGGTGATTTTTTATCAGCAGCTGGCGCAGATTTACTAGAACTTTCAACTGGTTTCAATTTTCTCTGTGTCCATGATGGGGGTGCATCGCTATCCTTGTCTTTCACCCAGGGTGGCCGGAATGTCTCCCTCTTTGGCGCTGTCTCCTTGTTTATACTGCCTATAGGCATTTTTGAACCTGTGAAATAAGATTTTTCGTGATTTCAGAGTTTGTTAAGTTTGCAGACCGTAAAGTGACTTAGTCTCCTTACAATATCAGCTGGTACGTAGCAAAACAAGTTGCTTCCTCGGGCAGTGCTTTTTAGCATAGCCCGGGGTGGAGCGATTGGTGGATGCCGTCGCTCAATCTGGGCAGAGGCAGAAAGGGAGAGGCGTGCAGCCGTTTCCACACGTCTTTCCCAGAAAGAGGGGCCCGCTCGTCGTGTCAGCGATGTCGCGATTGAGCGGGCCACATTGTTAGTTGGGGCCCGAAAGGGCCAACGTCGGCGGAGTTACGAGGGTTTGCTAACGTGATACCAGTGCTCTGCGGTTTTAGCCGGTGCGAGCCCGGCACTCCGGCTGGTACAGCTTTCGATCCACGTTAAAAAAAATAAAAATATATTATGCCCTTTGGTTTGATTATTTGATGATACAATGATACTATGATACAAGCACTTTAGTAGCTTAGTGTAGAAATGTAAATTAAAAAATAAAAATGACGCGTCTTAATAACCATAAAAAAGACATTATAAACAATTCCGTGAAGCGTATGGGACATTCATTCATGTACAAAAATAATTTATGTGAACACGTCATATCCTTTGACCGGGTTCATATAATTGGTAACTGAGTCCGTCTCTTTTTATTGTGACTTGACATATGACAGTACCCCGTCTGATGTTAAGTAGGAGTGCAGTCCATGAATGTTTCATTAATGGTACTATACTTAAATAACGGCAGTGCTAAGTGGAATGATTTGCCAGCCTATGTGTTCTCTCCATCCTATGACCTTATGTCCTAAAAGCTGCCTCAGTGATGGCGACTGAGGCAGCCGTGAACTAAGTCGTTTTTTCAGTCTTCATCATTCTTGGACCTCCTCTTGCTTGACAATGGACTTGGACCTCCTCCTAACATAACTCCCTCGCTTCCTTCACATTCACGATTCTCTTCATAAAAGGGTTTGAGGGTTGCTGGCTTAAAATATCCTGGCTTCGGTTCAATACCACTTGACATTGGTATTGTATTATTGATGTATTTGTTTTTTATAATAAGCACACGTTTAGTAGCTTAGTACAGAAATGTATCTAAAAAATGGTTATTTTTAGATACATTGTTTTAATTTAATAATGAAAATCAATGTAAATATTGAATGTATCTAAATGAAGTATCTTACGAGTATATTTTACGCAACAAAATGTTCTCTCCATCCTATGACCTTGGATCCTTCAAGCGATGCGTGAAGAAGCACCTTAGGCCGGCATAATGACGGCGACTGAGATAGCCGGGAACTAACTCGGTTTTTTCTAGTCGTCGTCACTCTTGGACCTCCTCTTGCTTATCATCAGGCGGGTCGAAGTCAGATTTCGTGTCACAATAAAAAAAAACAAAAGGAATACATACACATACACACACATACACACACACACATGCACCCTACACTTAACACTGACACCCTAATAATACCAACTCTTAAGTTTATATTAACTCGTATGTACATAGGTGTACAACTAAGTTCTCGCTGTTGTCGCTAGCGATGGGAAATATTTTGAATGATTCGTTTATAACCATTATTTCACAATAAAGTGGCATTTGCATAAAAAAAAAACAGCGAAAACATAATTGCGCCTAATAGTAAAATGTCCAATAACTTTGTTAAGTTGCATTGTAACCGAAGATAATATTGTAATAAAGATAACAAATGCTGTACATAGGCTAACTTACTTGAATAAATCAATCATTTAATCAAATTATCACGCCTTTTTCCCACAGGGATAGGCAGAGACAATGGAGCGCCACTTGCCATGATCCTGACACAACACCCTTGATACCTTCACATCCACAATTCTCTTCACACAGGCTTTGTGATTATGGGCACTAGGCAACCTAGCTTTTTTATGGATGTCTCCGATTTGGTCGAAAAACACTCTCCTGGGCCTGCCTTGTTTAACGCATCCACCCACATCAGATTTATAAATTCCTTTCGTCAATCTACTTTCACTCATCCTTTCCATGTGCCCAAACCATCGAAGCATTCCTTTATCAATCCTTGTCACTACATCTTCTTTCAAACCACATCTATCACGCAGTGTGCTATTCCTTATTCTATCCGCTATCGTCACTCCACATACACTCTTAACGACCGCATTTCTACAGCGTTAATTCTACTATCATGCTTCTTCTGCCATACCCAACCTTCACTTTCATACATTAATGTATGAAAGTGAAGGAACAAGCACTGCATTATGAACAGCTATCCGTGACTGTCTTTGACATTATTTGGCTGTTCATTATACTATAGATGGCACCATTCACTACATTACCCTTTTGCACTCTTCTCTCAATATCTTCATCACACTTTCCATCCCTAGTAAACATACTTCCCAAGTAAACAAATTGTTTGACTTGTTCCACTTTCTTTCCGTCTATCATTATCTCACATTCTGTCATTTCATCCTCTTTCTCCAAAACCATACTTGAATAAAGATTATTATTATTATTTATATTCTGCAAACTAAGTAGTTATTGCTAGACAAAGTCCATTGTTGCCTCTTAAATTATATTTATGCATGACTGAGCTCTTTGGCAATTGCTCTCATAAAATCTGTTAAATAGTTATACATATTTTATTGTTATTATTTTACATATAATATTTTTTTAAACAGGCTCTACTTTTTTTTATTGTAACTCGACATATGACAGCACCCCGCTTGATGTTAAGCCGAAGTGTGGTCCATGAATGAATGTCACTGCTACTACAATTCAATAACTGCGAGTAGCAATCACATCCACTATGCCGGCCTAGATGGAACCGGCAACTTACAAGCTGACCCCGAAACGTGACTAAATCACTTCACGGTGTGTATACTTGTAAGTGGTGGTACTACCCCGGATCGGCAGACTGGGTACCACTGCCTACCACTCTTAAACACATCTACTTGGGTGATGTAAGCTAGAGGAGGTCCAAGAGCGACGATGACGATGTTCTAAATTTTAATCTTTATTCTAACCATTGGCGAAAGGAATTTATAAATCTGATGTGGATGGATGCGTTAAACGAGGCAGACCCAGGAAGGTGTTTTCCGACCGAATCGGAGACGTCCTCAAGAAAACTGGTTTGTCTAGTGCCAATAACCGTAGAGCTTGTATGAAGAGAATTTTGGATGTAAAGGAAGCGAGGAAGTTGTGTAAGGATCGTGGAAAAATCCATTGTCTCTACCTATCCCTGTGGCAATAAAAGATGACAATTTGTTTGATTGAGCGCCACTTGCCACGATCCTGACATAACCCTCTCGCTACCCTTACATCCACAGTCCAGTCCCATTTACTATGCTAGTTTAGTTGGAACTGGTAACTTAAAACGCGATTAAGTCACTACACAGTCTGTACACTTGCAAGGGTTCCTCGGCTTAGCAGACTACAAACACCATTGTAACTCCTAAATTCTTTGAAATTAGACAAAAAACAAAACCATATCTTAAAAAATCATATCATATAAAATCATATATTTAAATATATTATGAAATTGACTATTTTTGTTTATGTGCTTTTAAATGCTTTATATATTAGTTTAAGATATCTCGCTTATATTCTACATTATACTAGCTGTAAGTCAACCATAAACAAATCAAACAATATCTTATAAAACAATCTTTTCATAAGAACACATGCACCGTACCTACTGAAAATACCGACGCAACTTTTTTTAGACACTTTTTCACAGCACACCAAAGCAAATGTTCATAATTTGTTTATGTTTTTTTTTTCAGTTAGTTTCAGTATTATATTATATATGTTAACTGAAGCACGCGTCGCCTGTGACTAGCTCAGGATTGTATTTTATCCCTAAAGCATTCTCTGGAAGCTATGCGTGCGGCATAATAGAGGGACCAATTAGAAATAACGAGTTGACAGACCGTGATGTGTTTTAGTCGCTTGACTCGACATCTAATCTCGATTCGCTTAATTGTAAGCAAAAGAGGGTCAAGAGTGCCAAAGACTTATTTCTTTGCTATAAAAAGAGTTTTTATTTAAAAAAATAAATATGCTATTCTGCATTGGCGTAACTAGGGTATGGCAGAAGGAGCACGTGCCCTGGGCGCCATCTAAAGGGGGCGCAATTCGCAAGATATAAAATTTTTAAAAATATATAAACGAATTAAAAATTAATTCTAGTTAAAGAGTCTTTTCTTGGTTTCTTCGCGCAAAATCTAATAAAATATTGTGTAGTGTAGTAATAAAAGTGTAGTCCAACTACTCTGGTGCACAGTAAAATCTCCGCCGGGCGCTCGTTTTAAATAAAATGGTACATTGAGCGTCAGAGCGTCTATTTTCGAATTATTTCCTCGCCCCTTGCCCCGCCGCCTCCACGCACATAGATAGTTTACATGATAAGTCATGCGTCCTTTTCACAGCCATTCATGCCAATTTTCATAAACGTAAATACATTATTATTATTGGAAAATGTTACATTTCGTACATTGTATATAATCAATCAATTAATGCAGGCTCCGAATATGATTTTGTCCCATTAGGTGTCAAGACCCTTGGCTAGGGTCCTAGCGCTATAAGGCTTTTTAAGGAAATAGCAAAAGGTTAGTCGACATCACAGGAGACCGAAGAGTTGGCACCTCAGACAAAGAATTAGTCTAGCTATTCAAAGGGGAAACGCTTCCAGTATCTTCGAAACCTTGCCTAAAGGGATTCCTTTTAATAATGTATTTTAGTTATTTTTTATATATTTTTAAGGTTTTTAATATAAGCAGAATAGAGTATAATTAGTACATTTTAATTATTACATTAATTGTTTCTTTATAAATAAATAACTTCATCAATCAATTAATTTGTCAAGTCTTTTTCCCACAGAGATAGGCAGAGACAATAGAGCGCCACTTACCACGGTCCTGACCCAACTCCTTCGCTTCCCTCACATCTACAATTCTCTTCATACAAGCTTCATACATGGAATTACGGTTACAATCATTATTATATATCCTTTTTTACATCTAGATGTATTTTAATTTAATTTTTCCGTGTGTTCGGCATGATTTTAAGCAATTTCAGCAGAAGTGCGATCCATGAATGGAGAAGACAGCAAGTTTAATAACTGCAATTTTCAATCGCATTCACTATGCCGGCCTACTTAGCCATCTGTGGTAAGCAGTATCGTAAGACGTACGATTTTATTCGGTAAAAAAACTGTCTCTTTAATGATTTTTAAAATGACTTAAAAACCATAAGTTGAAGAGTGACTAACAAACAGTTGGTGGTTATGTGCAGTCCGTGAAGTGACTTAGTTGGGTTTCGGGACCAGTAAGTTGCTGGTTCCAAGTAAACTGGCATAGTGGAGCCGACTCCAACCTAACATCAGGTGCAGTCATATGTAAGAAATTGAACAACGAGTATTTGTTCATCATGTGGAACAGATACATCTCAAGGATATCTTTACGCTTCATTAACTATTAAGGATAGGCCAAGGCGTGGGCCTAAGGTGTGTCCTAGACACAAAGAGTGACGTGTATAGGAGTTCTTGATACATATCTTATTGTTAATAATAAAGTTTATGCAATACCGGTGGATGCCCGCCCATGTGTTCTCTCCATCCTATGACCTTGGATCTTTCAAGCGATGCGTGAAGAAGCACCTTAGGCCGGCATAATGACGGCGGCTGAGGTAGCCGGGAACTAACTCGGTTTTTTAAGTCGTCGTCACTCTTGGACCTCCTCTTGCTTATCACCAGGCGGGTCGAAGTCAGATGTCGTGTCACAATTAATTAAAAAAAAAGCTCTAAGAAGCTCTTTAACCTTGTTCCTACCTCGTCTTTTCATTCCCGTAATACCCTCAAAGGTCATGAGAAATTTTTTCATGTCCGGATTTCAATATGATTTAAAGTTAAAATAGAATAGAACTAAAAAAGCAAAAGATATAAATAGAGATAAATAATTAAGGCGACCGTAGTGTAGTGGCAGTGCAATGGTTACACAAACCGAGAGCACGTGTTCAAAACCATCAAACCAAACGGTACCTATAAATCTTTGATATATGTACTTTGGTCGTCCTGTTTCTATGATACAACCACTTTAGTAGCTTAGTAATAGAAATGTAAAAAATCAATTCTCTACCTAAGACAAATAGGTGTGACAACTCTCTCTCTTCCCTCACATTTACAATTCTCTTCATACAATCTCTATGGTTATTGATAGAGATATATTAAAAATAAACAAAGTCTCAAGTATGTATATAGTATTAAAAAAATATATGCGGCTTACTATCGCGCCGTCTCTCCGTGACCACGATGGCTGCAAAGCTCTCGAAACGTCGGAATAATAAAAAAATGTAAAATCTAAACCAATATAAACGCGATAGTAGGCTGCATAAAGTTTGTTTAATTCGCATAAAATCTAAGAAAGTACTATGTATAATGTAATAATTATGAAAATAGCCATGCGCATGATGAGTGTATAATTAGATTGATGTTATAACAATCTTTTTCATGATTTTCATGCGCTCGACTACCACTAATTACAGGCAGGATGTTCAAAACATATTTCCATGGCTTTATTCTATTACTAAGATTGCCTGAGAAATCTAGAAATATATATTAATAATCGTCAATGTAGTCATCAAATAAAAAGGAATTATTAGAGAGAACTCAAAAACTACTCGTCAGATCTTGATCAAAATTAAATGGAACCACATAGGAAGCACTAGCTTTTAAATAAAAAAAGAATCATCAAAATCGGTTAACCCAAAAAATAGTTATGAGGTATCACACATAAAAAAAAACATACGGCCTAAAAAACCTTTTCTTTTTTGGTAAGTTGGTCAAAAAGACGTAGATATGTCATACACGTTCCGAAAGAGGCATGTTAAAACTATGCTAATAAGCAAACCTGAACTCAGTGCCACAAAGCAGAGCAACATATATTTGTCTTTTTTTCGCTCTCAATAACTATTATTCCGTCCTACTTCGTCGTGGTTGACCGTTCAAATTCGAGTCATTTGCGAACACTAAAACTGGTGTACATAACGTATCTACCTCATTTTACATCAATAATTGGTTTTATTGCTTACAATAAATAAATATTTTTCTTCATACATAGTGGATGAAATGAGGAATATCTGTTCGCAATAGATGTGGTTTAAAAGAAGATGTAGTGACAAGGATTGAAAAAGGAATGCTTAAGATGGTTTGGGCACATGGAAAGGATGAGTGAAAGTAGATTGACAAAAGGAATTTATAAATCTCATGTGAATAGATGCGTTAAAACAATGCGACTACATTTTATTTTTATTGTGACACGACATCTGACCTCGACTCGCCTGATGATAAGCAAGAGGAGGTCCAAGAGTGACGACGACTGGAATAGCCGAGTCAGTTCCCGGCTGCCCCAGCCGCCGCCACTATGTCGGCCTAAAAATCGGAGACATCCTCAAGAAAGCTGGGTGGCCTAGTGCCAATAACCGTAGAGCTTGTATAAAGAGAATATTGTACGTGAGGGAAGCAAGGGAGTTGTGTCAGAATCGTGGCAAGTGGCGCTACATTGTCTCTGCCTATCCCTGTGGGAAAAAGGCGTGACAATTTTATTGATTGATTGAAAGTAGATATTGATAATAAAAACACATAAATTAGTACAAAGATTGCAACCGTGCGAAGCCGGGGCGGCGTGAGAAGAAGGGAAAAGAAGGACCGTCGTTTCAGCGCTCTTCGCCGTCCAGACCTCCTCTTGCTTACCAGGCAAGACGTGGTCAGATATCAAGACACTATAAAAGATTTTTTTTTTTATTGTGACTCGACATATGACAGCACCCCGCTTGATGTTAAGCCAAAGTGTGGTCCATGAATGAATGTCACTGCTACTACAATTTAATAACTGTGAGTAGCAATCACATCCACTATGCCGGCCTAGATGGAACCGGCAACTTACAAGCTGATCCCGAAACGTGACCAAATCACTTCACGGTCTGTATACTTGTAAGTGGTGGTACTACCCCGGATCGGCAGACTGGGTACCAATGCCTACCACTCTTAAATACTTAATACTTAATACCACTCTTAATACTTTTATCATCCTATAGATAAAAGTCAAATTAAAAATACACAAAAAAAACAATAAAATGATTTGATCTGAAATTAGTTATTTTTGTTACTGCATTATGAAAGATTATATTTGATTAGCTAAATTAAATGATATTTTTTGATAATTAATATAAAAAATAATAATAAAAAATAGGGTAAATTAAATTTAATGACCATTTTATTGAATGTACTATTATGTATTTACTATGTACTATGTATCTCACTGGGTAGTGGTGCAGATCCGGGGTAGTACCACCACTTACAAGTATATCACAAACAGTGAAATGAATTAGTCGCGTTTCGGGATTAACTTAAAAGTTGCCGGTTCCAACTAGGCCGGCATGGTGGATGCGACTGCTACCTACAGTTATAAAACCGTAGTAGCAGTCGCCTTCATTCTTGGATCGCACTCCAGCTTAACATCAGGCGGGGTGCTGTCATCTGTGGAGCCACAATAATAAAAACTGTCTGCCCACCACTCTTGTCTACAGTAGAAATAATAGCATATTGAAAAGATAGAATAGAAGAATTATGACACAAGACGTAGACGCCTACCATCAGGTTCGATTCCTAGACGCGACTGACTTTTTTCTAGCCAATAATCATTACTAAATAATATTAACAACTAACTAAAATTATACGACTTTATTTCAAGTAATAAAAAACTTATTATCAAGTATTTATTTTGACTAAAGATTTTTTTGTGACTCGACATATGACAACACCTCGCTTGATGTTAGGCTGCAGTGCGGTTTATGAATTGAGGTACCTGCTACTACAGTTAAATAACTGTAGGTAACAGGAACATCCACTATGCCATTCTAGTTGGAATCGGTAACTTACAAGCTGAATCCAAAACGCGACTAAGTCACTTCACGGTTTGTAAGTGGTGGTGCTACCCTGGATCGGCAGACTGAGCAGCATATAGCACCTTCAAGCATTCTTCAAGCGATGCGTAAATAGTGGCGGCGACTGGGGCAGCCGTGAAGACTCGGTTTTTGCAGTCGTCGGCACACTTGGACCTCTTCTTCTTTACCATCAGGAGGGTCGAGGATTGATGACGAGTCACAATAAAAAATAAAATAAAAATACCGTGAAGTTACTCAGTCGCGTTTCGAGATCATCTTGTAAGTTGCCAGTTCCAACTAGGCCGGCAATAAAAAAAACTTTCAGCATTCAGCACAATGAAAAGATAGAATTTTGAGAAATTTGACACGAAACGTAGACGCTATGTATCGGGTTCGATTCCCAAACGTAGCTTTCATTTGGCCGGCATAGTGACGGCGACTAAGGCAACCGTAAACTAAAACGTTTTTTAAGTCGTCAGTGCTCTTGGACTTCCCCTTGTTAAACAACAGGCGAATAGAAGTCAGATGTCACGTTTCAATATAAAAAAAAGTTCCTTATTCTAGTGGGCACAAAACAACGCGAGGTACTTTCCCTTAAGATGTTCTCTAATCAATCACGTCACGATTCACGTCATCACGTGATAGCAATCAATTGCGTGAATAAATTACTGTTTATATATACTTGTTATTAAAGTATCTATTTGCATTAATTATTAAGAAGTGTTAATTACGAGGTATGTTAATTTTTTTCTCTCATAAAAGTGACTACGACTCCGGCATAGTGAATTCGACTGCTACTTGCAGTTATTTACCTTTAGCAGTAGGAAAAAAAAGATATAAATATTTGCATCGGGTCTGGTTATCAAATAGTGGTAGGCAGTGGTACCCAGTTTGCCGATCGGGGTAGTACCACCACTTACAAGTATACTCGTACAGACCATGAAGTGATTTGGTCACGTTTCGGGATCAGCTTGTAAGTTTCCGGTTCCATCTAGGCCGGCATAGTGGATGTGATTGCTACTCACAGTTATTGAATTGTAGTAGCAGTGATATTCATTCTTGGACCACACTTCGGCTTAACATCAAGCGGGGTGCTGTCATATGTCGAGTCACAATAAAAAAATAAAAAAAGTCGCCTCTATTCATAAAGCGCAATCCATGTTAACATCCAGTCACAATGAATAAAAAGAGTGTCAGTACTAAATTGTCAAATTATCAATCAATCAAAATTGTCACGCCTTTTTCCCACAGGTATAGACAGAGACAATGTAGCGCCACTTGCCACGATCCTGGCACAACTCTCTCTCTTCCCTTACATCTACAATTATTTTGACAAGCTCTACGAATGTTGGCATCAGGCACCCCAACTTTCTTGAGGATGTCTCCGATTTGGTCAGAAAACACCCTTCTGGGTCTGCCTCGTCTAACGCATCCATCCACATCAGATTGTTACTCATCCTTTCCATGTGCTCAAACCATCGAAGCATTCCTTGGTCAATCCTGTATTGTTAAATAACATTTTGCAACAATAACTATACATAATAATAAATTAATCAGCTATTTTAACATAAAATCAAATTATCTAGATAACAAAATAGATTAAATCCAATTATATTATATCATAAATAAAATACAATTTTAAATTATTTCCGTATTAGGTACTACTGTTATAATAGCTGTCCGAGTAGTAAGTCAGGGGATCTCCGGAGCCTCTGCAGTATGCAACTACGCAGATACATGGCGGTTTTATGCATCATCTATCGCCAATACCACAAAGAATGTTCTGAAGAGCTCTTTAACAATCCTACCTCGTCTTGTCACAACTGTAATACCCGCACAGGTTGGGGAAGTATCCGCGTTCTCTTTATCAAAACTAAAAGTCTTCATCAAACTAGTTCCAACTAGGCCGGCATAGTGAATTTGATTGGTTGGTACTCACAGTTATTGAATTGTAGTAGTAGTGACATCCATCCATGGACCACACTCCAGCTTAACATCAATAGATAAATGTATTTGTCTTCTTCCCATCCTGAAGCGTGAAATGACGACTAAGTCTAAGGCAACCGTAAACTCAGTTTCCTTAGTAAGTATTTGGCGCCCATGGACCTCCCCTTACTTACCGTTTGCCCATATGCCCAGTCTTCCGATCTGAGGTAGTACCACTCAGAAGTGATCAGACCGTAAAGTGACTCTTGCTTCGGGTTCCAACTTGGACGACTGTTACTTATATAGTTATATAACTGTAAGTAGCATTCGTCTTCATATACAGTCTATTAACATCATACCAAAATGAAGAATAACAAACATATTAAGCGATCTCGTTAAGCGCGGGAAGTGCGGCGATTTCTGCTGAGAACCTCTAGCTGCGCAAATACGCTAACCTCGATACTAGTTACGAATTTGCACCGTTTGGGTTGAGACGATGGGCCCAGGAGTTGTCAACCGGCTGACGGAGAAGGAAGGCTGGCAATTATTTCTGCCAACGTCTGCCGCCAAAATATAGCCTTGCTATACAAAAAGGAAATGTTGCCAGTCTCCTTGGGACTATCTCTGATCGTCATCAGATGATATTTTTAGTTTATTTACAGTTAATATACTTTTAGTTTTATCTCTTTCTCAATAAAGAATATTTTAATAATAGTTTGTTTCATTTTCTAGGATAGTAAAAAATGTTGAAGACTGTGATACTGGTATTCTTAATGGCCGTGGCTGCGTTGGCCTGGCCTATTGATGTTGATGGTAAGTCACAATGCAATTAATATTTATAGATTTTGTTACTTTTACGAGTATATCCGACAAGCCCCAAATATCTAAAAAGATGGTCTTTACACATTTCCTTAATAGCTCTCATCAACTTATAGGTAGTATGTATATTTAAGCGTATACTTTTGTAATGTCCAATGATGAAAAAATATATGAATGGTAGTTTCGATACTTGTATTGATAAAATTAATAACAATTATTTGGAAAATAAAATATGGATTTTGTATTGTCTCTCAATCAGGAAGGAATAATATAGCGTTACTAACAGTTCTGCTTTGAACAGTCATAATTATAGTTAGTCAATTTAGAAAATTTAAACTATCCAAAATAATGGATTTTTCTAATTACATTGTAATCTTCGTACATTAAATACAATAACATGTCAAAATACAAGTCAAACAACATAGATAATTTTTTAAACAAATACAAAATGACGGACAAATCTGAGGCGAACGTGACGTTCAATACACTATCAAAAGTATCCCCTATACCTGCCTAAAGAAGTTTTTCTTGACAATTCCAGAACTAGTCGAGCATCCATGGGCGACGGCACAACAACGTGTGACAATTGTAACCCGTGCTCAATGGGGTACCCGTGCTCCGACAGGAACTACCAGACTGAACACCCCAGTGCCCAACGTCATAATCCATCACACAGTGACCGGCTCATGCACCAGTAGAAACGCTTGCATCAACATCATGCGGTCCATGCAGAATCATCACATGAACACCAACAGATGGGCTGATATCGGTTATAAGTATGATATTTTCATCATTATATATCAATAGCAACAACAAATTGTCACGTCTTTCTCCTACATGGATAGGCAGAGACAATGGGGCGCCGCTCCTGACACAGCTCCCTCGCTTCCTTCACATTCACAATTCTCTTCATACAAGCTCTATGGTTATGGGAACCTAGCTTTCTTGAGGATGTCTCCGATTTGGTCGAAAAACCTCCTCCTGGGCCTGCCTTGTTTAACGCATCCATTCACATAAGATTTATAAATTCCTTTTGTCAATCTACTTTAACTCATCCTTTCCATGTGCCCAAACCACCGTAGCATTCCTTTGTCAATCCTTGTCACTACATCATCATTCAAACTACATCTATCGCGCACTGTGCTATTCCTTATTCTAACCGCTATCGTCACTCCAACTACACTCCTTAACGACCGCATTTCTACAGCGTTAACTCTACTCTTATGCTTCTTCTGCCACTAATATATCAATAACTAAAATTCAAAACTTGAAGTTTGGAGACTGTTAGAATATTGATGACTTGACGACTTGGGCAGTTGGTCTATCGCGTACCCTGAATAGACCCAAGAAGGTGTTTTCCGACCAAATCGTAGACATCCTCAAGAAAGCTGGGTTGCCTGGTGCCCATAACCGTAGAGCTTGTATGAAGAGAATTGTGGATGGTAACTCTGGTTCTTCGGAATATTAAAACAGTCTATGTTTTATCCAGCTTTGCAGTCGGAGGTGATGGAGCCGTGTACGAGGGCCGTGGCTGGAACGTAGTTGGCGCTCATGCTGCAGGATGGAACTCTAACAGCATTGGCATCGCATTCATTGGAACATTCACCAGTAAGTAAACAATCAATCAATCAAATTGTCACGCCTTTTTCCATAGAGATAGACTGAGACAATGGAGCGATCCTGACACAACTCCCTCGTTTCCCGGTTATGGATCTACGGTTATGGACACTAGGCAACCCAGCTTTCTTGAGGATGTCTCCGATTTGGTCGGAAAATACCCTCAAAATACGCATCTCTCCACATCATTCAGTTATCCACATCATCAGACTCACTTCACTTCTTACAAATATCAAAAGTTGTCACAATTTCATGTTAAGCTTGTATCATAGAAACACGTTTTTATTTATTTATTGTGACTCGACATCTGACTGCACCAGCCTGATGTTAAGCTGGAGTGCGGTCCATGAATAGAGGTGACAGCTACTACAGTTTACAACTATAAGTAGCAGTCACATCCACCACCCCGGCCTAGCTGAAACCGGCAACTTACAAGCTGATCCCGAAACGCGACTAAGTCACTTCATGGTCTGTGTACTTGTAAGTAGTGATACTACCCCAGACCCCCCCGACAGGGCCCCACTGCCTACCACAGTGGTGCCAGTTTCTATTATATGACGACAGGCGTGGACGAACGGTTAACAATTGGTTTATTGCGCGTAAAGTCCCGGGTTCGTTTCCCGGTCAGAGTAAATATTTATTTCATAGCTTTTATTTGTAATATTTAACAATTATATTTAATATTGACAATATTTGTTAGTAATAAAAGAGGCGTCGGGTTAACAAAGAGTGGTAGGCAGTGGTACCCAGTCTTCCGATCCGAGGTAGTACCATCACTTACAAGTAGACCGTGAAGTGATTTGGTCGCATTTCGGAATCAGCTTGTAAGTTCCATCCACTATGCCAACTAGTGGATGTGATTGCTACTCACAGTTATTAAATTGTAGTAGCAGTGGGATCCATTCATGGACCACACTCCAGCTCAACATCCAGCGGGGTGCTGTCATATGTCGAGTCAGATTAAAAATAAAACATAGAAAACAATGTATCTTTGAGAAACTAATTAGTTAAGAACCTCTGTAGGCGCCAACCCACCAGCAGTCCAGCTGAACGCAGCCCGTGCCTTGATCACTGCTGGTATGAACAACGGAGCAATCGCCAGGAACCACAGGTTGATGGGCCATCGTCAGGTCAGCGCAACAGAATGCCCAGGAGCCGCCCTCTTCCGCACCATACAATCATGGCCAAACTGGCGAGACGGGAACCTGGTTGAAATGAATGACGTGGAAGATATGGATATGTAAATCAAAAATTAAGTTCTAGAGCTGACCGCGTAACTCAATAACAATGAGCTTCGTTTTGACATTTAAACTCTATTAATGAGCTTCATAAATTAAAATTGCGACCGCGTAACACACTGAGAATTGATGTTTATTTTCATTAACAGTTCAAACTCATTGAAACTCATTGTTTGAATAAATAAAAGTTGTTTTTGACACTAACAGCGACCGCGTAACTTTTTAGACAAATGGGAATGAATTTCATTGTCATTACTATAGGGATTAATTACGTACACTTTATATTGACTCACTGACATGTGTAATGAATTAATAATTAATAATATATATAATATGTATATGATTGATAATTTGTAGTTATAATTAGGTTAGCTATTATTTTTTGTGTTTTTGTCATGCTGTGTGCACTGTTTTGGGTTACAATCTGGGCTTCATTTATTGTTGTATTCCTTTTATTGTGTTTCGATTGTAAGCTGTTTGTGCACCTATGAATAAATAAAATAAATAAATTACTAGAGATGTAACAACTCGACTTTTCAACCCGGGTTAAACCGAGTTGAGGCCTAAACCGAGTTGGGTCGGTTAACAACTACAATAAAGTGGTTTGAACTATTATTTTTAGATCAGACTAGATTAGATCAAACTATTTATATTTAAATCAATAACTAAATTTATTCAGTCATACATACACATCCGAAATACTATAGCAAACTATACTGTGTATTGGGTAATTCAGATTATCAGACCGAATTCGCCAACTCGGTTTGTAAACCGGTTTGAATTGAATTCATCAACTCGGTTTGTGAAGCGGGTTATCCATATGTTTAAATCGACGTAACTCTGTTCGAAAAAATCCGAGATCGTCCCATCTTAGATCATTACCATTGAAGTTGCGCGGTCGGCTTCCTAATGATAGAAAGGTTTTGATATTGAAATGTGATTTTTATGGGTATCTACTCCAATTTTTGTACTTTGTAACTACAGAGTATTTTTGTACTTACTTGTAAATATATTTATGGTTGTAATTTATTTGATTGGTTTTAATTTTGTTCGTTGTTAAAAGCAGGCAGGGGCCCTTACTATAAAGCTCTTAACACATGGGGTTCTAAATATAGGTTTCTAAACTAAGAGCCCTAAACTAAACATCAATCAATCAAATCACATTGTCACGCCTTTTTCCGGAATAGGCAGAGACAATGGAGCGCCACTTGCCACGAACCTGACACAACTTTCTCGCTTTCCTCACATCCACAATTCTCTTCATACAAGCTCTATGGTTATGGGCAGTAGGCAACCCAGCTTTCTTGAGGAGTTCTCCGATTTGGTCGGCAAACACCCTCCTGGACCCGTATCCTTAACTTGCCTTGTTTAACGTATCCCTAAATATAAGGGCCCTAAACATAGATAACAAAAAATTATATTGATGAGAGAATCAAGATAAAGTCAGGATCATGGAAAGTGCCGTTCTATTGGCTCCTGAATATGCATGTCGGATTTTTTAATTGAGACGTTTTTTTTTATTGTGACACGACATCTGACCTCGACCTGCCTGATGATAAGCAAGAGGAGGTTCAAGACGACGACTGAGAAAACCGAGTTAGTTCACGGTTGCCCCAGACGCCGTCACTATGCCGGTTTTATCTGACCTCGACTAACATGCATCCAAGAGCGGCTACGACTGTAAATCCGTCTTATCTATGGTTGCCCTAGTCACCGTCTCTATACCGGACAAAGGAAAAGCTCAAAATTTTTTTTTTATTGTGACTCGACATATGACAACACTAAACACCCCGCCTGATGTTATTCTGGAGTGCGGTCCATGATTGGAGGCGACTGCTACTACAGTTAAATAACTGTAAGTAGCAGTCACATCTACTTTGAAAGTCTATTTGTATAGGCGATAGAGGACGCACAAATTCTCCTTTCTTACCATCAATAGCAAGACGAGGTCAGGGATCAAGTCTCTACAAAGAATTTGGACTTAAGAAATAGAAGGAGCTCTCAAATAGCTACAAAATACAACCGTTTATACTATTTTTACTTCTGGCATTAAAAAGAAGTCAGAAGGGGATGAATATACATTTTTTACATTCGTAATTTAGAAGGTTGTCACTAGTTTTTATGATCTTTTGACAACTTAATTTGATAGAAAAACAAATGACATTAAAATACTTCAAAAAAGGATGACGGAACAATTATGGCGCTACTCTTGTTACCACGTGACTTTTAATTAAGCAGTATTAAAAGTCAACCACAATCACAAGTGATTGAAATTGCAAAAAGTAGTGACAACATTTGAAAGAAAGGAATTGAAGTACAAGTAACTGTCTCTTTCAGTCACACTTGGTATAAACATAGTATAAATGAGATAAATAACACCGAATTAGTTCTTATTTCAGCACTGCTATTCTTTCCATATTCTTAGTCTCTATAACAAAAAAATCCTTTAAAGGTCACAAATATCTGCCAAAACAATTATGTAAAGACGAATTACTCAAACAGGGATAGTCCCTTATTCTAAGAAATGGTTTTACACTTGAAATTCAATATAAATTCTGAACAAGGAAAATATGAACATAAATATTTGTTAACTGAATTCGATATAGTAGACATTAATTATTATTTATTAATTATCATTTGCTTTGATTTATAAATCAGCTAGTCGAATGCCCGCGGTTTCACCCGCAAAAAATTAGGTTTATAACACAGTCTTAAAAAAGGAGGAGGTTTTCAATTCGACTGTATATCCCTTATATATATAACTCGATAACTCATATAAAAATAACAGACGGAAAAAAAATTAGAAAAATTCAAAACTGCTGAAACTATAGCCGATTGGAAACTATAGTAAAAAATATTTTTTTAAATTTTATTATTATAAAAGTATCCTATATGTTACTTGTAGTACCTCCAAAAATATGTGTCCAAAGTTTCATGATGATCGGTTAAGTAGTTGTTGCGTGAAAACGTAACAAACAAACTTACATTTAAATTTATAATATTAGTAGGATAGCTGGGAGTCGTATGACTATATACGTAATTAGCTTTTATTTTTTCGGGTCATAAATCATAGTTAATGTAGCTATTAACAATTATTAACGGATTATAGGTGATGCAGAGGTCACGCGAACTCTGGAGCCCCGGCAACGACGCAGAGACATGTCTCTGTGCGCCCTCTATCGCCTATATGGCTATGGGGCTGGCAACCCCGGCACTGTAAACAACGTAAATAGTGCTCCTTAAGAAATTTATATCAAACAAATAGATAGTGTGCCTAATACATACGGAAACTACTTTGGGATGATTCAAAAGTGCAGTGAATTAAATATTTTGTACAAGGTTATTGTTCTCATCAGTGTAAAATACTTTTAATGCATTCAGTGAAAACAACAAATCGATTTGAAACTACCAATTTTATTCTTTCAATTTTTGTCGTTGTCTTACACTGATAGACATAGTTAAATTCACCAAAACCATCGAACTCAGTGTGGTCTAGCAGGTTGACCGCTTGGAATCTGTTCCGTGAGGTGTCGGTTCGAGACTGCGCGGCTAAAACTTTTTTTTTTTTTTTCATTTTTTTTTTTTTGTATATTAGATTTCATATATATATTTATATTTCTGTTCAATAATTTCAATAACATTATTCAGGCTTTTAATAAAATACAATTTTTTTTATAAATATTTAAACAGCAATAAAAAAATACAGATAGTAATTATTTTCATAATCTTGGTGGCTATTAAATAACAATATAATAATGAATTGTAATGGGTGTAATAAACAGTTGGACTCTAAAGAAGTTCTGAAATGCCATTTGTGTGTGTGCAAGTACCACTACCAATGCATCAATTTAGACAGAAAGCAGTACTTGTCTTTGTCACTTGAGTATCGAACAAACTGGGTCTGTCCTTCCTGTAATAACATAACGCGAAGAGTAAGATCAACAGATAATTCGCCTGTCCGTTGTTTGTCACCATTAGCTAAAGTGCCAATAATTCCTTCACGTGAAACTATTAACACTTCTTCCCAGTTATCACTAGATAGCCAAGTCACTATGGAAAAAATTAGCGCCCTTCTCGAGCAAACTTTGGATAGAAAACTTGAAGACAAATTAAATGATAAACTAAAAGGGTTTATTAATGACTTTCGTAGGGCTATTCGAGAAGACATTCAAGATATGGTAAAAAAGGAGGTTAATCTAGTAGCCGAAGCCATTAAGCAGGACTTCACAAATACCACTGACTTCATAAGTGCTGAACAACTCACTCTGTCCTGCGAAATTGAGGCTAAGGGCAAACGAATTAAACAACTAGAGTCTGATAACTGTATTCTGCAATCTGAAGTAAATAAACTTAATACTCGCTTAACAGTGCTTGAAAAAATGTCACGTAGTTGTAACATAGAAATGCAGGCTGTACCAGAAACTAGAAATGAAAATGTTCCTTTGATTTTTAAAAATCTATGCGAGAAGCTTAACGCACCTATTATAGATTCTAACATCATAGCATGCCGCAGGGTAGCGAAACTAAACAGTAGTTCAAACCGGCCTCGTAACATTCTCATCTCGTTGGCAAGTCCGCGTCTTCGTGATGAATTGTTGTCTGCAGCACACCGATACAACAAGTCTAATGCTAGTAATAAACTTAATACTACTCATATTGGGATTTCTGGCGAGACCCGGAGAATTTACATCACTGAACATCTCTCTCCAGAGCAAAAAAGTCTTCATGCGATGACGAGATCAGTGGCAAGAGAAAAGAATTATAAATATGTGTGGGTGAAGTATGGACAAATTTTTATCCGAAAAGATGACTCATCTAATGCGATTTCTGTGAAATCCACTGATATACTGGGTAAATTAGATTAAGTTAGGTTAGATTGATGTTACACTGCCACTAATATTTGTTTTACTTTACTTTGATAATGTTTAGTATTTTTTATCAGAATGTCAATAGAATCAGAACCAAAACCACGGAAGTATCTCTGAATGTTCACGGCAATGAGTATGACATCATTTGTCTCACCGAAACGAATCTAAATGGAAGCGTTTATAGCAGCGAAGTAATTGATGAGCGTTATTGTGTAATAAGACGAGACCGTGCTACAACTAGCATAAGAAAGTCTGAAGGTGGTGGCGTACTCATAGCCATTAGAAAACACTTTAAATTTGTAAATCAAATATCATGGGGCAGTCGGTTCGAGGATGTCTGGGTTAGTATACTTCCTGATAAAGTCTCTTCAAAACGTTTAAACCTGTGTGTATGTTACTTACCACCTGACCTATCCGTCAAAGACATTACAGACTTCTACTCCCATTTGCAAACTATAATATCCCTACACTCTAATGACAACTACATTATAGTGGGAGACTTTAATACTCCCCTCATAACATGGAACTCAGATTATAACTTAAATGCCCTCCTTCCTAGTAACCCATTAAACACTAAAGCTGAATTGCTTATGGAAACAATGTCATTCTGCAATCTTCGTCAATTTATCACAATTCCGAACAAACACGATCGCTTCCTGGACTTGACACTTTCAAACATGAAGGGTGTCACAGTCGAGGAAGCGGAGCCCCTGTGTAAACTGGACGATCACCATTTGGCTTATGAAATACATATTGTTGACATATCGTTGAAATCGCTTGATCCGTCGGTTAAACAACAGTTAAACTTTAATAAGTGCGATTTTGAGAAGGTGAAGTCAGAACTCACCACATTGCAATGGGGCGATATTCTTGCAAAAGAAAGTATTGATGATGCTGTGGATGTTTTTTACACTAACCTGCATAGAATACTTAAAAAATATACCCCATTGACACGAAATAACAAATTGAAATACCCTGTTTGGTATAATTTTTCCACTATACGTTGCATCGAAGAGAAGAATACCTACCATAAAAAATTCAAAAAATATAACAATCCTCGTGATTATGACACATTTTCACTTTTACGCACCCGTAGTAAGAAACTGATTAAGTCATGCTATCAAGAATATCTAAAGTCAGTTGAGGATGCGATTAAAAATGATGTTAAGAGTTTTTGGCGATATGTCAACAATAAAAAGGGCAGCAAAACAATACCTAATGTTATGAAATATGGAAGTCGCACTTCTTCAGATGGTAATACAACTAGTGATCTCTTCGCAGACTATTTTTCTTCTGTTTTTGATAAATCTCCACCTACCACTCACTCATTTCCCCCAATAAATATCACTCACTCTTCTTCACTATATAACATTTATATTAGCAAACAAGAAATTAAAAGTAAAATAAATAAACTAAAAAAACACAAAAGTGCAGGCCCGGATTGTATCCCACCGTCTGTTTTAATCGCATGTGCTAACGAATTATGTGAACCTCTATATATATTATTTAATAAATCCCTACAGTCTGGAATATTTCCCACGACTTGGAAAACTGCACACATTATTCCAATTTACAAATCAGGTGACAAATCGCTATGTGAAAACTATAGGCCAATCAGTATATTGTCTTCCATACCTAAGCTTTTCGAATCGCTAGTGTATGTCCAACTAAATCATCACTTCAAACCACTACTACATGAAAATCAACACGGCTTCATCAAACACAAATCCACATTAACTAATTTGCTAGAATACAAAAACTACATATGTTGTGCTTTCTCAAGAACATCACAAGTTGATTCCCTTTACACCGATTTCAGCAAGGCTTTTGACCGGGTCAATCATGCTTTGCTTTGTCATAGGGTTGGTTGTTACGGTGTCCATGGTAGCCTTCTTAGATGGATCACATCCTATCTTAGTAATAGAAGCCAACTTGTGACTGTAAAGGGTTTTACATCCGACCCAAGGCCGGTACTTTCTGGCGTACCTCAAGGCTCTCACCTTGGTCCGTTGCTTTTTAATATCTTCATCAACGACCTGATACCTAAACTATCATGCTCAAATCTTTTATACGCCGATGACTTAAAAGTTTACAATGAGGTGACAACTGTATCTGATTCCTTAAAACTACAAAGAGACTTAGATGTAATCAACGCTTGGTGTAAACAAAATCTCATGTTGCTTAACACTGAAAAATGTACGGTAATATCATTTACAAGAAAGCATAATAAAATTACACACTCTTACACTATAGATGGGAAGGAGATTAACAGACAAAATATAGTTAAGGATTTGGGGGTGTACTTTGATGAGAAGTTATCTTTTATACCTCATTATGAGCACATCATAGCCAAAGCAAATCAAATATTAGGATTTGTTGCAAGATCAACTTCCGAATTTAAAAAACCTCACAGTATGCTCACATTATTTTCAAGTCTAGTTCGTAGCAAGCTGGACTATTGTTGCCCTATCTGGTCACCTCACTACAATGTGCATACCAACAACATTGAAAGAGTACAAAAAAAATGCCTAAAAATTTTATCGTTTCGTCTAAATCTTAATCGTTCTCTTAAAACTTATAATGATCGTCTGGCGAAATTCAAAATGATGTCGCTTCAGAATCGTCGTAAAAGGTATGATCTGCTCTACCTCCACAAGATACTTCATTCAACTGTGGACTCACCCCTGTTGATATCTTTGATTAATATAAACACACGATACAAAAGTCGCTCTCCTAATACATTCGCTTTACAAGTGTACCGTAACAACTCATCCTATTACAACCCTATTGTGAGAATGTGTCGGGAATACAACGAAATGGCAAATAATCATAAGGATAAATTAGATATATTTAATCCCAAATTCTCGTCCTTTAAAAGGGGCGTCACCGACGTCCTCGAGAAGTCTGCCACCCAGTAAACCTAATAGTTTCGTATCAATTTGTTAATTTTTATCTATTAATCTAAGTTATTTAAAAAATATGTACTGGGATTTTATTGTATTTTTTTTTTTTTAATTTTTTATATATAGTTATTGTTATTGTCCTTGTCTTGGTTGCTGTCTTTGTTTGTTTGTTTTGTTTGTTTTTTTTTTGTTACCATCAATTGCAATTGTTGATGCTGTGTGTATGCAGTAATGGGATACAACCTTGATTTTTAAATTATGTTCATATAAATTCAGGTAAAGGTTGTGTTCTGTTGTATACACCTTTAATAAATAAATAAATAAATAAATATATCACGGAGAATGCATCACCAATAACTCGGAAATGTCGCGTATTAAGAGAATCGAGAACCCAGGTCGAAGTAAGCATTCGAATACTATCGACTGAAACGGCAGGCAAACGAAAAAGTTTAGCGTGTCGCTTCTTTGTAGAATAATCGACAAGTGGAATGCTTGACCAGCCCATTCTAGCTTCTCCCCATCCAATAACCTTAGACCCTTCAAGCGAAACGTGACCACGTCGAGGACAGATGCGAATAAAAACAGTTATTTAACTATAGCAGCACTTGCCTCTATTCTCTTAACATCAGGCGAGAGCCGCCATATGGCGAGCCAAAATTATCAATCAATCAATCAAATTGTCCCACAGGATAAGGCAGAGACAATAGAGCAATTTGCCACGATCCTGACACACTTCCTTGCTTCCCTCACATCTACAATCCGCTTTAAACAAGCTCTACGGTTATGGATAATCCTCGTAAATAAGATTCAATCAATCAATCAAATTGTCACGCCTTTTTCCCACAGGGATAGGCCTTGCCACGATCCTGACACAACTCCCTCGCTTCCTTCACATTCACAATTCTCTTCATACAAGCTCTATGGTTATGGGCACTAGGCAACCCAGCTTTCTTGAGGATGTCTCCGATTTGGCCAGCAAACACCCTCCTGGGCCTGCCTCGTTTAACACATCCATTCACATGAGATTTATAAATTGCTTTCGTCAATCTACTTTCACTCATCATTTCCATGTGCCCAAACCACCGAAGCATTCCTTTTTCAATCCTTGTCACTACATCTTCTTTCAAACCACATCTATCACGCAATGTGCTTTTTCTTATTCTATCCGCTATCGTCACTCCAAATACACTACTTAATGGCCGCGTTAACTCTACTCTCATGCTTCTTCCACACCCAACATTCACTTCCATACATAATAATAATAATGAACAAGATAAATGACGTCACATTCTAGTAATAAATGTATCGTACGAATGGATGTATGTCAATTAAAAGGTCACGAAATAGATAATAAACATACATATACTAATAAAAACAATCTTTTATTATTGTTTTTATATTATAAACGAAGATTAAGTAATGTGCGTGTGATATCTTCATATCTACGTTATTCTTACAAAAAAATCTATATCTTCCATTGTTCAATGGAAACTCATCCTTAATCATAAGCAGTTAAAGTTTTAGTTTGATTGTAAATTTATATAATTTTAGGGTAAGTACCGCTTTTAAGAGCATAGTCCGATCAGCACAATAGAATTAATAATTTAGGTTCACGTTATCAAAAAATAATAAAATGATTATATTGATATTCTTTTTATTATAGTTATAAACCCAGTTTTAATTTAAACTAGTTTTTACTTCGAATTAAAATTAAAATTAATACAATGTACTTAAATAAATTTGATTTTATTAGTTTTCTGAGGTTGTTTCAGTTGGCGTTTGCAGACTACACTACTAGTTTGTATGACTCTTTATAAGATTGATTCCGTGCAAAGCGACACTGCGGTCTGCACCCGCTGCATGTCGCGACTTTTATAAAGACTGCACAACTGTGTAGCTGTTCGCGTATTCAGTCCGCAGACTACCGAATGCTGCAGTCTGCAGTCGCCGGCGGAATCTCACCTTTATGTGAACATTGTTTGTGATATATATAATTACGTATATGTAACGTTTTTGCAGCTTACTATTTTTGAGGTGGTAAATTGGAATAATCCGGTAACTTTAAATATACCACGTTATTAAATGCTATATTAAAGGACATCATTCATTTTGTATGAGGACTTGGGCTTAATTGTATTAACAGTTACATACACATTTTAAAATAGTTTAATGTACGAAGATTACGGTATATACTTTAGTTTAGGTGTGCAAAATGTACAAACTATAATTTCGACAGTTTAAAGCAGAACTGTTAATATGGCGTGTCTTTGTGATTGCCATGCAATACAAAATCCATAATCTTATTTCCCAAATAACTCAATTGCACAGAAATCAAAAGCAAAATTGTAATTAGTTTTATCAACACAAGTATCGAAACTACCATATATATTTTTATCATTGGACATTACAAAAGTAGTACATAAAAGCTCAAAATGTCCTTTAAAGATATACCTTAATCATATGAACTTTGACAATTTGAAAATATATCGACGAACTTACGAAATTAATCGCACAAGTTCGTCGATATATTTTCAAATTACTTGTTGACGAAGCTATAATGTATACACAATAAATGTAACATTTTGCATACTAGTATAATAAATATAAATTATATGACTAATGTATGATTCGGACTATACTAGAACTATATATAAAAAGAGAAAATTCGCTCACGTAATCAGTTAATCAATGTTTTTACATAAACAACATATTTTATATATTTGTATTAAATTATAATAACTATAAATTAATATAATATAATAAATAAACATCAAAATAAAAAATAATAAAATGGCGTCTAGTATTTATTTTATATTGTTAATAAACTTGTGTTTTTTAGTTTATATTAGTGCTTTTCCTAAGTTAGTTATTAAAGGTGAGTAATAGAGTTTTTTCTTCATATATATTTTTTCTAAATGGGTCAAAAAAAATTGAGCTTAAAGCCCTATGTCCGCTCCTGAAACTTAAAAACACCACACTCCAGCTGAACATAAAGCGAGGTGCTGTCATATGTCGAGTGACGATAAAAATAACTCAAAAAGAGTCTGCAATTGAACTGACCCACTGTTCAAGTTTATAAAAAGTAACTTTACTGATTTAGCAAAATAATAAAAATACGAAGAAAGAGCAAACAGGACGATTAAAAAAAAAAAAAACGCTTCAAATGTTTCGCACAAAAGCGCTACATAGCAGTGGCATTTACAATTAATATTTGTTATTACATATAGGCAGAGACAATGGAGCGTCACTTGCCACGATTCTGACACAACTCCCTCGCTTCCCTCATATCTACATTTCTCCTGATACAATCTCTACGGTATATCGCTCAATTGTCTGCCTATCCCTGTGGGAAAAAGGATTGACAATTTGATTGATTGATTGATTGATTTTATATATCCATGTTGAAATGGAAGGGTAACAATTTAGTGATATTTATTAATTACAGACAATCCTTACAATTTCACATTCGTATCGCGGCAAGAATGGGGTGCTCTACCCTCGACGGACGACAGACCACTGCTTACCCCTGTCCAATACGTGGTCATACATCATACATACATCCCAGCTGCGTGTTATGATAGGAAAACATGCATGGAAGCCATGAAGGCGATGCAACAATATCACAACAGCTTAGAATGGGGTGATATTGGTTACAAGTAAGTTTTTTTTTATTGTGACTCGATATATGACAGCACCCTGCTTGATGTTATGCTGGAGTGTGGTCCATGAATCACTTCACGGTCTGTATACTTGTAAGTGGTGGTACTACCCCGGTTCGGCAGACTGGGTACCACTGTCTACCACTCTTTGATAACAAGACCCGAAACAATTATCCATCTCTTTTTTTATTAACAAAGCTATTAAACAAATATTTGCTCCGACCGAGAATCGAACTTATTGCTTCTTAGACTTCATTGGACAATAGGCCACGCCTGTCGTGGCTTGATTTCATCAATGGCTTGAAAGTTTCAGTTTAAAACTTGCCGGTTAATACTATGCCGTGCTAGAAAATAAACTTTAGCTAGAAGAATATTTAACTGAATTTGCAGTTATTTCACTGTAGCGTCAGCAGTTGCCTCCATTTATGAACTGCACACCAGCTTTTCTATACGAGGTTATAACATATATTGAGCACATAAATCAAGGAGGACACATACTTCACATAAATTCCAGTAAAGGAAGCCATTCCTATTTATCGATAAAATACTAATAAATCCTTTAATTATTAATCAATCAAACTGTTACGCATTTTTCCCACAGGGATAGGCAGAGACAAAAGAACGCCACATGCCACGACATTGACACAACTCCCTCGCTTCCCTTACATCCACAATTCTTTTCGTATATTCAATATTAAAGTATTCAGTTTTGCAAAGTCCGCGCTAGTAGTTATTTAAATTTCTAATGGGAAGTCCCTGTGATCAATTATAATGTCCGAGAGTCAACGAACCATACAAACGTTTTTATAATAGCTAACAAATACTTCAAACAATTCAGTTAGATTTGAAACAAGTTTTTCTCGCACTATTCAGCGGGGAAGAACCGTTAGAATATTGAAAAAAGGTTACAATTAACATAACAATTTAAATACTTTTGTTTGTTATTATTTTTACATGTGTTTTTAATTGATATTTCTATACTATTGTAGTATTTTCTTAGATTTTGTGCGTACATTGATGAATTAAACAAAGGACATCATTTATTTTGTATGAGGCCTTGGCAGTGGCGTAGCGTGGCGGGGGTGGCACATTTAAGGGGCGGAAAAATTAAAAAAAAAACTAAAGTAAATCATTAAAATTTGAACCTGATAGTCTTATTTTTTGTTGTACCTATGATTGAAATTTCTAAATAAGGGGGCAATAATTTCTTTTCCCGCCCCGGGCGGCTAACTCCTACGCTACGCCACTGGGACTTGGGCTTAATTGTATTAAAAGTTTAATATGCATATTAAAATAGTTTGATGTACAAGATTTGATGTAAGATTACAATGTTAATGAAATATATACTTTATTTTGCATAGTTTAGGTGTGTGAAATGATCAAACTATAATTATGACAGTTCAAAGCAGAACTATTAATATGGCGTGTCTCTGTGATTTACAGACAATACAAAGTCCATATCTTATTTTCCAAATAACTCAATTGCACAGCAATTAAATGCAAAATTATTATTAGTTTTATCAATACAAGTATCGAAACTACCATTTATGTATTTTTTCATCATTGGATATTACAAAAGTAGTACATAAAAGCCCAAAATAAATGGTCCTTTTATGCGGCTTACTATCGCTTTTATTTTGGTATTGATTTTACATTTCTTTATTGTACTTCAATTCCTTAGTGCTCCGCCGATTGTTCCGTATTTAAACAAAGTAGTATTCGCATTCGATGGCTACTCTCAAACGTTTAATAGTAATCAGTTTTTTTTTTTTTTTTTTGGATGAATGTACGGTTGTCCAAGCCTCGATTTCTTTAAGATATCATTCCGTATTTCGTGTGTGCTACCAGATGCACGTGTCTATCGGTTGTCCGCATTTTATTGTAAATTTTAGTGTAAATAATTATACAATCTTACTCTAAATGGGTAAAAGGCAACGAGAAGAAGCTGAAAACGAACAAGCAAATTGACAAATACCGTAGAAAATAAGATGGTTGGAGAAACGGAGCTCCACGAATACGACGCCATCACGGTCGCCCTCAACGTTTGTTCGTTTTACCTGCATGAACAAAACGATTCAGGTAAATACCGATACTGGATTTTTTTACATAAGTGGATTTGTTGCAACCAAAATGTTTTAATACTTCGTGAGACTATAACGTTCAATATTTATGAATTATTATTGTGATTGAGTGTAGTTTGAAAAACTGCAATGCCACAATTTATAATTACTGTTATTGATGGTAGTTTGAAAAACTATAATGTGACAACTAACTATAACTGTGCTTGAGTGTAGTTTGAAGAACTGCAACGTCACAATTCATTTTATTATTGTGCTTGAGTGTAGTTTGAAGAACTGCAACGTCGCAATTTATTTTATTATTGTGCTTGAATGTATTTCGAGGAATTACATCGTCACAATCCAATATTATTACCTCTTGAGCATGGGTGAACCTACGTCGTCCATATATTGATGTGTATGATTTTTATTAGAAAAATGTACTATATATAATGAGAATCCTAATTCAGGTTACAACATTTTTACCCAGGGTTTATGCTTTTAAGCACCAACTCAATAAAGATTCGAGGTCAATAAACTCTTGACCTTGTTTTATTAGTCACTCTAGACCAGTGTTTCCCAACCTTTAAAAAATGTTTTTTACCCTTAATAAATATAAATGATTACAAAATTTAAAAAAAAAAAAAAAATTGCCTTTTTTGATAAATTGGTCACCGATATCTAGCATTGCATATAAATAACCCAAAGCAGAAGGGTTGAAGTCGTGTCTAATCCATTTTGAAATTACCCTCCTTAACTATCGAATTGCCCTGTAAGGCGTGGGCCCCACTTTGGGAAACACTGCTCTAGGCCATACCAAAGAACGTGAGTGCCAGAACCAGCCATACACAACTAGAACCCACAGACCGTTGGTCAAAAAGTTAGTCTGGTGTAAAAAAAAAAAAAAAAAAGAGAGAGGGAAAATGTATTTAACACAATGGTTAACCCTTGCAAAATAAACCCTGAGGTCACATATGCAATCAATAAACCCTCTCTGAAGAGGGATAAAACAAAAAGTATTCACTATTTTGCCATGCCATGCAAATACAGTAAATCACAGTATTAAGAATAAAATTATACGGTGTTATATAGATATATCAATACCGCCATTTATTAATATAAAAATGTTCAGAATGTCAGAAAGATACTGAAAAACTTATTTCAATGAACTTCTCTTTAAGAAGGTTTTTAGCCTCAGGCTAGTTCAGGTGAAGTTGCCAGAGATGCAGCACAGGACTCAACTCCTGAAATATCCCTTTTTGAAGTCAACTTTGGACTTTTGGTGATAAAATGGGAAATAGTAAAGCCGCAGCAAGTTCGACCACTGATTTTTTAAATAAATAAAATCCTTTAAACTACTGGGGACTCCCTCGGAAGACTATGTGAGAAGGTGGTTGCTACCAATATGCTGTTACGAAAGGCAACAACAAACAGCGTCAACAGACGATTACAATATTTTTACAAGGTACCCTCTGACATATTTATTTATTTTTCATGGATCTGGGACACAATATTCCATTTAATATAATACCTGTATAAATCTAATACCTGTACAATAAGTCAGGTTCCAATTGGTCAGGTTGCCTAATTTCTAAGGAAGAAATTGCTGACTTTAATAGTTCAATAAATGAACTGTTATGTAAAGGTGCTATTTATCTTGAGCTCACCAGAGTCCATTTAATTTATATCCTCACTTTATTGTCTCCAAAATAATACATATAAAAAATAAAAATAAAAAAAATAAAAAAAAAAAAGTTTTATTTTTAATCCTAAAAAATTAACATCTTTTAAAATTGAGAAAATACGTACTGCTCTTAAATTATTAATAACTGCTCTGGATTTTTATACATGACCAATATTGATATTAAAGATGATTTTGACACCCATACATAAATATAATAAAAACAGGAATTATACTTCATTAGTATATTTAAATATTTAGATAAAGACATAATAATCATGTCTAATGGCCACAAAGGAGACTTATATATTGGTAAGTTTATGTTTTATTATAAACACAACTAAAAGTAAATTAATTCCACAAGCATAATGAATGAGAATAGGTTCTGAAAACATGACAGTTGGAACAAAACACGTCCTATTCAAAGTTGGCCACTATTACAGGCATGCTATATGCAGAATGTCCAGGACTTCAGGTGTAACATAATATAGCTGATGCGCATACAAAACAACTTGAACTATGGAAATGCATTAAATAATAATAGATATAATAGCCAAGTACCAATATCACAAGGTGCCAATAATTAACTATCCTGTTGACAAAATAATTTGTTTCACTTTCATAAGAATCAATTAATCAGCCAAAATAAGTAATTTATGCAGATGCATTATTGTTAAATTGCGGTTATGTTGTACCACTAATAGGGTTCGGTAAGATTGATAAATAAATAAATGAACACAATAATTACCTAAATTTACTGGCTGTCTTTTTGCTTTAAAATCATTTACATGTAATAAAAGTAAGTAACTGCTTTATCATGTTAAGAATTAACAACACCACATCTTGATAGTCTAGCTAAACTAATTTAGCAGTGGTGTAAGCATGCAAGTATGTGCGTATAGACAGATTATATACCATCAAAAACAATACTGCTTCAAATAAAATCAGTTGACACTGCTTCAAGACAGTTTAACAATAGAACCTAGTGAAAAACGGCAAAAATATGCCTTTTATACGATTATTTCAGGTTTTGGTATTTCTAAAAAAGATTTGTTTGCCTCTACACATAATCATAAGTGTAAGTTATATATTTGTTGGCGACCAGACCACTATGCTATCGCAAGAGATTCTTTCACAATCTCATGGACGTTTTCCATACAGGACTTTTTACAAATATCATTCGTTTTCCACCCTTTTCAATTATAATAAAGCTTTTCTAAATTTTGTAACAAGGCACCTAGGGTAATTATAGTTGGCTCATATTGACCATTGCAACCATTGCCTGTAAGTGCAGGTGCTTCATTGTCAATAACATTTTGAAGCAATGTAATACATACCTAATTGTAGATTATTGTAATAGTAAAAAAAATAGTATCACAAATATACAGATACATTACACTTCACAGATAGATAAGATTTCTCTTATTTATTCTTATTTATTAACCTTTTTCTAATACTTCTAATAAAGGCTATAGTTATAATTCAGTAAATTGGTATATTCAGCAATAGCCCTCATTTACCAAATGAACTTACCACTGACATTTGTGTTAAGATACTATCTAAGAGATTTTTAGGTTTCGCCCACAAACTCGAAAATATGATTTAAGAACCCAATGTTTGTTAAGAATTATTATATAAATTATATCCAAATGAAAATATTTCACTTAATTTGTTATCCAATGTGATAACATTGTTAGCTCTTGTCACCGCTCATAAAGGATAATCCTCATCTTTAATTAAATATAATAATATGATTATTTAAAATATTGCAAGTTAAAATATAAATAATAAATTTCAATAAACCTAGGGCCAGGTCGTACACAACCAACTTTATTATTGCCTCTATTGTATAAATCCTAAAATATCTTTTGTAAAAGAGAGTTTATCTGCCCTGCACAACTCTTTCAGTTATATAAATGAAAAAAAAAAACAAAAAAAAAAAAAAAATCTTGTTCGTTAACAAACTTTAAGCAATTAAAATAAAGATACACTTTATATCTTGATATCTATGACATACACTTGAAAATCATAGTAATGGTCATTTGTCAACATCTACTATTTAAACATTAGGAGAGAATATTGACACTATTCGTAGAACTGTTGGATGGTCCGAAAAATCCAACACTTTTGCAAAAATTGATTTAAAAAAAAAAAAAAAATATATATATTATATATATATTTATTACTTGTACTAGATCACTGTAATGACTTAGAGGACGCATAATTATATAAATTTAAGAAATAATTGTTATAGAACTAAGTTAATGTGATTGAGGAGTTCTGATCATCCAAATGTCTGGTAATACTTCCATTTCAGTCCACAAACCTTCAACCTTTAAATATCTACTTTGTTTAAATACGGAACAATCGGCGGAGCACTAAGGAATTGAAGTACAATTGAGAATCAAACGAACTTACCTGTAAGTGAAGTTCGATGATAATTGTACGAACTTCCTTAGTGCTCCGCCGATTGTGAATGCCACACCCTCCCACCTCTACATGCAAATAGGTAGGTGAGTTTCAGGTTTGTAAGCACAGGAACACTATAAACAGAATGATATCTTAAAGAAATCGAGGCTTGGACAACCGTACATTCATCCAAAAAAAAAAAAAAAAAACTGATTACTATTAAACGTGTGAGAGTAGCCATCGAATGCGAATACTACTTTGTTTAAATACGGAACAATCGGCGGAGCACTAAGGAAGTTCGTACAATTATCATCGAACTTCACTTACAGGTAAGTTCGTTTGATTCTCAATTATTCCGACGTTTCGAGAGCTTTGCAGCCATCGTGGTCACGGAGAGACTGAGGTGTTGGTCGTCCTATTGGTTGATGCTGTTATTACGAAACGTCGGAATAAAAAAAAATGTAAAATCAAAACCAAAATAAACGCGATAGTAAGCCGCATAAAATTTATTTAATTCTTTCTATTCCTGTCATTTTTTTTTAAATATTTTTATACTAAGCTACTAAAGTGCTTGTATCATAGAAACAGGACAACCAAAGTACATAATATGTATTATATCAAAGATAAATTGGCACCGGTAGGTGGTCTCGAACTTGAGCTCTCGGTTTGCGTAACCATTGCACTGCCTCTACACCACGGTTGCCTTAAATCGCCTATTTCTTATTTCCGTTTGATTTCAGTTTCTGCATAGGTAGTGATGGTGCAGTGTACGAGGGTAGGAGTTGGTATATCAAGGGTATTCACGCAGGCAAAGCCAATGGCGTCAGTATTGGCATATGTCTCATTGGCGATTGGAGAGGTAAGTTTGAAGGTGCAATTCCTTCGGAAACTGCAGACCGCACTACTGGTCTGTATGAATCTGTATAGCGAAACTGCAGACTGCAGCCGCGCCAGACAAATTCATACAAAGTCTGCATTCGTGGTTTGCAGTCTGCTGTCTGCTCGACTTGCTGACCGATTAAATCGATTCAGTTTACGCTTTAATCGCCATCCCTGTGGCGGTCAAATCGTTTGCAGCATAAAAAAACAACTATTTTATTACAGTCGACCTACCACCACAAAATCAACTAAACACGACCAAAGACCTCATCACTGCTGGAATCAAATTAGGTTATATCAAAGACGACTACAAATTAGTTGGGCATAAGCAGATCATGGACACTGAATGCCCCGGAGAAGCGTTGCTGACTGAAATCAAGACGTGGGAGCATTATTCCGCATTGGGTCCGAATGATCCATTAAAAACTCTCAGGCAAACCGTTAAAGTTAACAGATCGTAAAAGTTAACCGATAAGGGTCCTAAAATTTAACAGATCGTAAAAAAAATCCTAGATTTTGCGCGAACAATAATTAATGAATCAAAAATATTTTATGCGGCATACTAACGTGTTTATTTTTGTGACCACGATGGCTGCGAAGCTCTCGAAACAACCGAATAATAAAATAAAATAGTAAAATCAAAACCAAATTAAACGCATAAAATTTGTTTAATTCATAGATCGTCAAAAGTAACAAGAGCTTTTATATTTTAAATAAAAGTGAATAAGTCCTAAAAAGTTAATAGATCGTAAAAGTTAAGAGATCCTAAAAAGGTAACTGGTCCTAAAAGTGCTTGGACTTTTAAAATGTACTACTAATCTATCCACTAGGTTATAAATTATTACTAACAATTATTTTCATCCAACACCATTCGCAGATCATTCACACGCTTCAATTCTGGCAACCGTAAACTTAGTCGGTTTTGTCAGTCTTTGGCACTCTTGGACCTCTCCTTGTCGAAGTCAGATGCCTAGTCCTCCTTGTCCCCCAAAGTAGACTAAGACCGCGTTCTCACGAGGCGATTTGAGTTGATCAACTGCGAAATCGTTCGAGATTTGAACCGTCTGAACAGACTTTCAACCAAATTGAAGCAATTAATGTATATAATTTTTGTTAAACGACAAATATTGATCAACTGAAATCGCCTGGTGAGAACGCGGTATAACTGGCTAATTGAATATTGAAACGCCTGATTTTTAAATATAACAATATATTTTTATTGATTTTAGTATTATTAAAAAAATATAAGTATTTAGTATTTTATGTAATTTTAAAATAAACTTAATTTTACAAGATTGCTTATTTGTTTTTTTTACACTTTTCGGAGACCAAAAGCTGGGTTGCCTAATGCCCATAACCGTAGAGCTTGTATAAAGAGAATTGTGGATGTAAAGGAAGTAAGTAAGTTTTGTCAGGACAATGGCAAGCGGCGCTCCATTGTCTCTGCCTATCCCTGTGGAATAAAGGCGTGATATTATTTTATGTAGCAGCCCGCCTAATGTTAAGCTGGAGTGCGTTCATTAATTAGGGCGACTGCTACTACGGTTAAATAACTGTAAATAACAGTTACAATGGGAACCACTATGCCGGCCAAATTGGAACCGGCAACTTACAAGCTGATCCCGAAACGCGACTAAATCACTTTTTTTTTTGGTAACGCGACGGAAAATCCCTGACGGACGCCCGCCACCCGAGGAGGGAGGGGTGGCGGGGAGTGTCGGGCTTGCACCGACTAAAAACCCTCGCGGTGTTCCTCCGTTCGTCTGGCGGAGCACGGAGTTCACTTTCGCAGTGCACCACCACTGCCTACTACTCTTTGATAACCAGCAATATATCACCCGAAGCAAATATCCATCTCTTTTTTTATTACCAAATATTTGCAATATTTGATATCATTATTAGGCTATGAAACAAATATTTTCCCCCGACCGGGAATCAAACCCGGGACTTTAACCAATCGTTAACCGTTCATGCACGCCTGTCGTAAAATGACAGCAGAAAATAAATGACGTGACGTAGTCGATTGTGAGGCATTATAGTTTATTTATATTTCTTTACTTAAACTTTAAATCAATGTTGTAAATTAGATGAAATGTAGGGTGACACTGTTTTTAGAATTTATTATGTATTATTTTGATTGGTAGCCATATCCATAGAGCTTGTATGAAGAGAATTGTGGATGTGAAGGAAGCGAGGGAGTTGTGTCAGTACCGTGGCGAGTGGCGCTCCATGGCGTTGTAGTGCGATGTAATAAAACATTCTGGATTTTGGATTTTGACGGCAGGCGTGGACGAACGGTTTAGCGATTGGTTTGTTGCGATTGTTGTAGCTTTTATTTGCAATATTTATTAATATTAAATATTGCAAATATTTGTTAATAAAAAAAAGAGATGGATATTTGCTTCGGGTCTGGTTATCAAAGAGTGGTAGGCAGTGGTACCCAGTCTGCCTCCAGGGTAGTACCACCACTTACAAGTATACAGACCGTGAAGTGATTTGGTCACGTTTCGGGATCAACTTGTAAGTTGCCGGTTCCATCTAGGCCGGCATAGTGGATGTGATTGCTACTCACAGTTATTGAATTGTAGTGGCAATGACATCCATTCATGGACCACACTTCGGCTTAACATCAAGCGGGGTGCTGTCAAATGTCGAGTCACAATAAAAATAAAAATAAAATAAAAAATCTGAAAAACTGATCATTGATTCTCTTAGATCAGCAAATCAACAAGAAATGGAACTATAGTGCTTTAACTAAAATTGTTACTCACTATGAGCCATTAGCAGGACCGTTATCAAATTAAAGACCGAGAGTCCTAGAGTATCTGATGATGTACCATAAGGGTGCAAGAGCATTATAAGAATATAATTATGGAGCCATGACTAATGTTCTTTCTTACTATGAGGCTGGTGATATGACTAAAGTAGTTTCAGGCGTTTTGGGGGTTGCTTTAAAATTTCAATTTATGTATAAAAATGATTCAATTTTAAAGAAAAACTACACAGATTATATGTTACATTTATATTTATATATAGATATATAATATTCAAAAGTATAGCAGTAAAGCGCATAGCCTCTGTAAAGCTTGATGGTCACTCATAACCGACACGCGAAGTGACAGACACCGGGTTTGAATTCCGTCGCTGTTAACCGTGCCCACGTGATTGGTTTTATTCATTACAAATTTATAGATGGGAATTATAGAAGCAAAAATTTCATTTAAATAGTCGGTTTTACGCATTACGCATCCTTTGCTTACCTTCAGGCAGATAAACAATATTTAAAAAGTTTATCTTTATAAATAAGTACAATAATCAATCAAATTGTCACGCCTTTTTCACACAGCGATAGGCAGAGACAATGGAGCGCCACTTGCGACGATCCTGACACAACTCACAAGGTACAATAAAGTACTAAATAAAGGAATAAAAACGTCATCATCATCCATTATCACGCCTTGATTTCTACAGGGATGGGCAAAGACAAAGAAGTGCCACTGTCCGCTGTCCTGACACAACCCTCTTGCTTCTAACACATTCACATTTCTCTTCATACCTGTGTCCACAATTTAATCCATTTATTGTCACCCTACTGAGGGGTATTCCCCCATGGAGGCTTATATAATGTATGCTATATCAACATATACATATAGTTCAATAACACGACACAACATAGATGGTTGTGGCCGCATTAAGTGAAATAATTACGCAAAATTGTTATTACTGGTATATAGTTATCTGAGATTGTTATTATTAGTGAATTTGTTCATCACAAAGTATAAAATAGTTCATTAGTAAGTATTACAATCAATCAATCAAATTGTCAGGTTTTTTTCCAACAGGGATAGTGAGTAGAAAGTAATATTCGATCAATTAAAGTTGGACGCCTTTTTTAATAGATTTTGCGCGAACATTGACTAATGAATTAAACAAATTTTATGCGGCTTGCTATCGCGTTTATTTTGGTTTTGATTTTCTCCATGGAGTCTCTCCATGACCACTATGACTCCAAGCTCTCGAAACGTCGGAATAATAAAATAAATATGTAAAATCAAAACCAAAATAAACGCGATAGTAAGCCGCATACAATTTGTATAATTCATTAGACGCCTTTATGATTGTGGGTAACATGTGATGTTAAGCTCCGCCTGATGTTAGGCTGAAAGGCGTTTTCACTATTATATTCACAATAATAATTTAAAGGCGACCGTAGTGTAGTGGCAGTGCAACGGTTACGCAAACCGAAAGCACAAGATCGAAACCACTCACCGGTACCAATGTATCTCTGATAAATGTACTTAAGTTGTCCTGTTTCTATGATACAAGCACTTTAAAAGCTTAGTATACAAAAAGAATAATAGTAAAAAGACAGGCTATAGCTGACCCTCACGATACTGGCTAGACCACTAATGCCGACCAGATACGATAAAAAACATAATCTCATCATTATCATCACCCTGACTTTTCAATTCGAGGCCAAGGGTGCCAACAACTGTAAAAAAATATTCAGGGCACAGTTGCCTTAGTCGCAATCACTATGCCATCATGATTAGCTGGTAGAAAATGTTATTAGACATTAAAATCGCCTATGTACATATTTTTTTTATTGTGACTCCACATATAACAGCACCCCGCTTGATGTTAAGCCGAAGTGTGGTCCATGAATGAATGTCACTGCTACTACAATTCAATAACTGTGAGTAGCAATCACATCTACTATGCCGGCCTAGATGGAACCGGCAACTTACAAGCTGATCCCGAAACGCGACTAAATCACTTCACGGTCTGTATACTTGTAAGTGGTGGTACTACCCCGGATCGGCAGACTGGGTACCACTGCCTACCACTCTGAAAAAGACTATTCCGAACGACAAGACGCCAGTTGCGTCCAACGATTATAAATACATATTATTAACTGAAAGCCCACTGTTTTTCAGAAGGTTGAATTTTTAGTCATTTGATCTACAAATAAAGTTCTTTTGCCTTCATAAATAGGCACTATGGTTGCTGACTAGGCCGGCATAGTAGATGCGACAGCTACTTACAGTTTTTTAACTGTACGTAGCATTCGTAGTATCTTTGATATAATACATACATACCTAAGACGCCTAGTTTCTATGATACAACTATTAAACGTATAGAAATACATATAAAGAAGCAAGAAAGTTGTGTCAGGATAGTGTAAAGTAGCGTTTTATAGTCTCTGCCCATCCTTGTAGGGATTGAGGCAAGATAACTTGTGAATTTATTTAACATAATAACTTGTACAAAAACTAACGAGTTTATAACAGACTATAAAAAACTTTTTTTAACAAAAAAAACGCATAAATTTTTTAGTATGTTTAAATAAACTATAAATATTATTAACTATTCATTCGCACTTATTTTAAGCTGGCTTCTCACTATGGGATATAACCATGCGAGCTATACACCCGAATCCACATTAATTGGAGCCGAGGGCAAAACGTAATTTTACAAGGAAACTAATATCAATCAAATTGTCACGCCAGGCAAAGACAACTGAGAGCCACTTACCACGATCCTTACATAACTCCCTTGCTACCTTCACATACACATAATTCTCTTCATACAGGCTCTGTGGTTATGGGCACTAGGCAACCCAGCTTTCTTGAGGTTGTCTTCGATTTGGTTGGAAAACACCCTCCTGGGCCTGCCTTATTTCACGCATCCATCCATCCACATCAGATTTAAAACCACATCTATCGCGCACTGTATAGTTCTATTTATTTCAGGTATTCACAGAATAGAACTATGTTGTAACGTTCTGTACTACCGATTTCATTCTTGTCGTGTAAATTTTGCTGTTGGAAAATATTTTATACTTCGTCTTTGTTTAGGACATTAAAGTTTAATAATTGTTTTACATATATATTTTTTTTTATTGTGACTCGACATATGACAGCACCCCGCTTGATGTTAAGCCGAAGTGTGGTCCATGAATGAATGTCACTGTTACTACAATTCAATAACTGTGAGTAGCAATCACATCCACTATGCCGGCCTTGATGGAACCGGAAACTTACAAGCTGATCCCGAAACGTGACCAAATCACTCCACGGTCTGTATACTTGTAAGTGGTGGTACTACCCCGGATCGGCAGACTGGGTACCACTGCCTACCACTCTTTGATAACCAGACCCGAAGCAAATATCCATCTCTTTTTTTATTTTTTATTAACAAATATTTGCAATATTTAATATTATTAAATTTTACAAATAAAAGCTATGAAAGAAATATTTGCTCCGACCGGGGATCGAACCCGGGACTATACGCGCAACAAACCAATAGCTAAACCGTTCGTCCACGCCTGTCGTCAAGTTTTATATTCCATAGTGGAAAGGCAGCTTTACAATCGATGACACAATCCAAAATGTCTATATAGTATGATAGTTTAAACATAATTTATTTTAATGAGCGTTCATGGTCACACGCAAGAGCTGGGTCACACAAGGCATAATGAAATCTAGACAAAAACTATTTTTTCTATATGAATGCCTAGAGATGTCAAAAAGTAACAAATTAAAGGAATACACAAGAAAATACAGTAAAATATATAAAAAAGTATGCATACAGGCCAAGAAATTGTATCTTAGTGAAAGGATACTCAAATCAAAAAATAAAATTAAAACTAGTTGGGAAATAATAAAAGAGCTAACTAATAAAAACGCAATTAAAAACATTGATGAAATAATATTAAAAACTAAAGACAACAAACTTATTACGAAAATTGATGATGTAGTCAATCATTTTAACCATTTCTTTAATAATGTCGCGGCTGATAAAACTAATGGATTAGGTGTAAATATTAAAAATGCATTAGTCTACACAACTCAATATATGACTAGACAAGACACTACTTCTAATATTTTTAAACTGACAACACCTGGTGAAGTGGCTAATACTATTAAAAAACTAAAACCAAAGAAATCAAACGACATATGGAACATATCATCTAAATTAATAAAGGAATTAAAAACAGAACTTGCATATCCTATGATGAAAATGATAAATGATTCATTTAAATCAGGAGAATTTCCTGAATTAATGAAGATTGCAAAGATATTGCCATTACACAAAAAAGGAGATGTACAAGATCCGCACAATTATAGACCAATTTCAATTTTACCGATTTTTAGCAAATTATTTGAAAGAATTATGTACGATAGGTTAGTTGATTACTTAGAAAATAAGCAAATTCTGGACGAGAAACAATTTGGATTTAGGAAGAATAGATCAACATCACAAGCACTAACAACAATAGTAGGATGGATATTAAAAGGCTTAGACAGAAGAGAAAGCGCTTTAGGGGTGTTCTGTGACCTATCTAAAGCATTTGACTGTGTTCAGCATGACATCCTACTAGCCAAGCTTAATCACTACGGAGTTCAAGGAACTGACCTAAAGCTATGTAGGTCATATCTTGAAAGCCGTAAACAAATTGTAGAAATAAAAAATACAAAATCTTCTGAGGAATTTGTAAAATTGGGCGTCCCACAGGGATCAATTTTGGGACCACTATTTTTCCTAATCTACATAAACGACTTATCTGTATGTATACCACAAGGACTAAAATTGGTTATGTTCGCTGATGATATTTCTGTGGTGATTAACTGCGTAAATAAAACTGAAGTGGTGAATAAATTGAAACTTCTGCTTATTAATCTTCAGCAATGGTTTACCACTAATAATTTGTTGTTAAACTTAGATAAAACTAACTTAATAAATTTTTCACTAGATACACACGGTAGACAGAATACCGACGAGTTAAAACAATTCCTTGAAGAAAATTCAATGAATATTAATAGGGAGGCAAAAATGCTCGGCTTAGTGTTAGATGAGAGGTTGACATGGAAAGACCACATCGATGCACTTGCTAAAAAGTTGGGTTCTGCCTGCTATGCAATTAGAAAGGTCAAAGAATATTGTGGAAAGGAAGCAGCTCGGTCTGTATACTTTGCATATTTTCATAGTCTTATGACATATGGTCTACTGGTTTGGGGTACAGCAGCTGAAGCCCATAGGATATTTAGTCTACAAAAAAGGGCAGTGCGCTTTTTGTACGGACTAAAAAGGTCGGAAAGCTGTAGGGCGGCATTCAAAGAACTTAAAATCATGACACTATATAGCGCATATATCATGATGAGTCTGCAATACTTCAAGGAACACCTAAATGAATATCCTATTGAAGTGTTGAGAGAGAACTCTCGTCGCAAGGAAGCCTTGGTAATGCACCCTACACAGAGACTTCAAAAATATACAAAGAGTTATTTATGCAATTGTGTAAAATTTTATAACAACTTACCAAATGACATTAAAAAGTTAGACTGTCTAGAATTTAAAGCTAACATTAAAAAAATATTAATTGACAAAACTTACTATAATCTAAAAGACGCTATGACTGATAAGTTTACTGATAAGCCTTAAGTTATATTTGAAATATCAAATATGATTTTTTATATTTACTTGTATGTAATAATTTATTGTTTATATTTATAAGACGACAATGCCTATGTGTGGCTGCTAGAGACATGAATTTACATCTGTGTAATTTATAATCTGTTTATATTTATAAGTTGACAATGCCCATTTGTGGCTGCATTAGACATGAACATTTATAGTTAATTTGTATTGTATTGACGCTTTTTTGTATTGACGTGTAAAAGTGCAGAATATCTGCCGACTTACTTATTAAATAAAATGGAAATGGAAATGGTCGTACAGAGCTCCGAAGTTCATGAGATCAAAACGTGAGGCATTATTATACATCACTTTTTCATATTTATTAGTTATAATCAATCAAATTGTCACGCCTTTTCCCCATAAGGATAGGCAGAGAAAACATGAAGACATGGAAAATGGAGACAGGAAGGTTGGCAATTATTTCTGCCAACGTATTAGATTAGCCTTGCTATACAAAGGGGAAATATTGACAGTTACGAATATACTTTTATTATAAAAGTATATTCTTTATTAGGTTTATAAATTTTTATAACATTCATTTAAACAACATGGTCAAAACAAAATACAATAAAATTAAAATTGAATAAATTACTACAAAATTCTAATTTAACTACACAGTCGTCTCTATTCATATGTACTACACCATGAATGGAGTTAACATCAGCCCCCCTAGCACGACAAGCCAAGAAGCAAGATAAAAAACTGCAAAGAATATTATTGTAACTCATTTTAAATAACTTAATAGACCGGATCATTAAAATGTTCATAAAAATATATATTTATTAAAGTTTTCAACGTTGTTTTGTGTGAAGTTTTACAGAACCTTTGTGTATCTTTTTTGGGAATTTTGATGTAATGTTTAAGTAAGTTACTTAAAACGAGTTGCAATGATATTCTTTGCATCCCCCTAGCACGGCAATCCAAGAAGCAAGATAAAGACCTGCAAGAAAAAATATTGTAACTCATTTTAAAATAAGTACTTAATAGCCCGTAAAATCAAAATGTACATTTTTTTTTATTGATTTCAACGTTGTTTTGTGTGAAGTTAAACATAACGTTTAAATATATATTTTTTGGACATTTTGATGCACTGTTCTGGTAAGTTAGTTAAAATGATATTATTCCTTACAATAATATTCCTTGCAGGCCTTTATCTTGCTTCTTGGATTGCCTTGCAAGAGGGGCAGGTCTTTATATTATATTTTATTGGGGGGCAGGTGAGGAGCTGTCATATTTCGTGTCACATTTTTTTGCTTACAATGACTTTATTCTCTTTGTCACAATAATATTTCAGATACATATATTACCTATCTATATATGATTATATCAGATACATAGATAACATGTGAACAGATAATAAAATACGTCACTAATAGATTACATACATAGTTTATTGGACATATCGATGCGTTAGTATTTTATATTTGTTTTCTTATTTAAAATACCTAACCAAGTTTGTGAGTTTAATTTAATTTCATTATAAATATTAAGAAAGATGGAACGCGGTACATGAATGGAGGCAAATGTTACTTGAAGTTTAATAAGCGTAAGTAGCATTCGCATGCGTCCGTTGAGTCCGGCATCTTCATGGTTCCACCGTGGTGGATCGGCAGACTGGGCATAATTATAACTAACTGCCTATATGAATTGAACAAATTTTATGCGGCTTACTATCGCGTTTATTTTACTATAGACTCTCTTCGTGATCACGATGACTGCAAAGCGCTCAAATCAACGGAATAATAATAAAAAATTGTAAATTTAAAAACCAACAAAAATGCGATATAATAGTAAACCGCATGAGATTTGTTTAATCAATTTTTCAAATTTTGCGCAAAATCTAAGAAAATACTATGTCTAACTGTAGATCCCGGCAGAAAAAGAGCACTGTCATCGAAGCTGCACAGTAGCTTGTTTCGTTACTTACTTACTTTTCGTTTTACGAATGTGTATATATTTTAAAATATGTAATAATAATTTTGTGCTTTGCCGTATTTATTGGCAGACCAACTCAAATGTCAGCACACTTATTTCAGCCGGGACCTATACCACTCTGAAGTTTAAAAAGTTTTTAACATAAAGTGTTTAAAACGGAAAGAATTCTAAACATTACTTTAACATTCTTTTTTTTTACAGCGTTTTTTACTCAAACAAAAAAAATAAAGTCAAAAAATTTGTTAAATAATGAATTAAACAAATTTTATTCGGATTACTATCGCGTTTATTTTGGTTTTAACAGCATCAACCAATAGGACGACCAACACCTCAGTCTCTCCGTGACCACAATGGCTGCCAAGCTCTCGAAACGTCGGAATAATACAATAAAATTGTAAAATTAAAACCAAAATAAACGCGTTAGTAAGCCGCATAAAATTTGTTTAACTCATTAAATAAAGTCTAAATAGCAAGACTATTTAGGAGTCTTATAACGGCAAAGGCGACCGTGGTGTAGTGGCAGTGCAATGGTTACACAAACCGGAGAGCACAAGTTCGAGACCACCCACCGATACCAATGTATCTTTGATATATGTACTTTGGTTGTCCTGTTTCTATGATACAAGCACTTTAGTAGCTTAGTATAGAAAGTTAAAAAAATGTTTAAATAAATGTTCATTGTTACAGAATACCCGTTTAAAATAATTACATAAGTAATGTTAAATATTATATATTTAATAATAATGGTTACCACTTTATTTACGGAGACAATAACGGGACCTGTCAAGTTAATCGGTAAGTAGACAAAGAAGGTTATTTCTTGTCATTGTGACTGGACATCTGACCTCGAATTGACAGATGGTATAAGAGTGAAGCCACACGGTGCGGTGCGGTGCCTGAGCGACGTGGCTGCGACGTTCTGCATATAAAAACACGTCGCTCACGCGAGGGGGGAGGTAGTGTTGCACCGGCGTACGTCCTTCGCTCGCAACGGTGCGGCGCCGCATTCCGCATGTGTACAGTGATGCGGCAAAATGTTTGCGATGCGGCGCCGCACCGCACCGTGTGGCTTCACTCTAACTAAGAGCGGTGACTTTTCAGTTGGGCAGTATAACTATCGGCAGATAAGAAGAGCGTTAATCAACTACGGTAGGAGCAAGTTCGCGCATCTTTACAGTCGTACACATTTTTTTTTTATTGAGAATTGACTTCTGACAGTACACCGCTTGATGTTAGGCTAGAGTGTGGTCCATGAATGGATGTCACTGCTACTACAATTCAATAACTGTAGGTAGAAGTAACATTTACTATGCTGGCCTAGTTGGAACCGGAAACTTACAAGCTGACCCCGAAACGTGACCAAATCACTTTACGGTCTGTATACTTGTAAGTGGTGGTACTAACCCGGATCAGCAGACTGGGTACATATAGCACTGCCTTTCACAACGAGATCCGAATATTTGCTTCGAACGGGAATCGAACCCGTCACTTATATCGTCAATAATAATAATGCCATAAATTTTCAGAGGAAAACCCATCAGAGAACGAAGCTGTTCCGATGTATGAATTTCCATTCGTCACACGTTCACAATGGGGAGCGAGATCATCAAAGAATATGACGCAATTGTCAACTCCAGTTGCATACGTGGTCATCCACCACTCCCACATGCCACCAGCGTGCCATACGTATCAGGAGTGCTGCAGAGCAATGAGGGGGATGCAGAACTTTCACATGGATGATAGGGGCTGGTGGGATGTTGGATATAAGTAAGTTCCCGCTGCCGACCCAAGGCAACTCTACCATTCTAACAAAAGTACCACCACTTTCAAGTGAAACGACCGTGAAGGTACTCAACGTGGACAGTATAGTGGATGCGACTACTACTTGTAGGCATTTATCTGTATTCTCAATCAATCAAATCATCACATCTTTCTCTCACAGGGATAGGCAGAAACAATGGAGCCCCACTTGCCACGATCTTGAAACAACTCCCTCGCTTTCCTCACATTCACAATTTTCTTTATACAAGCTCTACGGGTATAAGCACTCCGCACTAGGCAACCCAGTTTTCTTCAGAAGACGTTCGGTGCGTCTTTACTTTGTAGAACAATCGACAAGTGGAATGCTTTGCCAGGCCATGTATTCTCTCTCTCTCTATCCTATGACCTTGGATCCTTGAAGCGATGCGTGACGAAGCACCTTTGGCGAGCATAATGACGGCGACTGGGGATGCCGTGAAGACCCGGTTTTTGCAGAAGTCCGCACTCTTGGACCTCTTCTTGCTTGCCATCAGGCGGGGCGAGGTCAGACTTTAAAAATATATAATATATAAAAAGCTATTTCTACTAATAAGTCATGATGTACAGACCTAGTACAGGGACCTTCAATTCACAGATTTATAATGTATAATTTGATGTTAATAAAGAATTTTTAATTTTAATTTTAATTTTATGATGGCGGCCGGTTACTTGCAGATAAATAACTTTAGTAGTAGTCGCATCTCGCACCACAAAGAAAAGATTGGCAACATTTGTTTATCTTTCAAATATTGTAATTTATTTGATTACCTTCCAGTTTTGCGATTGGCAGCGATGGTTCTGCGTACGAGGGTCGAGGTTGGTCCAATATGGGGGCGCACGCGTTACGTTTCAATTCAGTTAGCATTGGCATATGTATCATTGGTGATTGGCAAGGTGAGCATTCAAAGGACAGGTAGTACTATAAGTTAGTAGGTAATAGGTAGTCCACCAACTTTCGATAACAAGCATGTTTCAAAACAGTACTGTTGGATGTATAAAACACGATTACTTAATTTCGTACCACCATTTCTAATTCATCTTTTGTAATTACCGCGGTGGTACGCTTTGGGATAAAATATGGGATAAATAAGCATATTTGACGTATGTTGGCAGAAACAACTTAGAAGTCTGGAGACAGGATGGCTGCTTTCCTGTCTCCAGACTTCTTCGTCAGCTGTCTGGACAACTCATTGTAAACATTGCATATAGAATTTTAGCTTTTCTTAACCCAAGCAAAGGTTTTTTTTTGTCTCTACCAAATTGTGACAATATATTCCTTCACAGTTACCGCACCGCCACATAACCAGCTCCAAATAGCTAAAGAGCTCATCGAAGCTGGAGTACGACTCGGCTACATCAAGCAAGATTACAAACTAGTCGGTCACAGGCAGGTCCGCGACACTGAATGTCCAGGCGACGAATTATTTAATGAAATAAAAACATGGAGGAATTACTCTGCTTTTCCATCGTCTGCTAAAGACCTGGATCGTGTGCCTGAATTGATTAATTAAGTTTTATTAAGTTAATACTAACCTATTTAATTTTGGAAGAAGAAGCATGAGAGTAGAATTAACGCTATAGAAATGCGGATGAGAGTGCATGTAAAGTGACGACAGCAAATAGAATAAGAAGTGCGCGATAGATGTAATTAGAAAGAAGATGTAGTGACAAGGATTGACAAAGGAATGCTTCGATGGTTTGGGCACATGGAAAGGATTAGTGAAAGTAGATGGGCGAAAGGAACTTATAAATCTGATGTGGATGGATGCGTTAAATAAGACAAGCCCTGGAGGGTGTTTTTGGCCAAACCGGAGACATCCTCAAGAAAGCTAGGTTGCCTAGTGCCCATAACCATAGAGCTTGTATAAAGATAATTGTGGATATGTGGGAAGCGAGGGCGTTGTGTCAGAATCGTAATTATTAGCGCTGCATTGTCTCTACCTATCCCTGTGGCAAAAAGCATGACATATTAGTTGATTGATTGATATTTAATTGTCCAACTGCTGGGCAAAATCCTCCCTCTCTTTTTACCATGACACACTTTGCTGTTTCCCGCCACGATCTATTGTAGGAGTCTAACTTATGTCGCCATCTCCGTTTGGGCCTGCCGTGATATTAGGGTTAGACTTTAAATCAATCAATCAAATTGTCACGATCCTAACACAACTTCCTCGCTTTCTTCACGTTCACAAATCTCTTCATACAAGCTCTATTGTTATGGGCACCAGGAAACCTAGCTTTCTCGAGGATGTCTCCAATTTGATTAGCGAACATCCTCCTGGGCTGTAGACTTCATTACAATTTATTAAAATATTTATTTAAAAGTGTTGTTTTTATTTTTAGAACTCCTATGAAAGAATAGCTATGAGTTTATTTACAACCTGTATAAAAAAGTTTACCGTATGCCCTTTGACCTGTAATACTTATGTACTAATAATGATTTATGAATCAATTAATAAGTAAAAGGGATTTACCCCAACACAAGTACGACTTACCAGTAATTTTCTACATTTATCTTTATTATATTTATCTATAATATATTTTAAAAACTATTTCCTGTTTATGCCATTTTTCTAATAGATAATAGGAAAAGTCGACATTCTATACTCGAAGCTAGGAGAACTCCAAAAGCACAGATGACTGAGACGGCGCCGCCTTTACTATGCCGGCCAAAACTTAATCATTCTTCATCATTCAAGGCGACCGTGGTGTAGTGGCAGTGCAATGGTTACGCAAACCGGAGAGCACTAGTTCGAGACCACTTACCGGTACTTTCAATATATCTTTTTTGAATCTTTGATATATAACTTTGGTTGTCCTGCTTCTATGATACAAGCACTTTAGTAGCTTAGTATAGTCCTCGTCACCATAGAAAGAAATGCGAACAAGAACCCAGTCCAACTTTGCTATAAAATCAGCGTGTCAGGCAGTATAGCGTATGTGCACGGTGGTAATGTCTATCAAGACAGAATACCAGATCGAAGATGTCAGCATATGCAAAAAGAACTAAGAGTGGTACCTATTTAGTGGTGCCCAGTCTGCCGATCCGGGGTTATACCAATTAGACTTTCTACCGTGAAGTGACCAGTTTTGGCATCAACTTCTAAAGTTGCCGGTTCCAAGTAGGCTGGCATAGGGGGTGTGACTGCTACTTGCAGTTGTTTAACTGTAGTAGCACTCACGTTCATTCGTGGACCGCGTTTAGCTTTACATCAGGCGAAGTGCTGTCATAGGTCAAATCACAATGCAAAAAAGGAAATCCTAAAAATAAAAATCTTGTATTTTATTGACAAGTTTATTCTTCACAAAAATAATTATTTTTATAAGTACATTATACTAATTGACGCTTGAAAAACAAAAGTGTATAAGTATAGAGTATAAACTTTATCAAATATATTCAAAAATATCATACAAATTACTATAATCCATTGACCACCATTTTTTATCCCCATTGAACGCAAAGATATCCTCCCATAGAAAAACCCGCAAGAAGAGAAGGCGCCGATTGGATATCCATTAATTTTTCGCTGCGTAATACGAACCGTCCATTTTATCTTACAGTTGTTGTTTCCAAACCAAAACCTCACTGGTGTTTAGCTACGGATGGCAGTAAGTGCGATTTTTAATTTGTTTTGTGTGGGTTATTACTTAAATGGAAAATAATTTTATGATTTGAAAAATTAATTACCTCTTACAATGTTTTAAACTTACGCGACTTAAATTCATAATTAGGATAGTTTAAAACGTGTCTGAAAGCCAGCTCTTCTACGACCTACGATTTTTTTTAACCGGGGCAGAATCTTGGTAGTGGCGCAACTCATAAATATTTAAAATTCACTTGTTGTTTGGCGCTTTTTTCTTACAAGTCGACGGTGAGCCAACCAGGCTTCCTTATACTAGGCGCTTTGTGGGGCAAGTTTTTTACTTTCAATCATATTATAAAAATTGATTTTAAGGCCTCCTGAAACTGCCCCCTCTAGATCCGAGCCTGACTTCTAATGCTACTTTGTGGTGTTTATTAAAAAGTCAAAAATTCGATTAATTGTATATTTTTTTGACCACCGATAATTTCGTGTGGCATAACGTTGTAGTTATTCACTGAATACCATCGTATCAAATAATGATTAAGAGGTAAGTAAGAAAGTCGTTTTAAGATAGATTTTATATCATCATATAAAAATAATATAAAATATATAAAAATATAAAATTGCGACTTAAACAATTTTGTTTCTCAAACGTCATGGAATTTAAGATATATTTTTAAAAACATCCACTTTTATAACATTTATTACAATTCTAAAATATTATATATTTTACACCTAGAACAGAGGAACAATTAGAATTTCAAATTTATATTAAGATAAGAAACATACAAATATATCAATTAAAGTAATAATAGAGACATCAAAAGATATCCATAAACTCTGGCTGCCTTAATTGGGTAATAAAGTTTTATATTAAATATTCAAAATACATATTTTCAATCAGGTAAGAATTGCTGTATTTTTCCCTGACATTGTGTTTTTAGTACGAAAGTTTTGGTCCAGTCGATTGGGGAAGTTCTGATTTCTTGCATTTTTTATGTATTTGGGGTTCTGAATCCGAATCTGAGGTTTGCTTACAAAATTTCGTGTCTACTTAAGTGGATTTATGCTTAAAACTCAGAAACCATTAACTTTTCGTAAATGGCCTGTTCACAGAAAATTCTTAAAATTCTACTTAAAATTCTCTACAAATTAAGATTTTTTGTTAAAAGAACCGTTTAGTCTCAAGTGCGTGTTGAAAATTGACATATTTACTAATATTTTTACAGAAATTAGAATGCAAGAAATCAGAACTATATCAAAACTTTCCTACTAGTGGCCCTTTTGAGCACAATTTGACTGACAAATTGTCATTTTAACCTCGATGTCTATCGATAGTAAATGGAGATAATAGAGCGCCGACGCCTGAATAAAAAACATCTCAGCAGGTTGCCTTAGCTGTAAATCTCTCTTATCATTTTATCAATAATATAAAATTTATCAATGAATAGTGTTAATATTACCCAAGTTATATTTGTAAATAGGCACACTTAATTAATATGTTATGTCAGGGGAAAATACAAACTAAAATCGCAACGTTCTCAAAACTTATAAAAAAGCTTTTGTTGTTGCACTCTGTACATTAAAACGCAAAATAAACATTTGACAATAAAACGAAACATCTATTAAATATTTAACTATCTAAAAAACATTTAAATGTTTTGATTGTATACATAAATTTATTAAAATAAATATATATTTTTTAACTACATTTTGACACTTGGAGTGCTTAACAAAATCTACCACAGACAAAAGCAAACAATAACAAAGCTAAAAAAATATACTTTCTCCAAGATATAATAGTTAAAATATTCATTTATATTAAATATTGACTAGGCCAAAACGACTATGGTTCCAATAATTGTGTTCTCTGAGACACAACTCTGAATAAGGATCAACAATTTCTCGGGCGTGTGTCTGGTATAAGGAGTTTCACTTCTAAGCCAAAGAACTTTGTTACAGACTTCTACAACAAGATTCCTATCTGTTATTCGACCACCTTAAAAAAATGAGAGAATAAAATTCAAAATACATTATTTATTCATGTTAAGATATTGCGTTTGTGACCTGCGGGCCGACCGCGTAACTGAATGTCAACAGTTGAACTCCAAACTCCATTAATGAGCTTTAATATTAAAATTGTTCAAATTCAAATTGAATAAAAGTTGTTTTTGACTCTAACAGCGACCGCGTAACTTTATGACAAATGGAAATGAATATCATTGTTGTTCCCATTGAAGTTCCGGCCCATTCATTCATTACTGGCGCCCTGGACGGTCACCCAAACGTGTTCTATAGCCTAACGCCGCTTCTGAAGCCCAACTATAAATGTGAAGATATTATACTAAGTGAGGTCGGTTGGCGACCTCTAGTTCTGACGGAGTTGTTATTTGTCATGTGCAAACTGCGATTTTGACTTTTCGCGGACGGTTTTGTATAACCCCATGCAGATACAAAAATCTCGCCAAACGTAACTGCTAAAACCGGCACTGTTAGGCTCAACGATTAAATTCCAATTTTCTCATGGATCTTACCCACAAAAGAATCTTCAATGTACAGCAAAATACTTTCACAAAGATAAATATTCTAACCGTGGACACCCGCCCGAATTAGGCATTGAGCCTTAATAAAAGTATAGATCAAATATTCCGTAAGAAATTCAATTGTTATCGACAATAATATACGTTTAAAACATCTATAAAGATAATATAAATTTTATTTAATAAAATAATTTATAACATCATTAGGTACAGAAAGCTTAGTTTCTAAAACTGTTATAGTTTTAAACTATTTATTTATGTGCTTAACAGTAAACACAAAGGCGATTAAGACTGATATTACACGGTAATATTTATGATAGATTTACTCATAAGTTTTGATTCATCATCATGAACCAGAACAGAACCAGGCGTCCACTGCTGAACATAGACTTCCCCCTTAGAATGTTATTTGGAACGACAAGATGCCAGTTGCAATCACCAACTATTTAAGTTTTGATTACACAGACAAAAATCACTTTAGTTTAGTATAGAAGTCTATAATTAAAAAAAAACTATGTCATGCTTGGCCTCGTCACAGATCTACTCGTAAATCAAGTAATCAACAATCGCCTAATATCAGCCTGAATCAAAAGGTACAGAAATGGCTGAAAATGGAAGCTCGAATCATGTTTTTATATTCATATGTATATTTTTTTGTAAATAAATTTAAATACACAGAATAAAATATAATTTAAAATAATACTTTACTTGCACTTTCTGCAAATATACATCGACATATGTTTTATTCATTTACAGATATAATTATTTATAAATTTTATGTTTTAATAAACTGTTAGGAAGAAGGCACAGGTACAAATTCATTTTAATGATATGGAAGGATAAGTTTTGATTTAAAATATAATAAATAACATATTGTATAGGTATTACATGTATCAAACATTGATTAAACAAACAGGGAAGATACGGTACGAAAACAATACACGTTGAACTGGCAAACTACGTCTATCTGACGCATTTAAATCCAAAGCACGCCATACTTAAGGTCACTGCCGTTAGAGCACACTTACTCTCATGCATTCTGTCTTGCTCCCGTCCCACTGTGACAATTTTTTCTATCTCTTTCGTTAAATGTTTCGTTAACAAAAACGGAGATGCAGGTATGGATGTGATTTGCGGGTAGTTGTGTATCGGTTCCACATTTTGTTGTGAACAATAAAACGGATGTCGTATCTTCTACTTTTGTTTTAATCTAAGGTATCAAAACGAATTAAAGAAAACTAACGCATACCTAAAGCAATTTGGTCGCCATGTTATAATGTCCACTCTGAAAGGTTGGAAAGCGTACAAAAGAAGTGTCTGAGAATTGTTAAATTCAGATATGGACTTGGTAGAAGTCTGCCCACATATATGGATAGACTCACAGCATTCAAAATGACATCACTTAATTTCAGACGAAGGCAACAAGACCTGATATATCTACATAAAATAGTTCATTCCACCATAGACTCTCCCTTATTACTAAACTCCTTAAATTTTACTACACGACGTAATCCTCGACAAACAAATAGAATCTTTAGCATGCAAACGTTTAAAAATAATACGTCATACTATAACCCAATTGTCCGAATGTGCAGACTTTATAATGAAATCTCTGCTGACAATAATGATATTGACATATTTAATGCAAACGCTGCTAAATACAAAGGACAAGTTCAATCTCTCCTCGACCACACAACATAGTTAGTTAGTCAGTAGTTTTAGTTTTGACATTTATATAAGAATTTAATTTTGACATGTATTAATAATTTTATTTTGAGTTAGTTATAAAAATTAATATAAGTATTTTCTTTTTTCTTTTTATACATAATTCTATAATATATATTTTTTTAATTTCACAAATAATTCTGTATATTGTAACTATAATCTCCTATTATTTTCAATGTTATATTTTATTGATCATGCTGTGTGTATACGTTTAGGGTAATAATTTAGTCATAAAACACTGTATATTTATTAATTGTTGTTAAATATAATTGTTACCTGTTGTATATACCTAAATAAATAAATAAATAAATAAATAAATAAATATCAAAAGCCTTTAGGATCGTAGCTTATTTACTCGACACCTCTTTAGCACGGCTAAGAATTAACATGGATAAGAAATAGGCTTAGGGTCGTGTTTCGTAGATACACTTCACAGTGATAAAATAAAATTGTTTTGCTGATGGTATTGGACAATACCGTGCTACGTCACTATGAAGTCATACCGTCGTGTGACGTCACGATACAACTACCGCAACTGCCTCTATATATATAGTACAGTGTATATTTTTATATCTTATCAACTGTGTTTATTTTAACGCGACCGAATAAATCTTTTTCCATTCATTTTGTAGAACGGATCGGAAGTTCAGTGCGTCTTTTCTTTTTAGAACAAAAGACAAGTGGAATGCTTTGCTAGTCCATGTGTTCTCTCCATCCTTATAACCTTGGATCCTTCAAGCGATGCGTGAAGAAGCACCTTTTGCCGGCATAGTAACGGCTACTGGAATTGCCGTGAACTGACTCTGTTTTTTCAGTAGTCGTCACCCTTGGATCTCTTCTTGCTTATCATAAGGCGGGTTGTGGTCAAATGTGTCACAATAAAAATTTAAGATTCCAAATTCTTTAAATCGGATAAGTAGATCTAGAGGTTACCTCCTACATACAAACTGATCATTTTATAATATTTGTGTATTATAAAAAAGTACTATCCCTGCCAATTGCTGGTACGCTTGACGTCATACGACGGGATGACGTCATCGTGACATAGCACTATACTCGCATTGGTCAATACTCATTACCATCAGCAAAACCGTCACAGATGACGTCACGTTTTGTTACATTGACTACCTTCCATTATACTGGGGCTTAGCCGAGGACAATATTAAATATTTTCTTCAATCCATTTACAAATAATTTACTATATCTGTACAGTGCCGGATTAGCCACGTAGCAAGAGTAGCGAATGCTACGGGCCCCGCGAATTTGGGGGAACCGCGCTCTAACGCCTCTCTGACCGTAAAAAAAATATATTAATTTAGATAGGAGCGTAAAATATCTTGGATGCCTTAAACGCGGAGTGCTTAGGCTATGCTTCACTTCCAATTGAAAAAATAAGTCGATATTAAAGGGTTATCTCTAAATCTGCCCATATTAAATCCAGAAAAGTTTATTTGTAACAGTTTTGTTTTATTTAATACCCAAATCTTGAGAACCTTAAGCAGAATTTGCTACAGGCCTCGCGCGGGCTTTATCTGGCACTGTATCTGTACTAAAGCGGTAGACTGTGTTAATTACTTTACAGGAGACTTAATTCGGTTGACTAATTTTAATCTAATTTATGTTTACGCAAGCAGGAATGGACTTAACATAAATTCATTGCAATAGTTTTTAATGAGAAAATTTATTTATGAGTGAAATTTCCTAAAAAGTGATAATTTAAAAAAAAGCTCTTAACACAGTCTACTTCTATGGTATTTACATAGGTATGTATATATAAAAACATTGTACAACACTACCTCTATTATAATTAAATTTATAATCATTCGATGATTCATAACTTTAAAAAATATAATAAAATATATTTCACTTCACTACGGTAACTCTTTAATTATATTATAATAATTTAATAAAGGTTTAATCTAAGTGCATTTGTTCACTGGGGTGAGTGAGAGTAAAACACTTTTTTTATTTATAAAAGCCTCAGTTTTTCCAAGAATTGTGACATTTTTCTTTTTTTGTGACTCGTCATATGACAGCACCCCGCTTGATGTTAAGCTGTAGTGTGGTCGATGAATGGATGCCACTGCTACTACAATTCAATAACTGTGAGCAGCAATCACATCTACTATGCCGGCCTAGTTGGAACCGGCAACTTACAAGCTGTTCCCGAAACGCGGCCAAATCACTTCACGCTCTGTATACTTGTAAGTGGTGGTACTACCTCGGATCGGCAGAATGGGTATCACTGCCTACCACTCTTTAAAAACGTGACATTTAACTTCTGATGCAACATAACCAAGTCATGGAGTTTTGGCGGGCAACTGCACCTGACAGGACGCGCAATTTTGAATTATTTGAAAAGCTTGTGTTTTTCATAAATATTAATGTGTAATAATGGTGAAATTGTTATTCAGTAATAATTTTTAAGTTGATCAAGTATAAACAAGTAATTTAAAGTTGTGAAACGTGTTTCTTCATGTTCCCTCCAAGACTCCTTCTGAAGTTTTAGTAAAGGCTTTCCGCCGCTTTACTAAAACGATCATCATCAACCTCACTATCATCATCATCATCATTTGATGAATCACTCGCGTGGTTCATGTTCATCTTTACTTGACAATGTATTAACATTGAACCATATATTTTTACTTTGACACTGGCAAGTAAATACTAAAGCCATAAACAAGAAGAAAGAAAGAAATAACCAAGTCATTTTACGATTGACAGCTAAAAAGAACCAAGCTTTAAGGATAGGGTGGGGAGAACAAATGTGCTGGTAAGTCATTCCACTTGTTAAACCGGTTATTTGTCGATCCCATTAATCGACAAATAACCGAACGCGCCGAGCCACTTAGATCAGCTATCAATTCGGTAGGCAAATGTAGGTGCTTCCTCCGACCTGTGCTGTACTGTCAAAGTAAAAATACGAAAGAGGAACAAGGATAATTAGTTCTTTAGAACATTCCCCGTGGTATAGGCGATAGAGGCATTTAGAGCAGGGATTCAACATAGCCTATTACATCTAATTTTCTTACCACAAGTAATAAATCAAAAATAATCATTATAATGCAATTGAAATAAGAATAGGACGGAATCGGCGCCATTTTGTGACGTCTAACTCTCCAACCAACTTCACTTTAGTATGGTGTCTTTTCTTTGCGGACCGTCAAGAAAAAGACACCTTGAATCTTTTTTTCTTTCTTCTTGTTTATGGCTTTAGTATTTAACTTGCCAGTGTCAAAGTAAAAATATAATGGTTCAATGTTAAAACATTGTCAAGTAAAGATGAAGATGAACCACGCGAGTGATTCATCAAATGATGATGATGATAGTGAGGTTGATGATGATCGTTTTAGTAAAGCGGCGGAAAGCCTTTACTAAAACTTCAGAAGGAGTCTTGGAGGGAACATGAAGAAACACGTTTCACAACTTTAAATTACTTGTTTATACTTGATCAACTTAAAAATGATTACTGGATAACAATTCCACCATTATTACACATTAATATTTATGAAAAACACAAGCTTTTCAAATAAGTCAAAATTGCGCGTCCTGTCAGTTGCAGTTGCCCGCCAAAACTCCCACCTTTGAATCAGTCAAGTGAAGTTAGTCAACTGCCCGTCCTATTCTTATTCTAGTAGCATAGTACACCATCATTCATTTTGGGCTTTTAATGTACTACTTTTGTTATGTACAATGATGAAAAAATATATGGTAGTTTCGATACTTGTATTGATAAAACTAATAACAATTTTGCTTTTAAGTGCTGTAAAATTGAGTTATTTGGAAAATATGGATTTTGAATCGTCTGTCAATCACAAAGACACGTCATATTAACAGTTCTACTTTGAACTGTCATAATTATAGGTTGATCATTTGCACACCTAAACGTTGCATAGTAAAGGATATATTCCAATTACATTGTAATCTTTGTACATCAAACTATTTTAAAATGTATATGCAACTGGTAATACAATCAAGTCCCCATACAAAATGAATGTGTTCTTTGCATTAAAAATAAATCAAGAAAAAATATAATTACTTTCTATGTCGATAAAATACAGTGATTATGTATTACCTAGAAGGCTAGGTTGCCTAGTGCCCATAACCATAAAGCTTGTATGAGGAGAATTGTGGATTTGAAGGAAGCGAGGAGAGTTGTGCCAGGATCGTGGCAAGTGGCGCTTTATTGTCTCTGCCTATCCCTGTAGGAAAAAGCGTGTCAATTTGATTGATTGATTGATTATCTACTTATTCTTTTTTTATCGTGACTCGACATCTGACTCCAACTAGGCTGGTAAGCAAGAAGAGGTCCATAAGCGCTGACGACTGAAAAACTCTACTCGGTTCGCGGTTGCCTCAGTTGCCGTCACTGCCAGTCGCTTCTATTTCGTTTAAAAATTGACCTACTATAATAGTTTGTGGTCTGATCCTAAATGAACCTTAAACTTGCAACAAAAGACTAAATTAAGCGTAAATGAGCATACATAAATATAGTTGTACCGCTCTAACATTGTCTATACATCATATGTGTAAAAGAGATAGTCTTATTTATTTTCTATCAACGTTTGTACTTGATACACTAGATCCCTCGCAAGTGACAATACTGCTGTTGCGTCATGTCTCTCAGCCATTTCTAGAATAGAGAAGAAAAAACATTAGGTAATAAGTAGAGAAGCATCGTTCAGAGATTCTCTTAATACATTATGGCGTCGAAAAAGCTGTGAAATTGCGTCGCGTCGTACTGATATTTGACGTCTTGTTAACCAATCAGCGAACAAGAAATCAATGGCCAAACTACGTTGATTGGTTACTTGCGACCGCGGCAATTTCGCTGCTTTTCACATAATTTATCAAGAGAAGCGTAGTCCTGGCTTTTTACTGTGGCTTGAGGTTAAAGAACTGTAAGAAGCAGTCACATCCACTATGCCAGCCTAGTTGGAAACGACAACTCACAAACTGATTCCGAAACTCGACTAAAACACTTCACGGTCAACACATACTTGTGGTTATAGTGTATGCGGATACACACACATATAATTTACATGTACATAACACAGTTTCGAGCGTATCAGGCAGTACACGAGAGTCGTAGGTCAAAGTGGACGCGTGGCATGAGCGTCGGCGAGCCTGTGATTACAGTGATCCTTGGTTATTAGTGTTGCTACTGCATGAGGTACTATATACAAACACTACTACAAGTGGTACTAAAGATAGGACAAAATATAAATTTTTTGAACCGAGTTAAGTCGATTTAAAAATATGGATAACCCGAGTCGCAAACCGAATCGATAAATTCGATTTAAACCGGTTTTTATAAACCTAGTTGACGAATTCGATCGGACAATCTAAATTGCCTAATACACAGTATGGTTTGCTATAGAATTTTAGATGTAAGCATGACTAAATTAATTTGGTGTCTGATCTAAATAATAGTTCAAAGCGGTTTATTGTAGATGTTAACCGACCCAACTCGGTTTAGGCCTTAACCCGGTTCAACCCGGGTTAAAAAGTCAAGTGGTACTAGACTAGATCGGCAGACTGGGTACCAATGCGTACCACTCTTAAAAATGATATACGCACCATTGAAGAACTTGATAATATCAGTGAAGTCCATAGTATTTGCCAATATGACATCTCTGTATGTCTCCAATAGTGCCAATGCTATGAACAGCACCATGTGCTCTGATGATATGTGACGAGCCGCCCATATTAACTCCCACGCGCTGAACACCTGAAACAAACAATCAAACCGTCACTAGGTAAGATTAGGACAGAGAGAAGAGTAGGCAGTTGATGGTCATTTGCCCAGTCTGCCCCAGACTATCGCCTCTTGTAGTGTTTGCATAGTACCTCATGCAGTAGTAACACAGATAACCAATGATTACTGCAATCACAGGCTCGCCAACGTATTATGCCACGCGTCTGCCCTCGCCAACGGCTGTCGTGTTCTGCCTAATGCGCTCGAGATTGTGTCACGTACATCTAGTAATTGTACATGTATATATGTGTGTTCCCTCATACACTACAACAGTTTTCCGATTATCTTAATACACGAAAGCGAAATGACTTGTTAATAAACTTTCTTATTATCGTGACTTAACATCTGATCTGGTCCAAGAATGCCGACGACTGAAAATGGCGCTCTGCCGATCCCTGTGGGAAAGAAGCGTGACAATTTGATTAAGCTTATTTCATATATTTTTATTGATTTAAATCCTTTATTGCACCAAAATAAACTTAAAAATAGGTACATAGGCGAGTTTATTGCCTATTAGGCATTCTCTAAAAACTAACCTTTGGGATGATGAGAAATTGATATTTGTATCTCACTCATACCTAATAGAGTGAGCTACAAATATGAAACAACTGTCATCTTAGTCCAAGGAATTAAAAATCATTATACTCCTATAGTAGTAGTTTTTTTTTGTCTCCCTAATGATGCCGCCGGTTCAAAAACCACAAGCCGGTACAATTGTATTTTGATGCGTACTTTGATCTCCTGGTTTCTTTGATACAAGCACGTTTAGTAGCTTAGTATAGAATGGTAAAACAAAATACTATACTAACATCCTGATAGAGTAGTTCTCTTTTGAAGTCCAGAAGGAACCACCGGTAGCAGAAGTAGAAGTGTGTGTAGTCCCCGTGTGCGTGCATCAGCTCGTACAACTCACAATCCAAGATCTGAATTAAAGACCTGGAAGATTTACGGATTGATTTAAAAAATTGTTTGGGTCCGAATAAATATTATTTATTGCCTAGTGCCCATAACCATAGAGCTTGTATTAAGACAATTCTGGATGTGAGGTAAGCGAGGGAGCTGTGTCAGGAACGTGGCAAGTAACGCTCCATTGTCCCTGCCTATCCCTGTGGGGAAAAGGCGTTACAATTTGACCAAATCACTTCACCACTTACAAGTCTGTATACTTGTAAGTGGTGGTACTACCCCGGATCAGCAGACTCTTTATTTATTTAAGACTTAACAGATAATTTTACATTTCATATATAAATTACACAATTTAACATTCGTGGAGCCAAAAACAGTTTATAAAATACTGTAAAATACCAACCTCATATCAGCGAAATGTGCGTCCATGGCCTGTCCTGATGGAAAATTATCATGTGCCCGAGACATGAGAGTGTTGAAGAGTGCATGAGCTGACGCCTCCTCTCTCATCATCACCAGCAATGGGGCAGCCAAGTCACACATGCCCTGCATGTAGCCACTGTCCAAATGCTCCCAGACATAACTGGAAAAAGTAAGGAGAAAAGTGAGTCACCATTTTCTGTCAAATTTGCCATGGCACCTGTCCAAACAGGGCCTCGATTCTCTTAATTCATTATGAAGCCAAAAAGCAGTGAAATTGCGTCGCACCAATATTTTGACATCGTCGTAACCAATTAGCGAATAGCACATTTGTTAACAACAATAGGTAAACTTGATTGGTCACTTGTGGCAGCGACGCAATTTACCCGCTTTATGGTCGGCATATGCATGCTAGCTATATTATTATGCCAAATCAGGAAGAGAATAGGGTCACAAAATATTATAATATAGTAAAGTCAAATTCATTTAGAATATTATAAAGTTCAATTCATTCATTCATATTATAATATATACATTCTCTGTATGGGCTTCGTTTTGACAGTTAAACTCCATTAATGAGCTTTGAAAATCATTGTCTGAATGAATAAAAGTTGTTCTTCACAGTAACAGCGACCGCGTAAATTATAGGCCGGCATTGTGCGGCGTTACAGGCATTTATTTTTATTATTATACATTTCTATACTAATCTACTAAAGTGCTTGTATCATAGAAACAGGACAACCAAAGTGCATATATCAAAGATACATTGGTACCGGTGAGTGGTTTCGAACCCGTGCCACTCTGCTAACGTAGCCATTGCAGTGCCACTATACCACGGTCGCCTCAATTATAGACAAACAGGAATCGGTCGGCCCCCTGGCTAAATACAATATAAATGTACGAGGGCGGTTCAATAAGTACCCGTGTTAGAAATGAAGACACGATTTTTTTAAGATTTAGTAAGATACACTTCTCCCAACGTTCCGGCCATTTTTTTAACCCCTCCAAAAAATAGGATTTGTCGAACTCTCCGAAATACGCCTCTGTCCCGGCGATGACTTCCTCGTTTGAGCTAAATTTTTTCCCGCGAGCCATTTTTTCATGTTAGGGAACAAGAAAAAGTCGCAGGGAGCCAGATCGGGTGAATACGGGGGGTGCGGCAGCGATTCATAACGCAATTCATGCAGTTTGGTCGCGACAACACCAGATGAATGTGCTGGTGCGTTATCGTGATGAAACAACACCTTTTTTTTCGCCAAATGTGGCCGTGTCTCCTTTAATTTTTTGTCGAAGCGGTCTAATAACTCACTGTAGTATAGTCCAGTGATCGTTCTTCCTTTTTCTAAAAAATCCATGAGGATGACGCCCTTCGCATCCCAAAAAATCGTCGCCATGACCTTACCGGCCGATGGGACGGTCTTCGCCTTCTTTGGTGCAGATTCACCGGGAGAAATCCATTGTTTTGATTGTTGTTTAGTTTCTGGTGTGTAATGATGAATCCAGGTTTCATCAACGGTGACAACTCGACGCAAAAAGTCCTTAGGATCTCGCTTAAATTGCCTTAAACACTGCTCTGAAGTTAACTGCCGCATCCGCTTGTTGTCCAGCGTGAGCAATCGCGGCACCCATCAGGCCGACAATTTTTTCATCTCCAACTTATCATGCAAAATATTAATTGCCGTTCCGGTCGACACACCTACGGCCTTTCGTTCGTCGATCAGCGAGAATCATGTCGTGGACTTTTTCAATGATTTCCTCGGTAACCACGTCTGCCGGGCGTCCTGGTCGCTCCTCATCAAAAACGGATGTTCGCCCACGTTTAAATTCGTTAAACCAATATCTAACTGTGGTCATAGATGGCGACGTGTCTCCATAAACAGCATCCAACTTTGCTTTTATCTCCTCGCACTTTTTCCCATCCAAAAACATAAAGCGAATTACCGAACGATACTGCTCTTTTTCCATCTTAACGAAAATCACGAAACACGTCTGACCCGAATGGCTGCCAAATCGAAACTAACCTATCAATCAGTCTGAATTTTATATTAGCGCCGTCTGATAGATGGCAGCACACGATGATAACACTAACTTCACGCAGGAACGCCCTCTGTCTTCAAACACGGGTACTTAATGAACCGCCCTCGTAGTTTATACCAAAGTATACTCACGTGCACATAATATTCCTTAATTTGTCAAGGTTCTCATCAGTAAAGAATGGATAATTCCTGTCACATCGCTGAACGTCTTTCTCAATCCGATGTAGATTTAATGCGAAACTCTCTAACAATTCATTCTGTAAATACATTTTATATTATTTACATCAATTACATAAATAGATTGACAAAATGTGATGAAAGTGGATAGACGCGTTAAACGAAGCAGACCCGGAAGGATGTTTTCTGACCAAATCGGAGACATCTTTAAGAAAGCTGGGTTTCCTAGTGCCCATAACCGTAGAGCTTGTATGAAGAGAATTGTGGATGTAAGGAAAGTCAGGGTGTTGTATCAGGATCATGGCAAGTGGCGCTCCATTGTCTCTGATGGGAACGATGTGGATTCCCTATGAGATAGATGATTAATGAGAAAATAAGAATTGAAAGTGAAGACAGGAATTGGGGACAATAATTGTAAGGAGTTCTCAATTAGCTAAGTATATTAAGCTAAGAGAGGGGACGAGAGACGCTCTCTTTCTACCGGATTCCTATAGAAGGAAATATTAGACCAAATATGGGATTTGCGAATGGCCTTAGGTGGGTTGGGTGTTGGAAGGAAATTCCCTATCAGCTCAATAACAAAGGAATGGTACATAACTTACACTATAAACTCCACCATTAGAGCTAGCAGGAGATACACAGTTGGATCTGTTTTCTCCAGCTGGTTTAATTTCTCCAACTGGGTCAAGTGTATCAAACGAAGCACCTGCAGAATGACTCTCTTCCCTCACCATACCCAATGGACTTCTTGCTGGACTAACGTTTTCTAGACATAAATATAACGGTATTAATTTTCAATTATAAACACACTTAGGAATAATCCAACGTGAACATTTTACATAGTCAAATGATTCTACAACGAGCCTACATACTCGTAAGTATACGTTACGTTTGGCTGAGGAATATCATTGAGAACTGGGTCACAAGAAATCAGAAATGCCTATTAATTCAGATATATGCCATAAAGTATGCCAAATTTCTAGAAGTGCAAAAGAAAATCGTTATATCAAGTCACTTCCCTGATGATAAGAACTTGGAGAGCGCCGACAACTGATTAAACCGAATCAGACATTGCTTGATTATTAACTGCTATTGATGAAGATTATCAAGCAACAGTCGCATCCGTTGTGCGAACCTTCTCTAACTCAAAAAGGAATATAACTGGAGCTTTCAGCTTAAATAAAGACAACTAACCTGTGCCATTTCCAGAAGCAGGAGAACCTGAGACTGCAAGTTCTACAGATGGATTTGTAATAATAACACTTGTATGAGGTGCTGGTGCTTCATCTATGGATGATCTAAGATCAGCCCCGTTTATGTTGGCGCTGTCTACACTGCATAACGGTCCACGGCCATCACCTACAAGTGAATTATTAAAGGTATAATAGTTCAGGTTTTAAGGTAATGTAAATATTGCTTTTTTTTCAATAAATATGGGTTATTCTTTCTATCTCCTATTTTAGTCTGTCGATTAGGTAAATAGTAAAAATCTCACCTTTCTGCACAATTTCTTCAGCCAATCTTTTAATCTCAGCAATACTTTCTCGTCTCATGTCAGGATTATTGACAACACTTGTCAAATGTTTACCATTCTCAGTCTCACCATTAACGCCTTCTGCATCAAGTTCTAAATTATCAAACTCATCAATACTCTGTGCTCGTGACAGTATTGGCTTTTCTTTCTTTACTTCTAATTCTCTATCTTCTTTCTCGCTCAGATCTGATACTACAGGTGGATCATCGCTTATTACACTGCAGTTGTCTTCGAATACCTAGCAACAAACACTTAGTTGAATATTGCGAGGAAGGTATAACTGTATTTGTGTACCTAAACATGCTTTTCTACTTGAAAAATTGATATAATTAGGCTCTAAGATGGAATCCAAGCACTTTGACAAGAAAACGCATAGAAAACAATTTAACTACAGTTATCAAACACGGAACAGTTCCTATGAGAGGCAACCAACACGTGGAGGATAACGGTGGATGCAACTAGGTTGTCGTTCGGAATAGTGTTCTAAGGGGGAGGTATATGTTCAGCAGTGGACGTCTTCTAGCTGATGATGATGATCACCCCTCCCTCGCCACTCTTCTACTGCAGGAACGCAATCATTAGGTCGGTAGTAGGTATATAATAAATAGGTAAGGAACAGTTCTTCGAGTGACAAACTCTTCATGCACTGCTCCCCAATGGACACCCAACAATATTTCCCATGCACTTACATCATTATTATCAACGGGTGTTTTCTCCTTCCCAGCTGCCTCGCTGAGCCTTGCAATTGACGCAGCAGTAGCCTCCCTGTCCCGTTGTTTGACAATAGCCTCAACGCATAACCATTCTGACATCGTAGTCTCATATTGACGTCTGCATGCCGAGTCCTGTTCCGCTCTACTATTGGTTGTTGAGCCAAATCTTGAAAAAAAAAATATTATTTACACACATAGGCCACATCGCTTGAAGAACCGACAACCGATGGGGAAGAAAGGTTCTAGAGACGAACCGACCACGAACCGGCAGACGCAGTGTAGGTAGGCCTCCCACTAGGTGGACTGACGACATAGTGAAAGTCACAAATAACCAGTGGAAGCAACTGGCATCTTGTCGTTCGAAATGGCGTTCTAAGGGGGAGACCTATGTTCAGCAGTGGACGCCTTCTGGCTGATGATGGTTATTTACAGGTCAGATAACAGAACAGGTTAGTAGCGTCATTAATTTCCTTTATTGTAAATAATAACAAAAGGACCTAAAGCAGTCAGTCAGGCTTTTACTGCCGGTCAACCTTTTGGTTGTGCAGAGATAAAAAAAAGTCAAGCAAGAATACAATCGAGTATTCTTGCTGTGTATTAATTCATAAAACTTGGACCGCACTCGAGCTTAACAAGAGGGTTTTTTTTATGAATGTTACATATAGCTCGCCTGATGTTAGGCTGGAGTGCGATCCATGAATAGATTTACTACGCCGGCCTAGTTGGAACTGGCAACTTACAAGCGGACCCTAAAACGCGATTAAGTCACTTTATGGTCTATATACTGACGAATCAGAAGAAAAAGATATATTAATCAATAATAAAGACTCACTCGTAATAGCCAAGTAGGTAGGGCCACACCTCTTTTCTAATATCATGTTGTACTCCGCCATAATAAACCAGTCTGTACACCTCCTCCTTATCATGGACTGCGCCATTTTCGTCACTCATAGACCTCCATCTCTCTTCTGTCAACCCACCCTCAGCACCATCTAGATGTATAGTCACAAAGATAAATATAAATCAGAATTATTTCCACAACCTGTATAATCCAAAAGGAATTTTTATAATTATTATAAAAATTATGACAGAACCAACTCGATTCTCTTAATAGATCATGCCGATGAAAAAGCCGTCGCGGTCGCAAGTAACCAATCAATGTAGTATACCTATTGATTCGTTGTTCGCTGATTGGTTACGAAGATGTCAAATATAAGTGCAAGTTCGTCGTATATTAAAAGAATAAGGCATTTTGATTTGTGTATAAATATTTGGACGTTTTTCGCTCACCTTTAAATAATAATGCAAATAAGAAAACCATTTTGGCCGGCATATTGACGGCGACTGGGGAAACCGTGAACTGACTTGGTTTTTGTAGTCGTTGGCGCTCTTGGACCTCCTCTTGCTAACCATCAGGGGACTGACTGTTTCCCATTTGTCAAAAAGTTACGCGGTCGCTGTTAGAGTCAAAAACAACTTTCATCTATTTGGACAATGAGTTTCAATTAGCTTGATCTTTAATGAAAATAAAAATCGATTCTTAGTGTGTTGCACGGTCGCAACTGTCAAAAGGAAACCCCATTGAGTTACGCGGTCGGCCCGCAGCGCAGGTCAGATGTCAAGTCCTAAGAATATGAAAAGAATAGAAGCTGTTTAGTTTTAAGAAAATAAAAACTAATTCAGTGTTATTTATGTCATTTATAATAGTATAACATAGGTTCATACCACCTGTGACTGAAAGAGACAACTACTTGTACTTCAATTCCTTTCTTTCAAAGGTTGTCAGTACTTTTTGCAATTACAAACAATTTGTTGACTTTTAATACTGCTTAATTAAAAGTCACGTGATAGAAAGAGTAGCGGCATATAATTGTTCCATCCTCCTTTTTTGGAGTATTTTAATGTCATTTGTTATTGTGTCAAATTAGGATGACAAATGATCATCAAAACTAGTGACAACCTTTTAAATTACGAATGTAAAAATGTATATTCATCCCCTTCTGACTTCTTTTTAATGCCATAAGTAAAAATAGTATAAACGGTTGTATTTTGTAGCTATTTTAGGGCTCCTTCTATTTCTGAGGTCCAAATTTTTTGGACCAGTCACAATATAATTAATAGGAAAACCAACCTCTAGGTATAATAGTAGGATGCACCAGCCCACTGAGATGTGTTCTGACAGTTGACAGATGTCTGCAGTATGCCAGCCAGCCGTAGAAAGCGCGCGATATAATTTGACGACGCATTGTGCTGCATACCAATTCTATTGAGGCCGACTGTAAGCATACTCAATATAGTGATTTCATGTTGTATAGTGGCCGACATAGTGGCAACAACTAAGGCGGTTTATTCAGAATCAATCATATTGTCACGCCTTTTTCTCACAGGATAGACAGAGACAATGGAGCGCCATTTGCCATGATCCTGACATGAATCCCTTGCTTCTCTCACATCCACAATTCTCTTCATACAAGCTCTACGGTTATTTATTTAGTTTTTTATTTTTATTTACATTTCTATACTAAGCTACTAAAGTGCTTGTATCATAGAAATAGGACAACCAAAGTACATATATCAAAGATACATTGGTACCGGTGGGTGGTCTCGGACTCGTGCTCTTCGGTTTGCGTACCCATTGCACTGCCACTACACCACGGTCGCCTTTAGCACTAGACAACCCAACTTTCTTAAGGATGTCTCCGATTTGGTCGGTAAACAGCCTCCTGGGTCTGCCTCGTTCAACGCATCCATTCACATCATATTTATAAATTCCTTTCGTCAATCTACTTTTACTCATTCTTTCTTTGTGCCCAAACCATCAACCATCAAAGCATTCGTTACTTCACGGTCTGTACACTTTTAAATGGTGGTACTACCGCGGCTCGGCAGATTGGGCAGCACTCTTACAGCCGGTTGTAACAAAAAATATAATTTACGAATTTGTAAAAAGTATCGTATAAGTAAAAGATATAAAGAAAAATGGGTTGCACCACTCTTTAACCTCACATTTTACATTTACGTTTAACGGATATTTTATACAGAGCTAAAGGACATCATTCATTTTGGGTTTCTATGTACTACTTTTGTTATTTCTAATGATAAAAACATATATAAATGGTAGTTTTGATATAAAATTCTTAACAACCCATTTCACGATTTCGTAATAGTAAACGTTATAGAATAAGTATAAAGTAAAACTAAATTCGTTTTGTTTTGGTACAACTGGCTGTTTGACATCCCCTTGTCACATCCAAGTCAAATGTCTCGTCACAATAAATAAAAAATTACCTGCTCAGGTAAATGGTGGGTAACAGTTGTAGTTGTATTAACAACCGTTGGTATAACATGGTTTCCATTCAATCCAGCTGATGATGGACAGTCCACAGACATTGTTGAGGAGTCTGATGATGTTGTCGATGTAGAGGCGAGAGGACGCCGCGGAGTTCGAGGAGGTGATGCGGTTATTCGCTCGAATAGGGAGAATCGAAGAGCTGCAAAAAATATGTTTTATATATTGTAGATCATCTGGCCATAAGCTTGTATGAAGAGAATAGTGGATGTGAGGGAAGCGAGGGAGTTGTGTCAGGATCGTGGCAAGTGGCGCTCCATCGTGCCTGCCTATCCCCGTGTGAAGGAGGTAATGAAATGGTCATGCAAACCTAGAGCCCCAGGTTCACAACCACTTGTCGGCACCAATGTAACTTTGATATTATTATGTACTTTGGTCGTTCTGTTTCTATGATGCAAGCACGTTTAGTAACTACTATAGTAACTTATATGTAATATATATTTTTTAGCTAGGTTGCCTAGTGCCCATAACCACAGAGCCTATATGAAGAGAACTGTGGATGTGAAGGAAGCAAGGGAGTTGTGTAAGGATCGTGGTAAGTGGCGCTCCATTGTCTCTGCCTATCCCCGTGGGAAAAAGGCGTGACAATTTGTATGATTGATTGATTTTTTTATCATTGTAACTTGACCTATGACAGCACACTGCGTGATGTTAAGCGGGAGTGTAGTCCATGAATGGATGCCACTGCTACTATATTTCAATAACTGTAAGTAGCAGTCACATCCACTATGCCAGCCTCGTTGAAACCGGCAACTTACAATCTGATCCCGAAACGCGACCGACACGTCTGTATACTGTATAAGTGGTGGTACTACCCCGGATCGGCAGACTGGGTACCACTGCCTACCACTCTTTGATAACCAGACCCGAAGCAAATATCCATCTCTTTTTTTTTAATAACAAATATTTGCAATATTTAATACTATTAAATATTACAAATAAAAGCTATGAAACAAATATTTGCTCCGACCGGGGATCGAACCCTTACGCGCAACAAACCAGTCGCTAAACCGTTCGTCCACGCCTGTCGTCTGCACCACTGCACGGGTTGCACCACTCTTTAACTTCACATTTTACATTTATGTTTAACGGATATTTTATATAGAGTTAAAGGACATCATTCATTTTGGGTTTCTATGTACTAGTTTTGTAATTTCTAATCATTAAAACATATATAAATGGTAGTTTCGATACTTGTATTAATAAAATTATTAACAACCCAATTCACGATTTCGTAATAGTAATCGTAATTTGTAAACTAACCTTGTAAACTAAACTAAATTTGTAAATCGAAACTTTTTTGGTACAACCGGCTGTATATCTTTCTCTTTTCTGTCTATGAAACCAATTGTGCTCCGACCGGGAATCGAACCCTGGACTTTTCGTATGTAAACACTAACCTTCCTTATCTGCAATGGTATTATTAACAATACGGAACACATAGTCGCCAGCTGTTTCGTCCCACTCCGTCTCCTCACCGCACTCGCTCAATGACGGCATCACGTGACGACGAGCTTTCCCACGACCAAACACCTAAAATTACATTCATTTAATTTTACATAGGATATTTGCATCTTTGTAATATGTAAGAAAAGTGGAACAAGTCAAACAGTTTGTTTGGCCGGCATAGTGACGGCGGCTGAGACAGCCGTGTACTGACTCGGTTGTTTCAATCGTCTGCACTTTTGGATCTCCTCTTGCTTATCATCGACCTGCGATGTCAAATGTCGAGTCACAATAAAAAAAAAAGTTTGTTTACTTGGGAAGTATGTTTACTAGGGATAGAAAGTGTGATGAAGATATTGAGAGAAGAGTGCAAAAGGGTAACGTAGTGAACGGTGCCATCCATAGTATAATGAACAGCCAAATAATGTCAAAGACAGTCACGGATGGCTGTTTATAATGCAGTGCTTGTTCCTTCACTTTCATACATTAATGTATGAAAGTGAAGGTTGGGTATGGCAGAAGAAGCATTATAGTAGAATTAACGCTGTAGAAATGCGGTCGTTAAGAGTGTATGTGGAGTGACGATAGCGGATAGAATAAGGAATAGCACATTGCGTGATAGATGTAGTTTAAAAGAAGATGTAGTGACAAGGATTGACAAAGGAATGCTTTGATGGTTTGGGCACATGGAAAGGATGAGTGAAAGTAGATTGACGAAAGCAATTTATAAATCGGATGTGGATGGATGCGTTAAAAAAGGCTCAAGAAAGCTGGATTATCTAGTGCCCATAACCACAGAGCCTATATGAGAGAATTGTGGATGTGAAGGAAGCAAGGGAGTTGTGTAAGGATCGTGGTAAGTGGCGCTCCATTGTCTCTGCCTATCCCTGTGGGAAAAAGACGTAACAATTTGATTGATTAATTGTTTCTATGATACAAGCACGTTTAGTAGTGCAGAAGAGAAATGTAAATTTAAAAGTTAGTAACGTTACAGCGTCCGTGGTCTAGTGGTATTGAAATGGTCACGCAAACCTGGAACTTTAGATTCAAAACCACTGTCCGGTATAACAATGTTTTTTTTTTATTGAGATGAGACATCTGACCTTGACTTGCCTGGTTGTAAGACCACAGAACTCATAAAAAATAATAGTTTAAAAAAACTAAAAAAACACGCTTGTATAGCAAACCGAACTAAAAAAATAGAAAATATAGTATGCAAAGTTTCGAATTAATTAGACTTCTGGAGCTAAAAATCGTGCTCAAAGATTCCGTTACATAGTTAGTTAGTTACATACATACAGCCCAAGCTGATAAAAGCGTGTTAAAAAAATACAGTTTTATTCATATGTTCCGTGGTTAGATTAAATCTAACGGTTGCCTGAGTCGCCGACACTTTGCCGGCCAAGCAGATGATACTGTAAAATACCATACCTTGCCTGTTCCTCTTTGCGACCACAACGGTGGATCTAGTTGTCCATGAGGAAGAAGTCCAGTCTCCAAGCGACTCAAAAATGATAGAAGGTGTCCACCTAAATAATAAATATTCTTTATTAATAATAGTAACAATAGTAAGCCGCATCAAATTTGTTTAATTCAATAATCAATGTACGCGCAAAATCTAAGAAAATACTTATAAGTAGGGGAAAATTGGCACCATTTGTACACTTTTTAGACTATGGTTTTTAAAAATGTTGACTTCAAAGATAAATAGCCTAATCAGTTACGAGTATTATAACACATTACATACATTCAGCTTCCTAATAAAAAGTGGATAGAGCCATTATATCTTCAAATAAATGAATGAAATGCATTTTAGTAAAAGCTGCCAAATGTACGAATCTACCCCACTATAGGGGAAGATTCGTACATAGATAGGGGAACATTCGTACGGTAGGTTGGTATGTGGATAACAGGTTAAATAAAATAACAAATTAATAAACAAAACTCGTTTTAAATGGCATTAAAAAAACGATGTAATAAACTAAATGACAAAACCTTTTATCAACAAAACATCATTTCTTAGAAAAATAAATAAATAATAAAAAACATAACATCGCTGGTCACTACACAAAATTTTAATCCGGATCAGTCAATAAAATAAACATAGTATGTATTAAATTAATTAATATTTATCAGTAAGTTATTACGTAAATAACTCAATGGTATTTATCGTAATACTTTATTCAAACACTGTCTGCATGAATGACGTGTTGCTGCATATCAAAGCGTTCCAGTCGGCAAATGGGGACCACACAAACGTCTTTGTGAAAGCCGCGCCATATCTCAAAGCAATGCCGCCAGCCGTTACGTAAGATTGTCTTCCGGCTTTAGACTTTAACCCAGTGTTCCCCAACGTGGAGCCCACGCCCCACAGAGGGGACTCGACACGACTTGAATCCTTTTGCTTTTGGTTATTTAAATGCAATGCTAGATATTATAATCTTTGATAGATATGTTTCGATAACGATTTCATAGAGATTTCTTCCTAAAACTTATAATTTTTTATATTTCTTAAGAGAACAAAATAATTTTTTAAGGTAAAAATATGTATGGGGGGCATAAAAAACGTTAGGGTGGGGCATGGCCTAAAAAAGGTTGGGAAACACTGCTTTAAGCTCTCTTTTTTTTCAATTTGGTGGCGGACATTTAAATTATTTTATTACTTCAGTATGTTTTTATGTACACAAAATTTTACATTTTTATTAACTTTATTTGTGTAATTCATCGATTACCAACCTTAATTTGCCTTTGAGAGTATATTTTTTTCTAGTTTTTTCCTCATTTTTATAATTTATTATTGTGGCTTGATATGACAGCTCCTCGCTTGATGTTAAGCTGGAGTGTGGTCCATGAATGGATGTCACTGCTACTACAATTCAATAACTGTAAGTAGTAGTCACATCCACTATGTCGGCCTAGTTGGAACTGGCAACTTACAAGCTGATCCCGTAACGCGATTAAATCACTTCACGGTCTGTATACTTGTAAGTGGTGGTACTACCCCGGACCGGCAGACTGGGTACCACTGCCTACCACTCTTTGACAACCATACCTATTAATTAGATTTAATTTCTAATATTAATCTAATTAATAAATATTACAAATAAAAGCTTTAAAGCGGGCTAGTGTGTATACTAATTGTAACTCGACATCTGATCTCGACGTGACAACGACTGAAAAATCTAATCGTTTGTTCACTCAGTCGCCGTCACTATGTCGACTTATCAACTTACCTTTTGGGAAATGTATTGGTGGCCGCTGCACCCCATCCTGACCAACCAATATCAATGCGTCGCTCGCCTCTGATCTATGGACGTGTACATATACGATATCCATTATCCACACTTGGAGTGACATGGCCCAGTAGACGCTGAAACAAAATATGACACAACTATGACTAATCACATTTTATTGTAACTCGACTTATGACACCGCCTGGAAGTAGCACGGAACGATTTTAGGAGTGAAAAAGAAACACGACGGCGTCCCGGATTCGATTCCCGGTCGGAGCAAATATTTATTTAAAAAAAGAGGTGGTGGATATAAGAGTGGTAGGCAGTGGTACCCAGTCTGCCGATTCGGGGTAGTACCGCCACTTAAAAGTATGGGTACAGACCGTGAAGTGATTTGGTCACGTTTTGGGATCAGCTTGTAAGTTGCCGATTCCAACTAGGCCGGGATAGTGAATTGTCACAGTTATTGAATTGTAGTAGCAGTGACATTCATTCATGGACCACACTTCAGCTTAACATCAAGCGGGGTGCTGTCATAGTGATGTAACAATAAAAAATATATTTAAAAAAATTGAATTACAGTTTTTTTACAATGTTTTGATAACAATTTTATAGTGATTTCTTTCTAAAACTTATCATTTATATTTCTTAAGAAAACAACACAATTTTTAAAGGTTAAAAATTATGTAGGGGTGGGGGGGGCATAAAATAATTAGAAATGTTAAGGTGGGGCATGGCCTAAATAAGGTTGGGAAACACTGCTCTAAAAGCATACAATTACAACCAAGCTATAACAAAATAAGCTAAAAAAGTACATACCAATCACTACAAACGGGACCTGCGCAATTCCTCCTGTATACCCCGCAAACATCAGCCGTACTTGATAGTGACGAAGCATTTTGACATGCAGACGAATGTACAAGGTGATATCGACAACTACATCATAAAATGTATGTACTTTTGATACACGCTTTTTGCCCACAGGGATAGGCAGATACGATCATTATTATTATTTTTTTTTATAATACATTTCTATACTAAGCTACTAAAGTGCTTGTATCATAGAAACAGGACAACTAAAGTATATATATCAAAGATACATTGGTACCGGTGAATGATTTCGAACCCGTGCCACTCGGCTTACGTACCCATTGCAATGCCACTTATATGCGTGTATTAAAAGTACATACAAACGCAAAATAAAATACATTACTAACATAGCTAAAATAAAATAAAAATACTTTTAAATATATTTACAGGGGCATGAAACCGTCCGTCGAGCGCCTCATAATAACTCCTCAGATCAGACGTAATATAATGCGATTAAAATAAGAATAGGACGGAATCGGCGCTATTTTATGACATCTAACTCTGCAACCAACTTCACTTTAGTATGGTCAAGCAAAAGACACATTTGAGTCAGTCAAGTGAAGTTAGTCCTAACAGCCCCGTCCTATTCTTATTCTAATAGAGTAGTATCTATAATTATTGGTCTGTGCGGCGTTGTGAGATCATGCGTGTCAGACGGGGGGGATAGACACTGTTTATAGCTCGTCTAACTATAAATGACACGTCCCGCCACTTTATTTAAATGTGTGAATGCAAATATTACTAACTATACTACTATACTTTATCAGCGTGCTCCTCCTTTTGTGTCTAACTAGCAACTGAATGACCAATTACAATTGCATTTTTGGTGTGTTGCATTCATTTGATTTTACTTACTTATTTATTTTGATTTGAATTGGTTTGATTTGTTTTCATTTAATTATTATAATTATAATATAATTTAATTTATTCTTAATTTGTTAATTTTATTTGATTTCGAATGTTTTAATGAATTAGATTTATATTTAATTCAGTTTGATTTGATTTATTCATTTTTAACTTAGATTTAATTTTCTGTTTTCTATTACCTATTTCATGTGTTTTTCTTTTTTTTTTTTTCAATTTTCCAATCATAAATAAACTTGACACAATTGGTTGTTAAAATTTATTTATACAAAGGTTCGCGAATGTAAATTACTTTGATTTGATTTAACACGAATGCTGTGGTTACCTATAATTAAAATAAAACTCAGACATTGTAATGTTACTTATTTTAGGATTAGTGCTTATTTTGTTGTTAACCTGAATAAATAAATAAATATTTTATGTTTTCTCGTGTGAGCAAATGCGGTGGAGGGGCGCGTCATTTCGGCTTAGACAGACTATTAAAAGAGTATGAAATAATGAATTAAACAAATTTTATGCAGCTTACTATCGCGTTTATTTTTGGTATTTGATGTTAATTTATTTTATTTATTATTCCGACGTATTGAGAGCTTTGCACTTTGCAGCCATCGTAGTCACGAAGAGACTAATAACCAAAAATAAACGCGATTGTAAGCCGCATAAAATTTGTTAATTCATTAATCAATGTTTGCGCAAAAAACAAAAAAATATTATGAAATATTTACAAACGGGCGTTGTATTCATCCAATATAAATATTTCTCTCACTAAGAATGGTTCTAAAACCTACCTCTTATCAACTCCCTCACTTTCAGCATATCCATTCATGAGCTGATTCGGAGTCCATTTGATGACCAGCCCAGGAGCCGGGTGATGAAGACTTAGGTATCCAGCCATTAGTTCTTCTGTGTCTTTCTATAAATATTAGTAAATATACATAATATATATAATATATAAATCAATCATTCAAACTGTCACACTTCTTTCTCACAGGGATAGGCAGAGACAATAGAGCGCCACTTACCACGATCCTTACACAACTCTCTTGCTTCCTTCACATCCACAATACTCTTCACACAGCATTATATCGGTTATCGCTTGTTGATCAGGCAGAAACTAGGGGGCCCCTATCGATCCGGGGCCCTGGGCACGTGCCCAGAGTGCCCAGTGGGAAAGAGGGGCTATCCTACCACTCTTAAAGATGAATTAAAAAGCATTAAAGTAAACCTTACCGGTTGAACTTTAACATTGTTTTTCCCATACAAAAGTGCTTCCCTTGGATTTTGATGAAGACTCTCCACATAGTCCTTTGCGCACGATGAACTGTTACTGCCACCTAAACAAAATAATTTAAAAAACATTAGTTAGGCCGGCATAGCGGATACAACTGCAAACAGCAGCCTTCGATAACTTTAGGTGTGTAGTAAAAAATGTGGCAATAAGTGGCGCTCCATTGTCACTGCCTATCCCTGTGGAAAAAAGGCGCGACAATTTGATTGATTGATTGATTGAAACTAGAAACTACTATATTTCCGTATGGTTCTAAAATATTTTAGTTAACTGCGCTGTAATTAAATATACCCCGTGCGCAGATACGGCCGTCGCGATACAATAGACAAGGTGAAGGGGCGAGGCGAGGCAGCGACGCGACGAGACAAAATTCGTTGGATCGAACTCAGTCTGCCGCGGGCTTGCTTGCCGCTTTGTCGCCGTCCGTCGGCCATAATAATGGCGAAAATACCAACCAAAGGCGAAATTTCCAACGATGTTTTAATCAGAGCTGTACGAGCGAGGCCAATGATTTACGATAGAACTGAAGAAAATGCCCACAATACTACTACTTCAAGGAAGAAAATGTGGCAGGAAGTGTATAAATTAGTATTTCCTAAAGTGTGGGACTCGTTTACAACATATGAAAAGGAGTTGGCCGGTAAGTTGGCAGCCATTTTACTTGTGGCCTTGACCGCGTTACTACTTAAATGATTGTTTACTGTTTTTGTCGCCAGGTGGCGTTTCTATTGACATAGTTATTTCGCGATTTAGTTAACAAAATCAAATCTAATGAATCAAATAAAAAATGTTATTTTTACACATTTTTGTACTAAGCTTATAAACGTACTTATATCATAGAAACAGGATGACCAAAGTACATTTAATATATAAATACTATGTATCTTTTATATTATAAAAGATACATTGGTACCGGCAGGTAGCGTGACCGTTGCACTAAACTACTACACGAGATGTCCGGTCAAATTATTTATTTTGATATGTTCGATGTATTTTATGTTACTAACTAATAATTCTTATGTAAGTCCTAATCAAATATATATCTTTTAAATCATTTATTTTTTTTAAATACTTGACTCCACAAGCTATTAGAATAGACCTCGGCTTTAAAACACCGCGCAATCATTTTTAAAAACATAAATGTAGTATTTCTTAATTATCAAAAAAATACAATACAGTAACTTTTATTAATCATAATTCAGGTAATTAGCACGCCCTCATTCTCACAGGGATAAGCACAGACAAAGGAGCGACATTTTGCACGATTCTTACAAAACTATTTTTTATTTGTACAGCGCCCCGCCTGATGTTAAACTTCATTCGGTCCATTAATAAGGCGGCTGCTACTACAGTAAAATAACTTAAAGTTGCAGTCGCATCCACCATGCCGGCCTAGATAGAACCGGCAACTTTCAAGGGAATCCCGAAATGCGACTAAGTCACTTCACTTGTAAGTGATATTTGACAGACTGGCAAATGACCATGAACTGTCTGCCTAACAACTTACGTCTGAATTCCCACAAGGGTAGGCAGGGACAATAGATTGACACGATTCTTTCACAACTGGTATTTTTTATTAAAGGTGGGCCAATCTCGATTTTTTCGAACAGAGTTAGGTCGGCTTAAAAATATGGATAACCCGATTCGCAAACCGAATTGATAAATTCGATTCAAACCGGTTTACAAACCGACTTGACGAATTCGGTCCGATAATCTAAATTCCTAATACACAGTATGGTTTGCTATAGAATTTTGGATGTGTATGTATGACTAAATAAATTAGGTGTCTGATCTAAAATTATATATACTTAAGTATATAATAGTTCAAAACGGTTTATTGTAGATGTTAACCGTCCCAACTCGATTTAGGTCTCAACTCGGTTTAACCCAAGTTCAGGGCCGCCTTAAGCATATTTAGCGCCGGGGTGCGAAAGTCAAGGCTCTGCTCGCGTGTTCTCAGTGTACTCGTAGTGGGTACCTATCGAAGTTTATGGCGGTCGGCATGCGCCCCCTAGGACTCTGCGCCCGGGTGCACCGCACCCCTTGAACCCCCGGATAAAGGCGGCCCTGCCCGAGTTGAAAAGTCGAGTCGTTACATCTCTAATTTTTATAACGTAATATTTCAGGAATTGAAGTACAAACACGATGGAAGAACCTTAGAAATAGTTATTCCCGGGAACTAAGACAACGACGCCTTGACATTGAACGTGGCAAATCAACGAAACACAGAAAGACCTACATGTATTTTAACGATTTATCATTTTTAAATGGGAATTGTGATAGTAAATTTCAAAACGATGAAGATTGTCAATTGCTAGATGATGTTGAAGCAGACATAGAAAACACAAACGACTCATACAATGATTTTACCACATATCCAGCAGAGAGTGAATCCAGAAAAAGAAAAGTAGAGGAAGATACTCGTACACCTTTCGAGAATGTAGAAACCGATGATGCGCAAACAGCGGCCGCTACGCATTTTGCAATGTCTTTAGTGCCCTTCCTTAAAAATGTGCCGCCAGAGAAGAAGATCGATTGCGAAATTATGGTGTTGAAAGTTATGAAAAAATTCAGCAGCCGAAAGAAACGTCGCTGCGAACCATTAGAAGATCCACTTACGGGGGAGATATCTCAGAGTTATATAAAAATGGAGAATACTGAAGGCTGAATTGCAGGCATCTTTAGGTATACTCTTTTCAATCATCGCGACATCAGATAAAATTATCTACTTATTAGTTTGTTTTAGCTCGACATTGAGTAAAATATAAAACTTTTCGACGACAGGCGTGGACGAACGGTTAGCGATGCGTTCGGTTCCCGGTCGGAGCAAATATTTATTCAATAATTATATTAAATATTACAAATATTTGTTAATAAAAAAAGAGGTGGATATTAGCTTCGGATGATATATTGCTGGTTATCAAAGAGTGGTCGGCAGTGGTATACAGACCGTGAGTTGGTTGCATTTCGGGATTAGATTAGCTAGTTTTAACGTGTCTTTTTAGGAGCGCGTAAAACATATACGTCTTTTCTTCTTAAAATATCATTGCGTTTAGTAATTATTTTATTTGAATTTAATAGTTTTATAGTATCTTAATTGTTAATGGTATTATTTTTATTGTTTACTTAGTTATATTATGGGAAAAAAATCTAGTAGATAAGTACAGTCCGCAAGGTTTAAGCTGAGCTTGGCATTTGTGTTAGTAATCACCAAAAGTAGAGTCAGAAATCAAACACCTTTACAACCTCAACATTCCGGTGAGCCTACAAAGGGCTGCCTTAATGAGGAGACAACTGCGCATGGCTTCTTGAGTTCCACTAATGTAGCCGAAGTGACACAGAAGCTTGGCAACGCTTCCGAAGGTCTGCAAGAACATGAAGGGTCCCCTGGCCTTCCTGGAGGAGTGGCTCCACTGAGGGAGAAACGTTGAAGAACGCACAAAGAAACTGAAGAGGACTTCAAGTGCGGAAACGAGCCCGCACATAACAGTAACAGCAGTATATATGTATATATACTTGTGATACTTTTATTTATTTATTATTTACATTTCTACACTAAGCTACTAAAGTGCTTGTATCATAGAAACAAGACGACCAAAGTCCATAAATCAAAGATACATTGGTACCGGTGGGTGGTCTCGACCTCGTGCTCTCGGTTTGTGTAACCATTGCACTGTCACTACACCACGTTCGCCTTAATGTATGTAGTTTTTAGTATATTTGCACCCTGCCCATAATTTCTCATCATCTTAAAGGTTAGTTGTTAAATATTGTCTAATAGGCATTAAACTCGCCTATGTACCTATTTTTAAGTTTATTTTGGTGCAATAAATGATTTAAATAAATAAATATAAACTGGTTTAGACTCAGGGCCGTCTTAAGCATATTCAGCGCCGGGGTGCGAAAGTCAAGGCTCCGCTCGCGTGGTCTCATTGTAGTAGGTACCTATCGAAATTGATGGCGGTGGGCATCCGCCCCCTAGGACTCTGCGCCCGGGTGCACCGCACCCCTTGAACCCCCGGGTAAAGACGGCCCTGTTTAGACTTAGCAAAGGACGCGTCGCGCTCTAGGTGACGTCATAGCTACACTATCTATGTGCACTCACACAAATGCAATGCTTAGCTTAGGCATCGCGGAATTTACTAGATTGACGTTGTGATAACAAAAAGGCTTCCGCAGGCTAACTACGAGTACTATGCTATTACAATAAGAATAGGACGGGCTGTTGACTAACTTCACTTGACTGATTCAAGCGTGTCTTTTTCTTGACGGTCCGCTAAAGTGAAGTTGGTTGGAGAGTTACACGTCACAAAATGGCGCCGATTTGGTCCCATTCATATTTTAATCGCATTATACATCTGTTTTCTAAGGATTTAGTCGATACGTATCTTTCCAAAAAGTTTTTTTAAATTGTTATTATTGTTCAGTTACAAAAGGATAATTCCTAGTAAATATATTTTATTAGAAATATTTGTTTTTTTAAAATGAAGTAACCTCGACGAATGATGGCAAGCAAGGGAACCCAAGAGCGCTGACGCCTGAAGAAATCAACTCTCTTTACGGTTGCACTATGCTAGACAGATATGTTTTTTTAAGCTCCCTTTAAAGGTCCGAAGGGAGAATACATTTATTTTTATAGTGATTCTACATCTGACCTCCATGCCTGATGGCAAGCAAGAAGAGATCCAAGAGTGCCGATGACTGTCGGAGCAATATAGAGCCGGATATTTGCTTCGGGTCTGGTTATCAAAGAGTGGTAGGCAGTGGTACCCAGTCTGCCGATCCGGGGTAGTACCACCACTTACAAGTATACAGACAGTCAAATGGCGTTTCAGGATCAGCTTGTTGCTGGTTTTAACTAGGCCGGCATAGTGGATGCAACTGCTACTTACATCTATTGAATTGTAGTAGCAGTGACATCCATTCATGGCTCACACTTTAGCTTAACTTCAAGCTGTCATATGTCGAGTCACAATAAAAAATCACTTCCATAGGACATAGGAACAAGTACCGCATTATGATCAGCCATCCGTGACTTTTAGGCTATTATTATATCATACCTGTATTAGCAGCAGTACCATCTTCTGATGATGTATTCAGGCTTCTTCTGAAGTTAAGTATTGGTCTACGCACTGACGGTGGTGTGGTCGTACCAGCAGACATCCTGTGCCTTTGTACCTGAGAAATAATATAGTTTTTTTTAATCATTTTTATTAGGGGAATTAGCACATAAAATGGCGTTACCATTCCCATTATAGACTATTTACAGATACAAGCTCATACAGATATAATGTGGATAAGGCTAGGCGACTCACACGAAAATAGAATACAACGAACCAAAATAAATTATTAAACCTATGATGCATTGGGGTTAGGGTCCCCAAAGCATCATGCCACATTTGCTCTCTCCTTTAAGTACACCGCCACATATTTGTATAACATTTTGGCTTGCTCAGAAGCAGGCTCTGCCAATATGCTGTTACAGCAACCAACATTCCAAATATTAACCCCCAATCTTTTAAATAACCACTGTATCACGTCGGTTCTTGACACAATCCATCAACAATGTTCCACGTCCTCTATTTTGCCACATGTCTTACGTACTTTATAGATTTCTTTTTAATTAAACAAACTTTATGCGGCTTACTATCGCGTTTATTTTGGTTTTGATTTTACAATTTTACATTATTCCGGCATTTCGAGAGCTGCAGTCATCGTGATCACGGAGAGACTGAGGTGTTGGTCGTCCTATTGGTTGATGCTGTTATTGTTTCCAAAACTATCCCGTTTGATTTTTTGATTTTGCTTTTCTGGTCCCGGTTAATTTTTTTTTTAAATTGTGACTAGACTTGCGGCTAAAGGTGCTTCTTCACGCATCGCTTGAAGGATCCAAGGCTATAGGATGGAGAGAACACATGGGCTGGCAAAGCATTCCAACAACTGTCTACCTACCACTATATTCAAATCAAATTGTCACGCTTCTTTCCCACGGGGATAGGCAGAGACAACGGAGCGCCACTTGCCACGGTCCTGACACAACTTCCACTATATTCTACTCACCAATTCATCAGCTGGTGGATCATTCCAGAAGCACACTGGTGTTTTCGCTTTGGAGAACTCCAGAGCACATGGCCCAACCAGCAGTGAGCTCAAAATACTCCCATAATCAGGGTCAGCAACCAGGGCGTCGCGTTCATAATAACGGTTAGCGTTGTTCACTAGATGGTCTATTATTTTCGACAGCTGTTTCTCGAAGAGCGCTATGCGGATCCAGAGATATCTGTGAATAAATAAAAAAGATGCTTAAGTCAATCAATTAATCAAATTGTCACGCATTTTTCCCACAGGGATAGGCAGAGTCAAAAGAACGCTCCGTTGTCCCTGTCATTATTATGTCCCAAATTATTATTCACCGATTTTTTAAATTGTGACTTAACATATGACAACGACCCGCTTGATGTTAAGCTGGAGTGTGGTCCATGAATGGATGTCAATGCTACTACAATTCAATAACTGTGAGTAGCAATCACATTCACCATGCCGGCCTAATCACTTTAACATCCCGAAACGTGACCAAATCACTTCACGGTCTGTATACTTGTAAGTGGTGGTACTACCCCGGATCAGCAGACTGGGTACCACTGCCTACCACTCTTTAATAATCGAGTAATTGTTATGAATAAAACGTAACGACCTTGTAGACACTAAACCACACTTTATAACCGAAATTCCATTCTGTTCTAAACACCAAAAATGACCTCAAATAAAACTTTTAATGGTTTTCTCATAGATTTATGATTGGTCTTGCTGACGCTTCGACTGGATGAAGCATTCACCCGTGTCAAATACGCATCGCAAACTACGCTGAATCAGTGTAGTTTGATCAAATATGGCTCATTGTTTTCTATGATACAAACAAATTAAGTATCAATCAATCAATCAAATTGTCACGCCTTTTTTTCACAGGGATAGGCAAAGACAATGGAGCGCCACTTACCACGATCCTTACACAGCTCCCTTGCTTCCTTCACATCCACAATTCTCTTCATACAGGCTCTGTGGTTATGGGCACTAGGCAACCTAGCTTATTAATTAAGAAGCTGTTTGGAATTTAAAAAATAACTTTTCCCTATTCCATAGATTAATAGTTTATGTTAGCAACACTATTTCATTCACAGGCATCGGCCACGTGGATACACGATTACGACGCACACATCAGAGTAAACTGGGAGCATCGCTTGAAGGATCCAAGGTTATTGGAGAGAGAGAACACATGGGCTGGCAAAGCATTCCACATGACATAATGACAGCACAGCGCGGTGCGGTCCATGATTCAATCAAAGGAATTTATAAATCTGATGTGGATGGATGCGTTAAACAAGGCAGGCCCAGAAGGGTGTTTTCCGACCAAATCGAAGACATCCTAAAGAAAGCTGGGTTGTCTAGTGCCCATAACCACAGAGCCTGTATAAAGAGAATTGTGGATGTAAAAGAAGCAAAGGAGTTCTGTGAGGATCGTGGCAAGTGGCGCTCCATTGTCTCTGCCTATCCCTGTGGTTGATTTGATTGACACCCTCCTGTCTGCCTCGTTTAACGCATCCATCCACATCAGATTTATAAATAAACAAACTTATAAAATGCATAGTGTATAAAGCTTATAAAAGATCTTTACACCACCTCCAAGGAAATAGGGTCAACATCCGATAATACAAATTCTAGATTATGTAAATGGAAAGTAAATATTTTCTACATTTCCTCGCCGTAAGTACATCAAAGGCAGGAATCAGGAAATGTAAGGCAACGTATTTTCCACAATTTGTTTATTTTATACTTTACAAACGGAAAAAGCTTTTACTAAATCTATATTTTTTTAAATATAACCGTAAATCGTTTATAATTGGAACTGGTATATTTTATTGTGACGACATATGACCCCGCTTGATGTTAAGCTGGAGAGTGGTCCAAGAATGGATGTCACTGCTACTACAATTCAATAACTGTGAGTAGCAATCACATCCACTATGCCGGCCTAGTTGGAAGATACAATCCACTAGGCAGATACAATGGAGCTCCACTTAACACAACTCTCTCGCTTCCTTCACATTCACAATTCTCTTCAAACAAGCTCTATGTAATATTTATCTTATTATTAAACATTTCTAATAAAACAAATCGTTGCTTTAACCGGGAATCGAACCTGGTGCTTTAGATGTAACGGACCGATGTGTTTACCAAAGCATTGCATGACGTCAAACGAGCTACCATCAGCAAGGTAAGTCAACCGAAAACTGAGACTACTTGCCGTGTCGGTACTAATGTAACTTTGATATATGTACTTTGATCGTCTTGTTTCTATGATACAAGCACTTTAGTAGCCTAGTATAGAAATGTAAATAAAAAATAAAGCCATCTTTCTCAACACTCACCTCGGTTGTGGAGGCGCCTGTGACAGTAAAGATCCAGATCCTCGCTTGCACAGTGGAGGTCTTGGAGCTGATGGTCTCCTCTCCACCCCTGATGCCGACCTGGTTGCTGGTGCGCCCTCCGCAGCCAATACGCGGGCTGATACCAACGCAGCTTCTGGACAATGCTAAGATAAAAATTACATGTTAAACGATGTATTAATGAAATTCTGTCGACTGAATCGGCAGTCGAAATAAAACTTCGACGCATCGTTTCTTTGTAGAACAATCGATCAGTGGAATGATTTACCAGCCCATGTATTCTTTCTGTCTTATAACATTTGGCTGAAATTTTACGGAAGCGTAAAAATAAACTCAGTCGCTGTCACTATGACTGAGTTTATTTTTACGCTTCGCTTAAAGGATACAAGGTCTTTTTAGTGGCACGTCATATTTTGACAGCACCGTGGCCGATATCAAACTGAAGTGCAGTCCATTATAGGATGCGATTGCTACTATAGTCAGCCAGTATAACCTCCTATAACCTTGGATCCTTTAAGCGATGCGTGAAGAAGCGCCTTTGGCCGGCGTAGTGACGGCGACTGGGGCAGCCGTGATCTAACTCGGCTGTTTCAGTCGTCGGCACTTTTGGATCTCTTCTTGCTTATCATCAGGCGGGTCGAGGTCAAATGTCATGTCACAATAAAAAAAGCAGTCGCATCCACTATGCCGGCCGAAAAGAAACCGGCAACTTTTAAACTGATCCAGATATGCGACTAGGTCACTTTACGGTCTTTAGTTACATTCTTGCTTATCCTCTCGAAGTGTTAACCTTGATAATATGGAATACCTTGAACTATAAACTTCACTGATATAAAAATCTAACAATAGAACGAAGAAAATCGATCAACACAATGTCATTATTAAAGAAATTGCCCGTTAGTTTAACATCAAAACAAGTTGACAACTAGAAATTGTTAATTTAACATCAAAACAAGTTGACAACTAGAAGTTGTTAGTTTAACATTAGAACAAGTTGACAACTAGCAGTTGTTAGTTTAACATCAAAACAAGTTGACAACTAGAAGTTGTTAGTTTAACATTAGAACAAGTTGACAACTAGCAGTTGTTAGTTTAACATTAGAACAAGTTGACAACTAGCAGTTGTTAGTTTAACATTAGAACAAGTTGACAACTAGCAGTTGTTAGTTTAACATCAAAACAAGTTGACAACTAGCAGTTGTTAGTTTAACATTAGAACAAGTTGACAACTAGCAGTTGTTAGTTTAACATCAAAACAAGTTGACAACTAGCAGTTGTTAGTTTAACATCAAAACTAGAAGTTGTTGTTAGTTTAACATCAGACCGTGGGGAATGAGGGGAGATTGAGTCATAAATCAATCAATCTAATTGTCACGTTTTTTCCCATAGTAATAGGTAGAAATAATAAAGCGCCAATTGCCACGATCTAGTCATAACTTCTCTCACATCTACAATTCTCTTCATACAAGCTTTATAATAATAAAAATAATATCTTTATTTAATCAATAAACCTTGAATTTAATGATGCTCTATCCTTGAAGCTAGTCCTAAGGAAACCGCCGTAAACTAAAACCGTTTTTTATTGAATTAAATAAAGGACATCTTTTATTTTGTATAGGGATTTGAGCTTAATTGTATTAACAGTTGCATATACATTTTAAAATAGTTTAATATAAGATAATTACAATGTAATTGGAATATATCTTTTATTTTGCATAGTTTATATGTGGAAAATGATCAAACTATAATTATGACAGTTCAAAGCAGAACTATTAATATGGCGCGTCTTCGTAATTAACCGACGATACTAAATCCATATCTTATTTTTTAAATAACTCAATTGCACAGCAATTAAAAGTCGATATTGTTATTTGTTTTATCAATACAAGTATCGAAACTATCATTTACATCTTTTTTCATCATTGGACATTACAAAAGTAGTACATAAAAACCCAAAATGTATGATGTTTTTTATGCGGCTTACTATCGCGTTTTTTTTAAAGCTCTCGAAACAACTACCAAAACAAAGCCGCATGAAATTTGTTTAATTCATTAATCAATGTTCGCGCAAAATCTAAGAAAATACTACGTTTTATTATTATTTATTTATAACTTGCCGTACTAAGGTGCACTCTACCAGCAAACCTTTGGGATAAAGCAATACAAGAATGTGAGCATGGGAAAGAGGGTCACAAATATCAATACAACCAATAAAAATATCGACCTTGTACCATAGAAGATAGAAGAACCATAGAACTTGTATGAAAAGAATTGTGGATGTGAGGGAAGCGAGAGAGTTGTGTCAGTGGGCAAGTGGCGCTCCATTGTCTCTACCTATTCCTGTGGGAAAAGGCGTGACAATTTGATTCGGTTTAATAATATTTTAATATATACAGGATAATAAATTGTGTGCAGTGAAGAAATTCTCTCTCTGTAAAACTTTGCTTGTTAATCAAATCAAAATCAAATTGTCACGCCTTTTTACCACAGGTATAGGCAGAGACAATGGAGCGCCACTTACCACGATCCTTACACAACTCCCTCGCTTCCTTCACATCCACAATTCTTTTCATACATGCTCTGTGGTTATGGGCAACCTAGCTAATATTATTACAAATCAGGGATTTGTTGCGCGAATTAAGTTTTATTATATTTATATTAGTTTAGTCTATAGAACATTCTATTCTCTGCAAATCTGTGGAATGAACTACCTCAATAGGCGTGTAATCGTGCAATAATCAATAGTTATGTGTACAAACACTACCTTTCTTCTTGTCCACATCTTTCACGACAAGAGTAGTTTTATTTTATTTTGTGTGTATTAAAATGTAATTATTAATTATTATTATTATGTATTCGTTGTTTTATTCTTATAATTTGTCATCATTATATTGCACTAACTTACCATTAATACTGTCGTAATGTCCTAAAGTTTGGCTGTCAGAGTATGTCTAACGGCATTAAGTCCGCCACTGTACATAGTGCAATTAGGTTTTGAATAAATAAATAAAACAATCTAGAGAGCTATATAACCTTATAGAGAATAGTAGATAGAATAGAATATTCCAGAGCTATGGAAAATTATCCGTGGCACAGGTGACGTGATAAAGGACACTGAGCGGCGGTAGTACTCTATCCTACTTGAATTTATGAAGCCTGTAATACTTTTATGTAATTTACCTGTATTATTATTTTGCTTATCAGTTAGATGCTATTAAGAAAGCGAGGAATTAGTGTGAGAATCGTGGCAAGAGGCGCTCTATTGTCTCTGCCTACTCCTGCAGAAAAAGGCGTGACAAATTGATTGATTGATGTTATTTATTGAGAATTTATATTGATGTCGGTCCGAGAGCGCCGACCGACGAATTAAAAACTGTATAAATATTTATTCTATTAAATTTTATAAAATCTTCTTTGTTTTTATATTTCTGTCTTTGTTTGATAATCCCTACGGTTAACTGGCAGTGAATCTCTAGCGAAATTAAGTTCGCCTTTAAATATAAATGCAATATAAATATGATTTTAATAAAATAAATATGATTTTCTTAAACCAATCTCAAATCTCATAAAACCAAGTTTAGCTTGAGTGTAAAAAACAGTAATCATATTTTATTAGTACCCCCAAGGAAAGATTAATGTCTGAAGGAAATGAGAAAATGAGTTCTCGTCGAGACGAGAGCATTTCCCCTTCCCCCCAGCCCCACTACAGCTAATAACACGCTGATATCATTCTGCAAATTACTTTTAAACTTATTACGCTGAAAGGGGTAAGGGAGACGTTTTATTACATTTTGTATTATTATTTTTAAATAAGTAATTAGATACCTTAACTGATGAGATAGTATGTGAATTGTGGATGTGAAGGAAGCAAGGGAGTTGTGTAAGGATGACAAGTGGCGCTCCATTTTCTCTGGCAATCCTGTTCGAAAAAGGCGTAACTATTTGATTGATTTATTGATATTTATGTTATTATGCAACTTTATATTCTGTATTTATTTTTAACATCATTTTTGTGTGTATAGCCTTTAGTGTGTGTGTATAGTGTATAGTGTGTGTGTATAACGAGCCTAAATATTGTTATGCTCTTAATTTTTTTGTGAATTTTTGTTTGTGACCTGTTGTATGGCTTTAAGTATTAAATAAGTAAATAAATAAATGGATTATGGAAGTGAGGAAGCGAAAGAGTTGTGTCAGGATGGTGCTGATGATGTTGCCTATCCCTGTGGGAAAAGGCATGACAATTTGATTGATTGATTTATTGAAATTTATTAACTATAGAACGACAAATAAACTAATAAAATATTCCGAGCATCAAGTTTTGTTACTTTTCCATTGTAACTAAATTCTTTGGGCTTATTTGGTATACTGTAGGGCGGGCGGTGTCTCCGCGGGTGGCTGAAAGCTAAATCGTGTTACCATCTACTTGTGAAAGTAACAGGTTTATAACCGAGATAAATTGTAAATTATTTATTTAACTAATTTATTTGTTTAATTCTGCAATATACTAAATTTAAGGCGATCGTTGTGTAGTGGTAATGCAATGGTTACGTAAACCGAGAGCACGAGTTCGAAACCACCCACCGGTACCTACATGTTTGATATATGTACTTTGGTTGTCATGTTTCTATGATACAATAACTTTAGTAGCTTAGTATAGAAATGCGAATACTTTTTTTTATTTTTTATTGTGACTCAACATATGACAGCACCAACTCGACATCCAACTTCGACTTGCTTGATGATAAGCAAGGGCGTCGCCAACAGAAACATCAAATGACGACAAAAATATAAAATATGGTACAGTCAGCAGCAGATATATCTGAGCACGCAATGTGATCAAAAGTATCTATACATTCAGGGTGGTCATAAATAGTGGTCATTAGTTGTCATATTAATGTGAGCATTCAATGCGTCAAAAATATCTATACACTCAAATAGTCAAAAATATCTACACACACAAATAGTCAAAAATATATACACACTCATATAATATGTAATATTTTAAAACAAATTTACTGAATTGTCTGTTGACATATTTTTGACAAGTGAGTGTGTAGATATTTTTGACTAACTGATTGTATAGATATTTTTGGCGCGTTGAATTACACATTAATATGACATCTAATGTGTGTAGATACTTATGATCACCCTGAATGTATAGATACTTTTGATCACATTGCGTGCTCAGATATATCTGCTGCTGACTGTACAAGAAAATATAAAGCTACAAGTAAAATGAAATAAAATAATACCGTAGGAATATTTTACAATCCTTTCGTAGAATACAATTATTTGAATAAATCTGAAATCGTTCTCCATTTTATTGCGAAAATATAAAATATTATTTCTGCAGAAGTTCTTCGGTGTTACAGTCCGTTCAACCTTGATTATATTATAGATGGTCTACTATAAAATAGTAAATAGAAAAGTAGAAAATACTTTTGATTCACCGTAAAGTATGAAATGAAGAGAATTGTGGATGTGAGGGAAGCAAGGGAGCTGTCAAGAAGCGTGATTTTTGATTCAAGAAGCGTAAATTTGAAAAATGACAGCGAGAGTTTTTATTTATTGAGACACGATATCTGACTTTGACTTTCCTGATAGAAAGCTTGCCATCAGGAATTGTTGTTGATTCTACAAAGAAACAATGTTATTGATTGATTGATCTACAAAGGAAAAAACGACGAGTCGACTAGAACAAGATCGAAGAGCTCCTCAGAACATTTCCCTATGGTAAGAGTTAGTTACTTATTCGCTACTACTCAGGTAGAGTTCGATAAATTGATAAACTCACTAATTACCATGCCTTATTTCCTACAGGAACAGGGAATGAGAACGGAGAGACACTTTCCATGCAACCTTAATAAATCATTTTAATTTATACCTTAGCAATTTTATGCAACAAAGCTGTTGTGGAGTTTGTCTTGAAGAGTCCCAAAGCGCGTCTCCGAATCCCCTGGCCAAGGCATGCCTCCACAGCACCACAAAGTGACGTCACGCCGCCGCTGTCTTCGTGAACAAATTTTCTTGTGACTGCCTGTGTTGAGAATAATTTGTAATTAGCTAAGTGGACCCGTGTTTATAAGACTGTAGTAAAACGGCCAATAAAGATAAAAACGATATCCATTTAATTGGATAGCTCTTAATTAAATCCTAATCTTAATGGCGACCGTGGTGTAGTGGCAGTGCAATGGTTACGCAAACCGGCTCAAAACCATTTGCCGGTACCAATGTATCTTTGATATATGTACTTTGGTTGTCCTGTTTCTATTATATAGCTTAGTATAGATATGTATATATTAATAAAATGATATATTATTTGCTCAATATAGGTTATACAGATCTAGGTGTTACGTTACATGTTTATCTGTGTTATATTTTGCCAAACATGGTACGCAAATATTACTAATATTCTAATCAAATTATTATTAGTTTATTATTATATATTACTATTATTTTGATACTATATATAAGAATATAAAAGAATCAATATAAATATTTTATTTAAAAATCGCATTAGTAAGTATATAATTATACTCTCAGTAATTCAGTAACTAATTTTAGGGTAAAAACCCTCAAATATTATACAAACATTATTTAATAAGTTACTGTTTTAATTTTATTTTAAGGCGAGGAATCTCTGCGTTATAAACAAAACGTGTTTTATGCGAAATAAGGTTGAGATTTGCACATCACTTTTGAGCGTGCGATGTTTTTTATATTTTATAACAATATTTTGTTAATTTTCAGAAAACCGTTTACTAAATTATATATCTAGCTGATTAAGTGTCCAATTTAGTAATTGACTTTTCATATTTACGAAAAAATCATACTTATATTATAATGATGTTTTTTGTTCATTGCTTGAAGACTCCAAGGTTAAAAGATATTTAGAACACATAGGCTTTTCTCTTTTAGCCGCACGCGGTTTCTCTTTTTTTGTATTAGTCAAGAACTAACCTCTTCCATTAATTGTTTAACTTCTTTTTTGACGGAGGCTATGAGCTTCTCCTTCTGCTCCGTGCTGGCATCAGCCGCCTGCCCCGTGGACGACGGCATTGTGTCTTCGATGTATTCTGGAATAAATAAATATTATTAATATAAATAACATTATGTATTTGAGTATTATGACAAAATAAAAGTCACGAATAACCGGTGGGTGCAATAATAATCGGAATTGCGTTCTAAGGGGAAGGCCTATGTTCAGTAGCAGCAGGCCTATGTCTACTGGCTGAGAATGTGAATATGTGAAAGAAATGAGATAGATAGATAATTATATAAAATGGGGAACACGTAAGAGTGGTAGGCAGTGGTACCCAGTCTGTCAGTGGTAGTACCACCACTTACAAGTATACAGACCGTGAAGTGATTATTTGGTCACGTTTCGGGATCAGCTTGTAAGTTGTCGGTTCCATCTAGGCCGGCATAGTGGATGTGATTGCTACTCACAGTTATTGAATTGTAGTAGCAGTGACATTCATTCATGGACCACACTTCGGCCTAACATCAAGCGGGGTGCTGTCATATGTCGAGTCACAATAAAAAAAAAACAATCAATAAATCAAATTGTCATGCCTTTTTCCCACAGGCAGAGACTACGGACCACTTCCCTCACATCCACAATTCTTTTCATTGAAGCTCTACGCTTATGGGCACTAGGCAACCTAGCTTCCTTAAGGAAGTCTCCGATTTGGTCGGAATACACCCACCTGGTCTGCCTCGTTTATTTAACGCATCCATCCATATCAGATTTATAAATTCCATTTACCAATCTACTTTCACATCATTGGTAAATCATTCCACTTGCAGATTGTTCTACAAAGAATGTATGGAAGTGAATGTTGGGTGTGGCAGAAGAGTAGAATTAACGCTGTAGAAATGCGGTCATTAAGGAGTGTATGTGAAGTGACGATAGCGGATAGAATAAGGAATAGCACAGAGCGCGATAGATGTGGTTTGAAAGAAGATGTAGTGACAAGGATTGACAAAGGGATGCTGCGATGGTTTGGGCACAAAGAAAAGATGAGTGAAAGAAGATTGACGAAAGCAATTTATAAATCTGATGTGGATGGATGCATCGAACAAGGCAGGCCCAGAAGGGTGTTTTCCGATCAAATCGAAGACATCCTTAAGAAAGCTGGGTTGCCTAGGGCCCATAACCGTAGAGCTTGTATGAGGAGAATTGTGGATGTGAAGGAAGCGAGGGAGTTGTGTCAGGATCGTGGCAAGTGACGCTCTGTTGTCTCTGCCTATCCCCGTGGGAAAGAGGCGTGACAATTTGATTGATTGATTGATTATTAATTGAAAAACAGATAAAATTAAAAGTATATTAACTATAATTATACTACAAATAAAAAATATCATCTAATCGTTTATATAAATTGTAGTTTATAAATAACTGCGTATTTGATAGTTTGTTTCAATTGTTTATTCAAGAGAAAGATTTTCACATCAGATTCTTAGAAAATAATAAGCTTTTAGGAAACTTTCGTCGAACTTCGCGAAAGCCAAGTCTCGTTTAATGGAAAACGTCTCGTAAATTCCCAACTGAAATTTTGAAAGGTTACAGCATAAATAATAACTTAGAGTGCGAATGTTGGCGTATGAACAGTAAACATAAGTATGAACATTATCTCCTAATAGAATTTTCTTCGATTTGATTAAGTCTTTCCGTGATCACGATGACTGCAAAGCCCTCGAAACAAAGTGTTGTACAATCAATCAATCAAATTGTCACGCCTTCCTCCCACCGGGATAGGCACATACAATGGAGCGCCATTTGTCACGATCCTGACACAACTCCCTCGCTTCCTTCACATTCACAATTCTTGATACAAGCTCTATGGTTATGAGCACTAGGCAACCTAGCTTTCTTGAGGATGTCTCCGATTTGGTCGGAAAACACCCTCCTGAGCCTGCCTTGTTTAACGCATCCATTCATATGAGATTTATAAATTCTCTTCGTCAATCTACTTTCATTCATCCTTTCCATGTAGGGCTTACAATATCGGATAGTTTTCAACTCCGGAACTGATTTCCGATATTGGGCACACAACTCCGGAATTCCGATACTAGTTCCGGAATTGGTTAAAAAAATAAAGTCTGTAGGTAATATGTATTTATTTAATCGCATTTGTATTGATACATCATCTTACTTACTAATTTAATTCTTTTATTAGAGGAACAGTCATGAAAATTCTTTTTTGGTTTTCTCGAAATCATAAATCTTTTAAACAGAATAAAACAATTGTATTTTTAATTAAATACCAGGAATTAAATCTTTTATGAATTTCTTTAGTTTACATTATCTACTTCAATAGGTACCTTCTTAAAAAATAGTTATTATTAAGATCAAATCAACTCTTATTACCTAACCAATTATGCTTGTTATTAGAAATATCCTATTCAAGAAGTAGAGCGCTGTTCTTGAATAGTGAGCTCTCAAGAGCAATAAAGCATCCAACATTTTGTCTGAGAGCGAGCTTCGTATGCTGATTACAAAAGTAACCGGCACATGAAAATGCTCTCTCACTTTCCACGCTCGTTGGAAGAACACACATGATATAATTATAAGCTTGCGTTAGATATACACCTCTTTCTCCACCATTATAATACATGGCTTTCTCAAATTTGACAAACCCAGAGAGGTCGAAATTAGCAGTTGAAGGTTTATTACGGGTCCCCTCCTGACATTTATGTAACTCTCTGTCGAGCTGTTATTGTAGTGTTAAATCGGCGGTTGTAACTTCAACATCAGAACCAGAAGATGAAGAATCATCCTTTTCCTCTTCGTGCTCACTTGAAGTAGGATTGAACTTAAGCTGGCGCAGCAAATTGACAATGATCTCGGAGATTTCATGGCTACTGGGTTTTACAAAAGTTTCATCATCCGCTTGTCTGAAGAAGTCTTCTGAATTGTTTAAATAGTGTAAAACACCTGTTAGTAATTGTCGTTTTTGCTTAATACGATGTCGTAAATTTGTAGCACGTTTAGTAATTAAAAAAACTGTTCTGTATGTCAAGTTTTTTAAGGACGAATCTCAATGCTGTGTCAGCTGTGTAAAGACTCGCATCACGTCGACACAAAGATAAAACAGCTACTTTTACGACATTTAAGCTGTGGTGAATGTCGGTCAGGGTTTGGATTTCATCTTCAGAAAACGAAATTTCAGATTTCCAGTCTATTAGGGCTTTAAGTAATTTAAGTAAGTAATTTAAGTAAGGGTTTTAAGTAATTAATCTTTAAAAACACTCCGATCATGTCCGACATACTCTACCAGCGCGTACGACAATCTATCTGTAATCTGTAGCTGTATGTCCTTGCCATGTTCCGTTTTGACATATTGTCGCCGTAAATCAGCTTTTAAAGGAAACTTTCTTATTATTCTTACAAGGCGCCTAACTTTTTCTATGACCTCATTGTGTGTATTTGGACCAGCCCGAGCAGTGGGAGTTGTCATTCGTTTCTGAATCGGCATCCTCATCGCTTTCGTATTCACTGTCATTATCGGATGCCTTATCAACGGATGCCGGCGGGATTTCTTTAGTGTTTTTATATAAAGCGTCGATAACCGCGAGCTGATCACCATGAGCTAGACATAATTGGTAATAGCCTTTGCAGTATGTTCCCATTTTCAGTATCACGCTCGCACCGTCGGTTGTAAGGCTCACGATGTCCTCATCCAAAGACACGCCGAATTTAGCAAGATGGTCTAGCAACATGTGAGCTGAAATAGCTGACATTGACCCCGTAATTTTTACAAGTCCGAGATTTTTAAAATTTAAACTACCAAAACCGTTGCTGTACAAATTTATATTCATGTACCTCTTGTTTCGTCAAGAAGTCCATTCATCCATAGTTAGAGAGAATCGATGTCGATGAATTTTCAATTCATTTATTGTATTTTTTATGTATGTTTTTACTTCTTCGGTCTGGGTTAATACAATTTTCGCTACTGTAATCACTGATTTAGGTAATACATGACCACTTTTCTAAAATATTTTTATTAACGGGACGCCTCGTGCTAATAGTACATTCGAGACGCGTATTTTGAAATCGTAATAATAATCTATTTTAGATACTTAAACGTTTTGAAAAGTAAAAATAATGTATGAAAATTTTTATCTTCGAAATACGATATTGGCTCCGGTATTGGCTCCGGTTCCGGAATTGAAATATTGGAAAGAATCTATCCGAAATTCCGGAGTTACGAAATTCCGAAATTCCGGAATGCAAGCCCTTCCATGTGCCCGCAAACCATCAAAGAATACAATCATTAACCAAAAATAAACGCAATAGTAAAGCGCATAAAATTTGTTTAATTTATTATCTCTCAATATTTTTTAAAACCATTTATTTGTTTCTTTTTATTATGAAAAATAGAGAATTTAAGTACACAAATTAAAGACATCAATGTACCGGCAAGTGGATTCAAATCAGAGGCTCATGACCAGTTCAAAACCACCTGCACTAATACTACACCACGGTGGCCGCTATCTACAGGACACCATTTGATACAGAATAACTTTGTAATAAAAGACACGCCTCTTATTACGCAGAAATAGGCAGAAACAACAGAGAAGGCCATTTTTCATCAGTGGCTCTATTATATGAACACTTTAAAACCCAGTATCTTAGGTTGATAGATAAATTCTTTATTGCACAGTAAATAAAACACATTTAACATGTACATGGGCCAGCTGTCTGGTGACATTTTCTACCAGCAAACTATTAAGATAGTGAGTAGGGATCTTTTACGCATAGTTATTAATACTGTGTTTTTAATAACAGTTTTCATAAAATAAAAGAAGTACTCTTAGTCAACAGCTAGTTTATCTTAATTTAACTTAATTTTGGCATTAAATGCAATATTTAGGAATCAATAGCACAGCGCTTACAAAATGTAAACGACCGTGGTGGCAAATGCGCGCTCTATATGTATACACTTAAGTTGGAGTGCTTTCAAACATTTTAGGTCTTATAAAATAATCACGAGGATCGACATTGGTTGAAATGGAATTTTACTTTTTTTATTGACACGACATCAATTTGCCTGTAAGTGAAGAGGAAGTCTGTTTTTTTTATTATAGTGACACGACATCTGACCACGACCTGCTTGATGATAAGTAAGAGGAGGTCCAAGAGTGACGACAACTGAAAAAACCGAGTCAGCTCACGGCTGCTTCAGTCGCCGTCACTATGCCGGCCAAAGGTGCTTCTTCACGCATCGCTTGAAGGATCCAAGGTTATAGGATGGAGAGTGCGCTTACGACTGAAAACACCACCACGATTTATGGTTTTCTAAGTCTCCGTCAACATGCAGGGCGAAGGTGTTTTTCATACTCCTACTTTAATAACAATTTTTAATACAGTATTCTGAATTGAGGTAAGCATTATACGGACATTTTGGCGCTGCATTAAAAGGCATTGAGTAGATACTTTTGCTGTTTTATTTTATGAAAATATAAGAATCAATCAATCAACACGCCTCTCACAGGGATAGGCAGAGACAATGAAACGCCACGATCCAGACAACTCCTCGCTTTTATGACATCCACAATTCTTTTCATACAAGCTCTACTACGAGTATTATGGGCACTAGGCCATAATAGTGCTCATCTTTCTGGAGGATGTCTCCAATTTGGTCAGAGACATCCTTAAGCCCTCCCTTATAAATATGGTTACTCACGGCTCCAACTCCACAGGGAGTGGCAGAAGCAACAGACCTCCACTTCCACGGTCCTGTAAAATTCTCTTGTTCCCTTTCGTCCACAGTTTTGGATGAAACATTGAAAAGTATATACATTAACAATTTATTGATCTTATAAAAAACATTTAAATTATTATTGATAAAACGTTATGTTATTTACTTGGGGAAAATATTCATGAAATGACAAACAAGACGTCAATTATGTACTAAAATGATTTTAGACAACATCATAACAAACGATTTACTGTCTTATGACCTTGGGCAAGAAGTCTAATGTGCCTTAACTATATAAACTCCGACGAGTGAAAATAAATTAAGATAAATCTTTAAAAATCATATTTGCTGAAGTATTATAAATCTTATTGAATTAAATTTATAGTCTAGATTAACTTAGCAATAAATATATATCTGCAACAATTTCAAATCAACAAGATAAATAAATATAGCTTATATGAAGAGAAATGTGAATGTGAAGGAAGCGAGGGAGATGTGTCAGGATCGTGGCAAGTGGCGCTCCATTGTTTCTGCCTGTGCCTGTGGGAAAAAGGCCTAACAATTTGATTGATTGATTGATTGAATTAAATATTAGTTAGGTCACAAAAAATTGTGGTGCAGAATAATTTACAATGTCAAATTAAATCAGTAGTACTAGTAGGCAGTACTAGTAGTACTCGTAGGCAGTGTGGTTCTCAGTCTGCCGATCCGCGGTAGTACCACCATATCAAGTACGAGCTGTGAAGTAGGTATACAGGCCGGTGACTTAATTGCGTTTCGGGATCAACTCTTTAACCTTGTTCCTACCTCGTCTTTTCACACCCGTAATACACGCACAGGTCAGGGGAAGCATCCGCATTTTGTCGACCGAATCGGCAGTCGAACTAAAAAGTTCGGTGCGTCTTTTCTTTGTAGAACAATCGACAAGTGGAATGCTTTGCTAGGCCATGTGTCTCTCCATCCTATAACCTTGGAACCCTTCAAGCACCTTTGGCAGGCATAGTGATGGCAACTAGGGCAGCCTTGAACTAACTCGGTTATTCCAGTCGTCGTCACTCTTGGACCTCCTCTTGCCTATCATCAGGCGGGTCGAGGTCAAAAAATGTCGTGTCACAATAAAAAAAACTTGTAAGTTGCCTTACTTGTTACAGTTGTTTAACTGTAGTAGTAGTCACCTCTAATCGTGGACAGCACTTCGTATAGTACAATCAACACAAATCAATCAATCAATACAAAACAAAACAATCAAATCAATCAATCAAGGCGACCGTCGTGTAGTGGCGGTGCAATGGCTACGTAAGCCGAGTGGCACGGGTTCGAAACCACTCACCGCTACCAATGTATCTTTGATATATGTACTTTGGTTGTCCTGTTTCTGTGATACAAGCACTTTAGTAGCTTAGTATAGAAATGTATAATAAAAAAATCAATCAATCAATCAATGTATAATCAACACAACATTCATCAATTCTACATTGTCACATGCCCTGCTCGTGTTGAAGCCAAACAAATAGCATTTATAAAGGAATCCCTATCCACAATGCCTGTTTAAACGAGGTCTTTACAAAAAAAAAACAATATTACGAGTACTAAATTAATATTAAAGATAACGGACAGAATAAGTTATAGCACAGAGCGCGATAGATGTGGTTTGAAAGAGGATGTAGTGACAAGAATTGACAAAGGAATGCTTCGATAGTTTGGGCGCATGGAAAGAATGAGTGAAAGTAGATTGACGAAAATAATTTATAAATATCATGTTAAACAAGGCAACCAAATCGGAGACATCCTCGAGAAATCTAGGTTGCCTAGTGCCCAAAACCATAGAGCTTATATAAAGAGAATTGTGAATGTGAAGGAAGCGAGGGAGTAGTGTCAGGATCGTGGCAAGTGGCGCTCCATTGTCTCTGCCTGTGGGAAAAAGGCGAGAAAATTTGATTGGTTGATTGTATGAATTAAACACATTTTATGCGGCTTACTATCGCGTTAATTTGGTTTTGAATTTACATTTTTTTTATTATTTCGACGTTTCGAGAGCTTTGCAGCCATCAGTCTCTCCGTGACCACGATGGCTGCAAAACTCTCGAAACGTCTGAATAATAAAAAAATGTAAAATCAGAACCAAATCAACGCGATAGTAAGCCACATAAAATTTGTTTATTTCATTAATCAATGTTCGCGCAATCTAAGAAAATGCATGATAATACCACTATGATTGATTGTATTTAAAATGGATACCTAATTTTATATTCCACCAACCCTAACCGTAAATAAAATATGTCTTGAAGTTACTAATACTGAGCTTATCTCAAACCAATCTGAGCTTAAACTATAACAAGTTCTATTCTCTATTAAATAAATATTTATTTTGTGCCCAGTTCGTGAGAGGATCAACGCTTATTGATTGGGGATTTGGTAGGGAATTACTTTGTGAGACTACGATATCAAAATGAAACTTTCACGGCGTTATATCCCTAGTGGGATGGCACAACTTTTAGAAATAACTTTATAAATAAAAAGTTTTAGAGTGGTAAGTTATCAAATTCGAATTGTCACGCCTTTTTCCCACAGGGATAGACAGAGACAATGGAGCGCCACTTGACACAACTCCCTCGCTTCCCTCACATTCACAATGCTTTTCATACAAGCTCTACGGTTATGGGAACTAGGCCAAGAAAGCTATTATTATTATTATTGTGACTTGGCATATGACAGACCCCCGACCATGTTAAGCTAGAGTACGGTCTATGAATAGAGGTGACTGCTTCTACAGTTAAATAAGTGTCACATCCACTATGCCTCCCGAAACATGCTACTCACAAGCTACGTGTAAAAGTGCTTCTTTGGAGCCTAATTACTTAATAAATAAATCTAATCTAATCTTATCCCGAAACGCGACTAAGTCACTTCACGGTCTGTATACTCGTAAGTGACATATGACAACACCCCGCTTGATGTTAAGCTGGAGTGTGGTCCATAAATGGATGCCACTGCTACTACAATTTAATAATTGTGAGTAGCAACCACATCCACTATGCCGGCCTAGTTGGAGCCGGCACCTTACAAGCTGATCCCGAAACGCGACCAAATCACTTCACGGTCTGTATACTCGTAAGTAATGGTAGTACCCCGGATCGGCAGACTGGGCACCATTGCCTGTCGAACCGTTTAAAACAATTCGAGGTCACAGTGGCATTACAATAACCAACTAAAACATCACGCCTTCGTTCCTATAGGGACAGGCAAAGACAGGCGCTACTTTCCACGATCCTGACATAACCCTTTCGCATCCTTAATATGCACAACTCTCAACAAGCTCTATTTCAATGGGCGCTGCGTAACCTGACTTTCTTGGGAATGTCTACAATATCAATCAATCAAATTGTCACGCCTCTTTCTCACAGGGATTGGCAGAGACAATAGGCGCCACTTGCCACGATCCTGACACAACTCCCTCGCTTCCTTCACATCCATAATTCTCTTCAATGATAAGAGAATATTATTCTTTGTCGTTTTGTATCACTCTTTGAGTTACATTTATAAAAAAAAATATCGATTGTCACGCCCCAATATCACAGGGATAGGCAGAGACAAAGGGGCGCCACTTTCCACGAACATAGCACAACTCAACTCAATAACACAATTCAATGAACTCTCTTACCTCAGTTCTTTTAGGAAAGTCTATGAAATGGGAATGGTAGGCAGTGGTACCCAGTCTGCCGATCCAGGGTAGTACCACCACTTACAAGTATACAGACCGTGAAGTGATTTGGTCACGTTTCGGGATCAGCTTGTAAGTTGCCGGTTCCATCTAGGCCGGCATAGTGAATGTGATTGCTACTCACAGTTATTGAATTGTATTAGCAGTGACATTCATTAATGGACCACACTTTGGCTTAACATCAAGCGGGGTGCTGTCATATGTCGAGTCACAATAAATAAATAAAAATAACTGTTGTGTACAATGCGCGACAGATGTGCTTTGAAAGTAGATCCTAGTGACAAGGATTGACAAAGGAATGCTTCGATGGTTTGGGCACATGGAAAGGATGAGTGAAAGTATATTTTTGTAAGGAATCTGATGTGGATGGATGTGTTAAAAGGGGCAGAAACAGGAGGTTGTTTTCTGACTAAATCGGAGACATTATCAAGAAAGCTGAGTTATGCCTAGTGTATATAACCATAAAACTTGTATGAAGAGAATTGTGAATGTGAGGAAAGCGAGAGAGTTATGTCAGGATCGTGACAAATGGCGCTCTATTGTCTCTGCCTATAGATAAAGGCGTGACAATTTGATTTGGATTGTCCCTGGTTGTACAATCTTCGAGAACGTCACGAAAAATGAGAAATGCTATTGTATTTGTACAAGACCTTAAAAATTATGACTGAGGCAATTTTTTTCTAGTTCTGCGAACTTTCGCTTCCTTACTAGACAAAACGCGAACGGACGTCGCGTCTCAATAAAAAACATAGTACTGCCTAAAAGTATATCCTACTACAAGTAGATAGGTACATAGATTAGGTATAACGTTGTTTTTATCAGCCATCTATGCGGGTATACACTTGTTGAATATTTTACATATGTAAAACTTTCCTATTTATTTAACAGATCTACAGCGAAATTAAATCTATAAAGAAATTTGTTAAAAAAAAACAACACAAAGTAGGTCTGTAGCGGAAAAATTGTCAAACACGATCATATGTAAGGACCAGACCACCTACGCAGGATTTTATCAAAATAATGACTGTTTCGACGCTAAATACAACTTGTTTTACGATTATTTAAAGAGCGTAAAATTTGTTACTTATTTCTTAAATTTAATACTTAACCATTACTAAAATATTATGTATGTAAAAGAAATATTACAGAGGTAATATACAAACCCTCACTATCGGCAGCCATCATGGACCAACACAGATGAAACTAACATGTTTTCAACGCAAAAGCAAATTACATTATAAAACAAAATTTATTCACAATAAAATAGGAACAATTACAATTTATATGAATGTCTGTGTAAGAAAAATTGACAATTTTTAATGAAAATTGTTGGTATTATCGATCGAAACCGTCGCGCGCACGTCTCTCCGTAACCGTCAGGGAATTTGCTCTGATAAAACGTGTAGCCTCTGAAACTTGTTCTATATACATACATACATACTTATTATATGTATATATGTATGAAAAAATTTCAGGGTTGTACACAAACACGAGCTAAAAACCTACTTTTTGTAAGCAAACAGCTTTTTATAGTAAATTGATACTTTTATTATGCGTGTTTATGTTCTGTTATCAGGGTTAGAAATTGTGGGCCTTTGTTAGAGTGTATTATGTGATAAATTATGTTTTAGGTTATTAAATAATTATTGTATTTGTTATAATAACATGTTATTGAAAGAACAGTAAGACATTACATGTTTTATCTACTACAGTTACGACGTTAAATACTTTTTTTAATTTTTTTTTATTGTGACTCGACATATGACAGCACCCCACCTGATGTTAAGATAGAGTGTGGTCCATGAATGGATGTCACTGCTACTGCAATTTAATAACTGTCACATCCACTATGCCGGCCTAGTTAGAACCGGCAACTTACAAGCTGATATCAAAACGCGAACAAGTGACTTCACGGTCTGTATACTTGTAAAGTGGTGGAAGTGGTGGTACCCCGGATCGGCAGACTAGGCACCACTGCCTACCACTCTTTGATAAAACCAGACCCTCAGCAAATATCTGCCTCTTTTTTATTAATAAATATTTGTAAATGTAATCAAATTATTATACAATTATATATTATAAATTATATATTACAAATAAACGCTATGAAACAAATATTTGCTGCGACCGGGAACCGAACCCGGGACTTCAGATTTACCACCAGGCAAATCAAGGTTAGATATTAGATATCACGTCTCAAATTAAAAAATTGCCTGTAGAGACAAAATATCGCGTTTATAAATTCGTTTATTCCCTGTCTATACCAATTTCAGATAGATAGGAATTGTGGTGCATGTTTATATTATCTTATTACTTTTATATATTACATTTGACGACAGGCGTGGACGAACGGTTTAGCGACTGGTTTGTTGCGCGTAAAGTCCCGGGTTCGATCCCCGGTCGGAGCAAATATTTGTTTCATAGCTTTTATTTGTAATATTTAATAGTATTAAATATTACAAATATTTGTTATTAAAAAAAAAGAGATGGATATTTGCTTCGGGTCTGGTTATCAAAGAGTGGTAGGCAGTGGTACCCAGTCTGCCGATCCGGGTTAGTACCACCACTTACAAGTATACAGACCGTGAAGTGATTTGGTCACGTTTCGGGATCAGCTTGTAAGTTGCCGGTTCCATCTAGGCCGGCATAGTGGATGTGATTGCTACTCACAGTTATTGAATTGTAGTAGCGGTGACATTCATTCATGGACCACACTTTGGCTTAACATCAAGCGGGGTGCTGTCATATGTCGAGTCACAATAAAAAATTAACAAAAATCTTTGCCTGATTCAAGGAGTGCAGTCCTTGAGCGAACAAACAAGGACCACGCACAAGTTCTGGGCATGCTTTGCCCAGAACTTGTCTTGGTCTTGTTTGCTGTGCGGCCTAGTGAGATTCTTATCAAGGATTTCGATCTGTATTACAGAGACAGTCTAAATAAAATACTAAGTATAATATATATTTGATTGGAATTAAATAACATTAAGGTTATTTACGCCAGTAGAACTACTAACTGTCATGTTTTTATGCCGCCTTGGGTTACAACAGTTGGCCGTGGCTTTGTAGATAGTGTAAGATAATAAAGTAAGTAATTTGGAGTCCATTAACACAATAATTGCATGGTATATGCGTTGTGTAATGATAAGGCCTCTGTATACTGTTTTTTTCTTCTTTTTGTATTGTGACTCGACATCTGACCTGCCCAATAGTAAGTATTAGTATAAGTACTAAATTAATACAGCAGCCATAGTCGCCGTAAATATGCCGTAAACAGTATAGTTTACTGTTTCGTAGTCCGGCGTAGCTAAAATCAACATCAACAAGGTTCCTTTGTTTTAATTATACCTGTATTTTTTATCAATTGTAGGATTAAATATATAGATAAACAATAATTTTCTTAGATTTTGCGCGAACATTGATTATTGAATTAAATACATTTTATGCGGCTTACTATCGCGTTTATTTTGGTTTTAATTTTACAATTTGTTATTATTCCGACGTTTCAAGAAGCGAGAAGCTCTAAAGCCGCATAAAATTTGTTTAATTCAATAAACAATAATCTGTTAAATTCAGTATTACTATTTTTTTATGATAGTTAATTTTTGAATAAAAAAATAAAAATGTACCACGTTATATGTAATGGAACGTTATAGCTAATCAAATGTCAAACCATTGTGGTCCGAATTTCACTATTGGTAGACTAAAAGATAATGTAAATAAGTTAGGAAGTCATAATCCTTTGAAATTTTATTTGTACATAGATGACTTTGAATTTTGTTGTTTCATATGAAATCTAATAATTTGATAACAAGGCTTGCTCAGTGTTTTGGTAAATTGATTTGTGGTAATAGCTTAATTTTACTGATATATTAACTACAATCACAATGAAGGAAGCAAAAATGACTACCCACCTATCGGGCGGCCGTTTAAATGTTGCTTTAGTACAAGAAACGATGAGAAAAGAATTATTGAATTTGCTTCAACAGTGCGAAGGGCCTAAAGTATGTATTTGTTAAATATTTATATAGATCTTATGATTAAATATAATATTAAATGTAGTTGTAGACATGATACTACAATACGGAAAGTTTTTCTATGGTGGAAAGTACCTTATCTATTGCAGAAACATATTTTCCTTAAGGGAAACTTTTCAATATTTTATAAATTCCATTCTTAATTGTATTTTATTTACAAAAATAAATTATCTATATGAAGGAATAGTATAAAATAGCGTTCTGTTGTCTGTGCCTATCCCTGCGGCAATTAAGACATGAAATTGTAATGATATATGATTTATTTATTATGACTTGACATCTCGACTTGCCTAATGGTACCCGACTAAGCTTCTAAAGTGCTTGTGTCATAGAAACAGGACAACCAAAGTACATATATCAAAAATACATTGGTAGTGGTTTTCAACTTATGCTCTCGGCTTGAGTAACCATTGCACTGATGCTACACTATGGTCGCCTTGTACAAGTGACATGTTGTTTCTTACAACCTTACCTCCACTACAAAATGTAGAACCGATACCTCCCACTACACACAAGGTCACACCCACAGTAGGATCTCTGATCTCGTTAACGAGAAATTTAACGAAAGAGATTAAAAATTTAATACAGTAGGCAGCGAGCGATACAGAAAATGCATGAGAGTAGGTGTGCTTTGGATTCAAATGGGTTAGTTAGACACAGTTTGCCAGTTCCATGTGTATTAAGGCGAGCATGGTGTAGTGGCAGTGCAATGGCTATGTAAGCCGAGTGGCACGGATTCGAAACCACTAACCGGTACCAATATATCTTTGATATATGTACTTTGGTTGTCCTGTTTCTGTGATACAAGCACTTTAGTGGCGTAGTATAGAAATGTACAATAAATTGTGTTCATACCGTATCTTCCCATCTTGTTAAATCATTGCTTATAACATTACAGGTGACCATATGGGATGAATGGCTGGCTGGCCCAGTGGGATTAGTTGCCCAACATGCACTCCTCAAGGAGCACGAGGTAGTGGATATGTATCCATTAAGACCAGGAAACTTGCCATCAATAGCCGTGAAACATATAGTGTTTATTGCCAGACCTAAACTGCATTTAATGGACCTGGTTGCTGATTATATTGACTCTATCAGGTAATATTTATTTATTTTATTGATATTTTTTTAATTGTGACCTCAACCCGCTTGATGATAAGGAAGAGGAAGTCCAAGAGTGAAGATGACTGAAAATAAACAACTCAGTTCACAGCAGCCCCAGTCACCATCCTATGCCGGTACAAAACAAATTACAATCATAAATCTACAAAAAAAAAGTTGGCATTGAACGTTTTTTATTGGGACCCAATTATGAACACAATGCGCAGACAATAATAAAATTTAAAATTTACATAGTATGCATTTCAATAGAAAAACACAACTCATACATTATCTCGAATACTGTTTATAAACATAATTATATAAAACTTTTCTTCTTCTTCTTCTAAAACTGCTTATGTTTATAACATAATTTTATAAACATAAGCAAAAACTTTTATATATATATAGGTAAATACACAAACTAAAAATCTAAATTATGTACAGCACATTATATCTTTGGAGGGATACAGTTGAATAAAAATATTGAAAATGTATAGATAGGGAAGGAGTTAAATAGATTCGGGGGCTGAGGTGCGGTGGGGAGTCATTAAACCCCCACCCGTATCATAGTGGCCGCTATTAGTGACGCTCATAGCTCGGCGATGTCATTTAATATCAATAAAAACGTGTCTATTCTTTGATTGATTATTGAAAAATTAGTGAGTTAATTGAATAAAAGAGAGTACAAACCAGTGGTCTGCAGTCCCCATCAGTATCACGCCTTTAAAGGTCTGTTGAATCACTAGTTTTGAATAATTCAACAGACCTCCTTTTCTATTTTTTTCTTTATTAGTATAATATATATTTAAAGAGTAAAAGATGTCAGACAGTACAGTAGATAACTGAAATCAATACAGATTTTTTTTGAAATTTTCAGATCCAAACAGAACACTACGATAAATGTCCACTTGTTCTTTGTGCCTCGTCGTAGTGAGTTGTGTGAGAAGCACCTCACCAACAGAGGTGTGAAATCAGCGCTGACAATACAAGAGTTCAAGTGCGATATATTTCCGTTTGATAGCGATGTCATGTCACTTGAGTTGCAGAATGATTTTAGGTAACTATTTTAAATATCAATGCCCTGGAGTCATTGCAGTGCCGAGCTGCTCAAGTTGTGGACGCTGGGGTCATAAGATCTACGGAGCCGCTGCAATTTCGCAGACATGGTGTCTCTGTACTAGTAAGTTCAGGCGGGACGGAATCAGATGTCGTGTCATAATAAAAAAAATATTTGAGAATGAATGACTTGGTGTTTAAACTGTCAACATTAGCCATAACCGTAGAGCTTGTATAAAGAGAATTGTAAACGTGAGGGAAGCAAGGCAAGTAACGGTCTACTGTCTCTGCCTATCCCTGTTGAAAAAGGCGTGGCAGTTTAATTGATTGATCCTTAGAAGAATATTCTGAGAGCATTTTGTTTACTTGACTCCCGTGATAGTTGTGATGTGTTTACTCCGCACAAGACAGAGGAAGCATCCGCATTCTATGGACCGAATCGGTCCGAAACTAAAAGATTCGGCGTCGTTTCTTTATAGAACAACGACAATCGAATTATAAGAATTTATAATCTAAGTATTTTCTTAGATTTGGCGCGAAAATTGAATAATGAAATAAACAAATTTGAATTTTGTAAAATGTATTAAACGAATTTTATGCGGCTTACTATCGCGTTTATTTTTGGTTATTTATTATACATTTTTTTATTATTCCGACGCTTCGAGAGCTTTGCAGCTATCGTTGTCCCAGAAAGACTGGGGTGTTGATGACAGCATTCCATGGTTGATGCATAAGCCGCATAAAAATTGTTTAATTCAAAAATATATATTTCTTTAAGGCGACCGTGGTGTAGTGGCAGTGCAATGGCTACGTAAGCCGAGTGGCACGGGTTCGAAACCACTCACCGGTACCAATGTATCTTTGATATATGTACTTTGGTTGTCCTGTTTCTATGATACAAGCACTTTGGTAGCTTAGTATAGAAATGTATAATAATAAAAATATATGTATATTTCAGGGAATATCATTTGGAGGGTGATCCAACATGCTTATACAATACAGCGCAAGCATTACAAACTATACAGAAGTTGTATGGAATTATACCAAATGTTTATGGAAAGGGTGTCGCAGCCAAACAAGTTAGTATTAGTGGATTACCTTCTCCTAGTGCTACCTTTTGCTTTTTCGTTTACATTGCGTTCACGTCAATAGCTTGGCTTCTAAAACGCTAGCCGGTGCCGTGCATCAGGGCCTTCGCGTTGCAAAGGAAGCCCCGGACCATCGAGCAACCCGAACCTACGATAATTCTTGTTTTTTTTATTTTTTAACCTCGGCCCGCCTTAAGTTAAGCGAGAAGAGGTCTGAATAAACCGAGTCAGTTCACGGCTGCCTCAGTCGCCATCACTATGCCGGCCAAAGGTGCTCCTTCACGCATCGCTCGAAGGATACAAGTTTATAGGTTGGAGAGAACACATGTGCTGGCAAAGCTGGAAATTCTCGATTGTTTTACAAAGAAAAAATATGTCTCCTACCTTTAAGATATAACGAGTTGCAACACAACTTTAATCAATCATGGCAATATTTTAAGAAAAGACGTAAATATGTTAAAGAAGCACGTAAAACTATGCTATTAAGCAAACTCAGTGTCGCGATGCAGAGCAACATATATTTGTCTCTTTTTCGCTTACAATAACTAAAATTCCGTCTTACTTCCACTTCCGTGTATCCCTAGTCATGGTTGATCGTTAAAACTCGTGCTATTTAGTCGAGCGATGCGTGAAGGAGCACCTTTGGCCGGCATAGTGACGGCGACTGAGGCAGCCGTGAACTGACTCGGTTTATTCAGACCTCTTCTCGCTTAACTTCAGGCACTAAAACTCGTGTAGGTGACGAGTATCTGCACCGCACTTTAGCTTTTTTTTTATTGTGGCTCGATATATGACAGCACACCGCTTGATGTTAAGCCGAAGTGTGGTCCATGAATGAATGTCACTGCTACTACAATTCAATAACTGTGAGTAGCAGTCGCATCCACTATGCCGGCCTAGATGGAACCGGCATCTTAGCTTTACGTCAGGCGGAGTGCTCTTATTGGTCGAACCAGAATTATATAAAAAAAACACTACATTACGGCCTCCTTATTTATTTCAACATATTTCTATACTAAAAGATAGCTACTACACGTGTCTATATCATAGAAACGGGGCGACCAAAGATACATTGGTGCTGGCATGTGGTACTGTGTGCTCTTGGTTAGCTTGACTATTGCACTACCACTACACCATGGTCGTTTATTAGACTATTATATTATTTTGTATCAAATTTAAAATGGATTTCCCTTTCAGGTATGGGAATTATTGTGCAAACTGACAAAGGAAGATCAGGATGACACTTACAAGCCAACCGTCACGCCCTGCATCGATCAGCTGCTGATTCTTGACAGATGCATTGATTATCCAACTATATTGACATCACAGCTCACCTATGAGGGACTAATTGGTATGGTGCAAAGAATTACATTATGAAATAACACATACACTCACACACACGCAAAGCACACTCACGAACACACACAGACACTCACAAACACAAATAATTTGACGACTGGCGTGTACGAACGGTTTAGCGATTGGTTTGTTGCGCGTAAATTCCCGGGTCCGATTCCCGGTCGGAGCAAATATTTGTTTCATAGCTTTTATTTGTAATATTTAATAATTATATTAAATATTGAAAATATTTGTTAATAAAAAAAAGAGATGGATATTTGCTTCAGGTCTGGTTATCAAAGAGTGGTAGGCAGTGGTACCCAGTCTGCCGATCGGGGGTAGTACCACCACTTACAAGTATACAAACCGTGAAGTGATTTGGTCACGTTTCGGGATCAGCTTATAAGTTGCCGGTTCCATCTAGGTCGGCCATAGTGGATGTGATTACTACTCACAGTTATTGAATTGTAGTAGCAGTGACATTCATTCATGGACCACACTTCCGCTTAACATCAGGCTGTCATTTGCAACCTGCCCATAATTTCTCACCACCCCAAAGGTTAGTTGTTAGAAAATGACTATTAAGCATAAAACTTGCCTTAGTTTAAGCCTAAGTTTTTAAGTTTTTTTGGTGCAATGAAGGATTTAAATAAATAAATAAGCTACTTAAGTGCTTGTGTCATAGAAACAAGACAACAAAAGTACATATATCAAAGATACATTGGTACAGATGAGTACTTTTGAACCTGTGCATTCTGTTTGCGTGACTATTGCACTGCCACTACACCACAGTCGCCTTACTAAGACTCAACATATGTCAGCACCTTGCCTGATGTTACCGGAATGCGGTCCTGTAAGTAGCAGTCACCTCCTATGCTAGCCTAGTTGGAACTATTAACTTACAAGCTGATCCCAAAGCACGGGTTAGTCACTTCACGGTCTGTATACTTGTAAGTGGTCGTATTACCCATGATCGGCAGATTTATATTGTATATTGTTAATTATACAAATATTATAAAATGTACAAATTGTATAAAAATTGAATTTTTGTTCTTGTCTTCAGAAATGTATTATCCATCCTTTTCATCCAAGCAACATACTATACCGAGTCACATTTTGTATACTTGATAAAATATGAATGAGAGTTATGTAAGTAACATGGAAATGGCGCCGCCTTGTCTCTACCTATCCCTGTGGGTTTAAAAAAACTATTAGCAAAAACACTACCCACTATCCTGACACAACTATCTCTTTCTTCACATCCACACAATTCTCTTCTACGGACTAAAAAATACGTCCATATAAAACCATTTCAGATGACCTGTTCGGCATCAAAAGCACAACAGCAACATTCCCCGCTCATAAGTTCTCAAACGAAGATGGCGGACCAGAACTTCCAACTCAGGACAATAAACGTATCATATTGAATTCTGGCGAGGAGTTATATGCACAGTTAAGAGATAACCATTTTACTGCTGTAAGTTTTGTTTATTGTGACCTGACATATGACAAGACCCCACCTGATGTATACTAGAGTATGATCTATGAATTGAGGTTATCGCTATTACAGTTAAATAACTCTAAGTAGCAGTAACATCCTCTATGCTGGCCCAGGTAAAACCGGCATACTTGGCCTGTATACTTGTGGTGGTAGATCTCGGCAGATAAAAAGAGCGCTCGCATTGAAGCTGCGCAGTAAATTGTTTTGTTACCTACTTACTTTACATTTTACGCATGTGTATAAAACTTTAAACTAATAAAAAATATATTTGTGTCGTATATCAAATCAAGTCAAATCCATAATTTTTAACTAAGTACATGAATTTGTTCTTCGTGTTAAAATACACAATATAAATTTATCTAAAGAAGCAAAATCCACATATTTGAACAGTAAAACATAAATCAAACCAGCTATTAGTATCAAAACAAGACATATCCATGCCCTTTCAATATCAAAATAAGTCAAATCTTTTCTAGCCTATCAGCGGGCGTTAATTTGTATGACAAATTACAGATTTTTTATTTAATTTTCATAATAGGTTAAAATTGCTTTTATAAATGTACTTACACTCTTAAGCTAGTTGCTTGTGTGAGGTAGACAGTGCAATGGTTACGCAAACCGAGAGCACAAGTTCGAGACCACACACCGGTACCAATGTATCTTTGATATGTACTTTGATTGTCCTGTTTCTATGATACAAGCACTTTAGTAGCTTGGTATAGAAATTTAAATTAAAAAAATATATATTATCAATGTAAAATATGTTAACTATAAATATGCCTAATTAATAAATATTTCCACCTTAACCAGTCCCTATATTACATGTTTCCAGGTGGGCGCTACATTATCAAAGAAAGCACGTATAATAAAAACCCAACTGGACGAGAGGCACAATGACAAAACAGTGCAGGAGATCAAACATTTTGTGAGCAGATTGCCACAAATGTTGGCTAACAAACAATCACTTGCCACGCACACCGCCATCGCTGAATATATCAAAGAGGTTTGTTTCTATTATTGTAACTCGACATATGACAGAACACCGCTTGATGTTAAGCTGTAGTGTAGTCGATTAATGGATGTCACTGTTACTACAATTCAATAACTGTAAGTAGCAATCACATTCACTATTCCGGCCTAGTTGAAACCGGTAACTTACAAGCTGATCCCGAAACGCGACCAAATCACTTCACGGTCTGTATACTTGTAAGTGGTGGTACTACCCCGGATCGGCAGACTGGGTATCACTGGCTACCACTTTTTGATAACCAGACCCGAAGAAAATCTCTCTTTTTTTTATTAACAAATAATTGCAATATTTAATATTTTCATTAAATATTGCGAATAAAAGCTATGAAACAAATATTTGCTCTGATCGGGAATCGAACCCGAAACTTTACGCGCAACAAATCCATCGCTAACCGTTCGGCTACGCCTGTCGTTAATGTATGTATTATTGACACCAAATTCTGTCGACCGAATCGGCAGTCGAGCTTAAAGGTTCGGTACGGTTTTGGAGTGAGTGATGTTTATATATCATATTTAATATGAGTTGTAATGATGTTCTTTGCAGGACTTTATCTTGCTTCTTGGATTGCCGTGCTAGGGGGGCTGATGTTAAGCTGGAGCGTGGTCCATTAATAGAGGTGACGACTGTACAGATGTGTGGACTTGTCTTCCACTGCAGACTTCCAGCGCATAAGTTTTAAAATAAATTACACCTATCTAACACCTGGGACCCCATAATATACTGACTCAAGTCCCAAGTCCAGCAAACTGCCAAACCAGATGACACCGTCAGTTATATTTGCAAAAATTGAAATAAACCGGAAACAGAAAATAAAATCAAAACATTAAACAGGGTAGTTTTGGAAACAATAACAGCATCAACCAATAGGACGATCAACACCTCAGTGCCTGCGTGACCACGATGGCTGCAAAGCTCTAGTCAAAACCAAAATGAACGCGATAGTAAGCCGCATAAAATTTGTTTATATCATTAAATTACACAGTCTTTTAATAATTGTGATATTTCAGAAAACGGACAGTTTTGAGTTCCATGACACGATACAGTGTGAGGAAGATTTCATCAATTGTATTTATGGTGATAAAGTGTGTCCATACATTGAAGATCTCATTGCACAAAAAGCACCATTGAACAAGGTAATTCTTAGTATAGTCTGTCCAAGCCGAAATGACGCGCCCCTCTACTGCACACGAGCAAATATAATATGGATGCAACACACAAAAAATGCAATTGTAATTGGTTATTCAGTTGCTGGTTAGACACAAAAGGGGGAGCACGCTGATGAAGTATAATATAATTAGTAATATTAGTATTCACACATTTAAATAAACTAATAAAGTGGAGGGGCGCGTCATTTATAGTTAGACAAGCTATACGCATATTGTGACTTGTCATATATTCTAAATAAATTCTAGAAAAATAAACTATTATAACTGCTTTTATGATACTAGCAAGATAAAAACCAGCTTTTTAGTCTACAGAATGTATGAACCTATATTTTGTAAAATCAACTTTAGGCAAGCTGATAGTTCAGTGGTGTTCTTTAATTAATCAATCAAATTGTCACGCCTTATCACATAGGGATAGGCAGAGAAAATGAATCTCTAGGCAACACTAGGCTGAAGGTACACTCACCGTTGAGCTTGCATGAAGAAAATTGTGGATGTAGGAAAGCGAGGAACTTAGGATCGTGGTATATGGCGCTACTTTGTTTCTGTCTATCCCTATGGAAAAAAGGCGTGACAATTTGATTGATTGATCTTGCAGCGGCTCAGTCGCCGGTACTATTTTGATTGTTATATCACTCGTAGGTGTTAAGACTGATATGCCTTCAATGCGTGACTAATTCTGGCTTCAAACCAAAGATAATGGAATATTATAAGAGAGAGGTCGTCCAGGTGTATGGTTTGGAAGCATGGCTCAGTTTATGCAATTTGGAGAAGTGTGGCTTACTAAGAATATGTGATGGGGTCAAAACATACAGTTTATTAAGAAAGGTATTTATTTATTTTTATTTTTTTTGTTGAGACACTTCGACTATCAAGATTCTGCCAGTATGATAAAAAAAATGCATTATTTTATTTTACATGTTTAAGATATAACGTACTATTTTCACACATTATAGATTTTTGACAATAAACACAAATAAAATATTTTATTGCATTGGCAACACCTTTGTTTACATTTTTCGTCTCGAATTATATTTAAGTTTTGTGCTTATGCGATTATACTCATAGACGAACGGTTTAGCGACTGGTTTGTTGCGCGTAAAGTCCCGGGTTCGATCCCCGGTCGGAGCAAATATTTGTTTCATAGCTTTTATTTGTAATATTTAATATTGCAAATAATTGTTAATAACAAAAAAGAGATGGATATTTGCTTCGGGTCTGGTTATCAAAGAGTGGTAGGCAGTAGTACCCAGTCTGCCGATCCGGGGTAGTACCACCACTTACAAGTATACAGACCGTGAAGTGATTTGGTCACGTTTCGGGATCAGCTTGTAAGTTGCCGGTTTCATCTAGGCCGGCATAGTGGATGTGATTGCTACTCACAGTTATTGAATTGTATTTGCAGTGACATTCATTCATGGACCACACTTTGGCTTAACACCAAGCGGGGTGCTATCATATGTCGAGTCACAATAAAAAATAAAATAAGTCTTCCAATGACTTTAGTGGTCCGAATGATATTGGTCACTCACAACCCGATCCTGAAACGCGACTAAATCACTTCACGGTCTGTATACTTGTAAGTGGTGATACTACCCCGGATCGGCAGACTGGGTACCACTGTCTACCACTCTTTGACAACCAGACCCGGAGCAAATATCTGCCCCTTTTTTATATTAAATTTAATCTAGTACTATTAAATATTACAAATAAAAGCTATGAAACAAATATTTGCTTTGACCGGGAACGGAACCCTGCCGCGTAAGAAGCCTTGTGCTAATCAATACGCTACGCCTGTCGTCAATCATCATTAATAAATAAACTTAACTTTACTATTTTCTAGTCATTGAACCTGACGACCGAGGAGGCAAATGACAACGGCTTCATGCATTGCACGTACACACCACTCACAGTGAGATTATGTGAAATATTGGCTAAGAACAAAGGATGGGGAAGTGAGTAATTTTTTTTAATTTATTTTTTTTGCTTACCAGGCAAGTCCAAGAGCTCCGACGACTGTCAAATCCTACTCAGTCATCGATTACCTCAGTTATCAATATATCGGTCAAAGATTTTACGCTTCCCTTTTTACAAATCTAAAGGGTATTCCTAAGTCGTAGCTCAGTAGTTCATTCGATCTTGCGGTTCGATCATTCGATAACGCGGTCAGTAATTAAAGGCGTAACCGCTTGTAAAAAAAAACTACTTCCACTCGCGTTTTGGTTCACTAAGTCCCTTCACAGTCTGTATGCTGTATGTATATTTGCGCCCTGCCCATAATTTCTCATCATCCCAAAGGTTATTTGTTAGAGAATGCCTAATAGGCATTAAACTCACCTATGTTCCCCTTTTTTTAGTTATTCTGGTGCAATAAAGAATTAATCAATCAATCAAATTGTCACGCATTTTTCCCACAGGGAAAGGCAGAGACAATGGAGCGCTACTAAATTTGCCAATAAAGAATTTTAATAAATAAATATACTTGTAAGTAGTTGTACTACCCCGAATCAGCAGACCACTGCTTACTACTCTTTAAGTACTAGGCTGGCATAGTGGATGTGACTGTTGCCTACAGTTAATTGACTGTAGGCAACAGTCACCTTCATGGACCGCACACCAGCTTAACATCAGGCGGAGTGCTGTCATATGTCGAGTCACAATAAAAAAAAACACAATTAGGGCGACCGTGGTATAGTGTCAGTGCAAAAATTACGCAAACTGAGAGCATGGGGTTCAAAACCACTTGCCGCTAACCGGTCCTGCATCTATGATACAAGCACTTTCGTAGTTTAGTATAGAAATGTAAAAAAAAGTAACTTAATACAATTTAATTTATATTATTTCCCAGCGAATGGCAGTCACGTAGCAGCCGTGCCTGGGCCAACATTTGAGGAACTTCAGACGCTCCAATCGCGACCGAATCGCCGCAACTCTATATCGTCAAACACGTCTTCAGCGACTGACAATCTGAAATGCATCTTAGTTTTATTCGTAGGAGGTTGTACCTGCACTGAAATTTCAATGTTAAGGACAATGAGCCAGCAAGTGGATTCGAATGTTGAATTCGTAGTACTCACAACCAAACTTATTAATTCGAATACATTTCTCGAATCATTGATGGAAAATTAGATAAAATGGCGACAGTTGTGGCGTAGTGTGCTACAAGTCCGTTACGCGGAAGTCTCGGGATCTATTCCCGGTTAGAGCAAATACTTGTTTCATAGCTTTTATTTGTAATATTTAATAATTTGATTAAATAATGCAATTTTTTTAAGCAGGTTACGCAGAAGGCCAGCGCCCTTTTTATCTGCCGGTATCTATACTTGTCAGACTATAATTTAAGATAAAATATTATATTTTAGTTAGTATTTAAGATATTATAACTAGCTTATCCAATATTTAAATGTATACTAACAATTTATAAAACGTTTTATATAAGTATAAAATTAATTATTATAAAGGTAATATATCTGTAAAGAATTATGTGGAAATAAAAATACATTATTACAGAGAATAAATATTTTATTAAATTTAAACAATTATAACAACTAAAAAACATAATTATAACTTTTTTTATTATCCCCTTATGCAATTGGAGTTTATATTTTGACGCGTTTTCGATAGATTCTACATCTAACCTCGATTTTGGGAGTTCAAAAAGCGCTAACAACTAGAAACACAACTCGGTTCCTTCAATCAATCAAATTGCCATGCCTTTTTATCACAGGGATAGGCAGAGACAATGGAGCGCCAATGGCCACGATCCTGACACAACTCCCTTACATCCACAATTCTTTTCATACAAGCTCTACTATAATGGGCACTAAGCAACGCAGCTTTCTTAAGGATGTCTTAGATTTGGTCGGAAAGAACCCAAATTAGAATTACAACCACAGTTTAAATAATAAATCCAGTTAACCATAACTGTTTAAAATAGGACGGTGGGTTTTTTTCTTATTATTAAAACGATCCGGGGTAGTACCACCACTTACAAGTATACAGACCGTAAAGTGATTTGGTCACGTTTCGGGATCAGCTTGTAAGTTGCCGGTCCATCTAGGCCGGCATAGTGGATGTGATTGCACTCACAGTTATTGAATTGTAGTAGCAGTGAAATTCATTCATGGACCACACTTTGGCTTAACATCAAGCAGGGTGCTGTCAAATGTCGAGTCACAATAAAAAAAAACATGACGATTCCCATGGTGCTTTGGTTAAAGAAACGATTCCGATGGCGACTGCAGACTACATTACTGGCAGTGCTGAATTTAAGCATAGGCAGTTGACTATAGGCTGCAACCACACCACAAAAAACAAATTTAATCAATAAAGTCTGAGATACAAAAAATACTGAGTTTTGTTACAAATAGTTTGAACGGGAAAAGTTAAGAGGACAGATTAAGGCTCTCCTTAGTTTAGAGAGTGATGTTTTGAGGGAAACTTCGACGATATTATCGATACGTTTATTAATATGAAATTCAGACGCAAAATAATTTAGCTTGTAGGTACCTAAGCTGGCCAACTTATTGAGTTGCTCTCTTCTGACCTGGACCGTAATAGAAACTTTCAACAGTTAACCATTTGAGTCAAACGATTTGGAGGCCTCCATCAAATGCTCTGCCTATGGGCCGCCGAAGTCTAAATCTGGCGCTGATCACTGGTTTGTATGAGATTGATTTCGTGCAAGGCGACACTGCAGTCTGCAGCCGCCGCATTTCGCTACTGCAATAGTGTAGCTGGCCATAGTGCAAGTCCTGTCGCCGACCGCAGAGCGTTGCCACGAATAAAACTGAGATAAAATCAAATTGTTTTTTTTTTAACAATAGTTTTATAACTTTTCTTCATTGTTGATCAAATACCTTTTGATTATTATTGTATAACTTCTTATATTGCTTGTGGTATGTAATAACATAAATAAATCTGTTTAATTTACATAATAAAACATATATTGATTCCAAATTGTTTTTTATTATGGCTCACATTTAGAGAATTTCTCTTTAACTTAAGACCACTTTCGTATGAATTTCCTTTTATTAATGAATTAAACAAATTTTATGCGACTTACTATCGCTTTTATTTTGGTTTTGATTTTACAATTTTTTATTATTCCGACGTTCCGAAATAAACCGGGAAAAGAAAAACAAAACATCAAGCGGGGTAGTTTTGGAAGCAATAACAGCATCAACCAATAGGACGATCAACACCTCAGTCTCTCCGTGACCACAATGACTGCAAAGCTCTCGAAACGTCGGAATAATAAAAACTTGTAAAATCAAAACCAAAATAAACGCGATAGTAAGCTGCATAAAATTAGTTTAATTCATTAATCAATGTTAGCGCAAAATCTAAGAAATTTCCTTTTATTAATTTTGATGATTAGCATTGTTTCTAAACCTTGACTTGCAGCTTCTATAAGCCGTCACCAATAGTTGACTAGGATATAGTTCTGATAAATAAAGAATGTAATTGGACATAGTTACGTAAAAGAAACCATTCCACATAATATAATAATTAATCAAATCGTCACGCTTTTTCCCATAGGGATAGGCGGAGGCAATGGAGCACTATTTGCCACGATCCTGACCTCGCTTCCCTCGTATCCATAATTCTCTTCATACAAGCTCTACAGTTATGGGCATACTAATAAACTTATTTGAACTACAAAATCAAATGCAATTTTATAGCAGGGTATTATAAAAAAGAATCAGTTAAACCTTCAAAGTTATCAATATGAGTATCTAAAAAAGAACTGTGTGGACTGGATCCATTTCGTTTATGTTTAACTGTAATTTTTTTTCAATTTGGAGTGATTGCTGCCACAAACATTCCTCACCAGAAATCGGAAAGATTTAAGTTGATTCCAAAACGAGACAAAAAATATTTAAAACAGTGTTTAAATGTATACAGTGAAACGCAATTTCGTTGTAACGCAGTATAACTTTTACATCTGAAAACGAATGCTAGCATTTTATGGACAAATTTCAGGATTATATGCCATAAATTTGTACAGCATTTTAAATGATATCTTTTGTCCCATTCTTTGAAATTGGTCTTTGCTACCAATATTTATTATTTTATCGGAGACACCTCAAGAAAGCTAGGTTGCCTAGTGCCCATAATCATAGAGCCTGTATGAAGAGAATTGTGGATGTGAAGGAAGCAAGGGAGCTGTGTAAGGATTGTGTTAAGTGGCACTCCATTGTCTCTGTCAATCCCTGTGGGAGGAAGGCGTGACAATTTTTTTGATTGATTTATTATTTTCAGAAATTAGCTACAGAATAATAATCATGGTTATATGCCCTTTTGGAAGAAATACACACTATTTAAGTTATATCTATAATAAAAATATGATAACAAATATTAAATAAATATATACATTTTGATTCTTAAATTATAAACTTTAAAAAAATTGCAAGCTTACTATTTTTTTTAAATATAGATATTTAAAGCTTCAGCATAATTTTTATCAAGTTGGTTTAACTAATCAAAAATGTTTTTGGCGCCATGTTCTCAGTGTGGCCAGCATAAATACTTCAATTATTAAAAATACCTATTATTTATATTATCTACCCATAGACACAAAAGGCATTTTCTTTTATATTTTAAAAATCAGTACAATCCTTGCTATGTTAAAATTATTATTACTGGCCACGCCATTGTAAATAAATACCAACTTAACAAGCACCATAAAAACATATAGACACTCTCATAAATACTCATTACTTGTATACTTTGTTATTTTCTTCGGTGGCCTGGCAACTCCAAACTTTTTGGCTAAAGCTACCAATTTCTCATTATCATAACCAACTTCCTCTCTGTAACTCCTCAGCATGAGAGGCAAAACAGTATCTAATATGAACTTAAAGTTCTTCTGAGCATAACTTGTGTCATTGCCTAAAGACAACATTAGTCTAGAATTGAATATCCCATGAATACATTCATCCAGTGTATTCATCATATCATTGCTAACTAATTTCAGACCTATCTGTTGAACAGTAAGCACAGATTGGACAAACCATATTGTGCTGCTGGATAAATCCACCCATATCTCATTTATTATAAATTTTGCTAGCACAAGACCTAGTTTCTCCATCTGAGTTAAAAACTTTTGAACACCCGCCTTTGTGTGCATATTGGTTGGTGTCCAGGTGTCTTCTGCAACTTTTGACTTCATCAAATCTATTGTGGTGGTTGCGTACTCACTTAAAGCTTTAATTATAGGAATCCTTAATGAACTGTTCAATTGAAACCTTAAATCTAGGCCAAACTCACAAAATAACGAACACTGATCTCGTAAACTCTGAGTGCATTCAAGTATGCATTCCAATGGGCTTTCAGGTATAAAAATTTGCTTAATAATTTGATTCATTAGCAGTCTTAATTGTGTTCCCGCCCATACAACAAAGGCGCTAATTTTGTTCTTTGGAAACAAATTGATAAACTCTGTTAATGCATCACTTAGTGAACAAAAAAACACTTCTCCAACTTGACTCACATAGGTGTTTATGGTACCTTCTAACTGTACACCATTTATATGTACACAAATTGTTTGACTGCATATTGTTAGGAATAAGTCACAAGCTTCACTTGTCATATTGAATTTATTTAGTAATGCCACTGGTGTACGGTTTAACCGCAGACCACCTCTAGGACTCCAATTATGATTAATATCCAACTCTTTTAACAAAACTTTGATCAATGCTTTCTGTTTTTCTTCTATTTTCTTTAATAAATCTGGTTTGTCTGGATGTTCGGAAAATTCTTTATTTAGTGCCTTCTGTGAGGACATCATCAGGTCATATGATTTTTGAAAATGTCTTTCTACTATCAACACATCTAGTTCTTCTATAATATCAGCTAACCAATCGGGTAAAGGTGGGTGTTGTGGTGACTCAATCTCCTCTATAGATAGACTCGGGGACTCAATAACTGGTTTTGACTTCTCTTGTATCTCTTTTGTTTTCAATTTCATATTCTCCTTTTCAATATTAGATCTCTTAGCCATATCAAACTTATCCAACCAATCTTTTTTACTTGTGACATTATTGCATTGAAACACTCTCGCATCAGAATGTACCAACAATTTGAATGCTTGCTTAACATTACCCAAATCTCTTACATTCACAACTGCTAATACACTAAGGGGATAACATGTTTGAAATTTATACCTTACTTGGCCTAAACGATTTGTTATCCATGATGTTAACATAAAACAATCATTAAACAGATATGCATGCATCCTTTGCAATGCTGTATTCTCTTCAGCATCAATCTCAAGGAGGTCTCCTTCGTGGAGCAAGACACGATCAGGCACATCCAGTAAATTCATACAGTTTTCAATCTTTTCTGAAATAAGGTTAAGTTTATTTACCCGCTGCTCCTCGACTCTTTCCGATTCAAAATCTCTTTCGTCCAGTGATTCCCTCGATATGGAACTATCTAAACCAAGGATAGAGGCGTTTGAAAGTGCGGTCAGCATACTCCTTTGCTCACTTAATAAATGGGATAGTTTATACATCTCCGCCTCCAAATGGGAGATCTCTGTCGCCGTCTCAATGAACTGCATATAATTCTCGTATACATTCTTTTTTAATGCATTGGCTGTTTCCTCAGCCAATGTTTGTATATTCTCCTTTTGTTGATGAAGTTCCTCCCCTCCGACACATGATTTGGCCAACTCCTTAACGTAGCGGTCTGGAGAAAACTCCGGGATGGCAAACTTTTCCATATTTATATCAGACATCTTAGCATTACACTGGTATTAAACAATTGGTATTTGCAACAAAATAGTCATTATTTAATAAAAAATCGCTAGCAAGTCCACAACCCACAAATTCAACAAATGTCAAATGCGTTCCATTTTTGTTACATTTTTAATTAAAACATAACGGTTGTTTTAAATTAGTATTAATTAATAAATAAGAACTATAAGTTTATTTAAATAAAGCATTTTAAAATTCCTAAAAATAAAACAAGTTTAAGGAATGTGAATGATAATTTCAAATAGAATTATTCACTTTCATCAGTTCTCTTTTAATAAAATAATTGATGATTGGAATTTGATTTTTAAATATTTTCATCGTTTTATTTATTTATTTTTTTATAGTTTTTATTTGTGACATAAACAATATATTTATAAAACGGCAACACTTGTAATAACTTTAAAAAAATATATAATATCACAAACAAAATTTACTGAAAGAGGGCGTTGCTGTTGACTTTTATTTCCGAAAGTATGAAGTTTGCTGTATTGAGAACGGGAAAGTTGTAAATATATTTCTTATTATACTGACGTAGCGCCCAAGTTAAATGCGCTAAATAAAGTAAAAGTGATTAAATGGTTTCAAAGTGAATGTTTAAAGTGATGGGAGATCTTAATAGGGGTGACTTATGAAACAAAAAACTATCAGTGCGCACGATCCCTCAACGCCATTTTGAGGCGAAATTTTGTATGTAAGTGCCAAGTATTTCGCAATATTTTCGATTTATTCCGCCGGGACAAAAGTGTAAATGTGTATAAAAGTGGCCACTTGATTGGTAAGAAGCGTGCTATAATGAACCGTGGTTTGTAATCGCGGCGTGTCATAATGTGAATGTCATCGAAGAATGCACCGTGGTGGGCCGCAGCGCTGCGAACCGGGGCCAGAAAGCATTAATTAGATTAATCGTTTGTTGTTAGTTAAAAGTTGGTGCGTGGGCGTCGGTGGTGACGCTATTAGGTTGTGTTTTCCTTGTGCGGTCGGGATCGCTTTATCTGTAGCAGTTTCCGGTGTTGCAGATAGCGGTCGCGGAGGATGGCCAGGCGCGGGGAGGACGACTCCAGCTACTGACTGAAGAGACGCCGGCTCGGCTGGCGAACAATGTATGTGTTCTTTCTTGCACCTATTATGTTAGCTTATTTATAAGCTTCATGAATATTATTTATGTGAACCAAATAATGATGATAACCCTGGTAAAACTTAGTCCAATTATATATAATGTTTGATACCAGTATACAGTGAAGTAAGGATTGCCTACATGTTGATCATAATCAAATTATCACCCTTGTTGACATTTTTATTGATGATGTTGATGATGTAACTTAGTTAACCATAATTCACCACATAGTAAATCATTAATTGATATTTCTATATTAATAGGTGATTTGTGTATGCGAGAGGCATGTTGTAAATTAGGTTATCAAAGAGTGGTAGGCAGTGGTACCCAGTCTGCCGATTCGGGGTAGTACCACCACTTACAAGCATGCAGTCTGTGAAATGATTTAGTCACATTTCGGGATCAGCTTGTGAGTTGCTGGTTCCAACTAGGCCGGCATAGTGGATGTGATTGCTACTCACAGTTATTGAATTGTAGTAGCAGTGGCATCCATTCATGGACCACACTACAGCTTAACATCAAGCGGGGTGCTGTCATATGGCTGATGATTTTTCATATCATAAAAATGTTTTCATATTTAGTGACTATTTCCACTGTAAAGTTTTTTATTTCTTGCCTTACATTTCTATACTAAGCTACGGTGCTTGTTCTATAGCAAGTGCTTGTATTATAGAAACAGGACAACAAATCAATCAATAAAATTGTCACTTGCTTTTCCATGGGGATAGGCAGAGACAATGCAGCGCCACTCTCCACAATCCTAACTCAACTCCCTCGCTTCCTTTACATCCACGATTCACAATCACGAAAGCAAGGGTTTCAAACCACTTACCGGTACCAATGTATCTTTAATTTATGTACTTTGGGTGTCCTGTTTCTATGATACAAGCACTTTAGTAGTTTAGTATAGAAATGATTAATAATAATAAATAAGGTCTAAGGTGGACCCTTGTTAGAAGTGAATCCACAAAACCATGCCCCTTAAAGACAATATACAATATAAACATACTGGGAATAGACAGAATAATATGATTACTGTGCAATGATATAAGTGAAACTGATTTTGGTGGTTATATTATGGTATTCAGCTGGTCCTGTCATTAACTTCACTGCAAATGACTAAAGCAACATCCTTGATGATAAAGCGATAAACAGTGATGATGATGATAAACGGAGTCAAAAAGGTTCAATCTTGCTTTAGGAGCATCAAAATATTATCCAAGTTTCTTCCCTGGCCATTATTATCAAACAGAGAGCATGAGTTTGAGACTACCCACCAGTACCGATGTATCTTTGGTATATGTACTTTGGTTGTCCTGTTTCTATGATACAAGCACTTTAGTATCTTAGTATAGAAATGTAAATAATAAGTAATAAAAAATAAAATAAAATAATTGACTTAGATTTAAAAATAATTTAACTATTGTAAGAAATTTTAGAGCAAAGGGTGAGGGGCAGATTTGCTCTTGCTTGTCATCAGGTGGAAGGAGGTCAGATGTTGTGTCACAATAAATAAAAGTGTGTAATGGGCACACAAACTGAGAGCACATGTGTGCTTTGGTCACACTGTTTCTTTGATACAAGCACTTTGGTAGCTTAATATAGAAAAGTAAAATACAAATAAAAAAACATCCTGATGAAATATTTTTTCACATCTACAATTCTTTTTATACCAAGTGGAAGTTGTAGTAGAAATAGTTTCTTTTCTATTGCGACTTAACATATGACAACAGCTGATGTTAAACTGGAGTGCAGTCCATGTAATGGAGGCTACAGTTGCCACAGTAGTCATTATATCCACTATGCTGGCCAGGTTAAAACTGCCAACTTTCAAACTGGTCTTAAAATATGACTAGTTTACTTTGCAGTCTGTACACTTATCATATCACTACCTTGGTCAGCAAGCTGATCAGCAACTGTCTGTGTACCACTCTTTTATAGGGTTAAGTCTTAAGGTTACTTTATGAATAGACCTTAGACCTTATGAATACCACACTAGAGCACACTCTTTAATGTGTCTCAAATATGACAGCACCCTGCTTGATGTTAAGCTGGAATACAATCCATTAATAGAGGTGACTGCTACTACAATTCAATAACTGTAAGTAGCAGTCATGTTCACTATGCCTGCCTAGTTTGAGAAAACTCTTACAAAACTACAATGGTGCCTTTAATTCTTTTTTGATCCAAGAATAACTATAATTATGAATTTATATTTAAATTATAGGATGACATGAGTAATATTTAAAACACGTAGATACTAAATATAAACATTTTATCAATGAATTGATAATGGATGATTAGATATATAAGAGTTTTGGGTCATTTCTGATCTTAAGCAGTAGTACTATGTGATGGTTGGATTTATTGATAGCTGTGTCAGGATCGTGTAAAGTGGCGCCCTGTTGATTCTGCCTATCCCTGTGGGAATTGAACTGTGGCAATTTTGATTAAGTTATTGAATTGTGGTAGCAGTGACCACACTCCAGCTTAACATCAAGCGAGGTGCTGTTATATGTCGAGCCACAAGAAATATTTAAAAAAAATATTACACATTGTAATGAATTGCCGAACGCATTAATTAATTAGTTTATTTAATAATTGATTACAAAACAAAAATTTACTTTGTATCCTTTTTGTCTAATGGGGCGTTCTCACGGGGCGATTCTAGTTGATCAACTGCGAAATCGTTCGTGATTTGAACCGTCTGAACAGATTTTCAATTAAGTTGAAGCAATTCTATTCAACAAAAGTTAAAGACCTTTCGACTTTTGTTGATTCATTTGATAGCTGACAGCGAATCGACTCGTCTAAACTTGTTCGTTCAACTTGCATTGAATAATCAGCCAGTCAATCAGTGCGATTGAGTACCTATGTACTGTATATTGCATTCCTCTATCACCAGTATTTTGTTGGTTTGTAAAATAAAATGTGAATTGTGGCGTCCACATCCACGAGAAAAATGCTAAAATGAACTGATAGTGTTATAACATGTGTAGTATTGAGTAGATTATTATTGAATCGTGAGAACGCTACCGTCAATATTTGCTTTCAATTTTTGTTAAACGATAAATTTTGATCAACTATAATCGCCCCGTGAGAACGCCCCATAAGTGCACCAAAAATTACAATAAATTATTTAATTTTGGTGGTGACTCCATTATGAGTAATTTGTGGTGAGTGTAAGGATTGGAGATTTGATTCAACTTAAGGATATTAGTGTTAAGGCAGGGATCTTCGACGATATCCTATGATGAGGTACTTTTGACGATTAAATAATTATACTTCTTGAACAGATATGCTCAAAAAAACACTTAATCGTACAGAATTTACAAATACTTTATATTATTTAAGAAAAAAAATATGCATTTCAAAGTTCTCCTTTTATAAAGCGATAACCTTTAGATTTATTCGTAAATATGAATAGTCAATTACTAAATTAGACACCTGAAGAGTGATTTGCAAATCTCAACCTTTTTTCGCTTAAAGCTAGTTTTGTTCATAACGCAGAGATACCTTGCCTTAATAGTGCAGTTGGAAGTGATTACTACTTTTACAGAGGCAGAGCATCATGATGCCCTCATTGGGTATTAGTCAAGTCTGCCCATCTGCTGGGATAGTAACAACTTTCAAATGTACAGACAGACTGTGAGGTCTGACTGAGAAATAACTTAGAAATAGTTTACAACTGTCTCAGTCGCCGACACTATGCCGGCCTATTTATATACTTACCCGAACACCTGTAGGAATAGTGACGGTGAATGAGACAACCACATACTGAAGGGTTACTTGAGTCGTTGGTTTCTTGGATAGCGCCGACTGCTGCTGAAAAATCTGTTTCAATTTACCGTTGCTACAATAGGCGCCGCTATACCGGCTGAAGGTGCTTCTTTACGTTTCAATATATTTTTTGTGGCAGCACCTTGTCTGCTGGCATAGTTGGAATCGGCAACTTACCAGTTGATACTGAAACGCGATTAAGTCACTTTATGGCCTCTATATGATTCTTGTTTCAATCTAGGATCCTTTTATGGAGGTGACACTTTCACTTTATTTTTGTAATCGATAATAAATCAATCAAGTTGTCACGCTTTTTTCCCACAGGGATAGGTTGAAACGATGGAGCGACGATCCTGACACAACTCCCTCGCTTCCTTTACATTCACAATTCTCTTCATACAAGGACCATGGTTATGGGCACTAAGCAACCTAGCTTTCTTGCGAATGTCTCCGGTTTGGTCGTGAACACCCTCCTAGGCCTGCCTTGTTTAATGTATCCATTCACATGACCAACTCAATAATAAATATTATGTATAATTCTTTTAACACAGAAAACAAAATGCCTCGCCCAGGCAGCCTGAAGGACCCAGACATAGCCGAGCTATTCAATAAAAATGATCCAGAGAAGATATTTGAGGATCTCCGGGAGATCGGCCATGGGTCTTTTGGGGCGGTGTACTATGCACGATGTAACCGCTCCAAAGAGATTGTGGCCATCAAAAAGATGTCATATTTGGGCAAGCAGAGTGAAGAGAAGTGGCAGGATATATTGAAAGAAATAAAGTTAGTATATTTTTATATATTTTATTTTTATTGTGTCGCAACATATGACTGTGACCTATCTAATTTTATGCTGGAGTGCGGTTCATGAATAGAAGTGACTGCTACTACAATTCAATAACTAAGTAGTAGTCACATCCACTAGGCCGGTCTAGTTGCAACCAGCAACTTACAAGCTGATCCCGAAACGCGACTAAGGCTCTTTACGGTCTGTATACTTGTAAGTACTGGTACTACCCTTCCACTCTTGACAACCAGACCCAATCCACCTCTTTTTTTTACAAATATTTTTAAATTTAATTTAATAAATAAGTATTACAAATAAAAGCTACGAAACAAGTATTTGCTCCGACCGGGAATCGAACCTGTGGCTTTCCGCCTAACAGACTGCGTCAAAATTGATTTATGATAAATTATGTTTAATTTCAGATTTCTCAAACAACTGGATCACCCACATACGATTGAGTATAAGGGGTGTTACAAACGCGAGCACACAGCATGGCTTGTCATGGAGTACTGTGTTGGTTCAGCATCAGACATTATTGAGGTGAGAAATGTCATTATGAACAGGAAATCAATGGTACTAGCATATTCAGTAGCAATTGTTATAGACCCCGGCAGTTTATTATTTATTTATTTTATAGGTGTACAAAACAAGTTGCAATCTTTAATTCAGTATTTAAAAAAAACATTGTAAACTTCAAACTCGATTGCAACTCAAAAATTATGCACACACTGCGAACAATAATTAATTATTACATAATTAAAACATAATAATACAATATAACAAATCACTAACCACTTTTTAAACATCTATTATTCAAACTATTATTCAAGCATTATAATTTTATTTCAATATCAAATCATAAGAAATAAAATAATATAAAAAATCGGTTGTCTGTAAAGTCGGTTTACTGACGATAGTTGAACGTGACAACGTCATAAGAAAATACTAATGGAGAAAAAAAGCGCTAACTTTTAAAGATCTGCACAGCATAAGGATCAGTTGATAAGAAAAGCGCTGAATGACTGCGGTAGCAGCAAGTCCGCGCATCTATTCTGTCGTGCTCATAAATGATAAAATTCTAAAATTTATACACATTAGAAAAAAGAAAAGTAAGTAGGTAACAAAACAAGTCACTGTGCAGCTTGAATGCACTCTTTTTATCTGCCCGCATATATACTGCATGTTATTGTGACTAAACTTTTGACCTCAAATTGCCTCATGATAAGCAAGGGGAAGTCCTAGAGCGCAGTCCAATTCCAAGAGAAAAATTACGACACCTTACCATGACCCGTAGACCCCTAAAAAACTTATTTGCAGTTCTCACATAGGTCCATCTATTTTATTTTCAATATCTCAATCAAGCTCTAATGCATTGTTTTTGTATGTAAAAGGCAAAATCAATCAAATTGTCACGCCTCTTATCCATGGAGATAGGCAGAGACAATGGAGCGCTACTTGCCATGATCCTGACTCAACTCCCTTGCTTCCTTCACTACGATTCTCCTCATACAAGCTCTACGCAACCCAACTTTCAAAATGGTCTGACTAAATTCTCAGAACGTTATCTGGTGTAGCAGGCGGACCCCCTGGGATAGGCCCGCGGACCCCTGGTTGGTAAAGGCTGAACTAGTTACTTTTGGTTCGCGTGACCATCGATCTACCACTTCATCATGATCATCTTTAAATTAAGTTAAATTTGTTTTATAGGTTCACAAACGTCCACTACGTGAAGAGGAGATTTCGGCCATCTGTGAGGGTGTGGTGCTGGGCCTGTCGTACCTCCATAGTCTCGGAAGGATACACAGGGACATCAAGGCGGGAAATATACTATTAACTGAGAATGGTAAGTAATTTTGGGTGTTCACACATATTGTAATTGTTCTTTGGTTCTATTTCTTTTATTTTTTGGGGCTCTTTTCTTCAGCGTTTTAGCTAAATTAGGCGCTTTGTAGATTTTGGCGCTCTCTGATTGCGGGGCTCTGGTTGCCGAGTCTGCCGATCTGGGGTAGTGCCACCACTTACAAGTATACAGACCGTGAAGTGATTTGGTCACGTTTCGGGATCAGCTTGGAAGTTGCCGGTTCCATCTAGGATCATCTGGCATAGTGGATGTGATTGCTACTCACAGTTATTGAATTGTAGTAGCAGTCATATGTCGAGTCGCAATGAAATTAAAATAAAATCAAAGCTACATGATGGGGAGAATGCATATAGGCCCTTGTCTATTTCCAATCAATCAATCAAATTGTCATGCCTTTTCCCCACAGGGATAAGCAGAGACAATGAGGTGCCACTTACCACAATCTTCACACAACTCCCTTGCTTCCTTCACATCCACAATTCTCTTCATACAGGCTCTGTGGTTATAGGCACTAGGCGACCTAGCTTTCTTAAGGAAATTTCAATAAAAAAAACGATGAGCTGAATTTTTCAGCGTGTTAGTTGTGCGTTTCCTAGACTCGTGCGGGTATGTGGAAATTCTAATAAATCGATTTGTCTTCTCTACTCAGGCACAGTTAAGTTGGCTGACTTTGGCAGTGCAAGCATCAAGTGTCCAGCAAATAGTTTTGTGGGCACACCATACTGGATGGCACCTGAAGTTATACTCGCCATGGACGAGGGACAGTACGATGGGAAGGTGAGTTGGATCATTTGATGATATAGATTTTCTTTCTTTTCACATTTTTTCAGCTGAACCAATATAAGGCGATCTTGGTGTAATGGCAGTCGAAACCACCCACCGGTACCAATGTATCTTTGATATATGTACTTTGGTTGTCCTGTTTCTATGATACAAATACATTAGTAACTTGGTATAGAAATGTAAAATAAAAAAATATCCACTTTAGCTAGGATGTTATATGATTTTGTAAATATTGTTTTTAAGCTTAGATTGGGCTAGATTTTTTGTATAGTTATATATAGTTAGACAGGGTAGTTTGTATAAGTTTAAAGTGACTATAGGGGTTGGCATAAGCAGAAAATGCCTAAAGCCCAACGAAAATGAAGATTTAAAAAAAGTCTAGTTTTTTTAATTGTGACTGAACATCTGAGCTGGGTCTGACTGATGGTAAGCATGATCAAAGTCTAAGAGTGCCGACGACTGAAAAATTCTCAGTTTACGTCGTTACTATGCCGGCCAAAGATGCTTCTTCACGCATTGCTTGAAAGGTCTAAACCTTTTAGTTGCACTGCCGATTTCACATCTTATTGTTCCTTGGCTCTACTCCTATGGCTCCTTGGCTCTTGGGAATGTGAGATATAATTTTTGGTTGATTGATACAAACATGATTGGGTCAAATTACCTTGGTACTTGTCATAAAGTGTATTTTTTTATTTACATTTCTATACTAAGTTACCAAAGTGCTGGTATTATAGAAACAGGACAACCAAAGTACATATACCAAAGATACATTGGTACCAGTAAATGGTTTTGAAACCATGCTCTCAGTTTGTGAGACCAATGCAGTGCCGCTATACCGCACCCTTAAAAAATTTAATGTGAGTATATTTTGTTTTCAGGTCGACGTATGGTCTTTAGGTATAACATGTATTGAGTTGGCTGAAAGGAAACCACCATACTTTAATATGAACGCCATGTCAGCGCTCTATCATATAGCACAGAATGATTCGCCAACGTTACAGGTAAATGATACTTATAAATATTTGAAAAAAAAAACACATGAATGAATTAAACAAAGGACATCATTCATTTTGGGCTTTTATGTACTACTTTGTAATGTCCAATGATAAAAAAATATATAAATGGTAGTTTCGATACTTGTGTTGATAAAACTAATAACAATTTTGGAAAATAAGATATGGATTTTGTTTTATCTGTCAATCAACGGCTTGTTTGTTCTGCTTTGAACTGTCATAATTATAGTTTGATTATTTTGCACACCTAAGCTATGCAAAATAAAGGATATATTCCAATTACATCGCGTTGCTCCGATGGACGACTCGCACCAAAAAACCCACGAAAATGGATCGCCGGGCAAGACGAGCAGGGGCCCAAATCTTTTATAAATGTCAGTAAAATGACATGGAAATACTTTTTTTATTTTTATTTGTTTTTATCTAATTTAAAAAAAAAAATATCTGTTTTTAGGCACCAGAATGGACGGATATATTTAAATACTTTGTTGAGGATTGCCTTCGTAAAAATCCACAAGAGCGGCCGTCGTCAACTAAACTTCTAGAGCACAAGTTCTTAACCCGGCCGAGGTCACCAAATGTACTCGTGGATTTGATACAGAGGACTAAAGCGGCGGTGCGCGATCTTGACAATTTGAATTATAGGAAAATGAAGAAGATCTTAATGGTTGATGGTGATAATGAAAGTGCTATGGGTTAGTATTGGTATTATTGTTTATTCCAAATCGGAGACATCCTCAGGAAAGCTGAGTTGCCTAGTGCCCATAACCATAGAGCTTCAATAGAGATCAAAGAGTGATAGGCAGTGGTAGCCAGTCTGCCGATCCGGGGTAGTACCACCACTTACAAGTATACAGACCTTGAAGTGAATTGGTCGCGTTTCGGGATCAGCTTATAAGTTGCCGATTTCAACCAGTGCAGTGAATATGATTGCTACTTGCAGTTATTGAATTGAAGTAGCAGTGACATACATTGATGGACCACACTCCAGCTTAACATTAAGTGGGGTGCTGTCATATGTCGAGACACAATAAAAAAAGCTTGTATTAAAAGAATCGTGGATGTGAAGAAAGCGAGAGAATTGTATCAGGATCGTGGCAAGTGCCGCTCCATTGTCTCTGCCTATCTCCGTTTGATTGAATATACTAAACGGATCTACATTCCTCCAGGTGATGGTGAGGAGACCCCTGAAGACCCAACCGGTGGTGATAGCTCCAAATCAAACTCAGCAACGTCAGAGCACAGTGTGGCTGGGGCTTCAAGTCAGAGCTCATCATCAGGAAGTCTGCAGAGGAGACGGGGACCGGTATGGCGACATTTAAGATAGTTAAAAATCTATAGTTCTCATATCTAACCAGTTTTTAACGCCTAAAGTCCTGGGTTCGATTCCTGGTCAGAGCAATTATTGTATTAATTTATGTGTAACATTTATAATAAATATTGCAAAAATTTGTTAATAAAAGAGGCGGATATTTGCTTCGGGTCTGGTTACCAAAGAGTGTAAAGTAGGCAGTGGTACCCAGTCTGCCGGGGTAGTACCACCACTTACAAGTATACAGACCAGAAAGTGATTTGGTTGTGTTATGCGATCAGCTTGTAAGTTGCCGGTTTCAACTAAGGCCGCCATAGCGGATGTGACTGCTACTTACAGTTATTAAATTGTAGTAGCAGTGATCTATTAATGGACCACACTCCAGCCTAACATTAAGCGGGGTGCTGTCAGGTGTCGAGTCACAATTAAATAAACTGGCATCTTGTCATTTAGAATGGCGCTTCAAGGAGGAGTCCTATGTTCAGCAGTGGACGTCTTCCGGCTGATATTGATGATATCATGATATGATGATTGTGCAGAGCATTATTCCACATATTAATGTAAGAGGGAATAGGTAGATCTCCCTGCTACACGCGTGTCGCTTGCAGAGCATCAACTAGCCGGTTTACGTCTCTTGTTGGAGCGTATATATTTTCTAATATTTTGTCGATAAACCGTTTGCGAGATAGTGGACGTGTAAGTTGCTATCTGCGGGCATATTGTGCTGGCGACACATACAACGCCATCTATCCTTCGGCGTAGACACTATCCTTGGAACGCCCTCTTTAGCACGTAGCGCGGTCGCTACAATGACATCTCCGATTGTACTTTTCCAATCAGCGTCCTCTGGTCTGTTAACAATGTTTAATTTTCTACTTTCAGCTAAATGCGAATCACCACAACCAACATATGCCACAGCCGTTTCATATTAATCATCAACTCAATCATCAGCATTCAGCACATTCACAAAGGTAATATTGTCTGTGGATATTTTTAGGCTGCGGTTTTGAGCCCAGCGGTAAAAGCGGGGCGTGACACAGAGCGGCATAAGCAGCAAAAAGTTTAACAATAATTTGTCAAATAAAATCAAATTGTCAAGCCTTTTTCCCAAATGGATAGGCTGAGTCAATGGAGCGCCATTTGCCACGATTCTGACTCCCTCGCTCTCCTCACATTCACATCCGCATTTAGTCGACTGAATCGGCAGTCGAACTATAACGTTTGAAGCGTCATTTCTTTGTAGAATAATCGACAAATGGAATACTTTACCAGCCCCTGTGTTTTCTCCTTCCTATAACCTTGGATCCTTCAAGCGATGCGTGAAGACTGATACGATCTTTGGCCGGCGTAGTGACGGCGACTGGGGCAGCCGTAAAGACGGACCTCTTGGACCTCTTCTTGCTTACCATCAGGCGGGTCGAGGTCAGATGACGAGTCACAATAAAAAAAAACTCTTCATACAAGCTCTACGCTTATGGGCACTAGGCAACTCAGCTTTTTTGAGGATGTCTCCAATTTATAAATACTAATAAGCCACATAATGAAGAAACCGAAGAGGACTTCAAGTGCGGAAACGAGCCCGCAAATAACTACAACAACTACAAACCACATATAGTTTGTTTAATTCATTAATCAATGTTCGTTCAAAATCTAAGAAAATACTACTAATAAGATAGTTTTTTCATATTCTTTGTAATTTCAGCCGAGAACGCGAAAACGCCAGTCCCGTGCCAACGCCGCATGACGATTATGTAAATAGAGATGCGATTCGTCACGAGTATGCGAACAGGGATTCGTTGTGCGACAGTTATGGAAGGGACGATTACGCCAACCGGGATGATTATGCCAACAGGGATGATTATGCCAATAGGGATGATTATGCCAATAGGGATGCGATTCGTGAAGCCCAGAGGGAGAGGCAGAATGAATACAGGTATATGGCAATTTTTAGAAACTTACTACAAAAGCGCTGTGCCCTTTTTATAAGACTCGTAAGTTTTGTATTGAAAAGTCTAGAGGCGATGCACATACATCATTATCATCAGGCAGAAGACGTCCACTGCTGAACACAGGCCTCCTCCCCCTTAGAAGTCAGTCCACCTAGTGGGAGGTCTACCTACGCGGTCGTGGTCTCCACTCTAGAACCTTTCTTCCCCATCTGTTGTCGTTTTGCGGTTCTTTTTTTTTTATTATTGTGACTCGACATATGACAGCACCCCGCTTGATGTTAAGCCGAAGTGTGGTCCGACAACCCGGGATTATTGTGACTCGACATATGACAGCACCCCGCTTAATGTTAGGCCGAAGTGTGGTCCATGAATGGATGTCACTGCTACTACAATTCAATAACTGTGAGTAGCAATCACATCCACTATGCCGGCCTAGTTGGAACCGGCAACTTACAAGCTGATCCCGAAACGTGACCAAATCACTATCGGTCTGTATACTTGTATCTTCTATCCACCTTTTCTAGGATGTCTCCTTCTTTTTCCTGATGGTCCCTCCCATGTAGTTGTCTCCAGTGTCCACAATTTGTTTGTGCGTCTTACTGAATGTCTCATCCACTTATTATTATTATCATCAGACAAGTCCAGGTCAGATGACTAGCCTCTTAAAAAGTATTATTGTTTATTTATTAACTTTATTGTTGCAGAGAATATGTGAATGCTCCATCGACGTGGCAAAGTGACACTGGCGATGACAATAGAAATATAGGCACGAGGAGGCATAGGGCAGGTGAGATATCTTTTCATGTGTTATACAGGGTGAGGGTCGTCGCTTAGTGGTTAATCAAAATCAAAAGCATTTATTCGTTGAGCAACGGGTAAATAAAAAGATGTATATACAATATTTTGCACAGCCGTGCTCTACCCTACCGGGTATACGAATTTCAATATACAATGTCAAAATAAATATAAAAATAATAGAAAAAAATGTCAATGGTAAAATTAAATTAAAAATAAAAACTATATTACAGTATTTAACTATATAAACAAAATAAACTATATACCAAACAAATATTTTATTTACAAGGTTTTCCTATTTGCACATAAATTATACATTTATATTTTTTTTTTATTTCAATTCTATGTCACATAAATATTCATTAATGTCATAATAAATTTTGTCTTTTAGTAAGTTTGTTACCATAATTTTAAATTTAATAATGTCGTCTATGTCTCTAATATGAGCAGGCAATTTGTTATATATTCTTGGTGCCATTCCAGTAAGATTGTTATTTCTTAGCGTCGTTCTTGATTAATGCGCAGATTATTCAATTATACGGATTGATGTGATACCGCCGACTGCACTACTTGTTTGTATGAGATTGTTTCGACACTATTACGACAAACAGCATTTGCTAACTCGTAGATTATAAATATGGATTCGAATCCTATAACTGGGATCCTTCAAGCGATGCGTAAAGAAGCACCTTTGGCGGGATAGTGACGGCTACTGAGGCAGATGTGAACATTTTCAGTCGTCATCACTCTTGGACCTCCTCTTGCTTATCATCATGCCGGTCGAGGTCTGATGTCGTGTCACAATAAAAAAATTATAATAAATGTCAACTTTACTATACAATATGGCATAATGAAATATTATAATATAATTCTTTCAGGCGTAAGTAACAACATGTCCGCCGCCATGTCAATGGTGACAGAGCATGGAGCAAACAACTTCGCAACAATAAGAACAACAAGTATAGTTACTAAACAACAAAAGGAACATAATCAGGTACGGTTTTTTTTGTGACTCGACATATGACAGCACCCCGCTTCATGTTAGATTGGAATGTAGTCCATGAATGGATGTCACTGCTACTATAATTCAATAATTATGAGTAGCAATCGGCTTAGTTGGAACTAGCAACTTACAAGCTGATCCCGAAACGCAACCAAATCACTTCACGGTCTGTATACTTGTAAGTGGTTTTACTACCCCGGATCGGCAGACTGGGCTGCCTGCCACCCTTCGACAACTAGACCCGGAGCAAATATTTGCCTATTGCCTAACAAATATTTTAATCAATCAATCAAATTGTCACGCCTTTTTCCCAAAGGGATAGGCAGAGACAAATATAACAAATATTTATTAATTATATTTATTTATATAATATATATATAACAAATATTTGTCATGAAATAATAATTATATTAATTTTAGGAGATGCACGAACAAATGTCTGGTTACAAACGCATGCGCCGTGAACACCAAGCGGCTCTGCTCAAGCTGGAGGAGCGTTGTAAGGCTGACGTGGATGCTCACAAATGTCAATTGGATAGAGAATATGAAGCATTGCTACAGCAGTTCAGTAGAGAATTGGAGAGGTTACAGGTGAGTTTACAAGCCGGCGAATGTCGAATTGTGTTAGGTTAGCATGAGAGTAGAATTAACGCTGTAGAAATGCGATCGTTAAGGAGTGTATGTGGAGTGAGGATAGCGGATAGAATAAGGAATAGCACAGTGCGTGATAGGTGTGGTTTGACAGATGTAGTGACAAGGATTGTCAAAGGAATGCTTCGATGGTCTGTCAATCCTTCGAAGAAACACACCTCCACCACCGCCAAAACCACCCAGGGCTATTCGCAAATCGTCCCACTCTAAAATCTCTTTCCACAGGAAGACTCGAGGTTAGAGGCCTCGCCCACCAGAGGTCCCTCTTCCTCCCCTAGCCAACTAGTTTCCCCAGCATACCTCACATTCATTGACTTTAAAGTCGGGCTTCATTCAACTTTGGAGTCAATTCTATTTCTCATGGATCACCAGCTTCACGGGGGTCCATCATGTTAGAATTCGATACATACACAACACTAGTAATAGTAATGTGTTGCCCCATCACTAGCGCGTCAGAGAGTCTACATAATCTAAGTTGCACGTTGAGATAATAAAACTATAAGTTGGAATATTATAATGTTTGATTTATATAAAGAAGAAATCCAATTCCTAACACATCACTCAATCGCGCTGATAATCCGAATATAATACGATTCTCACAAAAAAAAACATCCAATATTTCGCAAGTGGAATTTTGACAAAGTATTAGTATATATACCCGCATTAACGCGATACCGTTACGGCCAGTTGAAGTGGGACTAATAATTATAATGATTTTATTTTTTCAGACAAAACATACACAAGAATTGGAAAGGAAACAAAAGCAGAATGCCGCTGCTGAAAAGAAACTTATCAAAGATATAACGACGCGACAACAACAGGAGTCAAAGGTAGGACTGTTTTGTAGGATTAGTAGGATGGTTTTATTGCTGTTAAATGCTTTCAAAAAACAAAATTTATTCATTACAAGTAGGCTGCAATACAGCACTTTTATTTATTTATTTATTTATTTAAAAACTTAATGCACAATAGTACAAAGGCGGACTTAATGCCAAAGGCATTCTCTACCAGTCAAACCTTTAGGATGTTGATCCGACAATGTAGATAAAAGGTAGGGTGCAAAATAAAATATAAAAATAGGTAACCAATTACATTATGAGAAATATATAAATTATTCATATATACATAAATATATTTATAGATATATAGATACACAAATAACATGTATAATACATACATACTATAATACAATACAATATAATATAATACAATACAATATAACATAAACAGTATTATCATTGGGTAATAAAATTAAATACACTTAAATTTATATGTGTAATATATTTAAAATTAATTAGTTTGCTGAAGGAAGTATGAATACACCAACTTTTTGAAGATGTGCCTATTTGGTGCTTCTCTAATATGGAGAGGCAGGTTGTTCCACAAGTCAGCGGCGGTTATAGAGTAGGAGTTAGAAATAAAATTGGAGTGATGCGTAGGTATAGCAAGGGTAAGATTATTTTGGGAGCGAAGTGGTTTATCATGAAAGGAACTTAGATAGGAGAATTTACATTTAAGATAGTTAGGAGTAGCAGGTTCTTTAAGAATGGAGTATAGGTAAGTGAGGACGTGTAGGTTTCTCCGATGACGGATAGGCAACCATTTCAGTCTTTTTCTGAACTCGGATATGTGGTCAAATTTGCGCAAACCAAAAATGAATCGAATGCCATTATTAAGCAGACGATCCATCCTGTTTAGCAAATCTTCACTTAGATTTGTACAGCAGACATCACCATAGTCAAGGATAGGGATAATTAAGGATTGAATAAGGGTGATCTTAGCTTTTAAAGGTAAAAAGTTTTTTAATTTATTAAGAGAATGAAAGGAAGCAAAAACCTTGCGAGCTACGTTCGAGATTTGAGTATCCCAACGAAGGAATTTGTCGTAATATAAGCCCAGATTTTTCACCACGCTACAGAACTTAATGGGGACGCCGTCATATCTAACAGTGTCAAGAACATTCATGTCAATCTTTGACAGTAAACGGGAACTCCCTATTATAATTGATTGACACTTAGCCGGATTAACAACGATCCCGAACCGAGCCGACCATAATTTAATGTTTATGAGATCATCGTTTAAGCGAGATATCGCATCGTTAAGAGAGCTAACGTTGGTCTGCACATAGAGCTGCAGGTCGTCCGCATACATATGGTAATTCGAATGGAGAGAGGATGTGATGCCATTAATGAACAAAGAGAATAGAATTGGTGAGAGGATACCACCCTGTGGAACCCCAGTGCCCAAGTAGGACCAGTCTGAAATTAGTTCGTCCACACGGACCTGCTGTTGTCTTCCATGCAAGTAATGGTAAAACCAATCTAAAGCCTCTGAGGAAAAGCCAATACCATGTAAGATAGCAAGCAGCAGATCGGGATCAACAGTATTGAACGCATTGGTAAAGTCAATAAGTACCAAAATAGTGACCTTACCATCCTCCATCCCCTGTCTGATATCCTCAGTGACCTTAAGCAGCGCTGTAGTCGTGCTATGACCACGGCGAAAACCTGATTGGAGAGGGTTAAGGAGGTTATTATAATGAAGGAAGCTGAAAAGCTGTTTATGTACAATGCATTCCAACACTTTAGATAGGAAAGGTAATATGGAAATCGGACGAAAGTGTGTAGGAAGTGAAGGAGCGGAAACCTTCGGGAGTGGGGTTATGAACGCTTTACGCCATTGTGTGGGGAATTGAGTGTTAGTAAGTGAGAAGTTAATGATATGCGTGATAATTGGCAACAAAGGATCAATAATGCATATGATCATAGTACGACTGATTAGATCACAGCCTACTGCTTTTGACGTGATGGAATTAATGGATTTAAGTACTACATCCTCAGAGACTTCGGTGAAAGCGAATGGTTCCAATACTCGATGTGTCATAGATTCCGATATCTCCTGTATAGTAAGTCTCTTAACATCATCATCAAGAACAGAAGATGATAAAAAATGCTGATTTAGTTGATCAGGAGTAACATCACCAAGACAGATCTGATTTTGCATCCTCCCAAGGCCCATTGAATTAAAAAAACGCCATAACTGTTTCGAGTTCTTTGTCTGTATATTTTCACAAAAGAAACGGCGCTTAGAATTTCTACAGATCTGATTACATCGATTCCTAGCAACTCTATAAGCAGACCAACAGTCATCAGTACGCAAGCGACGATATTTACGGTAAGCGGCATTACGCTTACTCATTGCTGCGCGCACATTCTCAGTGATCCATGGCGCAGGAGCGCGTTTGATCTTTGTAAGGCGTAACGGAGCATGTTTATCGAAGAGCTGCAGTACCTTATGATTAAAAATTGTAATTTTATCATCAATATGGCCGGCCTGCAGCAAATCATTCCAATCAATAACCTCTGCGTCATGGATCAACTGGACCGAATCAACACTGCGCAGATGTCGCATCTTGATCAGAGGAGGTCGAAATTTCGGGGGCCTTACTTTGTATGCAACATAAACAAGATCATGATGAGAAAAAGGCGCCACAAGCAGCCCATGATTGGTTACTAGATCTGGGCGAGAAGTAAAGAGTAGGTCAAGAAGGGAGTCTGAACTACCTAGGTGATAGGTAGGACCAGTGGGAATACAAGTAAGGTTGACAGAGGAAATCAAATTTAAAAGTTTAGAAGCACGTGACTTGTGAACATGCTCATCATTAAGAAGACACGTATTAAAATCGCCCATAATAATATGATGCGTATACAACGGAATGACATCTTCGAATGCGCTCTCCAGTGTAGAAAAATAATTTGTGGCAGGGGGACAATACACAACACCAAGGAGTATCTTATTTCCACTGAAGTTGACCTCAACAAATAGATACTCAGTCGTTGTTGACGGCGTACTCGTAGAACAGCAAATAATTTTGTAAGAGAGGTCGGCACGAACGTATATGGCCGTGCCCCCACCACGAGCAGCAGTACGATCATTGCGCAGAAGTATATAGCCCGGCAGCGAGTATGATGTGGAGGGCAGGGATGGTTTAAGCCACGTTTCAGATATGAAAATGGCATCTACTACACTAGGTGAAGAAAAAGAAGAGAGAAGGTCATCATAATGCGCAGGCACACTTTGCGCATTTATGTGACATATGTTGAAATTTTTCAACTTAGGTGACAAAACTTCATCCAACAAAGTATTCAGATTAATATCAGATATATCGTAAAAACATTCACTGCTACTACTGTTTAAGGATTTAAATGAACAACTACTTGTATCTGACATTGTTAGGGTAATTAGCGACTTAAAACTTCAGTAAATTACTTAAACTATTTAAGTGTATGCAATAATACAAAATATATATATTATAGTTACAAATGATACATAAATTAAAATAATTATATATATATATATATATATACTTAGGTGTAATATAAAATATATAATGAATAAAATAATAATATTAAATGATATAAATATTTTAAAAATGATATATATAAAGATCTTAACCTTATAAACTAAACTTAAACAAATCAATATAATTGTAAGCAAACCTACCAGCAAGCAAAATGTTCGGATTTGAAATACATAAATGTAGAAACACTAAATAAAAAAATGTAGCACTAAAAAAATGGATTACATGCTAAGATTTGTTATTAATAGCATAAGTACACTGAGACAGCAAACATTCTAAATGTTAAAAAGTATATTAAAACATATAAATAACTAAAAAGATTTTTTACACATTATTAGAAATAAAACAATATAAACTAATAATTAGTTTGCTCTCAGCAGTGCACTTCTACCATCACTTTTTGGGATATCTTTTTGAGCGGGAACCAGGTTTCTTGTTTTCAGCTGCACTCTGCGTCACGGGTAACTCCTCCTGCATCACCGGATTTGGCAACTTATCAACATCAGCGCGAGTGAATACGATGTGAACCTTGTTGTTTGGAGTCAGCACATGTACTTTGCCGTCCATTGTCCAGCATTTAGAGATGCCATAACGTGCACGAGCGGCTATGAAAGCAGCCTGACGTGGCCTTGTAAGGAACTCTGACAATGTTATGCCAGAGCCTTTAAGCAGGGTCTTGTTCGTCCAAACTAAGTTGCGTGCGTTGTGAGAACAAAATCGAATCAATATCGCCCTGGGTTTATCCCTTGAGCGACCCAGCCTATGCACTCTCACTATATCTGAGTTTGACGTATTGGACAATTTTAAGTTGGTCCGGAGCACTTGCAGAACACTCTCAGAGACATCTTCATCTTGGGCTTCCTTTACACCATGTAGAAGAAGTATTTTCCTGCGACTCAGTGTCTCCAGGCGGTCCACTTCTAGTTCAAGTGCTCCAGTGCGGTTCAGAAGATCATCGATCATACCGTGAATGCAATTTTTAAAAGCTGCGAATTCCTCTGCCAGTGCTTGGATAGTCAATGGTGCAGCTGAAGTGGTTTGATCAAGAGTTTTTTGAAACCGCGCCATTGTGTTGTCAAAATAACTTTTGATATCCGTTATAGTCTGTGGTGTGATGGTGGCCATTTTTGCTATTCAATGCAATTGATTGGAGATAACACTTGCTGATAGGCACTAACACTTATAGATCACAATAATACATGAAACTGGTTACAAAATTCAATTTATATAATTATTAAAGTAATTAAATATAAGAGGAAAAATATGTTCGTCTGTTTTGTGCACTTTTATACTACATAAAAATAGTAAAAAAATAACATTAAATAATTGATGGATTGAATACAAGTATACAGACCGTGAAGTGATTTGGTCACGTTTCGGGATCAGCTTGTAAGTTGTCGGTTCCATCTAGGCCGGCATAGTGGATGTGATTGCTACTCACAGTTATTGAATTGTAGTAGGAGTGACATTCATTCATGGACCACACTTCGGCTTAACACCAAGCAGGGTGCTGTCATATGTCGAGTCACAAGCCACAATATAAAAAAAAACAGTATAATAGTAGCTGCTGTAAAAAAGCATTTTTAAAATAATGTGGCGCTGTTTCGATGAGGTGGCGTGACAGTTTGATTGATTGATTGTTTAAAAAACGTATGCATTTGTCAGGCATTCGAGGCGCAACGCAAGCGCGAGTACAAAGCGAACAAGGAGAGATGGAAAAAGGAGCTGAGCATGGACGAGGCAACACCAAAGCGACAAAGAGACGCTACGTTACAGTATGTATTATTGTTTAACATGCTAAGAAATATATATTTGTCTTGACAACAGGCGTGGCGCATTGGTGATTAGCATATCAGTTCGTTACGCGTGAAGTTTCGGGTTTGATTCTCGGTGAATGAATCTAATTTTACATCACTGTTAATTCTCTGCCTATCCCTATGGGAAACGGGCGTGACAATTTGATTAATTGAATAAAGGTGAGTGATGAAGAAAGCACGCTCCTTCATTCAATCTACCGGGGTACCACTTACATACTGTGAAGTGACTCAGTCACATTTCGAAATCTTAAAAGTTGCCGGATCCAATTAGGCCAGCATTAGTGTATTTAACTGTGGTAACACTTACCTCCATTAATGAACAGCCCTCCAGCTTGTCTCCTGGGTGCTTTGCTATTATGTCAACTCATAATAGCAAAGAAAACATTTTGGGGTTGTATTAATAATTATTTATTTTATATTGCGCTGGCAATTGCTTAGAATATAGCGTTAAAATGGGCACGTGCCCAGGGCCCCGTGATCGACAGGGGCCCCCTAGTTTCTGCCAGATCATCAAATCTGCAGAAACAGAATTGTTAAACAAAAATATATTATTAGTTTTACCTGTTAATGATAAAAGAGTTAGTTTTGAAGATTATATTATCTATTCATTTAATGTGACTATAAATAGGGATGCCTAATGTGTCCAGGGCCCCCAATAGGTTAAAGACTGGACTGAATGCGCCCTGGACTAAGTGTATAGTTAGTTTCAAATATATATATTTGTTCTTGTAGGTCGCAGAAGGACAACCTAAGGCAAGCGGAGGCAGCCGAGGAGGCGCGTCTGTCACGGTCACAAAAAGAACACCTAGAATTGGAGTTGAGGCGTTGCAGGAGACGCCGGATGTTACATAGGCATCATAAAGAACAAGAGTTGCTTAGAGAGGTAAGAGAAAATGCTCAGTATGTCTAAGCCGAAATGACGCGCCCCTCCACTGCATTTAAGGCACACGAGCAAATATAAAATATGTATGTAACACACCGAAAATGCAATTGTAACTGGTCATCCAGTTGCTGGTTAGACACAAAAGGAAGAGCACGCTGATGAAGTATAATAGTATAGTTAGTAATATTTTAATTCACACATTTAAATAAACTAATAAAGTGGAGGGGCGCGTCATTTATGGTTAGACAAGCTATAGATGCTATTGATTCATTTCAGCGCAGACCTGTCCGATTAACATGTGATGCAGAGGTCACGAGAACACTAGAGCCCCTGTAATTTTGTAGAAACATGGCGGCTTTATGTGTCTTTTATTGGCTATACCATGAAAAATGTTTTGAGAAGCTATTTGTTTCTACTGTGCCTTTTTTTATTGTGACTCGACATCTGACCGACGATCTCGACCCGCCTGATGATAAGCAAGAGGAGATCCAAGAGTGACGACAACTGAAAAAACCGAGTTAGTTTCCGGCAGCCCCAGCCGCCGCCACTATGCCGGCCTAAGGTTTGACGCATCGTTTAAAGGATTCAAGGTCATAGAATGGAGAGAACACATGGCCTGGCAAAGCATTCCACTTGTTAATTGTTCTACAAAGGAAAGACGCACCGAACTTTTTAGTTCGACTGCTGATTCGGTCGATAGAATGCGGATGCTTTCCCCGACCTGTGCGCTCTTCGGAACATTCTCCGTGGTATATGCGATATATATGATAGAGGACGCACTCGCTTCTGACTTCATCATGCCTGGTGGTAAGTAGGGGAAGCTGAGTGCCAGTGACTGCAAAAAACCGACTCGGTTCACGGTTGGCTCAGTCGCCCTCGCTTCCCTCACATTCACAATTCTTTTCATACAAGCTCTACGACTGTGGGCACTAGGCACACAGCTTGTGAAATAGCTGTCTTATTTTTTTTTTATTATTGTGACTCAACGACTCAACATATGACAAAACCCGCCTAATTTTAGGCCGGAGTGTGGTCCATGAATGAAGGTGACTGCTACTACAATATCTGTAAATAGCAGTCACATTCACCATTCCGGCTGATCCCGAAACGTTACTTAGTCACTTCACGATCTGTGTACTTGTAAGTGGTGGTACTACCCCGGATCGGAAAACCAATGCTTGCCTACTCTCATCAATCTCATACTCTTTCAGGAGCTGAACAAACGCCAGCAGCAATTGGATCAGGCGCATGACATGTTACTGAGGCATCATGAGAAGACCCAGGAACTTGAATACAGACAACAGAAAGGTGTACACGCACTAAGGTATTGTTGTCTTTTTATTTAACACAACATATACATAAGCTTATGTACTGTCACTATGCACCTTTGGCCGGTATAGTGACGGCGACTGAGGCCGCCGTGAAATGACTCGGTTTACTCAGTCGTCGTCACTTTTGGACCTCTACTTGCTTATTATCAGGCGGGTCCAGGTCAGATGTCGTGTCACAATAAAAAAAAGCTTATGTAATGGCAGTGCAATGGTTACGCAAGCTGAGAGCAGGGTTCGAAACCACTCGAGGGTACCAATGTATATGTTTCTACGATACAAGCACTTTAATGACTTACTATAAAAATGTATTAATAAAAAAACTATGATGGCTGTTTTGACGTTTGACCCACTCATAAAGGTTTCTTTTAAATTAATCATTACGATCGAAGGATTGACAATAAAGAATTGCAATTTACAATTCTTTATTGTCAATCAATCAAATTGTCACGCCTTTTTCCATCATGTTGTAAGTTGCCGGTTCCAACTAGTGTATTCATGACCGGACCGCCACAATAAAAAAGTAGCCCATCTATGTTCCGCCACTAGGCACTGATCTATACATAAATGTCTAGTCCTTAGTTACAATGCCGGTCATGTAATACAATTTTGTTGAATGATTTTAGAGAGGAGCAGTTGACTGCTCAACACGCGACCGAGTTGGCCAATCAGCGCGAGTACATGCAACGTGCCGAAAGGGATCTGTGCAAGAAACACGCGTTACAATTAAAACAACAACCCAAAAGTCTCAAGGTAACAATCAATCAAATTGTCACGCTTTTTTCCTATAAGGAAAAAGGCCCCTCCAGAAACAAGTTCCTACCTTGACTTTACACACCCGTAATACCTGCACTGGGCGAGGGAAGCATGCGCATTTTGTCGACCGAATCGGCAGTCGAACTACAAAGTTCGGTGCGTCTTTTCTTTGTAGAACAATCGATAAGTGGAATGCTTTGCCTGCCCATGTGTTCTCTCTATCCTATAACCTTGGATCCTTCAAGCGACGCGTGAAGAAGCACCTTTGGCTGGCATAGTGACGGCGACTGAGGCAGCCGTGAACTGACTCGGTTTTTTCACTCGTCGTCACTCTTGGACCGCCTGATGCTTATCATCAGGCGGGTCGAGGTAAAAAAAATTAAAATCAAGGTGTTTTAACCCTCTGTACGGCTTACCACATATGCTAGTCTGAGAGTTCTGGGTATTTACCTATTTAGTATCAACCATCATCACCCTAACTTTTTTTTTAAATCCTACATCAGGAAATATCCTTAAGAACAAGCACAGCACAGCTTCAATCGTTCTAATGACAGACAGACTCTCACGAAAATCGTCACAGATAAATGTCTGCAAGTAAGTTGCATCCAGTCAGTCAACTTTGAAGCTGGTTTGGAAATGTGACTGAGTCACTTGGCTGTGTTTCCTTGTTAATGTAGTACGACTAAATCACCACTGACTGCCTAAATTAATTAAGGGTTTGGTTAAACTATATGTTTATTAATTTTTTGCAGCAAAAAGAGATGCAAATACGCAAACAGTTTCGTGAAACTTGCAAAATACAGACGCGGCAATATAAAGCACTCAAAGCGCAGATTTTGCAGATGACACCCAAGGTAAATATTAGATACATTAAATTATCATCAATTTCACGCCCTAATTCCTAGAGGAATAGGCAGAGACAACGGAGCGCCACTTTCCACGATCCTGCCACAACTCTCTTGCTTTCCTAACATTTACAATCTTCTTCATAGATGCCTTCGGATACTGCACTGCAAACTCCTTAACCCCGATTTTCCTAATACAGGAAAGCGAAATAAACTTGCACTGATATTTCACATCTTCGGAACCAATCAATCAGCGACCGTGGTGTAGTGGCAGTGCAAATGGTCACACAAACCGAGAGCACGGTTTAAAACCAAGTGCCTGTACCAATTTATCATGTATCATAGAAACAGGTCAACAAAAGTACATGTATCAAAGATAAATTGATTTCGGTGAGTGGTTTCGAACCCCCTACCACTATACCACGGTCTTTTATCCATTACCCAAACCATCAATGTGCCCAAAACCATCGCAACATACCTTATGTTGCGATAAATTTAGAGAGGAAGAATGAGGTAGGAACAAGCTTAAAATTTTATGCGGCTTACTATCGCGTTTCTTTTGGTTTTGTTTTTGATTTATCTAACGCCTGGGACCCCATAATACACAAACTTAAGTCCCAAGTCCAGCAAACTGCTAAACCAGATGACACCGTCAGTTATTTTTGCAAAAAATTGAATTAAACGGCGAACATAAAACAAAATCAAAACATCAAACAGGGTAGTTTTGGAAACAATAACAGCATCAACCAATAGGACGACCAACAGCTCAGTCTCTCCGTGACCACGATGGCTGCAAAGCTCTCGAAAAGTCGGAATAATAAATTATAATAATATTATAAAATCAAAATAAACCCAATTTAAAGTAAGCCGCATAAAATTTGTTTAATTCATTAATCAATGTTCGCGCAAAATTTAAGAAAATATTAGTATAACTCCTGTTTGTGGGTTATTCTGATTGTGAGTTATGGTAGAAAAACTAATTTATATATGAATTAAACAAATTTTATGCGGCTTACTATCGCGTTTATTTTGGTTTTGATTTTACAATTTTTTATTATTCCGACGTTTCGAGAGCTTTGCAGCCATCGTGGTCACGGAGAGACTGAGGTCTTGGTCGTCCTATTGGATTTGTTCGTCCTAAATTTGTTTAATTCATTAATCAATGTTCGCGCAAAATCTAAGAAAATACTAATTCATATATTTTTCTCCCCGCAGGAACAACAAAAGGAAGTGATTAAGAGTTTGAAGGATGAGAAGCGACGCAAGCTGGTGTTACTTGGTGAACAATATGACCAGAGTATAAATGATATGCTGCAGAAGCAAACTGTCAGGTTGGATGAGAGTCAAATGGTTAGTTGGCTTATTATTTACACATTTTGGCAGGCATGGTGACGGGCGTCTGAGGCAACTGTGGACTGAGTCGGGTTTATCAGTCGCTGGCGCTCTCGATTTTCCCCTTGCTTACCATCAGGCAAGTGGAATCAGATACGTGGCGTAGTGGTTAGCACACCAGTCCGTTATGCAGAAGTCCTGGGTTCTATTCCCGGTCAGAGCAAATATTGTAAAAGGGCTCACAACTAACAAAGAATTTAGACATAGGTCATGAGTACGGGAGACGTACAGAGTACGACGGATATGATTCTAAACTATAAGACAGAAAATGTCCAAAATACACTTTAGCTGGCATACGAACTTGGTTTTTTTTCAGTCTTTGGCACTCTTGCCTTCATCATGCTCACCACTAGGCATATCGAAGTCAGATGTCGAGTTACAATAAAATAAGTAAAACACTTTTAATTTCCAGATGGAATGTCAGCAACTGAAAATGCATCTGGAGCGTGAGCTGGAGATGTTATCAGCATATCAGAGTAAGAGTAAAATGCAAGCGGATGCGCAGAGAAATAGAGAAAGGAGGGAGTTAGAAGAACGCGTCTCTGTCAGAAGAGCGTTGCTAGAACAAAAGGTAATTCAGGTTACAATTATTGTAACAGGTAACAATTAGGTGTATAGATTGTAAAGTGACTTGGTCGGGTTTTGGGATCTGCTTGATAGTTGCCGGTTTCATATCGAACTTGCATTTATTTAACTGTAGTAGCATTTATTAACTGTAGCGATGGCCTCTGTTGGTTAACTTTACTGCGACCACAGACGACCAACATTTTAGAATACAATTTTCTTTTTTTTTTACATTTCAATACTAATATAAGCCACTAAAAGAAAGTATAACTAAAATATGTTATTTATTTTAATCAAGCTACTTTAGTGCTTCTATCATAGAAAAAGGAAAACCAAAGTACACATATCAAAGATACATTGGTATCGGCAAGTGGTTTTGAGCAGTAGCCTCTTGGTTTGCGTGACTATTGCACTACCACTACACCACGGGCGCCATAAACTTATCATCATTATTAGCCAAGACGTTCACTGCTGAACATAGGCCTCTCCCTTAGAACACGCGCCATTCCGAACGACAAGATGCCAGTTGCATCCACCGGATATTTGTGACTGAAAGTGTACTATGTCGTCAGTCCGCCTAGAGGGAGGCCTACCTACGCTGCGTCTTATGGTTCGTGGTCTCCACTCAAGAACCTTTCTTCCCTATCGGTAGTCGGTTGCTCGATCGATGTGGCCAGCCCATTGCCACTTCAGCTTGCAAATTCTACGAGCTATGTTGGTAACTCCGGTTCTTCGGCAAATATCCTCGTTCGGGATTCTGTCGCTGGTTCGTGGTTTCCACTCAAGAACCTTTCTTCCCCTTCGGTTGTCGGTTATTTGAACGATGTGAATATAAAATAGTTGTTTTATTATTATTTGTGTGTTTAACCCCGCAGATGGAGAGCGAGTGCGCCCAATTCCTAGCTGATCGTGGTATACGCACACGCAAATTGCACGAGAGGCACGAACGAGAGCTGGAGGCGTTTGACAATGAGAGCACGAGGCTAGGGTTCAGGTAGACATAGTTTTATAAATTAATATAGTAGATGTGAAGAAAGCAAGGGATTTGTGTAAGGATCGTGGCAAGTGGCGCTCTATTGTCTCTGCCTATCCTTGTGGCAGAAAGGCGTGACAATTTCATTGATTGATATTTAAATACATATTTATTTGCATTTCTTATAGGCATATTGTTGATTCATACTTAACATACTTTTTGTCACTATTAAGCGGGACCTTTAGAAATGACAGGAGCAGGGTGTTTTCTGACCAAATCTGAGACATTCTCAAGAAAGCTGCCTAGTGCCCATAACCATAGAGCTGGTATGAAGAGAATTGTGAATGTGAAGGAATCGAGGGATTTGTGTCAGGATCGTGGCAAGTGGCGCTCCATTGTCTCGGCCTATCACTGTGGGAAAAAGACGTGACAATTTGATTGATTTATTGATAATTATTATTTGTTACTTTCAGTGCAATGGCCATAGCGGAGGCAGGCAAAGATGGTTATGGGGATGAAGAGCAATCGCTGTCAGGCTCTATGCTCTCGTTGGCGCACAGCAACTCATCGGCTTCCTTCCATGCTGGATCATTGTAATAATATTTATTCTACTCAAAAGATATTACTTGTATAAAGGTTATTGTAATTATGTCGATCGTGGCTACTCGTCAGCTTAATTCGTGGATATTTCGCTATGACGCTAAAAATATTATAGTCTGTCTAAGCAAATGGTGCGCCCCTCCACTGCATTTAGGCACACGTGCGAATATAAAATATGAATGCAACACACCGAAAATGCAATTGTAATTGGTAATTCAGTTGCGGGTTGGACACAAAATAAGGAGCACGATGATAAAGTATAATAATATAGTTAGTAATATTTGCATTCGCACATTTAAATAAACTAATAAAGTGGAGGGGCGCGCCATTTATAGTTAGACAAGCTATACCTAACTATACGCATAAACCAATGATATTAAATAAAATGAGGTAGATACGTTATATGCACCAGTTTTAATGTTCGCAAATGGCACCCGTTTACGAACCCGTGAAGCTCGCAAAACGTATCGTCGTTGTGTTTACGAAGCACCTAGTGTCCTAATGCCATAGTATAGGCCAGTGTTTCCCAACCTTTTTAGGCCAATTCCCCACCTTAACATTTCTAAAGTTTTTATGCCTCCCTTAGATAATCTTTAACCTTAAAAATTTGTTTTGCTCTATTAAGAAATATAAATGATTACAGCCTTTTTTAAGATATAGCCTTTTTTGTTAAATTTGTCACCGATATCAAGCATTGCATTTAAAAAACCCAAAGCGAAAGCGTTAAAATCGTGTCGAGTCCATTTTTAAATTGCCCCCCTTTATTATCAAATTGCTCCACAAATTGTGGGGCGCAGGCCTGTTGGGAAACACTGGTACAGGGCGTCGCGACCCTAAAACTTGTAATTCATAATAGTGTTATTGACTTGTAATAAACGTGTTTGTATATTTTTGTTTTGTTTGAGTGAAAAAAGAAATTGGGAAATATATAATCTTTGATATACAAGTAATATCTTAAACAGAATTATTGTATCTAATTATTTTTTTAATGTATAAAGTGTTATTTATACATTAAAGCATATTAAATGACAGTTATTAGTTTTTGTCGATGATCAACAATGTTTATTCAAAAGGCTTTGTTTTAAACAAAGTAAACGACATTCACATAAATGTAAACATTTAATATCAGTTGTGTGATTCGTTGAGTGTCTTGTCATTTGATTTTGACAGGTGGTTATTTTAAATTTGGTTTAATTTAGGTCATAGTAGGGCGCTTTAATGGTTGTTTTGACATTAATTTCGTACTTTCCAAATAAAAAATATATTCTGGTCTCAAATTGTATTTCTAAGGACTGTTCGTCACTGTATAAAGTACAATTGTTACTTTAAACGTAAAGTCCCCTAACGAAGAGCTATTGTAAAACAAACTTCAGAAATTAGCAAAAAGTTCTGCCAAAAAGAAAAGAAATAACGAGTAAACTGAAGCGCATTCGAAATTCAAATAAACGTGACGCGTCTACTTCAAAATGGCGGCCAATTATTTACTTTCGAGGAGTGTGGTACATTGAACAACAGCGTTTTATACAGCTAAAATATAATACGACTAATTTATAATGTCAAATCGGCCATCTTGGCGTGGTTGTAGTGTAAAAACAGTCTTTAATTATAATCACAATTTAGGATATGTTAGTTATGAGTAACTAATTTATTTATTTAATAAATTATAAATGTCAAAAGCAATAGAAATCCTAATGTAAGTGTTGCTTATAGAGGGCTTGGTGTGGTCAAGTTAAAAAATAGTAATTTATGTTGTTTATTATGGCAGAGTATATATATATATTTATTTATTGTGCATCTATCGACATGTTTAAGCTATATCGCCTCTGCGAGAACAACCTTTATTGTAGCTGGAGTGCGGTCCGAGAATATAAGTGACCGCTACTACAGCCAACTAATTGCAAGTAGTACTTTTAGGCTGATTCTGAAACGCGACTTCTACAGTTATCCCAATTGCTGAGTCCACGGGTTAACCCTTTCGCAATATATGCAAGCTCCATTTTGCAGTTGTTTCTATTTACATATTTCTTTATTTAACATACATCGTACGAAGAATCGACAACCGATGGGAAAGAAAGGTTTTTGAGTGGAGACCACGAACCGGAAGATGCGGCGTAGGTAGGCCTCCCACTAGGTGGACCGACGACATAGTAAAAGTCAGGAATAACGGGATTCGAACCAAGCTTTGATCGCTAAGCGAACAGCGTCTATCATCACCATCATCAGCCGGAAGACGTCTACTGCTAAACACAGGCCTCTCCATTTAGAACCCTATTCCGAACGGCAACATACCAGTTGCATCCACCGGTATTTTGTGCATAATGGGGTTTGTCATAATCCCCACGCTTGGCAGGCGGCTTTGGGATCGCAGTCACCGCACGTTAAGAGAACGCTGCTGCCCATCCTCCGGAGAGGGTCCAGTTTTAGGACATCCTGAGTGATAGTTTAATAATATAAGATATTTTTCTTTTTGTCTTAATTTAATAAGCAATATATATTTCTATTGTATTTAAATACCTCTCTCTAATAATAATAGAAAAACGCTCATTTATAAACCTATTGTTTAGTATTGGATTATTTTAAAATTAAGCAACAGAATTGTCTTCCAAAATTATGTTTAAAAAATGAAATATGTGCAATTTTTTATTATTTGAGAAATCGAGTAATTATAAGTTTTTTTAAAGATATTTGTTTTTACAATTAATTTTAGTTAATATTCTTACCTTAGAAGCAATGAGTTTTCTCTGACTGGTATTTGACGGATATAGGGGGAACCGTTTCGTAATTTTACACCTGCATAGTGATTGCACATGGTCGGCATAGTGACGACGACTGAGGCAGCCGTAAACTGACTTCAGCGTCGTCACTCTTGGGCCTCCATCATGCTTCAATCAAGGCTACATATCTTAACAATTAAAAATGCGTTGGAATAAGAAGATCTCCCTCTGTATTGCCTAAGTTCTGACGTTGACTATTTGAAAGTCGATAGCGATTGGCTGTTGTTTTAGCGCCCTCTGGTGGCGTGCACTGTAGTTGTTAAACTTATGTCATTTATATATGTATATATATTCTAATAGTCTCTAAGGTTAGCTGGCAAAGAATGTCCTTTGTACATGTAGATCAGGGTTTCCTAACGTGGGACCCACGCCCCACATGGGGGCAATTTGACAGTTAAGGGGGCAATTTAAAAAATGGACTCGACACGACATTAACCCTTTCGCTTTAGGTTGTTTAAATGCATTGCTAGATATCGGTGACAAATTTAAAAATAAAGGCAAACTCTTAAAAAAATGCTGTAATCATTTATATTTCTTAAGGGAACCAAAACAATATTTAAAGGTTAAAAATTATGTATGGGGAGCATAACAATTTTAGTAATGTTAAGGCGGGGCATGGCCTAAAAAGGTTGGAAAACACTGATGTAGATACAGTTATGAAAGTGTTAGGTATTGGATGGGAACACGTAATAAAATTGGCTTTAACTCCTTTAATGGTTGACAATAGACTGATGCCTGCCCATAACAAACGCGATAGTAAGCCGCATAAAATTTGATTATTTCATTAATCAATGTTCGCGCAAAATCTAAGAATGTACAATGATGCGTTGTTAATGATATGACCACAAATACATTACAGAAAGACATAAATTCTATGCAGACAATATTTCCTTTAGTCTGAAATCTAGCACGAAACTGCCTTGGCAAAGTTGATTCATGGACTTGGACAATAGTTATAACTCAATGCTTCTATGGTACAAATTAGAGGTGTAACGACTTGACTTATCAACCTGGGTTAAACCGAGTTAAGGCCTAAACCGAGTTGGGTTGGTTAACATCTACAATACACCAGGTTTGAACTATTATGTACATATTTAGATCAGACACCTAATTTATTTAGTCATACATACACATCCAAAATTCTATAGCAAACCATACTGTGTATTCGGCAATTTAGATTGTCGGACCGAATTGTCAACTCGGTTTGGTTTGTAAACCGGTTTGAATCAAATTCATCAATTCGGTTTGTGAATCGGGTTATCCATATTTTTAAATCGACCTAACTCGGTTCAAAAAATTCGAGATTGTCCCATCTTTAGTATAAATAGTCCTTTTTATATTATTATTCCTATCAAAGTGTACAATTGCACCAGTAAATGATGTTCACATCACGACTGTGCCTTTCTAAGGGTGGCTTTTTGTTTGTCTTAAATAGAAATCGCATGTAAACAGAGTCGAAATGACGTGGTACGAACCTCACTGCCGTTAGATTAATATATATTAAATAGTATAGGCTTATATCTAATTATAAATTGGCATTACTATACAGCCCCGCGCTCTTTTTAAGACCTGCTTTGGATCAAAGCACTCGTATATTAGGGTTATTTGCCTAAAGCCCATAACCACAGAGCCTGTATGAAGAGAATTGTGGACGTGAAGGAAGCAAGGGAGTTGTGTAAGGATCGTGGTAGGTGGCGCTCCATTGTCTCTGCCTATCCCCGTGGGAAAAAGGCGTGACAATTTGATTGATTAATGATTTGCTAAAGATATTATGACTTCCGAAAGTCTCCGTCGAAAAGAAACCCTCAGGATTATTGTCTGTCAAAATTCCCTTAATACATTATGGCGTTAGAAAGCATTGAAATTTCGTCGCATTGATATTTGACACCTTCGTAACCAATCAGAGAATAGTAAATCAATAAGTAAACGTTGATTGGTCACTTGCGACCGCGACGCAATTTCACTGCTTTCGCTGTTTTAATGTATAAAAGAATCGGGGTCCTGTATAGTTTTCGACGGTAAATAATCTATGTCGGGCATTGGAAAGAGAAGATTGATTAGTTTGGCTTTGTAGAGCATGGTCTCTCTCGCACGTAGAGTAAGAGTGGCGAGTCAACGTTACATAGGTACTGAGTGACAGAGACGACGATACAAAGCCCAAATTAGTGGATTAAAAACCCGAAGTTTTAGCCGACATAGAACTGACTTGTTTTTCAGTCCTTGGACCGACCCATCAGGTCGAGGTCAGATGTCGAGTCGCAATTTTGGAAACCGTTTGGCAATGTTTTTAATACAGTACATACGTCCATATCTGTAATTTAATTTTGGGTCGTGTTGTTTTTTTTTGTTTGTTTATATTATAAAAGTATAATGTGTCAAATGGCAATTGTATATAGAACGCTATTTGAATTCTTAATTTAAAATATTTATATACGACGTTGAAAATAATAAACAAATATTGAAAAACAAATTCAGTTTGTGCGCTGGTTTATATATTTTATATTATATATTTTTATTTGTCTCTAATCCCAGCCGGTATAGAGGATGCGACTACTGCTTACAGACAACGCACCAGTCGCCTCCACTAATGGATTACACTCCAGCCTAATGCCTCTAGACACGTCTATGATATTTTAAATATATGTTCAAATAAATTTTGGGTGAGGCCTCGCCACGCTTTGTAGAAAGATTTATATATAGAATAATATATATTATATGGAAAATTTGCTTAAATAAAATGTTAATATCAATTTACGTAAATATTTGGTGTTGGAAATGGGACTAGCTTGCAACTGGTCCTTACTAACTGGTACTACTATGCCATTAGAATAAGAATAGGACGGGCTGTTGACTAACTTCACTTGACTGATTCAAAGGTGTCTTTTTCTTGACGGTTCGCATAGAATAATACCCCATACTAAAGTGAAGTTGGTTGGAGAGTTAGACGTCACAAAATAGGGCCGATTTCGTCTTATTCTTATTTCAAACGCAAAATCAAGTCGTACTGGAATCAGTTGTAGGGTAGTCCTATAAAAGTTTATTTTAAAGTTATAAAATTTATTTATGTCGTTTAAAAACTGTCAAAGAGTACCAACGACTGAAAATACCGACCGAGTTCACGGTTGCCTCAGTCGCCGTCACTGTACCAGCCTGCTTTTGTAAAAATGTCATTCTATAGCGAGGCGAGACTGTGTATGTATATAGTTGCTAATTTAAAATAGTGGGTATGCTTATTAAACGCAGTTTTGTTTCGGTGTGAGTCCGCATGCGGTCCCCAAAACTGGGCCAACGAAATGGAACAAAACACAATGGTCCTATTTTTTGTGCCCAGTTTTAATATAACCCTCACTTCAAACTACTATTTTGTAAGCCAGCAGTCACGTGTAAAATAAAATAGGGATTTAATAATATAAATTATATTATATACACTTTATTTTTTAGTCATAATTATCCAAATTTTATTTAATTAATATCATTGTAAAGATATTGAGTATTTTTTAGTTAATTTTTTAAATCTAGCAACACTTTTTTCAACTTATTATTATTATGCGTTGTGGTTTTTGCGGAATAATTGCTCTAGTGATAAATACATATTTATACAATAATTATCTTTAAGTAGATTTTCAAATTATTGAAATTGTAGAGTTTAAATAGATTTTCTTTTGTTTTTGTATTTTAACGTCGTAAGACACATGTAGTTTTCCCGCCAATTTCTCTGTCATTTATCTTATCTATTAAAACCACAAATCTGTCATATATTGACATATATGATAGAAGCCATTAAAAAAAACATGCTTTTTGTTTTACTAAGAATCGTAGGCAGTGGTGCTTAGTCTGCCGATCCGGGGTAGTACCACTACTTTCAAGTGTATAGACCGAAAAGAGACTTAGGCGCGTTTCGGGATCAGCTTGTAAGTTGCCGATTCCGATATTTACCTGTAGTGGTTATTTACCTCCATTAATAGACCGCACTCCAGCTCAACATAATGTCGAGCCCCAAAAAAATATATAGTACTGATAAATGTCATAGGTATTGGCGTAGCGTAATATTTTTTTTGTAATAAACCTGACCAACAATGGTATGACAATAATCTTTTGGGGAGACATCCCCTTCCTTCTATCCTATCTAGTGTTGCCATTTCATTAAGGCATAAGTTTGACAGGTGATTTGCAGTTAATTTCTTTGCAGGATGGCTTGTTGAGGTCATTTTAGCCCAGTGTTTTCCAACTTTTTTTAGGCCATGCCCCACCTTAACCTTTCTAAAAATTTTATGCCCCCCCATACATAATACCTTTAAAAATTGTTCCCTTAAGAAATATAAATGATTACAGCGTTTTTTTTTAAGAATGTGCCTTTTTTGTTAAATTTGTCACCAATATCTTGCATTGCAAAAGGAACAAAAAATAATCCAAAGCGAAAGGGTTAAAGTTGTGTAGAGTTCATTTTTAAATTGCCCCACTTAACCAACAAATTGCCCCCCTGTGGGGAGTGGGCCCCACGTTGGGAAACAGTGTTTTAGCCAGTTTTTTCTTGTGACGCAAGAAGAGGTTCAAAAGCGACTGAACCATTCTTAATAAGTTTACGGTTCCTCGGTCGTTTGTAATATAATTTTCTTGTTGTCTATTGTGTCATTCCGACATAAGATTAACAGGACTGTTACCGAGGGAATAGACAGTGACAACGAAGCGCTACCTACCACGATCCTTACATAACTACCTCGTTTTCTTGACATCCACAATCACAAGCTCTTTCTTGGAAATGTCTGAATTGGTTAGAGTACTAGAGTCTGAATTTCTTTGGCATCCCTGTATTAATTACCCTTTCTTTTATTTAAAAAACTATTCAAAAAAATGCATTCTTAGTTATAATAATTGTGTTTTCAAAAACAAAACCAAGCTAAGCGCACACCTGTCTGCCTTGTCTCTTTATAATTATTTTTTCCTCCTGGCAACACTGTGTATATACGCGGCATACGGCTCGATTTATTGCACTTAGGAATTGAATGGTAACTACGCTTGTAGTGGTGTTTTTTGAAAGTACATGATTGTAATAAAGTGACAGAAAGTCGACTGAGAATGCGTCAGATACTTTTGACAAGTATGACCTTGGATCCTTCAAGCGATGCTTGAAGAAGCACCTTAGGGCGACTGAGACAGCCGGGAACTAACTCGCTTTTTTCAGTCGTTGTCACTCTTGGACATCTTGCTTATCATCAGGCGGGTCGAGGTTAAATGTCGTGTCACAATAAAAAAAATATTAGTGCAGGAATATACCGGTTGGACCCCACGTTACTTTAGTTTGCTTAGTATACCGCCTAAGGTCCAAGTTAAATAGTCCATGAGGTCGGCCCGTTCTCGATTTACTTGCAGCGAATTTACGACTTATTTTGTTTTGTGGATATGGTAAATAAAACTGCTTAAAACTCAAAACAATTGTAATTAAAATTGCATAGAAATATTCTCGCGCACATCGGTTTACAGCGTCGAAACTCAAACCCGGTGTCCTCGGCTTAGCTTGCGATAATATACTTCTGTTCTATCTCTTCCTTGTGCAATTCAATAATATCAGTGGTGAAAGTGCTTTCACTACCTATCTCTTTCAGCTTGAAATTAAAAATATCGTCACTCAATCATTGGTCAATAGTTAGTACAGCTTCTACAATCATGTACTTTAAAACATATTTGCTTATAATAAATTGCGTAGTCGCTTGTCGATATAGCAAACGATTTGATGACATTCACGATAGTATCTATCACGATAATGTAGATTAATTCACAGTTCTTTACTCCACGTGATAATCTTGTTAGTGCATTTATCACTGTTATGCAGAATGGTCGGCATACATAAATAGTGACACTGCACTAAAACTAGATTTATTTTTATCGTGATTGACACCTGTCAATCACCTGATTATAGTGATAGATTTCAATCACTGTCACATATCGTGCCTTTTCGGTGTTGTGTGTTTCGCGATCGTCGAGTTGTTTTATTATAAAGGCCTATTATTAATAGTATTTGGGATAGGCGTAAGGTTTTTATTATATTTATCACGATTTATATATCATTTAAAGTATTTTGTTTAATTTAATTATCTAATATAGAGTGATTAATATTATGCCTCCTTGAAATTTAATTTAATAATTTAAGGAATATACATTGTTAAATTAACTCGATGAAATAATGCAACACCATTGTTTGTAGGCCGTAGACGCGTATCTTTTGCATTCTTGTTCCTTCACAATATTGTAGGTTATAGTATCACGTTTTCTCCATGCGTTAACCGTTGAAAATTACTCAATTGAAGCACTGAATAGTTCTAGAAAGATTGTTAAAGAGTGCTGAGTGTTATCCCTATATCGTGATAGGAATAAAGATTTAACGTGATGTGAATTTTTTATCACGATATCGTGATTAATTCGTGAGTTAACGCGTTAGTAATTAACAAATTACAGAGCGCTAAGTTTAATATTTAAGATAGTACCAAACTGTAGTTAGTGATTGCGATTATTTGTGTACATTTATAAACTAATTTAATTATTATTACCATTTAATTGTGTATAGATAAAGAAATACGTTTTTTTTGTAGTTAGAACACAATTGCGTTGTCGTGGTTCGCCACCTATGTATCGGTTATAATTATTTTTTAATTTTTATTTGTTATATATTTTAACACAATCGACTTTTTAGGTTAATATGATTATTATATTGTAATATAATCTTATTAATAATTAAAGAATCAAACTGAAAATAAATAATAGAAAGAAATTAACGTGAATTCTTATTTTTTCCTTCATTTTTTTACCCTTATAGGAAGATGACCATTTGGATAGAATACGGCTACTAGCCATGAAAGAAAACACACACAAATAAGGACCGCCTGTGAATCTTGAAATAAAGAGCGCGACTTTCTTCGATCCTGAAATAACTCTTGCTTCTTTCAATTAGTTTCGAAATTAGGAAATATTGTATTAATAATAAAATATTTAAATCCTTTATTGCAATATAAACTTAAAAATAGGTACATAGGTGAGTTTAATGCCTATTAGGCATTCCCTAACAACTAACCTTTGGGATGATGAGAAATTATGGGCAGGGTGCAAATATACTACATACAAGTATGTAGTGGGTACAAATGAAGAGGATTGTGGATGTGAGGGAGTTGTACCAGGATCGTGGCAAGTGGTGCACCATTGTCAGCTGATTTCTGTGGGAAAAAGTCGTGACAATTTAAATTGTTTTAGAGTTAAGTGCCCTTTAAAGATGATTCTTCCGGCCTTTGCTCATAAATTGGCATGAGGTCAATGGCTGTGCAGCAGTGGATTCAGGCTTTTTCCGATGCGAAATTGCTGTCGGGGTCGTCCCTTCCGAAAATATTCAACGCGTTCAAGTTGCATTGAATTAGTGTTTTATGTTGAAAATTAGAATTTAGACTAACTTTGGAAACTCTGGATGTGCTATGACCGAAGACATGGTGGTGCACAATCGAATTTCAATTGATGTAATTGAAATTCGAGTAGAAGTTCTAGGCCGGCAAAGTGACGGCGACTGTGGCAGCTGTGAACAAACTCGGTTTTCTCAGTCGTCGTCACTCTTGGACCTCCTCTTGCTTATCATCAGGGGGTCGAGATCAGATGTCGACACAATAAAATTTAAAAAAATGTATAAATGTGACTGACTTCTTGCAATCGATAGTATAGTTTCGCATCGATAAATAAACTCGCATAGGTGAGAGAGCTCTTCGGAGACATTAGAAAGTTTAAAACCGATAATGCTATCCTTACAATACCAACATCGAACTGTCAAATGATATAGTTCGCCATTTAGATTTTTATTCATCAACAATAAAACACGTTAAATTTGTAAAATTCTTTAATTAACAAAAAAAAGAAACAAAGAATATAAAAATTCTTAAAAACAACATTTTTACTTACAATATATACTTCGGATGATTTTAACTTCATAAATTTTACAAAACTACATTTAACAAATTTATAAAGTAAACTTTATTACCAATCTAATAATTAATCCATTGTGTGTCTACAGTAATGTGGACATAAGGTAAGGGTGTGGGTAAAACAAAAAGAACATTCATTTGAATTCATCTAGTTTTTTTACATTTCTATACTAAGCTACTAAAGTGCTTGTATCATAGAAACAGGACAACCAAAGTACATATATCAAAGATACATTGGTAGTGGTCAGTGGTTTCGAACTCGTGCTCTCCGGTTTGTGTAACTATTGCACTGCCACTACACCACGGTCGCTTTAAATAAAAAGATTTGATTCCATTTGTAATCAGTGCAAGTTCACGAATAAGTCATTATGCTCTTAATTAAGAGAATCATATACTTACCATCAGATAAATGGACATAATCTCCATTTATCTGATGGTAAGTAAGGAAAGGTTGAAGAGCGCCGACGACTGAAAAAAACGATCCAGTATACGATTGCTTCTGTCACCATCACTATGCTGGTCAAAGAATAAACCTTTTACTTTTTTATATATAATATAAAGGATTGTGGATGTGAGGGAGATGTGTCAGGATCGTGGCAAGTGGCGCTCCATTGTCTCGTCCTATGCCTGTGGGAAATAGGCAGACAATTTGATTTTATTATATAATAATAATTATGTATTTTTACTAATAATGATTTGTCAATATTTTTGTCTATACCACAGTACCATCCACATTAGTTTAGACATATTACAATATAATTTAAAGCTAATAAATTTAAAAAGTCTGATTTATAAAAAATGTAAAAAAAACAACATTTAAAAAGTAATTAAGTTTGTACTAACAACTACTTAAAACAAAGTACTGTAAACATATATATATAATTCTATATAAAAAAAAGTATATAAATGCATGCAATATTGCTAAAAAAAAACATTTTACACTATAAAATGATAATTTTAAAAAATATTTTAATTTTTTTTTTAATGATTTCATGTATTAGTACTTCAAATAAAAAATATATATGTATATTACAAAAAATAAAATATATATATATTAGGGCTTTGAGCATAACGTCCCATTAAACATTAATTTATTACAAAATGTTTGTAATAAATTAATTAATAAAAAATAATATTAGTAATTATTTTTCATTAAAACTTATTGTGGCTCCATATATTATGTTAAACTAGTCATCATCATCATCAGCCAGAAGGCGTCCACTGCTGAACATAGGTCTCCCTCTTAGAACGCCAATCCGAACGACAAGATGCCAGTTGCATCCACCGGTTATTTGTGACTTTCACTATGTCGTCAGTCCACCTAGTGGGATGCCTACCTACGCTGCGTCTTCCGGTTCGTGGTCTCTACTCTAGAACCTTTCTTCCCCATCGGTTGACGGTTCTTTGAGCGAGGTGAACTACTGTCAAAAGTAAAATATATAAATGGAAATAATACATATTAGAGCCCCAGATGTTAAGTAAATATTGTTTTTATATTGTTTAAACAAAGGACATTATTTATTTTGTGTGAGGATTGGGCTTAATTGTATTAACAGTTGCATATACATTTTGAAATAGTTTGATGTACGAAGATTACAATGTAATTGGAATATATCCTTTATTTTGCAGTTTAGGTGTGCGAAATGATCAAACTATATTTATGACAGTTCATTAATAAAGCAAAACTATTAATATTTGTGTCTATAATATGTAACGTGATTCTATAATTGTGATTTGACGAAACAAAATCCATATCTTATTTTTCAAATAACCCAATTGCACGGCAATTAAATGCAAAATTGTTATTAGTTTTATCAATACAAGTATCGAAACTATTATTTATATATTGTTTCATCATTGGACATTACAAAAGTAGTACAAAAAAGCCCAAAATGAATGATGTCCTTTATACGGCTTACTATCGCGTTTACTTATGGTTATGAATTTTACATTTTTTTTTTATTATTCCAACGTTTCGAGAGCTTGAACCAAAAGTAAACGCGATATTAAGCCACATAAAATTAGTTTGATTCATTGTTTATTATTTAATGAGTTATTGTGTCGGTGAGAATGTCGTTGGCTCGAGTATTCTACAATGCATTTCACGTATTAGTGGTACTGTATATGCGACGCACTCGTCCCAGCCTGGATTCCTCCATGTACTCTCGCGGGTTTCACGGCGCGCCTGGAGATCCTTGTAACCTGACAAAATAAACTTTTTTTTAATTTTTATTGTGACACGACATCTGACCCCGACCTGCCTGTTGATAAGCAAGAAAAGGCCCAAGAGTGACGACGACTGAAAAAAAAACGGATTGTTCACGGCTGCCTCAGTCGCCGTCACTATGCCGGCCAAAGGTGCTTCTTCACGCATCGCTTGAAGGATCCAAGGTCATAGGATGGAGAGAACACACAGGCTGGCAAAGCATTCCACTTGTCAATTGTTCTACAAAGAATAGACGCTCTACTTTCACTCACCTTTCCACGTGCCCAAACCATCGAAGCATTCCTTTGTCAATCCTTGTCACTACATCTTCTTTCAAACCACATCTTTTATGCACTGTGCTATTCCTTATTCTATCTGCTATCGTCACTCCACATACATTTCTTAATGACTGCATTTCTACAGCGTTAATTCTACTCTCATGCTTCTTCTGCCACACCCAACATTCACTTCCATACATTAATGTAGGAGCAAGCACTGAACAGCCGTGACTTTTGGGACATTATTTGGCTGTTTATTATACTATGGATGGCACCGTTCACTACGTTACGTTACGTTATTCACTTTTGCACTCTTCTCTCAATATCTTCATCACACTTCCCATCCCTTGTAAACATACTTCCCAAGTAAACAAATTGTTTGACTTGTTCCACTTTCTTTCCGTCTATCATTATCTCACATTCTGTTATTTCATCCTCTCTCTCCAAAACCATTACTTTAGTTTTACTTACATTCACTTTCATACCTTTTTTTTCTAATTCGGCATTCATAATAGTTACCAATTCCTGTAACTTGATCGTTCACGCAACTTTTTCAGGCAACTGTCCATAAGACTGACACCCTACAGAATAATACTTACACCAAATATGATGTACATTATAAAGTCTTCCAATTTGTGAGAAGTAACCGGCGAATGCTTCGTTCCTAGCACGCCGATATGTGAGGCCGCGCGCCCAATTGTTGCCCCATTCAATCATTGTGCCAGGCTTTAAACTGAAATTGTTACCAAACATTATATTCAATCAAATTATCATTCTTTATTTGCACAGGAATAGGCAGAGACAAGCACAGGCCAGCATAGTGAATGCGACTGCTAGTTACAGTCATTGAATTGTAGTAGCAGTGACATTTATTCATGGACCACACTCCAGCTTAACATCAAGCGAAGTGCTGTCATATGCTGAGTCACAATAAAAAACAATCTCTCTTTTTCTTCACATCTCATTCATGTAGGTTGTATGAATAATATAGGATTTGTGCACACCCAGCCTATTAACAATTTTTATTTTACATTTTTTAACCAATCAATCAAATTATCACGCGTTTCTCCTACAGGTATAGACAGAGACAACGGAGCGCCACTTGCCACAATCCATCAATTAAACAATCCGACAATTTAATCAATCAATTAAAATGACACGCCTGCCTATCCCTTTCCCACAGTGATAAGCAGAGGTGATGCCTCGATCCTGACACAACTCCCTCGCTTCCTCCACATCCACAATTCTCTTCATACAAGCTCTACAGGTGATTCGATCAGAAAACGCCCTCCTAAATTTGCCTTATTTAACACATACCATCCTTTCCTTTTATTTAACTAGTATACAGTTTAACTTATATTATACCTATATGATCTGATTTCATAAATGTTATTCCCTGTCCTTGGTTCACCATTTGGCCAATAACTGAATGCTAATAAGTACTGCAAGTGACGCGACCTCACAAAGTTACCACGCTCCTTCTCTAGAGTTTGATATTCCTGCAAAGTATAAGTTAGTTTTTTTGTTATACTCAACATTATTTGTGTTTTTTTATTGTGACTCGACATATGACAGCATCCCGCTTATGTTAAGCCGAAGTGTGGTCCATGAATGAATGTCACTGCTAATACAATTCAATAACTGTGGGTAGCAATCACATCCACTATGTCGGCCTAGTTGGATCCAGCACATTACAAGCTGATCCTGAAATGCAACAGAATTACTTCATGGTCTGTATACTTGTAAGTATACTTTCTTTTTGGGAAGTCAGTTAAAAATAATGATAACAAGGTAAACCTGTTGTCATTAACCTTGAACCACAGTTGTTAACGGTCCCTTATGACGAGAACTTCATGAAAGCATGAAAGATCAGCAAATAAAGTATCTTGATCTTGCTTGCGAGGTTGTCAACATATGCAAGGTGGATACAGAGTTCATTGTTCCTCCACAAATATCTAAAGAGGCTCTTGTTAGGTAGTTGTATCAAGAGTTTGATTCAGAAAGCAGTACTCCTCGACACTGCGCATATTGTTAGGAGGTTCCTTTCTCCGGAACCTTGTTCCCAATGGCGGTGGGCAACGATTTTTTTATATTTTTTAATGGTACGTTCTTAGATTTTCCGTGAACATTGATTATTGAATTAAACAAATTTTATGCGGCTTACTATCGCGTTTATTTTGGTCTAGATTTTACAATTTTATTATTTGTTTCGAGAACTTTGCAGCCGTCAAAATAATATATTCTTTTTTTATAATCTCAACCAAAATAAACGCGAATAGTAAGCTGCATAAAACTTGTTTATTCATTATTTTTAATTGATTATTTTTTTAAGCTTATTTATCCTAACAAAAAAATTATTAAGAAAAATGAAAAATCAATAGAATAATACTAACAGGTGTTTCTCTAAATAGTATTTTAGCCTTATCTATCTTCTCAAAGCCACCAACGTAGCGCCACAAATGCAATGCCTGGTCCATATCCCCGACTGACACTGTCCATGATCCAACAAGCTCTGCACCAATCTCATTTTTGCGTGAATGGACAAACTCCACTGATGTTTCACTGAAATTTGAAAGTTTTTATTATAATCTGCAAGGACAATAATCTTAGGATCCATGGATTCTTTGTGTGCCAAGTCCATCACTTGGCAGGTGGGAAGGTGAAGCATGTCCGGATTGCTGCAGATTTGCAACTAAAAAAAAAGGTTTAAGGCCTTTCCAGTGCCCTCATTGTTCCTCTCCCCAACCAATTAAAATTATAGTTTGTAATTTGTTTGAGGTAAAAATAAAAAAATAATAAACTGGAGGTGCATGATGCCTATATTCATACAGCTTACATGAAAGTTTATGGAGGTGAAGGAAGTAAGATTTTTTTTGTTGTGACTCAACATACAACACCTCGCTTGATGTTAAGCTGCAGCGGCCCATGAATGAATGTCACTGCTATTACAATTCAAAAACCGTAACTAGCAGTCAGATTCACAATGCCGGCCCAAAAAGATCTCATTGTCTCTGCTTATTCCTGTGCAAATAAAGAATTACAATTTGATTCGACATTTAAAAGAAAAACAGTGACATCATCATCCATCATTATCAATTTCACACCTTAATTTCCACAGGGATAGGCAGAGGCATGATCCTGACACAACTTAAGTAACAATAGCAGAATATTTTCAATATAATTGGTTGTCAGATGTGATAAGTGAACTTAAAAATATTAAATAATAAAGTAATAGCTGTTAGACATTACAAACAATCTATAAGGTCAAGGTAACAAATGATAACACAATGAAAAATCAATAAACACAGCTAAATTATATCTTTGCCTGTCTATTTAAAACATTGCATAATAAGTACATCTCCAGTAAAAGGTACTTTAACCTAATAAAACATACATACTAGTTTTTTAAATATTTATCCACAGAGTCAGGCCTAATATTGTGTGTATGTAGCGCATAAATAATATCTTTGTCACTCAACATGCGACTGTGGGATTCCTTCGTTGGTTCTATTCGCCTAACCAGAAGTTTTGAAAACCATCCATCGTCGGCGTTTACGCGAGCCGTTGTACAAATCAATCTGAAAAGCAATTACGTATTTAACACAGTTGTTCCAAAAGTGATATAAAAGTTTTTTAAATGTTATTGTTTTTTTATAGTTGTGGTAACATACCTTGCGTTTTTTGGTATCACTGCACTTAAACTCAATGCTCTATTTAAAGCAGTCATTTTTGCTTAAAATTAAAATAAAACAAATATTATATTGCCGATCCTCTTCACTCCTCAAAAACTTGTTATCAATGCAATGATTGACAAAATCACTTGAAGGTTATCTACAGAAAAATATTTATTTTTATTAGTTCGAGCAGCGTCATCTATATTTAATAACCTTAACTAAAAAAATGTTTCTAACATTTTTTGTATATTTTTATCAAACTTTTCATGAATGAATAAAAAAAAGAGATTTTAACAATAAAATCATTTTTTTATTAATTATCTATTTATATAATATAAATAAATTGTATTTTAGTAGATACTTTAGCCAAGTGGAACGTATTAGAATCTTATATTTTCAAGTGGAACACCTCCCATATTTGTTACGATCCAATTCACATATAAAAGTGTTTTTATTTAGCATTATGTCATTATTTTTATTACATGTACCTATTTTTTTACATATAAACTTGTGGTTCATACGAATACTGAAAATAAAACTTCGTCAAATGAAACGTATGAGGATGACAAATTGACAATTGACATTTCCATTTTCCTATGCCATTTGTCATTGTGATTTACCGATAAATACTTTTTGTTTTGATAAAAAAGTTTAAAAGTAAATTCGATTAGCGAGTATTCTACAACACGGCCTCGTCATGGGTGAGTAGTTTGTTACGAAATTGAAAGTATTTGTTTGTAATATATTGTTTATTTAATAGTTTCGGTGGGCGGCGATTAAATGTTTTTTTAATTTATGTTTTTCAGGATCTAGTGAGGTGACGAAGTTGCAGCAACACCTTGCTCTGTTAAAAGAGGAGTATAGCAAGTTGCAAAGTCATTGTGCAGAAGTAGAAAGGAAGTATACTCTGGCTGCGGCATCAGCGGGGGATTTGAGCGAGACTAGTTTTGTGGCCAGATTATTGATGACCGTGGCGACTTTGTATGGTCGGGAGACTTACTCGGACGTGAAGGTGAAGCTGCAGAATAAAAGTATGCCCGGACATAAGTTTGTTTTGAATGCCCGGTCCGATGAATGGAATGAGGAGGCACTAAAAGATGTTGAAGAATTAGGTATGTAAATATTGATATAGTATATTTTATGTAAACTTAAGTAACAGTTTGATATTTGTATAATAATGTATTTACAAAGATTACATAAGTATGTAGACACCCTTTTAATCTGTATTAACATTCTTGAATATTAGATAGTGATTTGTATAAATGGAATTAAAATGGAATTGATTTGTATAATGGAAAACATATTGTGATCTTTATTAGTCAGATCATATTTCTTTTTGATCTTGAATCTTTTTTACATTCAGTAATGTACCTACTTTACATTCATACCAACATACTATGACGGCCATTTTGACGTTTGTACCACTCATTATTTTTCATATAAACATTATTATTACATTAGAAGGAGCAAATTGCTGTTCTTTATAGTGACATTACATTTGCATTTGCAATTACATGTAATCTTCATACATTAAACTGTTTTAAAATGCATATTGAACTGTTAAAAGCGACCGTGGTGTAGTGGCAGAGCAATGGTTACACAAACTGGAGAGCACAAGTTCGAGACCACCCACTGGTACCAATGTGTCTTTAATATTTTCACTTTGGTTGTCCTGTTTCTATGATACAAGCACTTTAGTAGCTTAGTATAGAAATATAAATAAAAAAAAAAGAATACAACTTAGCTCAAGTCCCCATACAAAATACAGATGTTCTTTATGATTAAAACTCTTTGTCAACAGATTGGTCAGGTCTTCCTGATGAAGTAGGCTCCGGGCTCCTAAAATGGTTATACACAGATGTAGTGGATCTGTCACGTGGAGACTCATTCGCTCTCCAGCTAATGAAGTCCGCTGCTAACTTCAAACTGCTTGGTTTGGTACACAAGTGTGAACAGGCGTTAATTGCAACAGTTGCTGTAAGGTAACTTGAAATTAGTGTAGTTATATTATAATCAAGGATATTTTTTACTGTGACTCGACAAATGACAGCACCCTGCTTGATGTGAGGCTGGAGTGTGGTCCATGAATGGATGTCACTGCTACTACAATTCAATAACTGTTACAACCAGCAGTTACAACCACTATGCCGGCTTAGTTTGAACCGGAAACGCGACCAAATCACTTCACGGTCTGTTTACTTGTAAGTGGTGGTACTACCCTGGATCGGCAGACTGGGTACCACTGCCTACCAGACCCTAAGCAAATATCTATCTCTTTTTTTATTAACAAATATTTGCAATATTTAATATAATTATTAAATATTGCAAATTTGCAATATTTAAAAGCTATGAAACAAAATTTGCTCCGTCCTGGGAAACCGGGACTTTATCAAACCGATCTCTGACCGTTTGTCCATGCATGTCGTCAAATAATGTTTGTTGTATTTTTTTTATTATATTTAAACTAAGCTAAGCTACTAAATCAGTCAATGCAGAGTCACTTGCCCACAATTCTTTATTAGCTACTAAATGTACTTGTTTAATAGAAACAGGACGACCAAAGTACATATGTCAAAGGTACATTGGTATTGGCTAGTGGTTTTGAACTACTTGTTTTTGTTTTGTGTTTTTATTTTTGAATTTGGACATATGACCGCACCACGCCTGTGAGGCTGAAGTGCTGTCTATGAATGAAGGTGTAAGTTGCGGTCACATCCAGTATGTATTTATCTATTTTATTTTTTATTTTATTTTTTACAATTAATAATTATTACAAAAAAATAGCTTTGAAATAAATCTTTAATTTTACCGTGGATCAAACCTGCGACTTTACGAGTAACTGGTGTTCTATCTAATTCGCCTCGAGTATTACGTGTACCACTACTGCACAAACCATGAAATGATACAGTTGTTTTCAAAGATAGATAATACACGCAAGCCAGAAGAGGTCCAAGAGTGCCGACGACTGTAAAAACAACTTCTTCGCGGCTGCCCCAGTCGCCGTCACTATGCCGGCCAAAGGTGCTTCTTCACGTATTGCCTGAAGGATCCAAGGTTATAGATATTTTTTAAACACATTTATAAAATGTGTTTCTTTTCAGGAACTGTGTAAAATTCTACTCAGCTGCTGATGAGATATCAGCTTTAGATCTGAAGGAGCATTGTTCAGCATTAATTTCAGCACACTGGGATGATCTTACAGGTTATTATATTTATATATTTTATTTTATTGTTACTCAGCATCTAACCCAACTAGCCTGATAGTAATCAATAGGAAGTCAAAGAGTTTTTTATTGTTTTTATTGTGTTAGACATCTGACCTCGACCCGCCTGATCATAAACAAGAGGAGGTCCAAGAGTGACAATGACTGAAAAAACCGACGAAATGTATATTTATATATTTTATTCTATTACTACTCAGCTTCTAATCTCGACTTGCCTGATAGTTATCAAGGGGACGTCCAAGCGTTTTTTTTTCTTTTTGGTTTGTGACAAGACATCTGATCTCGACCCGCCTGATGATAAGCAAGAGGAGATCTAAGAAAGACGACGACTGAAAAAAACGACTCGGTACACAGTTGCCTAGGTCACTGTCACTATGCCGGCCAAAACTAATTAACATACTAATCAGTTACCTAAAAAGACAGAAATAAATCTGTGGTTATTTGTTCAATCTCCTGATTTTTATAAATCAACTGTCTCTGTCAAGTTATTTTTACTTAAAGCATTTTTATAATGGATTGATATATGACGGCAATTCTGCCTGATGTTAAGCTGGATAGTGCTCCATGTATGGAGGCTACTGCTACTACAGATAAATAACTGCAAATCGCGATCGTATACACTATTTTTTATTGATTTACATTTCTATATTGAGCTACTAAAGTGTTTGTTTCATAGAACCAGAGTACATATATCAAAGATACATTGGTGCTGGCAAATGGTTTTAACCTTGGCTCTCGATTTGCATGAACTTTGCACTGCAGTCAAATTAGCTTGGAGACGTTTTTGCATTTGTAGTACACACGCCCATGAGCGCGTTTCCATTATACCGAGACGTTATATCCATTGTACACTTGAAAGTGGTGGCATAAAAAACTAATATTATATTAATGGACATCATTAATTTTTGGCTTTCATGTACTTCTTTTATAATGTCCAATGATGAAAATATATATAAATGGTAGTTTCGTTACTTGTATTAATAAAACTAATAACAGTTTTGCATTTAATTGCTGTGCAGTTGAGTTATTTGGAAAATAAGATATGAATTTTGTATCGTCTGTCAATCACAAAGGCATGCCATATTAACAGTTCTGCTTTGAACTGTCATAATTATAGTTTGATCATTTTGCACACCTTAACTATGCATAATAAAGGATATATTCCAATTATAAAGTAATCTTTGTACATTAAACTATTTTAAAATGTATTATGCAACTGTTAATACAATTAATTGCTGATGCTTTCAACAAATATTATATAGGCTTAACAAATAAAATCAACAAAAATGACATGCAATTAAAAAATGACATACAATTAAAAAATGACATACAATTAAAAAATGACATAGTTAAATTAAACAATAGTATTTACTTACACCCTATAACAGACAATCAACTTATAAAGATAGTCAAAACACTTAAAAATACCAAAACTGTTGGATTTGACGGCATTGCTACTTCTATAATAAAACAAAGTATTTTTTCGATAGCTAATGTTCTAACATATCTTATTAATTTATCTTTTGTACAAGGCGAGTTTCCCGACATCTTAAAACAGTCAATTATATCGCCAATGTACAAAAAAGGACAAGTGAATGAATTAAATAATTATAGACCTATTACAAAAAATTCTATATTTTCAAAAATATTTGAAAAGGCCATGCATAAACGACTAATGACATTTATAGAAAAATATAATATAATAAAATCTGAACAAAATGGTTTTCAGAAAGGCAAGTCTACAACTTTAGCGTCATTTTCACTAATTCAGAGTGTAACTCAATATATAGATAAGAAATATCACACAATAGTGCTGTTTTTTGACATGTCTAAAGCCTTCGATTTTGTAGACCATAAATTACTGTTAAGTAAATGTAAATGTTATGGACTTAGAGGACCGGCATTAGATTGGATTAAAAGTTATTTAAGCAATAGACAACAATGTGTAGAAATTACACGTCTAAATAATAGACAAGAATGTATAAAACATAAATCAGGCTATTACCAAAATAAGTTCGGTGTACCTCAAGGGAGTGTATTGGGGCCATTATTTTTTCTTTTATATATAAATGACCTGCCATCAGCCGTAAAATACAAAACCGTTCTTTTTGCTGATGACATATCTATTATAATACCCGATACAGATAAAGCACTACACTATGATACAGAAATAAACAACACGGTAAAATCTGTGGTAAATTGGTTAGAATGTAATAATCTTAAAGTAAATATAAATAAAACGAGCTATATACATTTTAGAAATTATAAATCACAAAGCAAATTGCTTAACATAAATAGTCATGGTGAAAGTATCGAAAAAACCACGAGCATTAAGTTTTTAGGGATCATATTAGAGGAGCACTGTAACTGGAAATTACATGTTGAATTTGTGTGCAATAAACTAAATAAATTTGTTTTTGCGTTAAAAAGGCTAACAAAAATAAGTAATTTTAATACAGCTCTATTAGCTTACCATGGATATGTTGCATCAGTCTTAAGATATGGACTCATTTTATGGGGCAATTCGACAGATATCGAAAAAGTCTTCATCACACAAAAGAAGTGTGTTAGGGCTATATGCGGTGTAGGACCATTAGAATCATGTAGACCCCTATTCAAAAAACATAAATTGTTTACCCTTACTGATATGTATATATTAGAAGCCGTATTATTTATTAAAAAAAACATTGACTTATTTAAAACATATGACGAAAATTCAAAATATAATTTAAGGGACATGTCACTTTTAAGTATGTCTAAGGTACATACTCAACTATACAGCGGAAATTCTTATATAATGTGTATAAGAATCTATAATAATTTACCAAAACGCATTGGAGAAATTAATGATTTGAGGCTATGCAGAGTAATGTTGACAAAATGGTTATCTGATAAATGTTTTTATAAATTGACTGATTATATTAATTATAAACAAACATGACATTCGATTATTATTATTATTTAATTATATGAAATTCAAATTTATTGTGGACTGCTAATTCGAGTCTTTTAAACATTTGCATGCCATTTATGGTGAAGTGTGTGGAATACTAATATTAATTATAAGATCTGTTACTAACCATACTTCAAGCAAATAAATCATTTCATTTCATTTCATTTCATTTCATTTCATTAAACCCAAGTCCCCATACAATAAGAATTATGTCCTCTTAAGCGGCTTACTATCGCGTTTATTTTGGTTATTGATAGTAAGCCGCATAAAATTTGTATAATTAATTAATCAATGTTCGCGCAAAATCTAAGAAAATACTATATAATTATATTGTTTATACAGGTGAAGACTTTGTCCACATGTCGTCTGCACTCCTCTATCGCATGCTGAAGAATAAGACATCGCAACCACTTCATGGTGCTGTCAGGTTACTGCGGGAAGATGTGGTGTTCCTATGCCTCGTTGAGAATCATGCTAATGTGAGTAATAGCTTTTAAGGATTAGGCCAGTGTTTCCCAATCTTTTTTAGGCCATGCCCCACCTTAATATTTCTAAATTTTTTATGCCATACATAATTTTGAATCTTTAAGAGATGTCAATGATAAGTTTTAGGAAGAAATCACTATAAAATTGTTATCAAAACATATCTATTAAAAGATATCTAGCATTGCATTTAAATAACCCAAAGCGAAAGGGTTAAAATCTTGTAGTTTATTTTTAAATTGCCCCTCTTATCTATCAAATCGCCCCCCTGTGGGGCGTGGGCGCCACTTTGGGAAACACTGGACACGCTATGGCGTATAGAACGGGTGACTGCGAATTTAAGTTGATAATACACTGACAGTCGATTGGGATGGCGTTCCCATCCTTCAAGCAAAGCTGGAACAGGCACCATTAGTTGGCATAGTCGTGGCGACTGAGACAACCGTATAATAAGATGGTTTTGTCAGTCGCTGAGCTCTTGAATGTCTCCTTCAGGGAAGTGGAGGTCAGTTGTCGAAACTCAACAAAAAAAATACAAACTTTATCAAACACCAGCAATTTCATTGAATCGATTATTGTTTTTTTTTCAATTGTCTTCCTGATAATATAAATTCTAGATGGTATCCAAACATGGGTAATTAGAAGATAAATAAAAAATAACTCAGAATAAATCCTATGAGAGCTACTCAACGTAGCAAAAGAACATAAAACATAAAAAAATAAAAAAACGAATGTCCGATCGATAATCAAATGCGCATTAGACTGTCAGACCACTTGCGTAGTGCTAAGGTCTGCTGAGATATTGAAGTGCATCTCCATGCAACATTCTACTGTATCTTTCCTTTAAGGAAGAATTAAGGAAAATAAGCGTTTTTAAGGTTTGTTTTGATCATGTTTTAAACGGAAAATGGGTGATTAAAGTTAAAGGATAAAATAAAACAACTAAATAAGCAATTAAATTATAATGAGTATTATATTTATTATTCTATTTTTCTTAACAATTATTAGATAAATTTACTAAAATGTTACTAGGTTTGGTAACTTAAAAAATGTCGCCGGGGAAATTGCGAGGATCGAACCCGGTCCCGACAGTTGCTTCTATCAATTATTCATCACGAAATATGAATAATGCTTCTGACTTTGATATTGTTTAAAACAATAAGTCGTATAGAGTTTTTGTGAAGTATTTCAACAAATTGGCCGGCATAGTCCGTCACTGAGGCAACCGTGAACTGATGATAGTAGGTTGACAGTTAGTAGATATTTACCCAGTCTGCCGATCCGAGATAGAACCACCACGCAAGTTGGAACCGGCAAATTACCAGCAAACACCGAAACGCGACAAAGTCACTTTACGGCAAAGTGGTGATATTACCCTGAATCGGCAGATTTAGCAATGGACCACCAACTGCCTACCACTCTTAAAAGATTGTCAGCAAGTCTATGACTAGTCTAAGTTTGTCGATAGATACCAGCTGGATGGATAAATAATCAAAATTATATCCAGTTTTGATGAAAATAACAGGAAATGACTTGCCGTTTTTAAAGTTAGTTTTGCCGTTTTTCGCTTATCTATAACGCCTGAATTCTTTGGTACAATGAGCATTTATATACTTTAAGACCCTATATAGACTAGGTTGGCTTGACCATTAAATTAAAAAACAAATGGACGTTCCCTTTTGAAAACAAATGACCTTCCCCACCTTTTGCTCTGGCCTATTATTCTGGATTATCAGTTTATGGAGTGTAAAGACCAGAAAAACCAGAGCGAGGCCATAACGGTATTAATAATAAAAATATGTATACATGAGGCCATTAAAACAAAGCAACTTAAGTTACCCAGCGTCTATCATGGTGGATGATCGAAACTTATTTTTATTAGTAAGCTACTTGCATTGCCTTGCGTATTAAATTTCACATTCTAAATGTGAAGGGTATTATATGTATTTGTCTTTCAACGTATCACATAAAAACTTATTTATCTAATAAGTACATATTTGCATTCTGTAATTAAATATCTATAAGAAAACTAGATAAAAACGTCTACTATTTTCGTACGTGGTTGTAAATTTAAATCCATTGCTGAATAAATATTAAAAATACTACTGTCAAAATAGAATTCGCGCAATAAATGGCAGTAAAACGATTAACAATTTAAATATTCGCGAGTCCATTACATAACATATTATGAAAGCAACTTTCGGTTGCCGAAAATTAATTCCATTGCCTAAAATCAAGTAGGTAAGGACATTTTGGGCTTCTTTGTACTACTTTTGAAATGCCCAATGATAAAAAAATATATAAATGGTAGTTTCGATTCTAATATAGTTTTTTTTTATTGTGACACGACATCTGACCTCGACTCGCCTGATGATAAGCAAGAGGAGGTCCATGAGTGACGACGACTGGAATAACCAAGTCAGTTCCCGGCTGCCCCAGCCGCCGCCACTATGCCGGCCTAAGGCAATATAATTAAAATATAGATAAAACTAATGACAAATTTTAATTTTAATTGGTATGCAATTAAGTTATTTGCATAATTTTGTATCGTTTTCCAATCACGAAGACCCCGCCATATTAACAGTCCTACTTTGAACTGTCATAATTATAGTTTGATCATTTTGCACACCTAAACTATGCAAATTAAAGGATATTTTCCAATTACATTGTATTCTTCATTCATCAAACTATTTTCAAATGTAAATGCAACTGTTAATAAAATTAAGCCCAATGTCCATACAAAATGAATGATGTCCATTAAATGTATTGCTGAATAAATATTAAAAATACAACTGTCAAAATAGAACTCTTAATGAATTCACCCAATAAATAGTAAAAAGATTAGGTAATATAATTTTTCTCGAGTCATTACATAACATAAATTGAAACTTTCGGTTGCCGAAAATTAATTCCATTGCCTAAAATCAAGTGAGTAATTTAAGAAATGAACTGTCAAACTTTCCGACTTTCAACTTAATATTCGCGCCAAAAATGGTAACAAGATAATTAAATAACCCGTATATGTATTAATTTTAGCATGATTACACAAATCACCATGACAATAACAATTTATAGTTTTCGTTGGTAGGCCGTGTCTTGAATCAACAGAACAGCCTTCGTCATAGGCTTCGTGGATGCGATGAACACGCTGCCATTTTCCATTTATTTTCTCCTGTTCACCTGATTGGAGTTGGGAGGCACAACCTCGGATTATACTCGTTGTTGATACTGAAAACATATGAGATTGTTTGTTGTGGGAATTATTTGTAAAGCTTGTGTTTTTCTTAAATATTAATGTGTAATAATGGTGGAATTGTTATCGAGTAATGATTTTTAAGTTGATCAAGTATAAACAAGTAATTTGAAGCTGTGAAACGTGTTTTTTCGTGTTCCCTCCAAGACTTCTTCTGAAGTTTTAGTAAAGGCTTTCCGCCGCTTTACTGAAACGATCATCATCAACCTCACTATCATCATCATCATTTGATGAATCACTCGCGTGGTTCATCTTCATCTTTACTTGACAATGTTTTAACATTGAACCATATATTTTTACTTTGACACTGGCAAGTTAAATACTAAAGCCATAAACAAGAAGAAAGAAAAAGATCTATTACTGTTTTGCTATTGCTTTTAAAAAATTATTGACCAAATCGGTGACATCTCCAAGGAAGCTGGATTGCCTAGTGCCCATAGTAGAGCTTGTATGAGAAGAATTGTGTATGTGAGGGAAGCGAGGGAGTTGTGTCAGGATCGTGGGAAGTGGCGCTTTATTGTCTATGCCTATCTCTGTGGGAAAAAGGCTTGACAAATGGATTGATTTATTTTAGTCCAACGTTTTGAAAGCTTTGCACGTTTTGAAAGTTATTGTTGTCGTGGGGACACTAAAGTGTTGGTTGTCGCTTTTAATGCTTTTTAAAGTAGAGCTTTTAAAAAGTATCCCCTCCCCCATCGAGATTAGTTGTCGCGTCTCAATAAAATAAATTCCAGATAATAGACAATTAATATTTTGCAGAAGAAATAATTGAAACTTCTCTTCTGGTAATGCAGTTTTTCGTACTTGGGAATTAGATCTTAATCAATCAATCAAATTGTCACGCCTCTTTCCTACGGGGATAGGCATAGATCACATCCTCAATTCTCCTCATACAAGCTCTACGGTTATGGGCACTAGGCAAACCAGCTGTCTTGAGGATGTCACCGATTTGATCGGAAAACACCCTCACCCCATTAGATCTGTATTTTAAAAAACATTTTTTTTTACATTTCTGTAATGAGGTGTCTTATCACCATTTCGTATTAACGACTAGTTAGTATTTTCTTAGATTTTGCGCGAACATTGATTAATGAATTAAACAAATTTTATGCGGCTTACTATCGCGTTTATTTTGGCTTAGATTTTACAATTTTTTATTATACCGACGTTTCAAGAGCTTTGCAGCCATCGTGGTCATGGATAAAATCTAAACCAAAATAAACGCGATAGTAAGCCGCATAAAATTTGTTTAATTCATTAACGACTAGTTCTTAAGGTCCTAAATTTACATCACACAAGTACGCACACTATGTTAGTTATTCTGTCGGCGCGCGTCTTAAAATTCCTCTATTACTTAATAGGTAATTCGTTTGGATTAAATTCGTCTTATGTGAATAGCCCCAAAGTAGTGTTGAAGGACGTTTGTCGAGTGTGACGCCACGCCATATTGTCACGTTTTGGTAATAGATACGAAGTTATTAAATAGCTTTATAAGAGTGGTAGGCAGTGGTACCCAGTCTGCCGATCCGGGGTAGTACCACCTTTTACAAGTATACAGACCGTGAAGTGATTTGGTCAAGTTTCAGGATCAGCTTGTAAGTTGCCGGTTCCTACTAAGCCGGCATAGTGGTTGTGACTGCTAATTACAATTATTGAATTGTAGTAGCAGTGACATTCATTTATGGACCACACTCTAGCTTAACATCAAGCTGGCTGCTGTCATATGTCGAATCACAATAATAAAATAAAAAATTGAATTTATTTATTTTATTATAACGACGTTTCGAGAGCTTTGCAGCCATCGTGGTCACGATAGTAAGCCGCATAAAATTTGTTTGATTCATTATTCAATGTTCGCGCAAAAGTTAATTGAATAATAAAAAGTTTGTTAAGTTTAACAGTATTTTGTACTCACATCCGTTAGCCATTTCCAATGTAATGATTTTCTTATAGCAGACTGTTGAGTCTGGACAATTTGCTACATACTTGTGGAGCTCTTCAGCATCCTGACATATCTTTGGTAGACCGACTGACTTGTCATTATTGCAAACATAGCATTGCACACATTCTGCAACTGAATTAAATACTAACATTAATGTTGTATAAAGTACTAGCTGTGCCCGCGATTTCACCCGCGTAATATTAGGTTGCCTAGTGCCCGTAACCACAGAGCCTGTATGAAGAGAATTCTGGATGTAAAGGAAGCAAGGGAGTTGTGTAAGGATCGTGGTAAGTGGCGCTCCATTGTCTCTGCCTATCCCTGTGGGAAAATGCGTGACAATTTGATTGATTGAAAATTAGGTTTATAAAAAAGAAGGAGATTCTCAATTCGACTGTATATCTCTTTTTTTGTATTTATAACTCGTTAACTCATATAAAAATGACAGACGAAAATAAAAATAAATATATTATAGGAAAAATCCAAACAGCTGAAACTATAGTCAATTGGAAACTATAGTAAAAATATATATATTTTTTTTTCAATTAAAAGTGTCCTATGTTACTTCTAGTACGTTCAAAAATATGTGTATAAAGTTTCATAATGATCGGTTAAGTAGTTGTTGCGTGAAAACGTAACAAACAAACTCACATTCACATTTATAATAATAGTAGGATTAATATATCAATCAATCAATAAAATTGATTGATTGATTGATATATTAATCACTGGTTACCATTTAAACCACAATTGATTCCACCATTTTACCATTCTCATTTAAAATAATAAAGTCAACTTGATATTTGCCCTTTATAAAGATTTAAATATTTAAATCCAACACACCAGTCTATCCATAAAAGGCAATAGTGCCGTTAAGATAAAGCAAATTACATTTATATCCATATACGAGGCAAGGAGCTCAGTTTAATGAGTTTGTTTGGTAATCATTCCATATTACATACGCAACTTTACCAATTTAGGAGTTTGAAATTTTACGCCTCCATCCCACATGGATAGGCAGAGACAATAGAGCGCCACTTGCCACGATCCTGACACAATTATCTCGCTTCCCTCACATCCATAATTCTCTTCATACAAGCTCTACGGTTAAGGGCACTATAAAAACGCACTAAAAACCTAACATAGAATGGTATCTAAATGGTAGATTTCATTAAAATGTTTTCATTATCATTAATTAATTAGACGCTCTAAATCACATGACACAATAATAGTGGGATGCTTTACCAGCCCACGTGTTATTCCCATTCCATAACCTTGGATCCTTTCGAAGCAAGGCGTGAAAAGCACCTCTGGCCGGCAATTTAAGGTCAGATGCTGCGTCACAATACCGTTAAGTGACTCACTCACGTTTCGGGATCAACAAAAGTTGCCGGGTCAAACTAGTGGGAAAGTGGGTGCCACTGCTACTTGCAGTTATTCAATTGTAGTAGCAGTTGCCTCCATTTATGGACCTCACTCCAGTTTATCATCAGACGAGGCGCTGTCATACAGAGAAAAAGTTGAGGATAATAAGTGTTTAATAGGAAATAGTCATTTCGCATTTTTGTTACTGTTGATTCATAATTTAAAAAAAATATATATGAATCAAATTCAATAATAAATTCTTTGTGGTTCAAAGGAATTTTATTTGAATATCCTTATTTGATTTTATACTACAATACTGTTTTCTTCACATTTGTTTTCACACAGTGTTTGTATCATAGACACAGGAAGACCAAAGTTATTGATTTTATCCGGGGTTAATAAAAATTGGATAGATTCTCCGTCGACAATTTTTCGACAAGTTTCTCTGTGACCACGATGGCTGCAAAGCTCTCGAAACGTCGGATTAAAAAATCATTCACCAAAAATAAACGCGATAGTAAGCCGCATAAAATTTGTTTAATTCGTTAATTAATGTTCGCGCAAAATCTAAGAAAATACTATATGAGTATTTATTATGATTTATTATATCCAATATTATAACTGTAATGTAAGCCATATGTCCTAATTAAGTAGCATTAAGCTAATGACAGACATATGGCCTAAGGCTGCGGTTACAAAATCGGCGACGATCAAAGCGATGCGTCAGCGGAGCGGCGCGGTGAGCGAAACCGCTCTGAATGGTTATGAAACTAGCGATCAGTACACGAGCATCATACAAGTTTGTTCCCGCCGCTCCTACCTATTCACCGATTCCCCATCGATCGTAGCTCCGAGCCGCCCCCGCTTATTTCGTGTCCGCTTTAAAGTTACCATAAGAATGCTCTTTAACCTGGTTCCTACCTTTTTTTTTTACACCCGCATTTTGTCGACCGAATCGGCAGTTGAACTAGAAGGTTCGGTGCCTCGTTTCTTTATAAAACAATTGACAAGTGGACAAGTGGAATGCTTTACCATGCCATGTGTTTTCTCCATCGGATTGGATCCTTCAAGCGATGCGGAGGACTCGGTTTTTACAGTCGTCGGCATCCTTGGACCTCCTCTTGCTTCAGGGGGGTGGAGGTCAGATGTCGAGTAACAAATAAAAAAATTTTTTGGTCGTTGCCCCTCTTCGTTTCCGCCCCGCCCGGTCATCGCTTACTTTGTGTTTGCAGCCTAACACTAAACCGGAGAGTCGTGATATTTAGTTTTGGAACATGTTATCCTTCGACATCACATTTGTGTCAGTTTTTATCATGACTATATCGACATGAAATAAATAATTTAGCTCCTTATAAACTTTTAAATAAATTATATAAAATATTTTTTTTACATTTCTACACAAAGTTCCTAAATGTGCTTGTATCATAGAAACAGGGGGACCAACGTACATAAATCAAAGAAACATTGGTACTGGGAAGTAGATATTTGTTCCGGGTCTGGTTGCCGAAGAGTAGTGAGCAGTGGTGTCCAGTCTGTTGATCTGGGGTAGTATTACGTATACCACAAGTATCCAACAGCCATCTCAATTAATAGACCGCACTCCAGCTTAACATCAGGCGGGATACTGCTATCATATGTCGAGCCATAATAAATTTATCAAAAAGAATCAGTTCCTCACGACACAGGCTTGCCTAGTGTGGGGGCCACTGTGTATCACATTATTGTAAACCAATTTTATTTAAATAAACTTTTTTTATTATTATTATTATTTATTTAAATATATAATTAAATGATTCTTTACCATAGAGCTTGCTTGTATAAAGATAATTGTGGATGTGAGAGAAATAAGAGAGTTATATCAGACTCGTGGCAAGCGGCGCTGTATTGTCTCTGCCTATCCCTGTGGGGAAAAGGCGTGATTGATAGTTTACATTAATGTTGTGGTAAACTATAATTTAAATGACACTTTGTTATAGTATTGTGATGTTAGAACTTTGTTAATACGCTAAATAAATAAATTAATAAATAAGTAGCTTAATGTAGTGGTAGTGCAATGGTGGCCCTAACCGAGAGTGCCTGGTTCAAAACCACTTGCCGGCCTGTCTTTGAAACCTTATTCGTCCTGTTTCTATAATACAATCACGTTTAGTAGCTTAGTATAAAAATGTACAAAATGAAGTAAAGTATGCAGATTTTAAATAATATATTTAAACTGAACAAAAGTGTTAATTTTAAACACAAGGACAGGCGCTTCTTACGAATAATAATAATATTCACCTGCTTCATGATATTTGAGATATTTTAGTGTTTTTGTTTCGAAATATAATAAAAATGCAAGGAATATATATTTTTTATTATTATGTCAAGATCGTGGTAAGAGGCGCTCCGTTGTATCTAGGGATATCCCTGTGGGATTTAAGGCCTGACAATTTTATTGTTTATACATTGTATCTTTTAATAACGTTCAAGGAATACGCTTGAGATTTTTTATATAAGTTTTTTAATGTGACTCCACATCTGACCTTGACTTGCCTAATTGTAAGCAAGGGGAGGTCCAAGAGTTCCGACGACTGTAACTTCTAATAGAGTGGAATTAGTAGCCCATCAGCGCTGATAAATAATTTAATGACGACCTATAGTCGAAAGCTTTCTACATTGTACTTCACTTACTGTGGTCTAGAGCAGTCATCATCCAACCTGCTGGCCACTCTTACAATGTTGTCTGTCCACACGGTTAACTACGACCGGTAATCAAACCCGGCATCTGTCGCTTAACGCGCCTACGTACATTGTACAGTTCTTTCAACAATTGTATTTTCGGAGGGTTTTTTAGTCGTCGGCGCTCTTGGATTTCAAAAAATCAATCAAAATCACGCCACGGGCATAGGCAGAGACAATGAAGCGCCACTTTCCACGATCCTGACACAACTCCCTCGCTTCCATCACATTCACAATTCTCCTCATACAAGCTATATGGTTATGGGCACTAGGCAACCTAGCTTTCTTGAGGATGTCGCCGATGTCTCCTGGGCCTGCTTTGTTAAACGCATCCATCACATCAAATCCGCATTGAATTTCCCCTTTGCTGGTAATCGGGCAAGTCGAGTGCCAATATGATGTGACGCACAGGCGTGACGCATTGGTTAGCACTTACACCATACCATTACGTGTAGTCCCAGGTTCGACTCACGGTTGGAGCAAAGATTTGTTTCATAATTTTGTTTGTAAAATTTAACAATTGAATTGATTATTACTAATATTTCTTAATAAAAAAGAGGCGGATTTTCTCCGGGTCTAGTTGTCTGTAGTACTACCCCTTACAAGTGTACAGACCGTGAAGTGACTTAGTCGCGTTTCAGGATCAGCTTTGTAAGATTCGGTTCCAATTAGGCCGGCATATTGGATGCGAGTGCTACTTGCCGTTGTTTAGTCATGGATCGGACTCCAGGTTAACATCAGGCGGGGTGCTGTCATATGTCGAGCTTCAATAATCAATCAATCAATCAATAAATTAGCCACGCCTTTTTCCCACAGAGATAGGCAAAGACAAAGGACCGCCAATTACCAAGATTCTAACACAACTCCCTCCCTCGCTTTCCTCACGTCCACAATTCTCTTCAAACAAGCTCTACGGTTATAAATCTGATAGTGGATGGATGCGTTAACCAAGGCAGGCCAAGGATAGTGTTTTCCGTATAAATCTTTTTTATATGTTTTTATTGTGACACGACATTTAACCACGGCCCGCCTGATGATAGGCAAGAGGAGGTCCAAGAGTGACGACGACTAAAAAACCAAGTTAGTTCACGGCTGACCCAGTCGCCGTCACTATGCCGGCAAAATGCTTCTTTACGCATCGCTTGAAGGATCCAAGGCTATAGGACGGAGAGAACACATGGGCAGGCAAAGCATTCCACTTGTCGATTGTTCCTCAAAGAAAAGACGCACCGAACTTTTTAGTTCGACTGCCGATTCGGTCGCCAAACTGCGGATGCTTCCCTCGCACAGTGCAGGTATTACGGGTGTGAAAAGACGAGGTAGGAACAAGGTTAATGAGCTCCTCGGAACATTCTCCGTGGTATAGGCACAGAGCCGCCATGTCTCTGGGACATCCTTAAGAAAGCTAGGTTACTTAGTGCGCATAACCGTAGTAAAAGTAAAAATATACACTTACACTTCCATAACAAAGGGCTTACTAATATAATTATGGCAGCCTTAAACATTTTACTTTAATTAAAAACAAAATCACTTGGGAGCTTGGGAGTCGCACCCAACAATACATCACACGCGATTTTTGTACGCGAACGAAAACAGTGAGCGAACCATTTATAAGTGAATATAAATTTTATTATTCTGATAAAACACTTAAAATAAATGTGTTTTTATGTTGCGGTTTCACTTCAGTATCGGCACGTCATCTTTGCCTCTGATTCGGACGTACACTGACGTGCGATATAGGGTGCCGAAGGCAGCTAGAATGCAAAATACAGTTACTTTTTTATTATATTTTTTTTTATTGTGACTCGACATATGGCAGCACCCCGTTTGATGTTAAGCCAAAGTGTAGTCCATGAATGAATGTCACTGCTACTACAATTCAATAACTGTGAGTAGCAATCACATCCACTATGCCGGGCTAGATGGAACCGGCAACTTACAAGCTGATCCCGAAACGTGACCAAATCACTTCACGGTCTGTATACTTGTAAGTGGTGATACTACCCCGGATCGGCAGACTGGGTACCACTGCCTACCACTCTGATTTATTTACATAATAAAAATATTTTTATCCATTTTATTATACATTTCTATACTAAGCTACTAAAGTCCTTGTATCATAGAAACAAGACAACCAAAGTACTTATATTAAAGATACATTGGTACCGGTAATTTGCGTAACCATTGCTCTGCTACTACACCACGGTCGCCTCCGTTTCTTTGTCAATTGCCTTAGCCGCCGTCACTATATTGTGAACGGTGCAATGGTACTTTTTTCTGGTTCTTCAAATATCATATAGCACATTGATCTAGACCACAGCCTTACTAACACGTTCAATACGGTAATCCATTTATCCGAAGATAGGGTGACGTAAAGGAGAGGGGTGAAAATTCCTCGTTGTATCTGTAGAGAAAGAATTATCCAATCGATTTTTATGTATGGAAAAGATTCTGCCGTATAATTTAATTTAAAAATATTTATTTAAGAACTAATCTCTTTATAATGACTAATCAAATAAAACCGTACCTGCACATGAATTTTATTTTTTCCTGTGTTTTTATTTGGAACAACCGCCATCGCTGGCTTGCACTTAGCGTAGTATGAATCACAACTGCCCAATACGTTTTGTAATGTGACGTAGAGGCGCCAACAACTGTTCTATATTCCATACTCGATGATAAATATTAATCTTCAATTCAAAACGGCCAACTCGTGATCTTCTGTCGACGTGTTATCGTGCCTTTTATATATTTTTTGGTGACTACATATAAGATTATAGTAGATTGACGAAAGCAATTTATAAATCTGTTGTGGATGGATGCGTTAAACACGGCAGGCCCGGGAGGGTGTTTTTCGATCAAATCGGAGACATCTTCAAGAAAGCTAGATTGCCTAGTGCCTATAGCCGTAGAGCGTGTATGAAGGGAATTGTGAATGAGAAAGGAGCTTTGAGAGGAGTTGTGTCAGGATCGTGGCAAGTGGCGCTCCATTGTCTTTGCCTAAACCTGTGGGAAAAAGGCGTGACAAATTGATTGATTGATATTGCCACTAGACAACGCAGCATCATCCACTTTCAAGCGTATAGAACCACAGACCTAGAATACGTAAACTAAATCTATTGGTTTGGTGCATTCTAAATATATGGTGTAAGTGAATCAATCACCTATTAGGTTAAGCCTAAAAGTTGCCGTTTTCAACAATCTACTTTTCGTCAATCTACTTTCACTCATCCTTTTCATGTTCCCAAACCATCGAAGCATTCCTTTATCAATTCTTGTCACTACATCCTCTTTCAAACCACATCTATCACGCACTGTGCTATTTCTTATTCTATCCGCTATCGTCACTTCACATACACACCTTAACGACCGCATTTCCACAGCTTTAATTCTACTCTCAATTCTTCTGTATAGATGATAAAAATATGAGAACTAAACTTCTTGGCCTATTTATTTGTTGGTTTATAATTTTAATACTTTAATGATCGTAAACCTACTCGTATATATCGCAGGAAGTTGTGGTCAAAAATACTTATTAAATGTACAGTTATGCCATAAAATAAACACATAAAGATACTGTTAATCGAAATATTCAGTAAGGACTTACGTTCTGCCTGTGTGACGTTATCATTATATAGAAATATGTGACGACAGGCGTTGCGCATTGGTAGCGCACCAATTTGTTACGCGTATAGGCCCGGGTTCGATTCCCGGTCGGAGCAAATATTTGTTTCATAGCTTCTATTTGTAATATTTAATAACTATTACTAATAGTTGGTAATAAAAAAGGTGGATATTTGCACCGGGTCTGCTTATAAAAGAGTGGTAGGCAGTGGTGCCCAGTCTGCCGATCCAGGGTACTTACGAGTATACGGATAGTAAAGTGCGCGACTAAGGCATAGTTTCGGAATTGGCTTGTAAGTTGCTGGTTCCAACTAGGCTTGCATAGTGGACTTGACAGTTACTTAACTGTAGTAGCAGTCACCTCCATTCATGCACCGCACTCAAGCTTAACATTAGGCGGGGTGCAGTCGACAGTATCGCGCTTGTCGGGTTTTCGGGAATTTCTCTTTTTTACCTGTGTCTAATAAACTGCTCTGTATTTTTTGTATTATTCCATTTTATTTACACTTAAAACTATACTTTGTTACTCGCTTCATTAGCAATTAGCATAGCCTTTCCGAATGCTCCCTCAAAGCTCTCGTCGTGTCCTATAGGTCTCCATAGAATTTTGTAAATACAGGACTTAGCCTTTCCCGGGTTCGTTGAAATTTATGTAAGAAATTCGGCATGTCCTGTGAAATACGGGACGGCTGACAACACTACTATGGAGGGAGAAACAGACCGTATGATAATGCTTATTTATTTATTTAAAATTAAAACTTAATTGTACTATGTACAAAGGCGGACTTAATGCCGTTAGACATTATCTAATAGCCAAACCATTAGGACATTAAAACAGTATTAATGGCAAGTAGGTGCAATATTATGAAATGACAATTTGTAAGAATAAAACAACAAATACATAATAATAATACTTAATTACATTTTAATACACATAAGTACATAAATAAGTTATATATATTTATAACACAATAATACCCATAAAATAAAATCAATCAAATTGTCACGCCTTTTCCCACAGGGATAGACAGAGACAATGGAGCGCCACTTGCCATGATCCTGACACAACTCCCTCGCTTCCTTCACATTCACAATTCTCTTCGTACAAGCTCTACAGTTATGGGTACCAGGCAACCTAGCTTTCTTGAGGATGTCTCCGATTTGATCGGCAAAAACCCTCCTGGACCTGCCTTGTCTGTAATTATCCTTGAACTAAATATTATTCATTTAATTGTGAAATATTTGTGATATCTAAATTAATGATGTGAGCATATCCTTTCCATTGTATGATAATTTTATTAAAGTGGATGTGTGGGCGAATTGTATTTGTGTGTATTTTTATGAATCATAAATTGTCACTAATTTTGATTAATTTTAAATATTTCCTTAGATTTTGAGCGAACATTGTTAATGAATTAAACATTTTTTGCGGCTTACTATCGCGGTTATTTTTGATTAATATATTTGATTAATGAGAACGTCGGAAAAATAAAATATTGTATTATAATATCATTAAATCAAAATAAACGCGATAGTTTATAATCGTTTATTATTTGATGTTTTTTATGATACAAGGCACTTTTAGTAGATTTCCTTGTAGACGCGACAACTGACGACTTTCCAGTTTCCTGTTGGTTAGGGGAAGAGGTAATCAAGAGCGTCTACTACTGTTAAAACCGCTTCACGTTCATGTTTAAAGTTCACAGTTGCCTCAATCGTCGTCACTATGTATTGGTAAATAAAATTATTCTCGAGTTTAAACCCCGTGTTTTAAAGCACGACTTTCAATGAAAAGATTGTAGAAGACTACCTACTATGCTTTTACCATCTCTGTGATGTCGTTTCAGCGCTATTCATGAAAGACAGTTAATGAATCAATGAGTTTTTATTATAAAAGATTGCCTCAATATCTCTGTCAAATTTTTGCACCAACTTTCTGCTAGTTAAATGTTTCTGTCTGTATTTTTTACACTATAATTGCAACAATAACTAAAATTTAGATAAAAATTTAACCAAATTGTGAACACAGGATTTGTCTACGATCTGATCATCTTTCCGAAATTATACGTAGTTTGGAATATTAAAAACAGCCAAAGTTTCTATGCCTGTCAGCGGCCAAAACGCATGCAGTCGTCTCTGTAATATGTCTAAGATTTAAGATCTTGCTTATGTCGTGCTTAACATATTGCGACCTTAATGGAGAACAGATGCTGTGTAAATCTGAACGAATCAGAATAATGCCTTGGCGGCCCCGTATAAAAATTTTCTCACAAAAGAACAAAAAATGTTTTTTTTTTTTTTTTTGCTTACGCACGTTGGGGGCCCCCGTAGCCCCGTATAATTGATACGGCAGATACGGCGGTAGCTACGGCCCTGAAACGAATGCAACCCACTTAGAAACGGACCCTAAAGACGCATAAAAGAAAGGGGTCGTCGATTTATTTCGGCTCCTTTTGTATTAAAAGTAACTGCTATCACGGTATTTTTATTTTGTGGCGACATCTACTGTGATTTATTGGTATTATTTGCTTAATTGACATAAAGTTTGTATTGTTTCTCGCTAGGTGGCAGTACATGCATTTTAGTTAGGCAATTCTTATTTGTTTTTGGCTTAAACAAACATATTTAGCTTAAGCGATGAAATACCATTTACGCTGTACCTCTTTCAAACTCTGATAGTCAATAGAACTATTTGACTGAGATTTACAACGCATTTGAGCTTTCCTTTGCGACACCTTATTGTTATTTAACGTCAATTGTAATTTTTTTTATTGTGACACGACATTTGACCTCGACCCCCCCTGATCATAAGCAAGAGGAGATTCAAGAGTGACGAAGACTGAAACAAGCTAGTTAGTTCACGGCTGCTTCAATCGCCGTTCAGGCCAAAGGTACTTCTTCACGCATCGCTTGAAGAATCCAAGGTTATAGGAGGTAGAAAACACATGGGCTGGCAAAGCATTCCCACTTGTCGATTATTCTACAAAGAAAAGACGCACCGAACTTTTTAGTTTGGCTGTGGAATCGGACGACAACATGCGGATGCTTCCCCTGACCAGTGCGGGTATTACGGGTGTGAAAAGACGAGGAAGGAACATTCTCCGTGGTATAGGCGATAGAGGACGCAAAGAGCCGCCATGTCTAGGAGCCCTTGCGTAGTTGCAGGGGCTCTAGATTTCGTGTATCTTCTATAATTGTGGTCCTTTTGGGTGACCATCCGTGATATGTCACGAAGAACGAGCCTGCAAGGAACGGAGGGCTTCTTAACTTCTAGCTAGTTGGGACCGACTTCTTTCTATTAGCCTCAAGAGGAATGAAAGAGGCTAACAGGAAAAGCGATGGTAAAGAAGGTTTCAATGAAACTAAAAGATTAACGGAATGTTTTGTTTATTAAAATAATTATTTAAATTAATCACATCTTAATATTAAATACAGTATATACAATCATGCTTTGGCTTGATGAGATTTAGCACCAAATTCATATACATACGCCTTTTGCTACATTTTCGTAGGTAGAGATAATGGATCCGAAATAATCCTGGCACATCTCTAGTTTTATAGTTTACTTTCAACCTTTATACCTGAAAGGACATCATTTATTTTGGGCTTTTATGTACTACTTTTGTAATGTCCAATGATGAAGAAATATGTAAATGGTAGTTTCGATACTTGTGTTGATTAAACTAACTATTTTACTTTTAATTGCTGTGCAATTGAGTTATTTGGAAAATAAGACATGGATTTTGTATCGTCTGCAATCACGAAGACATATTAACAGTTCTGCTTTGAACTGTCATAATTATAGTTTGATCATTTTTCCGATGCGAAGCGGCATCTAAAAGGTGCCGATGCCGCCGATGAAAAATCTAGATGCCGCGTATCGCCTCACAGAATCTTAGTTCTAAACCGTCCTCGTTTTAATCTATGACATTTATTTCATCATAACTTTTTTAAATTACAAAATATATTGCTATAAAAGTGTGTTAATCTTGAAAAGATCACACTTTAAATTTATATTTAGGTTCTCAGAAAATGGCAATATTTATAATTAGTTTATCGCAGACTTCTTATATACTTCATTAGATTGAACACCATTATTACACCCATAATGTCTGTATACCCCTCGTGGTTGGATTTGGGCGCTGTGTTGCATAAATTACTCTTGCAGTAACAATATCTGAAATACGAAAAATATATTTTTAAGATGGAATTACCTAAATTTTCACCTTACTATACCAACAGTTATAAAAAAAGCCGGCCACGATCCTGATAGAATTTCCTTGTTTCCTTCACATCTACAATTCTTCTCAAACAAGCTTTACGTTTATACAGATAAAAAAGTAGAGGAAGTATGAGAAGATCCGTGAAATTAAGAAGAGAGTCTGAACTCACTTCTTAATTTCACACTTCTCTTATAATTATTTTGCAACACGAACTATCGTACATAATACAGTACCTTGCGGAACTCAAATTTTGCGGCTACTTATACATTATACGCTAAATACCTTTATTAAAACAGCGATAAGCTATTTAACACGATATAAATATTTAAATATTTGAAGCTATTTACCATGATTTTGCTATAAATATTTTAATAATAATTCTGTTGCTAAGAAATTGAACTTTGATTATTTTACTTCCTATACTCCTAAAGTAAAATAATGCCTAATGACATTAGGTTCGCCAATGTACATTTTAGTATAATTTAAAAAAAAACTGTGGTTCTGGACTGGACGCCAAAGTAGTTGAATTTGATTAAAACAATTTGGCGTTCGCTCGCTCGCTCGTTTCACGGGTTAACTTCTCATATACGCGCATAAAGAAGTTTTCGCTATATTTTTTCTAATATACAATGTCATGCTTCCATGAGATCCATGGTTATGGGCAATAATATAATATAGATTATATACCTGGGTATTGCAGTTCTTGCACCTTTGTCATCAATGGTTTGACATCCTTCCTGGTATGGCTCAACAATATCCGTTCGTTCATACCAACTTCTATTTTTGTAGTCGTAATATGTATTCTTCTGATTGGCACAACCACGTATTACGCTGCTTATTTTAACTGAAATTAATATTAACATTATTTATTATAAGGCGTGGTCTAGTGGTAGCCATGGTGTCTGAAACCAAGAGTCCCTGGTTCCTAAACCACTGCTCCAGTTTGTATAGTGCAGTTTCTAACTTAAGTAGTTTTAGTCAATATTTTTTTGAATTGTGACTCGACATCTGACCTTGACCCGCATGATGATAAGCATGATAGAGGTCCAAGAGTGCCGACGACCATAAAAACTGTTGTTGGACCTTCCTTTCAGGCGGGTTGAGATATAGAACAATATTCTCGATTTACTTTTTTGCCTGTTTCTGTTAACTAGATGGTCTGTCTCCTAACCCCGAGGGTGCAATTATCTTACCTCCATTTGGTAAAGTAAGTTCTATTTCTTGTTTTTTACACATTGTGGAATAAGGGCAATCGACGATGTACTTTGCTGAATGGTCGAACTGATTGCAGAGCTGCTTCTCTTTGTCATCTGGTAGGTTTACTGAGCATTGGTAACATCGAAGGGATGAGACTTCTGAAAATATTGATACATGTGTTAATAAAATAAATAGACGCAATCGCCAGTTCCACACCAAAGTACCGGTGGATGCAACTGGCATCTTGTCGTTCGGTTTATTCTTGTGGAAGTTTAAGCGTGTCATTTTTTAAATACAGTTCTATATTTAGCCACTGAAGTGCTTGTATCATATTATAGAAAAAGGACAACCAAAGTACATATATCAACCCGAGATCTCGGTTTCTGTGACCAATGCACTACCACTACACCACGGTTATCATCATCATTATTATCAGCCAGAAGGCGTCTACTGCTGAACATAGGCAGTAGAACGTCATTCCGAAAGACAAGATGCCAGTTCCACCCATCGGTTATTCGCGACTTTCACTATGTCTTCAATCCACCTATTGGGAGGCCTACCTATGCTGCGTCCTTTGGTTCGTGGTCTCCACTCTAGAACCTTTTTTCGCTCTCAGTCGGTTCTTCGAGCGATGTGGTGTGGTCAGCTATTACGATTAATTATTATAAATTCTCATTTCATAACAGTTCTAGTCGTGTAAATTTCTGTCGTGTGATGTTTCGTGCTGTTTTTTTACGACACGGAATGTATTTTCACTTTCAGACTTAATTTGCTATTACTTATATAATTACAGTGTCAACGACGCCTGTATTAAGTGTTCACTTTTATTGGAAACATTTTCTCAATCAATCAATCAATCAAATTGTCACACCTTTTTTCCACAGGCAGAGACAATGGAGCGCTACTTACCACGACCCTTACACAACTCCCTTGCTTCCTTCACATCCACAATTCTATTCATACAGGCTCTTTATTGTTAAAGGTGTTTTAGGTGACTAAGATATCATGGTTACACAGTTTTTGGTACGGACACACAGTTTTAGAAAATATGTACAACCTAAAGCACGAGTTCGAAACCACCCACCGATGTATCTTTGATATATGTACTTTGGTTGTCCTGTTTCTATGATACAAGCACTTTAGTAGCTTAGTATAGAAATGTAAATAATAACAAAAAATATGTATATTAAAAAAATGGAATTGAAATTAGGGACCTTGAACCTAATTAGGTATTACGCTGCTTGATTTAACTGAAATTAATATTAGTATTATTCATTATATGGCGTGGTCTAGTGGTAGCCTTGGTCTCTGAAACCAGGAGCCCTGGTTCTTAAACCACAGCCCCGATAACCCATCGTAACTTAATCAAAATAACAACGAAGAATTTTAACATCTACCTTAAAATTATTTCCTAAAAACTTATTATGATTCTAAAGGACATCATTCATTTATTTTGGCCTTTTTTGTACTACTTTTGTAATGTCCAATGATGAATAAATATATTAATGGTAGTTTCGATACTTGTGTTAATAAAACTAATAACAATTTTGCATTTAATTGCTGTGCAATTGAGTTATTTGAAAAATAAGATATGGATTTTGTATCGTCTGTCAAGCACAAAGACACGCCATATTAACAGTTCTGCTTTGAACTGTCATAATTATAGTTTGATCATTTTGTACATATAAACTATGCAAAATAAAGGATATATTCCAATTACATTGTAATCTTGGTACATCAAACTATTTTAAAATGTATATGAAACTGTTAATACAAATTAGCCCAAATGAATAATTACCTTTAAGTTTTGTATCTAATATAGGCTATTTTAAATCCCCCACAAATGATGAAACACTAAATTTATTTTATATATGTATGTTAATACAATACAAATAACTACAAATACAATACAATACAAATACAAATACAAATTAAATAACTTTTGTAATTCTACCCCATTGAAACTATTATAGTTCCTACAACTTCTTTGTTAAGTAAAGGGTCGATGGGACTATGGAAACAACTCGTGGAGATGAACTCATTGTTATTTAGCAGTCACCTCCATTCATGGAGCGCACTCTAGCTTAACATTAGAGCTTAACGTTAAGCAGGTTGCTGTCGATATGTCGAGTCACAATAAAAAACATACCGGAGTAAACAACGACTATGAGTTCATCTCCGCGAGTTATTTCCAGTCACAAAGATTGACCCTTTACATAACATAGAAGTTAAAGTAATTAATTGTAATGGTGTAGAATCGTAAAATGAGCTTTATTTGTATTGTTTTAAGATATAAATTAATTTTCTCTTTCTTCATTTTAGTTGTACCTATTTTCAATGTTGTCGACCTTGATAGAGGTACAACTATTGGAATACCTTGAGAATGACCTTTGATTTGTGCAATTTTTGTATCAATAATGCGGTTTGTTATTACTTTAGTTTTTACATTTACATATTGTGTCCTCGACGAAATGATAAAAATGAACGTTTCCTTCTTGGGCACATTTACATTGCCAAATGATTCCGTCTAAAAAAAACATAAAAAGCTTGACATTATTTGGGTAATGTTACCCCAAGTCTTGGGGTAAAAACGGGTAAAACGAGTATAGTTAAAGAGTAGTATATGAATAAAGTAATTTTTTTATAATAATTTTATTGTTACGACATATGACAGCACCCCGCTTGATGTTAAGCCGAAGTGTGTTCCTTGAACGAATGTCACTGCTACTACAATTCAATAACTGTGAGTAGCAATCACATCCACAATGCCGGCCTAAATGGAACCGGCAACTTACAAGCTGATCCCGAAACGTGACCAAATCACTTCACGGTCTGTATACTTGTAAGTGGTGGTACTACCCCGGATCGGCAATTTATTTGTTAAATTAAGGTACCTACGTAGTTTCAAGGGTAATCCTTGAAACCCAACAGGTGAGACCTGAACGCTGCTCTAAAAGAAACCTGGCTAAGGGGAGCCTTTAAAATTCATGAGGCAAAAGTGTCGTGACTGAACTAGGGTGACTATAAAACATGCTGCTATAAAACGTCTAAAACCTGTCAGCAACTTTAAACACTAAATGCGACCATACCACTGCCTACCACTCTTTGATAACCAGACCCGAGCAAATATCCATCTCTTTTTTTTAAACAAGTTTATATATTATGAATATAAAGTTTATTAATATTGCCAATGATATTTTAAGAAAAGACGTAGATATGTTAAAGACTCTCCGAACGAGGCACGGTAAAACTATGCTAATAAGTAAAGCGATTTGTCTCTTTTTCGTTTTCAATAACTATCATTCCGTCCTTCTTCCACTTGTCAGTATGCCTAGTCTTGGTTGATCGTTCAAACTCGTAATATTTGCGAAAACTAAAACTTGTGTAGGTGACGTGTCTACTTCGTTTTACGTAATATCATTAACAGTCGGTTGTACAAAAAATATTAATTTACGAATTCGTAAAAAGTTTCGTATAAGTAGAAGAAAAAAGAAAAAATGGGTTGCAACACTCTCTCGTGTATGTTGTGTATGTGTTTTCAGACAACATACACAACCCATTTTTCCTTTTTTCTTCTACTTATACAAAACTTTTTACGAATTCGTAAATTAAAACTTTTGGTTCAACCGGCTGTAAATATTGTCAATCCATTACTAACTAGTGTCACTAGTACTATGAAGGATACAAGGTTGTATCATATGAACTATTCTGTAGTATCCGTATAGGTTAAGAACATGATGCTACAAAACCAGACAATCAATTTGCAAGTACTATCGTATTCCTGTATGTACTCATAAAATATTCAATTTATATTTAAAAAAATTTACTCCTTTCTAAACGGAAAAGTAATAAAAATTAAATAAAGCAGGCATGTAATTTTTCTCAAATTGCAAACTTCTCATTTTTTTGTGTAAAACCCTTTTTAGATGTTTTTAGGATTTATAAAACTCCTAGTTCTTAATCTCAAGTTGAAATAAATATTTTTTTATTACAACCTAACAAAAATAATTTATAAAAAACTGCTGTAACGTTATAATGTTAGATAAGTAATAAAATCGAGTATGTTGAACTGTCAAACAATGTCTGCAATGATAATATTAATAATCGTGTTAACTTTTATGTTACCAAGTGACCAATTTCATTGGGATTATTTTTATAATAGTCCTTTACACGCTAATAGGAAGCTACCAATTAAACAAGACATACGTAGTCCTATTAAATTGAGACCATTGAAAATAAATGTTTCTGGCTATGACAGTGACGTTTATGATGATGTATCAAGTTCGGAAATAGATGCTAATGCTGATTATGAAAATAAGTCTGCTGCACGTCCAGACGGAAAGAAATCAGTTACTCGTACTACGCTTAGAGATGGTATAAAACACTACTATGATAATGATTATTCTGGCAATGACAATGATGATACAGATGAACAAATACTAAGATTGCCAACAAAAAAAACTGATACAACGAATCACACTGAGCATATGTACAATTTTTTTAATTTGAGACCTACTGTTTTTAAATTTGATAATGATAATTATCATGAAAATAAAAATCTTTCTTTAAAACATGATACGAACGTGTGGTATATACCAGAAAATACGAATTGTTATTTTGATTTACCTTTATTATTTGCCAAGAGAAACAAACTGCCTGCACGTGATGAAGTATTTTCTATACATAATGTAGGTTTAGTGGACGTGACTATATACGATAAATCAGACGGCATATGTATTACAAAACCGTATCAAGAAATACCACAAACTAACAACAGATGGTGTAGTGTTCTACCTTGTTATGGTGACCATACTCTTTGTATGTTTTCTACTAAAGAATTATCTAAACATTGTAAACGCGGTTATAGGGTTGTAACACCTTCATCATATGAACAATCTCTTCTGGTCAAAACTGTAAATTCGATGCGTAATCATGTGGCTAGAGGTAAATCGTTAATATACAAACATCTTCCATCGGCCGCTAATATGAAGCAATTGAGATACGATGAAGATTTGGAAGCGATGGCTGCTGCTTGGCTAAGACAATGTGCCCCTGGCCCTGCGCCATGTGTGTCTCTTGATACTGAATATGTAACGCAATTGGAATGCACTAAACGAGCAAAGCAATGCTGCCCCAATGCTCTTACAGAGGTTGATGAGAATTGGTAAATAGAGATCTACATTTGTAATTGTATTTTAAAAATGTAAACTTTGTAATATATTCTTCCGTATGGGTTTTATCTAAATGCGATATTTTTATATTTGACGGTCTCTGAGTCATTGGTTTTTTTTTTTCAAACCAACTTGATAGTGACAAAAGGAAATTGCCAACTTTTTCAAATTATTATTATTAACCCGCATAACTGTTTTCTAACTCATATTAGAAAAAAGCTATTTGCAACTTGCACCTACTTAATTAAAATTGATTTTGCTACACTTTATTATATTCAGTGTTTTATAACCTATTATACAACCGTAAATAAATAAGCAGAAAGGATAAATCATAATAATGTCATCTTTATCGTTTTATAGAGTTTATAACTTGTCTTTGGGAATGATAAAAATTAAGACTAAGTTAATATACTTTTCATCCAATATAAAAGTATGTAAGTATTACTTTTTCTTACAGCATACCTAAGAAGTCATGTTTCACACCACCAATATTCGGATGTATTCATAGTTGGTACGCTGCGGCCGGACAGAACTTGGAGGAAAGGGATATTCGATGTGCCCATGTTAAGCGTTCCACTTACGCCACTGCCCAACTTCTCTGGGCAGATACTGACAAAATGGGATGTGCGTACGGTGAAGCTAATGGAGACTACAAAGTTATATGCAATTTCGCCCCAGGTTCCCCATTCGTACTACAAACTACGTATTATTGTGGCATTATTGAAAGCCCACATTTAGAAAGTTTTAATCATAATTATGTAAGTGAGATGAAGTATCTTCAAAGCCAAGGGATCTATCTTGAGCGGTGGGTGAACAATTATCGCTATAAAAGGTTTCCAATATATCATTCTACGGTACCGTACAGGGAGTACAATAAATTGAGATACGCATATGACGAAGGAAAATTGAGAAAATACCTTAACATCACTTCAAATAGTTCACTGTTAGGTACCTCTAGAATGGTGACCCGTTATTCCTTGTCAAAAACGACGTCTAAATGTGATAACGATGTACCTATATACATAATCGGTCCTCCGGGTGAATTATGTGAGGAGAAAAGTACAATATTCAGAGCCCTCTGTTATGATTATACTGATGAATACTACGGTTACAGGCTTGTGGCAGTGGTTGCACCAGCGCTACTGTTCTCGCTTATTTTGTTTGATCTTTATAGTAGCGTCATGAGCGATAGTTGTTAATAAAATCCTCATTATTTTTAATAACTTTTGTAATTTTACTGATTGCAATTTGTTTGTTTTTTGTTTTGTTTGTTTTATATTCTGGCCCGCCATTGACAGGTCCCTGCCTAATGTTAAGCTGGACTTCGATCCATGAATGAAGGTGACTGATACTATAGTTAAATAACTGTAAGTTGCAGTCAACAGACTTAACATCCAGGTAAATCTGGCACGAGTGCCAACGACTAAAAAACAACTCAGTTCACGGTTGCCTCGGTCGCCGTCTCCATGCGGGCTATAGGAGCTTATTCACGCTTCGCTTGAAGGATCCAACATTATAGGATAGGGACAACACATTTTCGCAGTGTTGAGGATCGTGACTCATTAATAATCTTTTCCATTCTCCTTCACGTCACCCTAACTTCCACGGTGTTATGTCAAGTCACACAAAAATGAAATGCTGATAATGAAATAAAACACATAATATTATCTCAGATTTTTCCCGAACTTGATTAATGAATTAAACAAACTTTATGCAACTTCTTTATTTTATTATTCCGACGTTTAGAGAGCTTTGCAGCCATCGTTGGCACGTAGAGACGACGGAATGATAAAATTAAATTGTAGGATCAAAAATAAACGCGATAGTAAGCCGCAAAAAAATTGTTTAAATCACAAAGCATATGTATTTATGCTTTTTAACGCTTAAACGGATTTAAATGACATACTTAGAGACGCGCATACTTAGAGTCTTATTTGTTAAATTATATTTTGTCCACAGTTCATTGTTATGAAATGTTTGTCATTCTATTATTTAGCTTATATTTCGCAATGTTTTTATGGTTAATGGTGTACGCTTTTATGTCGGTCATTCAATTCATTAAAAGCATTGCTGTTAACTCGTCGAGGACACATTCATGATTTAAAATGTATTTATATGGATAGATGCGTTAAACGAGGCAGGCCCAGGAGGGTGTTTCGACGTAGGAATCATCCTCAAGAAAGCTAGGTTGCCTAGTGCCCATAACCGTAGAGCTTGTATGAAGAGAATTTTGGACGTGAGGGTAGCGAGAGAGTTGTGTCAGGATCGTGGCAAGTTACGCTTTATTGGTATGATGATAATTGCTTCCACGTAAGAATTTAATTGAATTAAATAAAGTATCACAAGATAGTGAAGTTTGAAATGCCTATTCTGGCATTTCAGTAATAAGCAATTTCCTTCGAATACTAATTAGTACTCGTACAGTAGTTGCACAAATCACCGGTCAACGTACGTAGGTATAACGTCCAGTTTTTAAACACTTCCCGATTTCACTAGATGATTGCAGCCGATGTGTTTCCTATTTATAACCACTTTTTGTTTGAACTTTAAAGGTTATTTCTGTTTATGTTATTACCACCAACTTTAAAAAAGTAATAATATTCAAAATAAGCTTACTTATGTACCAAAAAGTAGTCCAAAATCTCATGGTAAGATTATAATAATATTCCTCTAAGAGTACGCCTCCTACAGTCCAACAGGGATGTTAGAAACAATGATGGGTCAATTTCTACGATTTCGTCCTATCGTTTCCTTCACATCCACAAACAGAAGGCATTCCAGAATCTACACGTTTATAATTTGTTACTAACACAGAGTACTTAATGTGTACTTATTTATTCATTGAAAAAACTATTTACAAAAAAAATATATCCAATAACAATAATTTGTATAATAACTTGATAAACATCTTTATTATTACAGGTTATTAATTACGTCGTGTATTTAATATTACATTAAAATGACATAGTCGATTAAATTTAAAATTCTTTAAATATTCGTGCGTATTTTCCGAGCAATGAACAAGAAATAACGAGCAGCCACTGACAGTCCCCTTGCTTACAATAAGGTAATTTAAGTCCAGATGTCGCGTCTCAATCAAGAAATATTACCAATTTTAAACATATTGCGGATATAAAACACCAACGTAATTAAAAGTCTGCAGTTGGCGAGAAACAACAGGACGGCGCCAACCACTGCAGCTGTTTCGACAATCCGAAGTTCCTTGCATAAAAGAGTCGACTGATAACCAGGATGGCACGCGAGGCTTTTGAGATTAAAAAACATCCTAATTTCAATAGAGGTGGTAAGCGAGTATCTAATACCTGTGACTCAAGTCCCAAGTCCAGCAAACTGCTAAACCAGATAATACCGTTAGTTATTTTTGCAAAAAATTAAATCAAACCGGAAACAAATTTGAAATAAACCGGGTAGTTTTGGAAACTACGACAGCATCAACAAATAGGACGACCAGCAAACACCTCAGTCTCTCTGTGACCACGATGGCTGCGAAGCTCTCGTAACAATAACCAAAAATAAAGGCGATACTAAGCCTCATGAAATTTGTTCAATTCATTAATTTTAAATTCTTTATATTTTACATTTCTCGTTTGACATTTGTATTAAGTATAATATAAATTCACAAAAGTTATACGGATACAAGTGAAATTGAAAATGTACAAGAACGGGTTTTACCTGGAGAGGTTTATAAATGGACTTAATGCAATTCGCAGTTACGTAACCATGATCGTATGTGACTCAATGTTGATCTCATCCACTAGTTATTGATATTATTATACATTTATTGTGGCTCGGTTGATCACAGCACTAATAATAAGCTAGAGTGCACTCCATGAAGGGAGTCGACTGCTACCTACAATTCAATAACTTTAAGTAGTAATTATATCCGCTATGGCGGTTTAGCTGGAACCGACTACGTTGAAGCTGATACTCGGTGGACAAATAATTAAATGTGCAATTTTGCCAATTGGTCAACTTGGCGAGAAGGCGCAGAAGAAGAAAATAAAGATTTAAATTTATAAGAGAGCATAGATCCAGAAAAGATTCGTCTGAACACACAAATCAAGATTCATTAAATATTTTTTTACTTTCGTCTAATCCCATTTTATTAGATAATTCTTAAATTAGGTTTGTCAGAAAAAAAAAGTACCACAAACTAGAAAATGACGCATTATTTTTACTAAAATCGCCATGTATAGATGATTCTGAAAGTTCATTTAGTGACTAAAATTTTATTAAAAACGTACCTTTTGTAAAAAATAGTTAACTATTTTTTTGTATTGTTTGTTTTTTCAATCATATTCCATTAACACACAGGGATATTTAATTCATTTTTTAATTATTCGCTCTAGAAATACATTGCGACGAAGAAAGACAAAAGAGCGCGCCAGTCTCCGTCACTATACTGGATTCTGCTCTCTTCTAAAAAAGACGTTTTTTTCTTTCTAGCCTCCATGTTTACTGGTAAAGGAGCTCAGATTTGTACATTTTGTCTTGTCTGCCGTTTCTGGATCAGTTAATGTTTCGGCCGGCATAGTGGATGCGACTGCTGTTTGTAGTCATTTATCTGTAGTTACAGTCGCGTCTGCTCGAATATCTTAATCTATTTGGTCTATCGTATGTTGTGCAAATATAAAAAAGTAACCTATTTTTTCCAATATATTACTTCACGATCTCGACTTTTAACAAAACCTTCGTTCAATTTATTGGTATCACGATCTACGTAATGAACGGTTATGTCAATCAACGCAATGTTAGCACTCAATCTCATTCGTTACACAACATTCTTTTGTGGCTCGACATATTATTTGTAAATTGGTATCAAATTAATGATATTTAAAATATACCGTGTTTATACAATGCTTGCTTGGTTACTAGAAATACAGTCTTCGAGTTTAATCCACAACAAAGTTATAGGG